>SEMN01000047.1:1066099-1736099 GCA_005408345.1 Macquaria australasica | reverse complement strand
TAAGACTCTGTTCTGCACATTGAAATCTGCTGTAAAAACTGTAAATGACTGTATGCATTGCACACAGTGGTCCAACATTTTGCTATGAAGTTCATGTTTTCAGTGCTCTAATTGTCCTAGTCATGCTCCTCATCATCATTGCATTAGACACATCTTCACTGTGCTGCTCTGCAGTGAACCTGTCACATCTGTGCTGCATCATCATATTATATATGACAGTAAACAAACAGAAACAATCTTCTCGCTCCTTTTGTCTGGGTTGACTTATACTATCAGTGACACAACGTGAGGCCAAACAGTAAAACACAGCACTGCCTCCAGTTCCACGCTACCTGCATACCATGAAAACCATCAGGAAAACAAGGATTTTTAACAATGTTGAAATTTTGACACCAGAAAAATGATATAAAACAACTAGTTTGAGGAATAAAAGGGACTTGAGGGATGAACTGAAGAAAATGAATGAATTAGACAAAGTGTAATATGGTCCAGGGTCTCTAAACACCAGGGGTATGCTTTTAAGGGCTAAGGAAACAGGACTGTCATGATGCTTAAGAAAATCATCGATCAGTAAACTGACACTAGCTTGTAAGAAGAGACGCACATGTGATGCAGGTCTACTGACACATGTTCATTCAATTACACCCATTAGATTACATTACATACTGTCTGAATGAGGTATGAGGAAGCTTAAAGGGTAATTCCAGTATTTATAAACCTGGGCCTTATTTTTACACATTTTGGGGTCTAAATGACTAATAGTTACCCAAAGTTTTGGAATTGGTCCAGTAGATCGCCTCAGCCGGCAGCCGACAGGCTCAGACTGTTATTCTGTGTGTCTGACAACATTATGGAAATGATCCCTGCAGAGACAGACCGTTTAGTTAAAGAGTAAAATCCTTTTTGTTTAACCAGAAACAGAAGTCTCGCTCAAGGAGAAGTCTCGCTCTGAAATCTCACGAGAGGTTGAGTTGTTGCAGGAAGACGACGGTGGAAACGTGAGTCAGAGTTGGAGAGAAGAGTTTGTTGTGTTGGAGTACAGAAAGCATAGCTTAGCGTATTGTCTGTTGACTGATACTTCTACTGGACCAATTCCAAAACTTTTGGTAACTATTAGTCATTTAGACCCCACAATTTGTAAAACAAACAAAAAAAAAACATAGGGCCCAGGTTTAAAAATACCGGAATTACCCTTTAATGGAGGAGAGAGTGACTATGGGACACAATGACCTGAGGGAGGGAGAGTTCTTTGTTTATGAAGGTAAACAGGAAACACACACACACACAATAAAAAAGGATTCATCCCTTGATTGTCAAGGCTGTGAGAAAAACTGGTCTTCAAGCTGCAGTGTATGTGTGTGTGTGTGTGTGTGTGTGTGTGTGTGTGTGTTTGTGTGATGATATTGTTGCCATGAGGCACCTGCTGCTGTTCTTTTAGTACCCCCCCCCCCAAAATAAAAAGTCTCTTTGACTTGAAAGACACACAAACATGTAGATGTCCAGGTGTTTCACAATTTACACTGTGTATCAATAACGTCCAATCATTGTCCCTGTCAGACTGAACTGTGATTGGGCAGGAGGGAAATCTTTGAAACTGGGTGCTGCTGGTTCACATCATCAGTAAAAAACAATACAAACTAACATACTTACTGATGAGGCATCTTTCAGCATGCTTACCATGCTTAATTTATATTTTGCATAATTATTTGCAAATAAATACTTTGTACGTTTTAGTAACAGTTCCCTGTGCATTCTGGGTAATTCTGTCTCATACTTGTTTTTTAAATCTACATGTTGCAACGGTGTGTTTGGAGGGATGACGACCACACAGTAAATAACCAATAGGAATTGTGGTTGATTGACGTGTTTAGCCTAGCTTAGCATAAAGACTAGAAACAGGAGCAAACTGCTAGCCTAGCTCCAAAGCTGCTGGACTCACATGTTGACTCTTGTTTGTTTACTATGTGTATCTAACATGAACAACATGAAAACAGGTACTTTTATTCAAATCTTTAAAAGGGTAGTTTTATTATTTTCATTACATTTGCAACACACACGCACACACACACACATGCTCAGCCATGTGCAGAACACACATTTATGAATATGAATGTATAAACAAGGGCATATGAGTGCATGTGTGTGTGTCTGTGTGTGTGTGTCTGTGTGTGTCTGTGTGTGTGTGTGTCTGTGTGTGTGTGTGTGTGTGTGTGCGCCTCTGTGCTCTGAGAATAGCTCTGAACAGGAAGTTTAAATCTAGCCTGGACCAGGAAGAAAAGTGTGTGAGAGGAACAAACAAATCAGGAACACCCCCCCACCCCCTCCTCTACATCGCACACACACACACACACACACACACACACACACACACACACGTTGCCTCACAGATGCAGCGAAGGGTAAATCCATCTCCACTCACTTCGTCGTCTCTTCATCTGAAGACTGGACACCTGCCGACATTTAATCTGTATTTAATCTGTTTCATATTTAATACATTTTAAATCTATGTTCTAATTTTCTTCAGGAAGACACTGAACATGTGCAGAAGTAACTCACCGACAAACATGGAAGCAGAGCGTGTGTTGGGGCTCTGGCTGCATTAGAGCTGTGTTGCACTGTTATGACCCGGCTCCACAACAAATAGGTGTAATAAATAACAACAAATAAAATATGTTTTCACAAAAAGACATTTTATTAAACCAAATTAAGTAAATTAAAGCAGATTTGAGGATTATTAAGATGTGGGGTGTGCATGTCAGTATAGTCAGTGGTGTAAGTGTGCATGAGTGACGGAGTAAGGTGCAAAACAAGGCATAAGAATACACTTTAAACAGCACACTAAACCAGGGAGAAGAGAAGAGAAAAGAGAGCTGCAGCAGAAAGGCTTAAATAACCTGGGAAGACACCGGGCCCTCAGGTGTTCCAGGTTACACTAATCCACCTGCCAAGTGAGCAGAGAGACAGGTGAATCACACAGCCAACATAAGATGACACAGCAGGGGTCGAAACAATAAAGCCATTTTTGTTGACAAACCCTTATTACATCTACTGTGACTCAATGTATTGTGAAACAATAAACCCTGAAAAAGTCCAAGGCAGGTGAACAGTGTTTATAGCTTAAGATTTTCAGATTTTTTTTTCCTGCTGTCTAGGACATGTGAGAGTCTCAGCTGCCACACACAGGCACTTGGTACGGCACTTGCACACTTTTGCTTCGCTCTTTGTGTGAACACACCTTGAGGATAGAGGGTGTCGTATACTGTACAAGGAAAATGTATGATTTGTTTTGGGTTATAGGTATAAAATGGACTTGACTAGAGTTCCAGTCAGCCTTTGTTCTCCATTCATTTCCAAATGGCATGAAAATCAAATGGCTAACTCTTGAAACATGCTTGAGCTGTCTGATCCATCAGTTAGTTAGTTAGTTATGACTTTATTGTACATTACACTTTACACACACCATCACACAACAATGACAGACAGAAATACATGACGTACAACACAAGCAGCACAAAACAACAACAGGCAAAACAACATGAAAACAAGACTCTTGGTTCCATTCAGTGAGTCACCCTGTTTAGGCACCAGGCCTTTTCCTTCTGCACCTGAGGGACCTGTACCTGCAGCCAGAGGGCAGTACAGTGAAGTGGGAATTGAGTGGGTGTTTGATGTCCTGTGCTTTTGTATTTGCAATACGTGTGATGGCCTTTACAATTGAGCTCTGAGAGGTTGGGTGTGGGGAGGCCTGCAGTGGACATCATGTCTACATTAATATTTGCATAGTAAAGCAGGGCAGTCTTTACAAACAAATCTGCAGATGTAACTTGGTGATGTGACGAATTTACACAACTCGAGCAAGTTTTGAGAGTCTGCTAACCGTATCATGTTTTAATGGAAACCATTGGATGTCTGGAAAAATACAACCAAACAAACAAAATAGCATAATTAGCAAAACTGTCAGATGTAAAGTACATGTGATTTACAGTAAGTGGGATTAAACATGCAAAATCATTCTTCACTGATTTATTGAGCCTAACTGCACACACACACACACACACACACACACACACACACACACACACACACACACACACACACACACACACACACACACACACAGAGGAGGAAGTAGGATTCGTTTTTTCCCTGAGGAAGTGTGTGTATGAGACAGGTTCTCAGGCTGGCCGGTACTTCCTCCTCCTCCTCCTCCTCCTCCTCCTCTTCTTCTTTTGTCGTTTGTTCCTCCTCCAGCTGGACTCCAGACAGGAAACAGATGCTCTCTCCCCCTCTTTCTCCCATTTCTCTTCCTCCTCTCCTTTTTAATCTCCCTTCCTCCCTTTCTCTCCCGCCATCCTCACTGCCATTTTTTCCCTCTCTCTCTTCTCTCTTTCACTTATCCCCCGTCTCCACATCCCTACATCTTTTTCCTCTCTGTATTTTATGTTGTCTCACCCTCTCCCTTTCTTTTTTACTGTACCTCTCCCTCTTGTTTTTTTCCTCTTCCTCTCCGTCTGCTTTGGTTGTGTTTTTATTTATTTTTCTTTTTTCTACCTTCTCTGTCTTTCCTCATTTCCTTCTCTTTCTTCTCCTTTCCTCCCTTCCCTCTTTTCCTTCCTCCTTTTTTTCTCCTCTTACTGTACCTGTTGTTTTTCCTTCATTGAGCTGTATTTCACTCTTTTCTTGTCATGCAACTTTTAGTTAATTTAAAGTGCCAAATAAGTGTCTCAATACACTTCATGAATATATAAAAAGACAGTATAAAATATAACATATATGAAAACAATAACACAGCAAATACTGTATGTATAATAAAGGAGTTTTTATTGCTTATTTACAGCTTAAGTGGTAAACTGTAAAGGAGTACGACATTTAATCAATTATCATCAATTATCTATTTAATCAATTATCTTATCATGTTTTCTTCATTTGTTCTGGGCAGTTATATATTAAAATATTTTTCTTGTGTTTTAAGGGTATAATCATTAATAATATAAAATTTTATATGTCAAGCCATTTAAAAACAACAAATATTGACCATCACCAGAAAAATGTAAAATACAACAACTTAAATAAAATGAAAATAAATAGATTTACAAGCAAATAGCGTGTAAAGTGTAATGGACAAAATAAAAGCAGATGACTCATGAGGACTTCTATATATTGAACTAAAAAGTCTTTGCAGTGGACAGTCTGGTGGCAACAATGGAAAATCCTCAATCACCTTTATATAGTAACTTCATACATATACATTATAACATAATCTACTACAAAATGTAATGTACTATTTAGTAAAAGTTCCTGCAGTATTGTAGCTAATTACAGTCACGATTATAAAGGAAATATTGATTTGAGAGAAAGAGAGAATGAATAAGAATGAGCTGAATGAACAGACATTTTCACTTTAATAACATGAACAAGCTCATTCATTTCACAGGAACTGTGTGTGTGTCTGTATTTTGATGGGTGTGTGTGTGTGTGTGTGTGTGTGTGTGTGAGAGAGAGAGAGAGAGAGAGAGAGAGAGAGAGAGACTGTTTTTGGCAGTGTGTCACCACCTAGTGTTCATGCTGAGATTGCACTGCTGTCTGCTCTCTCTACCAATTTCAATTTTAGTTTGCTTGAATTACCTTTTTTCATTGCAGACATTTTTGCTTGCCATAGCAGGGAAAGCACAGGTGTAATTAATAAACATTAATGATATTTCAGTTCCATTAGTGTCCCAATAAGCCATGCCAGTGAACTAGCATTTACGATATATGGACTCTGGAACTGGATACCCACAGTAGATGCCATCGTCATTAATAATATTATTTACCCCTGTGCTTTTCCTCTTATGACATGCCAAAATGTCTGCTGTGAAAAGGGTTTGTATTGGGGTTGCCAAATCATAATGGAGAAATATAGGAAAAATAGGGAAAACATGGGAATATTACTGTTTATCTAAGAAAAGAATAATGAACAGTGAACTTTGAAGATAATCATAAAATCTCTTGTATACCCTCTTATCTTGTGTTATGTCAGAAGCTCCATATGTGTTAAACGTATACATTACTTAATTAGATATGACATTCAAGACAGTTTGATTTAGGTTATTTGTCTGTCTTCCCCAACAGTAAATGTTTTTGTATTTTGGACACAGGCAGAGGAAAATTAACGTCTTTGTTTCAGGTACGTGACACTCTCTATCTGTCTGTGCTAACAGAAGTAGGTTGTGTTGACCTTCTTGTATTTAGTGTCTTTTTGTCGTGTCTTGTCTTTACAGCCTGCAGAGAGCCTCCAAACTCATAAAACTTCACTAAGACACTGAGCTCTGAGTGTGTAAGTGAATACGGGAGAGAGTGAACAAGAAAAACTCAATCTCTATTTGACTCGAGACGACAAGGTCACACTACTGCTGTCTGTTGCTGTATGAAGAAAAGTGATAAGGGCTCAGCCAAAGAGAGAAGACTTTTTTTACAGAAGAGAGTGAAGGTTCAGATGTGGGCTGCTGTACATTTACACACATGTGGGAAAATAAATCATGATTATTAATTATTAATAATTATTAATGAGCAGAATGAGCAAAATACACATGGAATCTATTTTCAGCTCTGCCTCAGACCAGCATATGATACCAGTACCACGAGGAAGATGCACACATCTGCTACCTGCTAGGCTGGCTAGCTTTATCTACATCATGACTTGCTAGCGTTTGCTAATCTGGTTTAGCAATACTGCTTCCCTCGCTGGCTCACCTGACATCTGTCAAGTTAATCTGCGTTCGGACTTCTGCGGCCACGTTTCCTCAGACTGTCCCCGGTTTTCGTTGCGATACCGCGTTCGAAACAGAGGCCTCGTGTTGAAGCACACTTCTACCAACTGTCAGGCTGGTGCCGCTCAGGCTGCGTCTCTGGCTAACACTAGCTGGATATACTTATACATTTGCTGCTAGAGCAGATGAGCAGTGAAAATTGCCAAAATTACATGATTCAGGTGTGAGCAGATAGACTACACATCTTGTTGAACAACTTGAATTTTCACTTTATGTTTGTAGCGCATATTTTTGCAGCCTGTGTTTGTTCACTCCAAACAACCATATTGACTACAGACGTTAGCTTAAGCAAGCTAGCAATGTATGTCTAACAGGAACTCCAGGTCTTTCTGTTATTTTCCTCCAGATCCCTCCACTTCTTTAGTGCAGGCACTCACCTCAGTTTGAGGGGCAAATTGGTGGCTTTCACCTTATATACAGATAGTACTTTTACTAGGTTACTTTTAAAAACTTGTATCCTTATAAAAACTGGGATTCAGGCAGAAATTCAGAGCTGTGTGTCCAGACCTGCAATATTAACTTTTTGCACTTTTGAAATTTGAATTTTTCAGATCCAAATCTCCAGTGACGAGCTTCTCAGTCAGCCTCTCTCTCTCCAACAAGGTAAACTAAGGTCAAATCACCCCTTGTTTGTTTACAGATGTGTGTTGCCTAAAGTGAACATGGAGCAGAGAGTTCAGTGCTGTGAGATGTGGGGGGTGTTTTTTTTTTCCTGTTTTATGATGCTGTGTAATCCTTCCAGTAAAACCAGTCCACTGGAACTACTACAACTCAGCTCAATCTGAATGAATCAGAGTTTCCAAGTATCCTGCTCAAATGACCCCCCTCCTCTGCGCGCGCACACACACACACACACACACACACACACACAGACATGACCTCTCCTGAAGCCACCACAGCAGTCAGAGGAAGCAGCCTGGAGCTCACGGCTGCAGTGAATTAGTATCAGCGGTGGCTGCTCTCTGTTGGATGTTCTGCCAGGATGCTGCTTTGCTTATGTCTTCCTGCATTTTCCTCATCCTTTAATTAATATTTTCCCTTTCTCGCTCGTCATACCCCTTTTCCCATCTCACTCTTTCTTGTTAGGTCATAACCTCAATATGAAAATGAACCCTTGTGCATACAATTTCAACTGAACTTTGTTTCAGACACATTAACACAAAAGATGAAAAATATTCTGGTTTCTGGATTGTTTTGTGTCTGCGAGGTCAAAAACTTGTATTAACTGTTAATTTTTTGTATGTTGTTCTCTCTCTCAGCCAAAAGAATAATTCTTCTGAACTGGAAAGAGTGCAAACTATCTTGCATTGCCAGATGTTCTGTACATGGTTGGAGGACTATGTCTGACTACAGCCAATTTTTCTTTGACAGAGGTTTTGGGACTTGGATTAGGTCATAAATTTCCTGGTGATGTTTCTCACCTATTATGAAATGAACTTACCCTGCATTCGTGTGGTGTTGGAATAATCGGAAAAATGAGTTGCCCAACTGGGAAATTCACATGAACGCCCCCTCAAGTCGGAACAACAACTCGGAAAGTCGGTACATGACTTGCCTGACTTGCCAAAAGTTGACGTCATGTAGGCCTACGCAGAAACATGGCGGACAAAAGTAAATGTTTGGTTGACGGTAAGAAACTTTTCATTACGTTACATGTAATTTGTAATATGATATTAGTTGTAATCTTTAGTTCCCACCACGCAGAGTGGCCTAGATTAGTTAGGAAAGTTATTAATTAGCATCAGCCCTGATAACAAGTCAGATAAAGCCGTATTTTAGTGGTTTTAGGGAATGTACTGGTGCAGCAACAAGTCTGGGACTCTCAGCCAACCAAAGAGAAGGGCTTTTTTTGTGTGTGTGAATCCTTACCATTAACAAATACCAGTGTAAAATGAAATCTGATATTCTAGCTAGTCCTAATAAAGTAAATTGTTTCAGATACTCCAGGGCTGAGAGAGTGAGGGTGTATTTTCACTAGAAGCTTCTAGTCTGCACATCATAAACCTTCTACCAGTTTTTGAGGAGTTAATTCTCTAATATGTATTTTTCTTTTATTTAATTTTCTGCAAATTGATGAATTTGGGTTGAGTGGTTGTGAGAATATAAAGGTTTTCTTTCTCTCTCCCTCTCCTGGTGTCGGGGTTACCTTCTGGTCATCTCAGGGGCCTATCGCAGCGCTCATACATCACGTCTTTATTAGGAGGAAGTCATTAGGTTTCAGCGGCGACCCAGCCTTGACCCTGCTGAAGCTGCATTAAAAAACTCCCGACCCAGGGGTCAGGACAGGGGGGTGGGGCTTTTGCTAGGCTTCGGCCAATCACAGATGACCTGGGCACCCAGTCAACACTTTGGGACAGGTTCCAAGGTTTTCTGTGCGTGTGTGTGTGTGTGTGTGTGTGTGTGTGTGTATTCTTCTTGCTGCCCTGCTGTCTTAAAAGTTTAACTATTTGGAGTTTTTTCCACTCAAACCTCTGCTGCCAAAACCAGCCAGTCACAATCGTCTGTCAGAGCGCCCAGAGCACAAAACCTATTCATTCAGTGACAGGAAATCTTCCCCAAGTAGTACTTACTTTTTCACATTCTCTGCCCACAGTTCTGCCTTAACCACAAAGTAAAAGTCCCTATTTTGAAAGCTCTCTGCATGCAGGGGAGCTGCATACATCATAATCTCTATGTTACCCTTTGGCCCATAACAGGATATGTTGAGCTGAACGGTGCAAGAGAAAGTGAAAGGAACATTAGCTGTAATTGTGATTAACACAGTGGAGGTGGCCAAATAAAACTGAATGAGCAGCTGGCTGAACACAAAGTACAGCTGAGGCTAATGGAAAAGTTGTTTGGCCGTAAACCAATGTATTCACATTTGGACAAATCCAAATTTTGACCTGATGGTGCTGATGGCGCTAAAGGAAAAGTCAGGGAATCACCAAAGTCATCAGGATTCATCCTCTGGAAATGAATGTCTCTACCAAATATCACGGCAATCTATCGAGCAGTTGTTAAGATTTTTGGACCAAAGTGGTGGACCGACCATGGACATTGTCAGCCCTAAAAACTCCGGCTGTGTTTGACAGGGGTCGATGCCCTAATGTGTCATTTATCACGTCAATATATGGAAAAGTATAATGGCTGGAGCCATTTTTCTTCTTTGAGTCAAAATAGGATTTTTTCAAAGTTTTCCACCGGTGGCGGACTTGTTTGACCGTGCAATCACAGCCTCCCTCTTTCATTTGTTCAACCACCTTCTTGAAAAGGTCGGCGTTGTGATATTTGCTCATATCCAAAAACCTGTTGATGTCCAAGTCTATCATCATGTGTTTCTCCTTCCCACCGGAAATGTGGGCTTTTCTTTTGTGCATGCATCTCTACCCCAGCCTTGCAAACTGTTGGCTAGTTGGTTTATTTACAACACACAGACCTGACCAAGAGGCCGTGTGTCGCAAACACACAAGCATATTCTGAATGTGCTGTATACATGTCCAAAAAATGCTCCTAAAACACAAATAATCTTAATCAGAAAACACTTCATCCTGAATAAGGCCTAATTAAGAATATCCAAACAGGATATGCTGTTTACATGACCTGTATCAAATTCGGAATATTGTCATATTTGGAATAATAGTGGAAAATGAGTGCACATGTAAACGTGGTCAGTGTTACAGACAGCCAGTCAGATCTGTGACCAAGAAAAAACTGACAGGCCTGTTTTATCTACTCCCCAAATGTTTTTCTGTGATCAGTTCGCTGCAGACCAAGCTAGCCATTACACTTGCTGCTAATGCAGCATTCTGAGTAAATGGCTGCATTTACAATTTTGCCTCTCATTCACCCATTCAACACACATATTAACAGCATTATTGCAGGGCGGTCGTATTAGACTGCATTAGTTTTAGCTAGGTGTACCTGAGGGTGTATTTGGAAAAAATGTTTTAGTTTTTCTTTTAAAATGTTTCAAAGAAGTGCCCATCTTCAAATCTCAGTAGGAGAAGCATATTTCTCAAACTCTGGAGTTCAGTGGATAAACAGTGGTCTATTTAAGGATCTCAACCATGAAAAATAACATTAGAAAAACAAATGAAAGATAAAAATTTGTATCTTTAAAATGATTGTAACAGTGAGATAAAGCTCTTCAGAGTTTAGGGAGTCTGTGCGGAAAATAAAGTTTCTGTTCACCAAACCTCTTTCTCTGGACTCTGACCTTTGACCTTGTAGAAGTTGCAGTGTTTTATTTTTCTATCTCATCACGGTGGACCCGTTGGTGTTGAACGGTACTCACTTTCAGTGGATGATCCAATGTTTTGCCTATGGGTGGGGCAGCTGATGGGTGTCTGTTTGATTGACAGGAGGCATAATGTGGCGCCGGGCGTCCCTTTACCCTCCGTTTCCCCTCTTCACCTCTCCTCTCAACTTCCTCTGCCCGGATCCCCTTTCTGAGGGTCAGAGGTCATTCATTAGGATGCCCCTTCGCTCCTGATAATACACACATACACATGCACGTAAGCAGAGTGTGTGTGAGGGTTATAACCGACACAGGACTCTGCCAGGGGTTGCGAGGGCCGGAGAGGGTTGACAGCTACCATCAGTCTTTAAACAACCCCCAAAACCATCTCTATCACACACAAACACACACATACACACACACACTTTGCCCCCAGGGGTATTAGTGTCCTCACTTTGCCCTGAAAGGGAGTTGCGCTGACCGGTCACAATGATGACAGAAAATGTGACGCTCTGTCGGTTCAGCTCCACTGCCTCAAACTGAACAATTTCACACTGCTCAGGTGTATGACAGCACACCTGTGGTGGCCTGATTTGTTAATGTTTCCAAAGTGATACTCCACCGAAAAGGCTTGAAAGGTAGCTGTAGAAAGGTTGTAGTTTTGTCCTCTACGGAGCACAAAGGCTGTAGTCAGCTCAGACTCACAGCGGTTACAATTGATGGACAGAGGCAACAGACTGGTAATACTGGGCGGCTCCCAGTAGGAATGCAATGAAATGTGTTAATCAGGGAGGTGCTGCTGTTTGTCCTCAGTGAGTCTTAAACACAAAAGGTAAAAGTTTGTTCATTTACAGAAGGAAGCTGGATTTTTTTCTTTCTCTTTAGATAAGAAACAGGTTTCAGTGTGTTTCGCTATTACTGGTCACCACTCAGGACATACTTTTGATTCTGTTTCCTTAGAATTGGACACTTCTATTGGTTAAAGCAGGAAGAGTTTAGTCAAGAAAGAGGTTTGGTGAACAGCAACTTTATTTTCCGTTTGTGGTTTCTGCCTTTACATGGAACAAACCTCCTGCACAGACTCCTTAAACTCTGAAGAGCTTTATCTCACTGTTAAAGTCATTTTAAAAAACACCTTTTTATCTTTCATTTGCTTTTCTAATGTTATTTTTCATGGTTGAGATCCTTAAATAGACCACTGTTTATCCACTGAACTCCAAAGTTTGAGAAATATGCATCTCCTACAGAGATTTGAAAATGGGCACTTCTTTGAAATGTTTTAAAAGAAAAACTAAAACATTTTTTCCAAATACTTTTATCAAGAAGCGTCTAGTATATTGTTCCAAAACCTGCAAGACTTAACTTCATTTTTCTCTTTTAATTTAAATGTTTTTACATTTTACATATGTCTTTTACTTTTCTTTTTTTTATTCTAAGCAAGGTATTAGTTTCATATAATTCTGAAAATACTCATTGTTTCCATTGGAGCAGCATGGTTTTACTGGCAGATGCAGATTCAGTCGCCTGCTGAGAATCTGAATGTGTTTCTCTGAAAAAGTCTGTGGTTTGAATGGAAACTGTCAGATTCAGAAGGTCAGTGTGCTGCTAGTCCGTCATTACACGCATGAAGAGAGATTAAAAAAAAAGCTGTATATATTTGTCTTGTTTACACCAAGTAAACATCTCAACCAGCCCACACACACACACACACAAACACACATACAAGTATAAAGTATGTTATTTAGATTTAAACTTTCTCTTTCTTTCCTTTCGTCCCACAAAAAACACACACACACACACACAAACACACACACATACAAATCTGCTGGTGATTAGGAAGTTCACTGGAATGAGTCTTTACGTAAGTTCCAGTGAAAATCCATCCAGACCTCTTGTTGGAGGAGAAACACCGATAAACATGCCACAAAACTAATACTACACAATATATTAACACGAAAGTGGAACAAAACTACCGGTCCAAAGCTCAAATAGTCAGTCCTAAAGGCTTCAGTGTCCATTACACCCCACCAAAAGAGTGAAGGCACACACAACATGATGATATTGTTATTTTTATTGTTGAGTCTTACTAATAGTGACGTTTGCATGAGGGTGGACAATGATCGCATCAGCTTTGCTGGAGGAAATTATTCATTCTCTCGGGGGCATCTCTTTTCATTACATTTGAATATTTCTAGCATACATAGAAAAAACATTTAGAAATCTTTTATATATATCCAAAGCAAATTTCATGCCAATCTGGCGAGTTGTTGATGAGATACACCTCTCTGGACCAAAGTGTTGAACTAACAGACTGATCAGGAGGTGTGTTTCCATTCGCCTGCTGGACAGCTGGATGGAGCCGCTGAAAATTTAGAAAATATATGGAAAAAGAGTTTTTATGCTTGGCTGACGTGGAAAAGTTGCTGTATCAATAAAAGCAAAATGCGACAAAATGTAATGGAAACTTAAATCACGACGTACATGAATCATGTGACTTGAACGTCCACTGAAGCATCCGCTCCATTGGAGAGACTAAAAAGCAAGAAAACCACAGAGCTGTGTGGGCCGATGAGGAATGGTCCTCAAATTGATACATGAAACATAAAATCCATATTTCTGTCATCGTTTTCTACATTATTTTCCTCCATTGGAGGTTTGACTGCCGCTCTTTTAATCACGTCATCTTATTGCACTCTCTTCTTCTGCAACGGATTAATGGCACCTGACTGGACCACCAGCCGTTTATCTCGAGGAAGCTCAAATTCAAATGTTCGCACTACAGTAGTGGATGGAAACACGTATTAATTCACATTGTCTTTTGCCCATTTTCTGAACATTCGGTTTAAATTTGTGCAAAATTTGGATGGAAACCTGGCCAGTCATGGACCAATTTTCCACAAATTTGAATTTCTTTCTTTTTAAACCAAGGGCATTTCGGTTACAAAACATGAATAAATATGATGAGCTTGAATGTTGAAGCCAAAGACCTTTTTTTCACAGCAGACATTTTGACTTATTATATAGCAGGAAAAGCACAGGTGGAACTACTGACATTAACTATGGTTCTATTAAGTGTCCCAGGAAGCCCCTCCAGTGAGTCAGTTACACTTCTATTCCAGCTTTGACATGTCAAAATGTCTGCCATGAAAAAGGTCTATTTAGGAGTGCCTTAAGCTGCAGTTCCTCAAATGGCCACTAGATGAACTAGATTCCTGGTGTTACATGTTAAATTACTAGGTGGTACTCTAATGAAAAGGTCCCAACTTCTCTCTGGACAAACCTAGTTCAAAGTTCAAGTTGAATTATTATTTTAACCATAAAAAATGCAGCTAAGATGAAACACCTTTTTTCGGGACCAGAGCACAAAAAAACGAATAAAACATAAAAAGACAATACGGTACAGTGA
The DNA here is from genome assembly GCA_005408345.1 of Macquaria australasica. Lineage (NCBI taxonomy): Eukaryota > Metazoa > Chordata > Actinopteri > Centrarchiformes > Percichthyidae > Macquaria > Macquaria australasica. The sequence continues at coordinate 1,721,665 of SEMN01000047.1, read as the reverse complement.
AACAAACAAAAGTTAAGACAAAGACAAAATAATTTTTTCCACAATACGTTTGGGTCTTAGTAGCTAATTTTACTTACTTTAATGTGCATTTTAGTAGTGATTTAAAATACAATACAATTAATAGTATTGTCCCCCATAATGGAATTTTTTTCTAAGAATGACAATTGCTGATGTGCAAGTTTTTGGTTAAAAAATTCAGAGTAATTGACGATATCTTATCACACCAGGTGTGGACGTTTTTTTTTTTTTTTTTTTTTTTTCTCTTAATGGCTTAAAGAAGGGCTGTTTGCTTTTTTGACTGACAGGTCTCTTAGCCTATCACAGTCCCCTCCCACCTCAGCTCCACCCAGGTTAGGATTTTCTGGCACCAAACAATTGAGAAAGATGACAGTAAACTGCAAAATCAAATTCTAGGCGTCAAAATGTCCCTTCAGTGACATATGATGACATCACTCTCAACGCGTCCATGTTTCCTTTTTGAGCAACATACTCAACCTCTGGCAGCTCCAGTGATACTCTACATTCCTAGCAGCCAACTGCGGACTTGGTGGTTAAATAAAGACCAAAGAAAATGAAAGTATCTACAGTACTGTCTGTTCACAAGCTATAGAGCTGCCAGTGAACTTTCTAAAAGGTTAATGCTTCTAAAAATCTTCCTCTAGTTATTTTATTAGCTTTTTATCAGACATTCACACACACACACACACAGATTAATCAGTCAGTCAGTACAGTCTGTTCAGGTTGTGTGTTCTTGTTGAGCAATATTGAGTGACGTCCCACATCCGACACTTAAAGTACAGCCTTTCACTGCGTCTCTGTGTCTTCTTCTTCTTCTTCTTCTGTGGTTGCACAGTGCTGCGTGCATTGTCTGGGCTCAGTGTGACAGTTTGATGAGCCATTAGTCGACATAATTTATCTGTGTGTACACTCCGCCTGCAGACTCTCTGTCTGCTGCGGGACGGCGTGCCTTTGTCCTGACTGCTGCAGGGGGCAGGGCCAGGGTTTGTTACGCACACACACACACACACACACACACACACACACACACACACACAGTCATACAGCATTGACGTAAAGAATAGTAAGAATGACATGGCATGGTGTTGCAAAGTTTTAAAAGTACAAAAATTATGTAAAGTGATGAGGAGTCAGGTCAATAAAACATGCATCGTCTTTAGTGTAAAGTCTCACACAGTTAAAAAATTGAATTACATAGACCTACCTGTCATCACTTTAATTGGATTTTTTGTTTTCTTAAGAAAATTGTGTGTTTATGATAGCATGGTTTATGCTTTTTTCCTGGCCTTTCCTGTGTGTCTGTGTGTTGGTTCTGTGTTGTTGTGTCTGATAAAATTATACATAACATAAAAAGAGAGAGACCGTCTTGATCATATTTTTAAAGAACAGACAATAACAGAACAACAATAAATAAATAAATAAAAACTAATTAACCACTTTTATTTTAAAATAAACGCTTATTAGTATTTCATAATTTCTCACACTCAAATATAAACCTAAAAAATAAAACAAGCTGTAAACACAACATAAACTCATAGAGTTGATATGGTGAACACCTCACCAAACAGTTGCCTCTTTACACAATGAGCAGACGCAGAGCTGCATTAACTATTATTCATTTGTGTTTCTGGCCAATATGCAGCTCTGTTTTTATCTCTGTTTTGGTTTCTACTAACTCCTGTGAAAAATATCGGTTTCAGCATTAGCTGCCAAATGCTTATTTATATTCACCAGCTAATCCCTAACTTTGTCTGTTTTCCATATTGTGCTGGACAGGCAGTTTACAATTGGTTTGAAACCAAAAACAGCTGCGAGAGTGAACCAAAACAGTAAAGATGCAGGCCTGAAAAATGCTAAAAAGTTCTATAGAGCAGAAGGAGAACTGCAGTCAAGTGATGAGTGGAGGAAGCCGGAGTGCCCGGAGAGAACCCACGCGGACAACATACAAACTCCACACAGAAGGGCCCCAGCCAGCCGGCGGGTGCGAACCGAGAACTCGCTTGCTGTGAGGCGACAGTGCTAACCACTGCACCACCGTGCCGCCCCTATAAACTAAAGTCAGTGTCTGAATTAATTTCTGATGAAAAACAGGTGATTCTGTACAGTAATTATCACTGATAGGAATCATGTCCAACACCCAAACCTCCTTTTAGTTTGGAGATTTTAAATTACTCACTGTTGGTGTTCAGAGCTTCTAGGAATATCTGCACGTCACGTCTTCTTCAGGCCAGTTACGCATGAGAAGAAACACTAAAAACTAAGCTACTAAATGGACATGACATATATGATGTTGACAGTGTTTTAAGGCGGGTTTCTCCTTTTGAATGATTGCACCTGCTTTGAAAAGAAAGAGCAGAGGGGAAACAGGCGGATCAGGATGGAGGGTGACTCAGAGGCCAAAAAGAAAGATAAGAAGCATATAGTCAATGTTAGTTACATATAGGATTAGGGTTAACCTTTCTGAAAAAGGTTAATAGTCGACAACGCAACGCTGAGTCTTTTAAGTTCATAATACACATTCTTCCACAGGTACTGCCCTTTGAGTCCGCTCTCCGCCTGCCGTGGAGTTGAAAGTAACGTCATCAGCGTCTTGTGTTTTTGCGGTTTCGGCTCTCACGGCTCTCACTTTGTCGATGTCGTAACCGGCCTGTTGCTCAACAGCTGAGGCCACTGTGAAGGGAAGCGAAACACTGAGGGGAGAGGCGAGGGGCTTTCAGTCTGGGCGGAGGGCAAACTGCTAGCTCGATAAGAAAGGTGAGAGGTAAACATTGACCTGAGTCCTATCGCTGCTTGTCCAGGTCCATCTTTCACTGGAGAAACTATGCAAACAGCAGGGATGCACTGATAACTCTCTTTCACTCCCAACAGTAAACTTTAAGTATCGTCTGATAACGAGGACCAGACCCCAAGCGGTTTCTACAGTTTCTACCTCCGTTTAAGGTTGTTGGGAAAAAATGATGATTGAATGATTTAATTCATTTTTCTACTTCAGAACAATCTGTGTGAAAAGGTCCTGAATTCTCTGATCTGATGTTGTGTTATTGCTCTTACTATTGTTATGATCATTGCTGTTAAAATGATGATAATAAGTGAATAGCGTGACGTTGTTAAAGCGCCGCAAAACCTCTTGAGAAGAAGGTCACGATAGATGTTTGGGTCCTCAAAGCGTGTGATCTTGACATTGGAGACCGCTGTTCGCATCCTGTCCTTTAAAAAATGTCAGTGTTGGTTTCTTTTAACCATGACCACGATCCCTCCCTAACCTTTACCAAGTAGTTTTTAGCTAGCAGCATTTAGGGTTGGCAATGTTGGTGGCAACTTTGTCCAGACTGAAATATCTCAACAAATATCGGATGGATTATCATGAAATTTGGGACCGATATCCATGGTGTTGAAAGGATGAAATATGTCTAATACCTGAGTGGACTCGCGATCAGCTCTGATCACATGGTGCCATCTCCATGTAAAGTGCAACATGACATGTATTGCTGCTCTTCTCTCTCTGTATTTGGGCCTGTTCAAGTCCACCACTTTCTCGATTGGGGTGTAATTGTCCTCAGGCTCCTTTCAGATCGGGTCTCTGGTCTAGTTTTGGAAGATTCAATTTTGTATGGCAGATTTGAATTTCCATTGGTTTGTTGTGGACGTGTGAAGACCTCTACTGGAAACATGACTTACTTGGCAAAGCAAAAAAGTTGGTCCCATGAAAAAAAAAAAAAAATCACTGCTTTTGGACTGTGCTGATTTTAATTAAAGATCAAGCTTCCATTCTGTTTCAGCCTGGTGTCAGTCCAGTGTGCTGATGGTTAAACAGCGAGCAGCTCCACTGGGCAGGCATGACTGAGGGAGCTGGGGAACGAAAAATGGGAGGATGAAGCAGTAAAACCACAGAAGAGTTGAAACAAAAGTAGGAAGGTAATACAAGATGACCCTGTCTGTCTGTTAATGTCTAACTGGATCAGTACACATGTAGACACACACGCTGCCCTCCTACACGAGCTTCATGCAGACCTGTAAGCAAACATATGGATGTGCACATGAAAGGGCACTTGTACACAAATGCATCACCAGAAGAGTGAAATGGCCACTCCACAATGTCATTTTCCAGTTAGGTCGGTTTAACAACCCTCCACTCGTTAAGATGAATTAATCTCTGAACTTTCCCATTTATCAACCGCATTGTTACAGAGGATTATATTCTATCTAATCTCTAGGCAACGGACAAGAGTTTGGTATCGAAAGCGTTCTGTTTGTAGTCTGAGTAGTATTGACAGGGTTTGTACATAGTTTGGAAAATGCTTAATTTTTACCATTGTGTTTTTGAGGTCAGGAATATGCTTGAATTCAAATATTCTCCTTGAAAAATGCTTGATTTTCAACATAATCTGGTGTTTCATCATCAACACAATGACTTGTGTAAACCAAAAATCTTTTAATATTTGAAATGAAACGATCCTGTCGCCATATTTGTTTGCTGTCTCCTGGACAATTTAGATAGTATGTGATGATAAAGGCTTCGAGAGTGTGAACATATTTGGTTTAGTTACCTTGAAAGTGCTTTAAAAGCTGTACACACTCTGTATTGACCTATCACGTTTGCCCCCAGAGGCTAAATCGTTGTCAGACGATAGCTGATGGGTTCTGAGATTGTATTCTAGTGATGATTTTTTGAACAATAAACCTTTTTTTTTTTTTTAAAGCTAGCAGAGTACAGCTCTGTTCTCACATTTTCCAGCTGAAATTCCAGTCTTTGCAGAAACAGCATCTCTTAGACCAAAATGGATAGAATTGGTGTTTAAGTATGTGTAGGTAATGTTTACAACATCGGTACAAGCCACATGGTTGGTTTCACGTATACTCTTTAAATACAGCTTTATTACACCGTGATGTCAGAGAACACACATTCATGCATGCGTGTGCAAACACTTTCCAACTGTCGCTCCAAACATGAAGTCAGGATATTGAATCTCCCTGTGACTCTCACTGTTAATAAGATCCATACAGCACATTTCCTGTCCATCTCAGTCGTAAACACACGGCACAGTCATGTTTGACTAGGACTGCACATGATGCCAGCCATGTGCAATTTAATGACACGTGAAACAAACAGGGAGGGGAAGGGAGACACACTTTTCATTTTAAAATAGCTTGCAGGGAGATCTGGACACTGTCAAGCTCACAAACGAAGGACCCACAATGCAGACAAACACACAGAGGAAAAGTCCAGTAACTTTTAATGGAAACAGTTCGGTACACAGGAAGTCAGTCAATCAGGCAGAGGTATCCAAAAAACGCTAGGCAAAATACTCAGATCAAAAATACAAGCGAGGGTTTCAAAAACACGAGAAGTATGCACGAAGGTAAGACGCTGGAAAGCTCACACGAAGATAAGACAATCTGGCACAGAAGGAAGGGAAAACGCACCTTAAATACACTGAGGGGAAGGAGACAACAAGACACAGGTGAAACACATTAGGACAATCACACAGGCGGGAAACTTGACAGGACATGGGGAATGACACACAAGACTACTAAAATAAAACAGGAAACCACATGACACAGACTACTTGACTTGGCGAACCCTGACAGACACACAGAAACACAAAGTTTGTAACCAAGAAGCTAGTGACGGGACAACCGGTTCATTTTAGTGACTTAGTTCTTTAAGTCTCGTTCAGTAATGAACTACTCTTAGTCATTCGTTCATTTCATTCAATAGAAGGGGGGGGGGGGGTACTAATTTCTGTCCTATACTGAGCCTGTGTAGCTGTCACGTGAAAAATGAACGAAAGACTAACGAACGAACGTCCCAAACCAGTCAGCTGTCACGTGAGAAAAAAAACTCATGCATTATTATGGTTGCGTAGGCGCGGCCCAAATGAATGAATGACTCTCTGAAGGCTGTCATGCTTTCATGCATTAGAAACATGCAGGGAAAAGAAAAATGCACTTCATGATCTACATTATGTTATTGCAATGAAATTAAACATGGCTCGTTTCGTGACTGGTTTCAGTATTGTTCATGGTTGATAAAAATTACATTTGTTTTCACGGGGGGCACGTGTGGTTTTTATGGCTTCCAGTGGAGGCATGACAGAAAGACTCTGAGAATCCTGTGTTTATGTTACATGAAATTTACCATTAGTATTACCAGTTAGCAGTTTCCGACTTGTAAATACAGTTCGTGTCAACATAATTACTAATAAAGATGAGAAATTTAGTATTCATCTGAAAGTTCCAACATTTGTCCGTAAATAAAACACTATCAGCCAACATCGGCTGATATGAGCTTAGTGCAGATTTATTTGCTTTGGTACATATGTCAGATGATAAATGACAAGACATTTCAGAACAGAAATGCCAAAATAAGTTTGAGGTAATTTAGAAACAGTGTCACTATTACATAGTTTGTCCAAACAAACAAAATGTCCCGATGAGTACATATTACAGTCACATTTATTTATAAAAAAGGATAATAATTAATCCTTATTACAGTTGTTTATGTTGTGTGTTTATGTAGAAAATGATTATCGGTCGATATGCAGACTATTTTTTTGTCCCCCGCTCAACCAGCCTTACTTATCAACAGCACAGCTGCACTAACACTGAATTAACTATTTTTCAGTCTAATTACAGTCGTTATTAGTAACACTTCCAATCACCATGACGACCTGAAAGCTTGCAAGTTGTAACCATTGGTGCCTTCCATCCCACCTTTGCTGAGCTAACATACAAAAGCACAGTCCCGCTGGCTGGGCCTTACTTTTACACAATGACCTCTGTGTTCCCAGTTTCTTAACTAAGTAAAAAGACTAGAGAATAAACAGTTAATGACTCATTGTAGGCTTAAATCAGAGAGGGGAAGATGGATGCAAGTATCACAAAATACATTAAATTCAATATACATATGAGCCAGGAAAATGTATCAATATGTAGTTTGACAAAAGCCTTTTAGAGCGCCAGTATGTGTTGGTGCTGTAAAATCCACATTCATCCATGTAAACCACATCCATCAAGGCAGAAAAAGAGGAAACTGAACCTCACTCACCTGTGACAGCCAACATCAAGGGGTTCAGGTTGGCAGTGGCACTGTGAAGACAGCTGGTCATCATGAAGTCTGTGTCTCCATCTGCTGGTCAGTAGCTGTACTGCAGGTCAGTAGTACTGCATGCCATGTCCAATTAGAGCCATATGTATTTCTATATTTTTGGTCTCTGGACACATTTTGTTAGTGGTGACTTGGACTCCATGACCTTAGTACTTCCTTGCTGCATCCAGTAATGGTTATTGACCAAACCCACTTCCCCTTTTGGAGGTAAAAGGACAGCAGTCCTCCATCACTAGATGGTGGGCAGGATTTCTGAGAATTCTTCCCATTACAGAAGGGTCAGAGCACCCAAATAAAAGAAAGATACTTTTCCTTTCACTTCCAGCCATATCTAGGTACTATAAGGTTGGTTTTATTTAGCAATGTTTTGGGATCGTACTTAAAGAGCTACATGGTTCTGTGTTTTGTGGCCCAGCATGTTGGACAACATCAGATATCATGGAGTGACAAATTAAAAGGGGAGAGCTCTACCCAACTTTAAGTATTTTTTATCCTTTTAAAATCATCCAGTCTCTTTATTTCCTTAAGTTTCTAATTCATGTGCTACCAGTTTAATATTCAGCAGCAGTCTATAACCATGTTGAGTGACACAGTGAGGCTGAAATGCTCAATACACACCAGGAAACAAGACTGCAAAGACAAAAGCAGCGCAAGTGAAGTTGGTTGTTGTCAGTGCTAAAAGATACAGTTTTCTCAGTTGTAAGTATGTATTGCTTTTGTAGGAGTAAAAGTTGCTCTCTCTTGTATCGATTTTTTTCTGTACGTTACTTGTTGCTGTGTGCATTTTAATTTAAAGCATATTGGGTTGACCTGTAATTGTATAAAAGTGGTATATAAATAACATTCCCTTTCTTAATGTCTTGTTTAATATGACAATTACTGAATGACTACATTTTTTTTATGAATTTGTACAAACTTGTAATGACTGAAGGGAGCAGATTTCCTCAGAACCGGCAGGAAAGCTTTCAGTGCAGTGCAAGAAGAAAGATGAGTGAACATTTTCTGCTGAATTTGAAATGATGTTTTATACAACCAAGTTGAAGTCATTGTGCTGAACTACTTTAATGACAATAGATATTTGAAAACATGGAAGCAGCCTGTTAATATATCAGGCAGTAATAAACTTAAAGTTTAAATTAGTTACAGGTTACTATATAATCATGTAACCACCTGCCTAAAAATGTTGGATAAGCAAAAATTCAGGGTAATGCAGATATATTCAGGAAGGGGCACTAAAGGTCACACAGGTGTGTTTTCGCAGAGCGCTTTAATGAATCTCATCACTGATTCTTATGATCAATTTAGCATATTAAATGACAAAATGCATTTATTAGAAATCAGAGTTCATCTTTAATATTCAGAGCAAATTACTGACAATTTGAATTAAAACCAGCACAGAACAAGTTCAGCCAGCAACTGGAGCCGTTGTGACTGTATTGTTAATGAACATCACAGGTGTCAAATTTGATTGTAAAACTGATCTTTGACTGGTTGACATTCATTTTTTAATTTTTTAATTTTTTGAGTTTTATCTGTAACCATAAAAAAGTAAGTTGGGGTTGCTGCACACAGTGAGCTTAGTGACCACAGAAACAAACTCTTCAAAGTTCACTTGGCCATCCTGATCCTTGTCCATCTCAGCCATGATCTCCGCCACCTTCTTAGGGTCCCTGCTGGCCTTTGAAAAAAAAAAAAAAAATGACAGAATTATTCAGATATAATCATATGATTTTATCATTGAATTCAACACGTTTGGTTAAATTTAAAGTCCCAGCGAGATAATGAGAGTGAGGTCAGTACATTCAAGAGTTGTTTGAGCTCCGTCTGAATCATATTCTTCATCTCCTTTTGGCTCAGGCGAAACCTGTCGCCATCTGTTGAAGCAAAGGTCTTGAACACTTCAGCGAGCATGTTCAGGGCTGTTTCCACTTTACTCATCTTTAGTCCTGTGCTGAATGTCTGGGGAGCAAAAGAACAAAATACAACAAAATGATGTTACTAAAGTGTTGATACACTTCTAATGAATTTCCATTTGTTTCAGGATGAAAAAACTATGGAGTCTTAGGAGTGCCATAAAAAAAAATAAATCTGTGAAAGAATAAGAAAATAAATGTGGACATATTAAGACAAATAGCAAAATATAAAATAATAATTATAAGCATTTTCATTTATTTTGATATTTGTTCATTTATTTCTGTATATATTTATTTATATATTTATTTCTTTATTGATTTATTTGATATGTCATTTATTAATTGTATTCCTTTATTTTTCCTTATTCTTTTCCCTATTGCTTTTATATATATATATATATATATATATATAGAAGAAATAAATGTGAAAATAAATAAAATTGCTTATATTCTTTTATATTTTATTTGTCTTTATATTTCCACATTTATTCATTCTTTTATTTATTTCTCTCTATATTTTCATTTTTTTTATTTACTTATTTATTCTTTTATTTATTCCTCTTTATATTTCCAAATTTATTTTCTTATTCTTTTATAGATTTATTCTTTTTTATGACACACCTATGACCTATGACACCTGATAACAGTATCTAAAAGAAAAAAAGCCAGATCAATAGATCATAGAAACAGCTCAGATGATCTCATCAAACTGGGACATTATCTCCCCCATTTTTTCAGAACCAGATTAATAGTGATCTTGCTTATTGTGAAAGGTCTACAAAAATGTTTGGATTATTCAACTCCAGACACCACATCATTTTATTATGTTGTTGAAACTGTTCTTTAGAGGAAATACCGTGTTGTTTTGCACAGTTTCAAAGGTTTTCCTAAAAAAATAACTTTCTGGAGATCCTGCATGGGTTATATTGATCAAGGTTATGCTATTGGTCAGTTTTATAAGGTAGAGACATGAAAGCATAATCAAATTGGTTCCCAATATAATATTAGGTCATGTATTGTGCAGTAGAGCACAATGAAAATGTCCTTGCCCCTTGTGATTGAATCATGACAATATTAAATTGGTGGTTGGAGCTGCGGAAAAAATGTCTTTTAAGCATCATTTGCATCATAAGGATAAGAAAAGTTGGGGTATTTAAAATGAATTGAGACACTATTATGTTAGTTTGATAGACACCTAAGTGTTGCATTACATTGTATTGTGCCAACTGATCTAAATGTGCCCAGGTGCAGCCTGATTTCCAGGAATTAGTCACAAATCTGCAATAAATTATGCTATTTCATATTCATTTATACGTATAGACATACTTCATTTTGAATATAGTCTCAAATGTTCCTTATTGAAAATGCAGTTCCAAATATTACCCCAGAATTATAGACTCACCTCTACGAAGCTGTTGAGGAAGATCAGAAGAAGGAGGAATGACTTTCACCTTCATCTCATTACTTTTATAGTGCTGCCTGTCGAGATAAAATCAGGCTCTTCCGTCTGATGATGCCATCAGTTCGGGCGTGGCGACATCTGCAAAAAGAACAACCATTTTAGTACATGGGTCTCTCATTTAATGTTTGATTTTGTAAATGCAATTCTTCTTTTTGGATGACATGTTTCCGTGTCTCTGTTCAAATCCCATGTTATTTCTCAGTATTCACAGTACGTGATCATTCCAAGGTTTTGGAAGAATTTGGTTAACTCCTTCTTACTGTTCGCACCCTGAGCAGCATCAACTTGTCACTGCATTTCATTTGCATTCACTTAAATGTAAAATAAAACTGGTCCCAAGATGCAAATTAATGCTCAGGACCTGCAGGAGCATCTCGAGGTAGCTTGGGCAGCAACAGTACAGCGTGTATTGTTGATTCTGAAAGTCGACTAACCCATTTTCTTTTCTCAGTTTGTCTTTTTTCTCTACATCCTGCGAGAGAATCATTTAAGGGAAAAATGTGCAGATTGCTCTATGATTTTTCTTCTAGACTTTCTTGTAGCCATTGGCCTGCATTCATTCTCAGGCTGCTGATGTGGATTTCCTGGTGCCATCAGCAGGGTTGCCAACTTTGGGTACCTGGCTGGAGTGTGTCGTGGAAAAACTGCCTTTACTTTTAAGTTGAACAAAATACAAGAAACACTTACAGATCGTTGAGGAAAAATATATTGTACAATAGGAGACGGAACAACAGAAGTCATCAGCTTTCTCTCTACATCTCAAAGAGAAGATACAAGAATACAGCTCTTATAGTATTTTGGAGACAAAGAAACTCTTTTCCATTGGTCAGTGTTACATGGTTCGATAGGTTTAAACCTATAGGAACTTTGAAAAACATACCAAGACCCTTAATGCACACTTGGGGAACATAAAGCATCTCTGTACCATAACAAAATCCTCGTATTACCATCTGCCGAGCAGAAAACGTTTCCATATAAGGACCTACATTCCACCATATAGCTGACCTTTTTGACCTCACGTGGAGTCACGTACTTAACACACACCAAACTAAAAGACATGAAACTAGGTGAGAGTTTAAGAGTAGAGACATGAATAGAACTGGAACTATTAACTAATTAATGTAAATACACAATCATATAATTACTAAATATTAATAAGTATACAAACATGATTATGAATATATGATTAACATGTGAATAAATGATAAGTTAAGAGACATAACAAAGTTTACTTTGACAAGTGAGATTTTGATGCCATGGCCCATTGGCTTAAACATGCATACAGGACACAGTTCACCAGTGGTATCAAAGATATTGCTTAATGTAATATTTTAGCCATTCAGAATACCAAAGACAGTTCTTACATATTAAGTTCAGGCAAAAGTGAAAAAATAAAATCATTGTTTGCAATATAAGTGCACAGTTATGAGATTATCTTCATGATTGAAAGCATTATTTGTTCTCTTGAAGCTATAATAATCAAATTTCTACCAGAGTCCTTATCTTTTTTGGTTCATTCTAGACAGGCACAGTTGTCTTACACTCATTACTTTGAATAAAAAGCAGTATTGGTGTATTGGTAGAAAAATATAAGGATTATAAAGACAACATGAGCCTCTTTCACCATAGGTTCCAATTACAGCAAGTTTAAAACTGGACCCAGGTAAGATGGCTGCCATATGGTTCCATCCAGGAATGGCAAGTCATTATGACATGTCACATATACTGTTTCATATCTATGGCCTGTTCATCTCTGTTTCTGTCGCAGTGTTTTGGCGTGAGAATTGTTTGGGCAGCGTGAGAGCGTGAGTTGGCAACACTGCCATCAGAGGTGACAGGGAGACAAGGTGGGAGATCGTAAAGCCTTGATTAGAGAAGAACTGATAAGAAGACAAGACAAGATATTGTCTCAATCTGTTAAAAGTATTGTTCAGTATCTTGACTGTGTGTTGGGTGTGTTGTCCACTAAACGAGTTCATGCTAGAATGACAGCATGGTATGCCGATAGCTCTCGCAATTCAAGTTTGGATCTATATTTGGAAATCAATCTTTTGTTTTTGCAGAGTGCTATTTATTACAGCTGGTCTCCATATTCACATTACTGTGCCGTGTTACCCACCACACATGCAGATTAGTGTCTCTTTCCCTGAACCCGGCCACTTGTTCCACAGACTTTATATTGAGATGTCATTGCAGACTTAAAAAGAAAGTTTTACAAATCTATATGGTTTAAGACTAAGAGCCGTGCTAGTGACTCTGGCTGTACTTAGGCACAGCGGTGCTTTGAGCTTAATGCTAACATCAACATGCTAACATGCCCACAATGACAATGCGAACTTGCTGATGATTAGCAGTAATAATGTTTACCATGTTCACCATCTTAGTTTAGCATGTTAGCATACACACATGCTTATTAGCACTAAGCACAAAGTACAGCTGAGTCTGATGGGAATGTCATTAGTTTTACTAATTTAGTTATAACACAAAGTATTGGACAAATTAAAATTTTCACCTGATAATGATGCTGGATGCAAAGTTAAGGGATCACATCATCTAAGTGATCACAACTCAGTATGACATGAATTTTGTGCCAATCCATCTACCAGATGTTGAGATATTTCACCGGTTAAGTGAAACTTTGACCTGGTGGTGGCGCTAGAGGTAAAGTCAGGGGATCACCAAAGTCAGTAACATTAATCCTCTGGGTACCATGAATTTCTGTACAAAATCTAATGGCAATCTATCCAATAGCTGTTGAGATATTTCACTCTGGAACAAAATGGTGAACCAATAGATCAACGGACCAACCGATGGACATTTGCCATCCAGAGTCACGCTGCTAGCAGTTCATAATAATGTACAAAGAGTAAAAGTAATAGTCATACAGTGTCTTTTATATGGTGGTCTGTTTATGCTTAAGTTTTACCCCTAAAGTCAAAGCTAAGTTACCCCTCAACTCACTGGTTGGCAGAAATGTCTCTGTTGTGAACTCAGTGTTAAAGGAACCTTAAACTGTGGAGAAAAAAGGTTTTCTCTGACTATGCAGACAGTCTGGAGTCTTGAGAGTTGTTGATAGTGATATCGTCAGTATCCAGTGAAAGCCACGAATCTCGGAATTTGGTGATTTTGAACATAATAAGTTTTCCTTTAAGTGTTAAGCTAAAGTAAAACCCAATGGATTACTTGTAAAAATGCATTGTCACAAAGCTGAAAACAGGGCGTCTTTCTTAGCTCCTAGCATTTTGGAAGTACATGGATTCTGAAGAACAGCGACGATATCTTGTTCATGTTGCATAACTTACATGCACATCTTTAAAACAACATACTTCTGTTGAGCTATCTGATCGGTCTTTGTTACTCCAGACCGTCAGATAAGACACCTGTCTGAACTCAGAGACACCATTTATTGCAAATCCAGTTAGATTTTCTGGGAAAGGTTCCACTCTTTGAGGGGCCTCAAAAAAAACACAAAAAAAAACGAGGATTTTATTAGGAGAACTAACCCCTCAACCCTTAACACACATGCACAATCAGAGATAGCTGAAAATATCTTATAGTGTCTTATATATAATGTGTGTAATTACTTTGTGGTAAAATGATTATTTGCAGTTTTGTTGTGCAATTAATTCAATTCAATTCAGTTTTATTTATATAGCGCCATATCATAACAAAGTTATCTTAGGGCACTTTTTCGAGTAGAGCAAGTCTAGACCGACTCTTTATATTTACAGAGACCCAACAGTTCCCACCATGAGCAAGCACTATGCGACAGTGGCAAGGAAAAACTCCCTTTTAACAGGTAGAAACCTCGAGCAGAACCAGGCTCTGGGTGGGCGGTCATCTGCCTCGACCGGTTGGGTTGAAGGGGGAGGGGGGGAGCAGGAGGAAAGAGAACATACAGCAGCACAATACAGTTCCACATAGAGATGTAAAGTAATAGTTGTGGTAATGGTATTGATGTTAATATTAACAGAAATAATACTAAGAGCAATATTATAATAGTAATACTAATAATAAGAGCAATAACAGTAATAGCAGCAGCGGGTGCAGAGCAGGAGCACGGGGGCAGCAGGTGGCTGCAACCATAGATCCAGACTCTACAGCTCCGGAGGCAGAAATACCTACAGAAAGCAACAGAAGGAGAGAGAGAGAGAGGAGAGAAAGCACACAACTACGGGAAGAAGTTGAATTAGTAACAAGCATTGATGGGATATGAGGGCGTACAGATGGAGAGGAAGAGGAGGAGAGAGGAGCTCAGTGCATCATAGGAAGTCCCCCGGCAGTCTAGGCCTATAGCAGCATAACTAAGGGGGGGCTCAGGGGTCACCTGAGTCAGCCCTACTGTAAGCTTTATCAAAGAGGAAAGTCTTAAGCCTACTCTTAAATGTGGGAGGATGTCTGCCTCCCGTACACAAACTAGTAATATGCATCATACAAGCAGCACAGTATAAATTGAAATGACTGTATTATTACCTAAATCTAAGACCCTGTCTTGTAGAGGGACAGGGTGGTACAATGAAACTATAATATCTTTATTCTTTTAGTTTACATTGTGCTTACATGTTGCACCGTCTGAAACTAATTTAGTGTAAACAAATTACAAACTAAGTGACACACTGCAGACCAGAATCCAGCCATGTGTAGTCAGTGTGTGTGTGTGTGTGCTGTGCATGATGGGTACTTAAAGGCAACATGGTACATACACAAGGGGATAAATGTAGGAGAAAAACAAGGTCCCACATTTTTCCCTTCTATCAGGTTAATCTGACCCTGTTTGCAACAGATCTCTGAGAGGGAAATACCTTTTCAAAGAATAAATAACAGAACGTCGTATGAATTGAACTTGGATATAATCAAATATAATGGTGATTGTACTTTAAATTCTGTCTGTACAAGTACAGGAGTTTGTCTTCCCTAACTTTGTCCATGTTATTTTCCCCAATGATTAATTTCTTTGTTTTGTTTTTATTTATTTATAATTCTTGTGACTTAATTAAACTGTCCGTCTTTGCAATTGTTTTACAGTAAGGCACATATTACTTTACACAACAGCCCATAAACCAATCACTGTGGGATATGTGAGGGAAAAAGAGAGGGAATTAAATGAAGTTACAGAGTAAACCCCACATCAAACTCCCTGCATTAAAATACAAACACTACTAATGTTAGTATAGAGTCATCTGGCTGTAGGTGCCACTTGCAGACACTTGATGGCACTATTGATGTGTGGTTATAAAGCTGCTGATTGGTTGTTAAGGCCCTTGGCCTCTTCTCTCTATCTTGATCCAGCAAGCCATATCACTGCTTTGCATTTTACGGTCTCTGCTCGCAGCTGCAGTATCGTGCCAACAGAGCTTGTGTTTCTGAGGAGTTTCAGCATAAATGGCTGCCAGACAAGCTGCTGTTACATAATTAAAGTAGCTTCACGACTTTGTAAGGGCCCCGTGTGGAGTTTCTCCAGACTGCATTGTGTGCAGTCCTTTGGAGGGCTGCGTTTGATGCTTCTTCGCGTGTGTTAATGAAGACAAAGGATGCAAGGCCGCCTCCGTCGGGCTCAGAGACCCTGTCACTCGTCTGTGCTACAGTTTGAGTCAAGCTGCTGTCACGACCCGGCTCTTAGGCCATGACAGAAGGAGGGAAATGCACACAGTTGTACTGGGAAGAACAAACAAATTGCAACAGAAAGCATTGACTAAATGTATTAAATGGACAATCAGTAGATCAACAGTGTTAGTGAGCGGATGTAAGTGCAATGTTGTAGGGTGTAAAATAAAGAGAAGTACAGCTAAACCAGACCAAACAAAAGAAACCATGTGGTGCAAGGGGGAGAACCAGTGATGGAGTGAGAGAGACAGGAAGAATGGGGACAGCTGATCCTAAATGCATTCTGGGTGGACTGGCCAGGTGCACCCAGTTGCACTAATACAAACTCCGCCTATCAGGACCTGAAGGGAGACAAGACACAAGTCCACAGGTTGAGGCAGAGCCAGGGGGGCTGTCACACTGCGCGTTATATTAAACAGACTGGCTATGCTGGAATCAGTTGTAACTCTCCGATTGCTGGAAATTGACCTTTTTTGACATTTTTAGAGTGAAATGTCAATATCCTCAGTGTCTCTGAGGAGAGTGTTCCAATTTTGAGATTTCTCACTGTATCTTAGAAGGATAAGATTCATATCAGGAGATGGCTTTAGAACTCTGTGACTTGTACAGGAGTGTGGGTTGACCCTCTCTTGCCATTTCAGTGAGTTTAAGAACACAACACATTTTGGGACATGTGTGTGCTGTTTTGTAAGCGTTGTGTCACCTCTTGTCATAACTGGACCGACTGTTTTAAAGAATTCATCTGAACAATGCTTAAAGTTGTAACAGAATAACTCTTTGCAAGGTTTCATTCCCCCAAACAGCTTTTTCAGGACAACTTCTCAAGCTCTTCCGTCAGGGTGCGGCTCTTAGTGTCTATATGCTGCCGCCTGGTGGTGACTCTTAATTTTTTTGTAATTTTCTAATTTGTAATTGATGTAACTAGTCTTTTTTGTACTTTAACGAACTAAATAAATGTTCTGTGTTTGAGGACAACTTTTGTCAATCCAGGGAAGCTTTCATTCCAGATAGCAGTACCTTACTGGTATGACACAAAACTGTAACAGGTTCTTCAGCTCTGCTTTGCTCAGCTTGTAATTGTCACCTTCTTTTCCACAATAAGAGTGGAACACTGCGATGAGGCCCTCCATTGCTGTTTGCAGTTGGGAACACATTTTTCAGTCCTACAATTAATGCCTGGCAGGACAAATAAAAAAAACAAAAAACAGAGTGACTATTAAAAACACAACTTTATTAGACTATTTGGTGGTGAGATGGTTCAGTGAAGTCTTTATGTACTGGCACACTTAGTAAGATAGTTCAGAGCGTGTTCTCACATTTTCCAGGTGAAATTTCAGTCTTTCCACAAACAGCATCTCTTGGACGAAAATGGATAGAATTGGTGTTTAAGTATGTGGCGGTAACGTTTGCAACATCGGTACAAGCCACATGGTTGGTTTCACGTATACGACTCTCTAAATACAGCTTTATTAGACCGTGATGTCATTCATGCATGCGTGTGCAAACACTTTCCAACAACTGTCGCTCCAAACATGAAGTCAGGATATTGAATCTCCCTGTGACTCTCACTGTTAATAAGATCCATACAGCACATTTCCTGTCCATCTCAGTCGTAAACACACCGCCGGCCTGCTAACACACGGCACAGTCATGTTTGACTAGGACTGCACATGATGCCAGCCATGTGCAATTTAATGACACGTGAAACAAACAGGGAGGGGAAGGGAGACACACTTTTCATTTTAAAAGTTTGTAACATAGGGGGCTTAGAGCCAGAGGGGAGATGCCGCATCATCAGGGGTAAAAAATGCTGAATGATGGTTTCATGGAGGAACAATTAGAAAAAAACTAGAGCTCTGATTCTAACAAAATGCAAAATGACACCCAAAGTACAAGATGGACAGAATATTCACACTACAACAAAAGAAAAACATTTGACACTCAGCTTGCAAACACGCTAGAGGAAGCCTGTCATGCAGGGAAAAGAAAAATGAACTTTATGATCTAGATTATGTAATTGTAATGAAATTAAATGTGACTCGTCTCGTTTCGTTTGTAAATACAGTTCGTGTCAACATAATTACTAATAAAGTTGAGAAATTTAGTATTCATCTGAAAGTTCCAACATTTGTCCGTAAATAAAACACTATCAGCCAACATCGGCTGATATGAGCTTAGTGCAGATTTATTTGCTTTGGTACATATGTCAGATGATAAATAAAACATTTCAGAACAGAAATGCCAAAATAAGTTTGAGGTAATTTAGAAACAGTGTCACTATTACATAGTTTGTTACTGAACGCTGCATGTTAATTCAAAGCATATTGTTTTTACCTGTAATTGTATAGTGAGTAAATAATAAGTGGTATATGAATAAAATCCCTTTCCTAATATACTTGTTTAAATATAATTACAATTAGTGCAAACGTTTTGACTGAAGGGAGATTTCCTTAAAACCTGGAGGAAAGCTTTCAGTGCAGCGCAAGAAGAGACATAAGTGAACATTTTCTGCCAAAATGTTAAATTTGAAATTATGTTTTATACATAATTTGTGTGGAGTTTGTGTGGCTTTCTCCCACCATCCAAAGACATGCAGGTTAGGTTCATTGACGATTCGAAATTGCCCGTAGGTGTGGCTGTGAATGTTTCCGTCTCTATGGGTCAGCCCTGTGATTGACTGGTGACCAGTCCAGGGTCAGCTGGGATCGGCTCTAGCCCCCCCGGTGACCATCCAAGGATAAGCGGTATAGATAATGGATGGACAACCAATTTGAAAACATGGACACAGCAAAACAGCATGGTCATAATATACAAGTAGTTAGAAACTTAAAGTTTAAATTAGTTACAGGTTACAATATAATCATGTAACCACCTGCCTAAAAATGTTGGATAAGTAAAAATTCAGGGTAATGCAAATATATTCAGGAAGGGGCACTAAAGGTCCCACAGGTGTGTTTTTGCAGAGCGCTTTAATGAATCCCTGATTTTTAAGATCAATTTAGCATATTAAATGACAAAATGCATTTATTAGAGATCAGAGTTCATCTTTAATATTCAGAGCAAATTACTGACAGTTTAGAACAAGTTCAGCCAGCATCTGGAGCCGTTGTGACTGATTTGATTATAAAACTGTTGTGGAAATGTGTATTCCCTTGAGAAGACGTGAGCAAATAAAATCATGAACAACAGTTGTCTTTTGTATATTTAATTAAGCAAAAGGATAAAGCAATCAAAGAGTAATTTAAAGAGAAAGCGAGCGCTCCAAAGAGGGCACACAGAGTCAATCTATTTCAGCTGAAAGGACAGAGATCATACACCAAGATGCATATGAGCTGACCCCGAAGGGCAGATACAGTCACACTTATCACACAGAACATACAGAAAGCAAAGGAAGGATATCGGATTCAACCTTGCCCCACATTTTCTCTGTCTAGAGCTAAGAGGTGTCATATCCAAGGATCAGTACACAGGGCAGACTGTTCTCCTACCCTCGTAACAAACAAGTTGTCCTCCAGTAAGCAAATCTAAACAAGATACCAATGTACATTGCGTCACTTGTGACTCCAGACAGAAACTAAGAAAACAGGTTATTACTGGGAAAGCACAGTTGGTAATAGGAAATCAGATTTTGCCCTTACAAAAGCCAGTCTGACGTTCATTTTTTTTGTTTGTTTCTTTGAGTTTTATCTGCAACGACCCTAAAAGTTGGGGTTGCTGCACATAGCGACCTTAGTGACCACAGAAACAAACTCTTCAAAGTTCACTTGGCCGTCCTGATCCTGGTCCATCTCAGCCATGATCTCCGCCACCTTCATAGGGTCCCTGCTGGCCTTTGAAAAGAAAAAAAAAAAAGACAGAATTATTCAGATATAATCATATGATTTTAACATTCAATTCAACACGTTTGGTTAAATTTAAAGTCCCAGCGAGACAGTGAGGTCAGTACATCCAAGAGTTGTTTGAGGTCCGTCTGAATCATATTCTTCATCTCCTTTCTGCTCAGGCGTAACTTGTCGCCATCTGTTGAAGCAGAGTTCTTGAACACTTCAGCGAGCATGTTGATGGCTGTTCCCAGTTTACTCATCTTTAGTCCTGTGCTGGGGAGCAAAATACAACAAAATGATGTTACTAAAGTCTTGATACACTTCCATTCGTTTCAGGATTTCCCTACAAAACTATGGAGTCATAAGGAGTGCCATAAAAAAGAATAAATCTGTAAAAGAATAAGAAAATAAAGGGGAATAAATGAGAATAAATAAATGTGGAAATATAAAGAGGAATAGCAAAATATAAATTATAAGCATTTTCATTTATTTTTAATTTTTCCTGTTTATATTTATTTATACATTTAAATTTTTAATTGATTTATTTTATATAATGTCATTTGTTTATTTTTATTCCTTTATTTTTCCTTATTCTTTTCCCCATTGCTTTTTTATATACACAGAAATAAATGAACAAATGACAGAATACATAATAAATTGCGCTCTCATATTTATTTATACATACTTCATTTTGAATATAGTCTCAAATGTTCCTTATTGAAAATGCAGTTCCAAATATTACCCCAGAATTATAGACTCACCTCTACGAAGCTGTTGAGGAAGATCAGAAGAAGGAGGAATGACTTTCACCTTCATCTCATTACTTTTATAGTGCTGCCTGTCGAGAGAAAATCAGGCTCTTCCGTCTGATGATGCCATCAGTTCGGGCGTGGCGACATCTGCAAAAAGAACAACCATTTTAGTACATGGGTCTCTCATTTAATGTTTGATTTTGTAAATGCAATTCTTCTTTTTGGATGACATGTTTCCATGTCTCTGTTCAAATCCCATGTTATTTCTCAGTATTCACAGTACGTGATCATTCCAAGGTTTTGGAAGAATTTGGTTAACTCCTTCTTACTGTTCGCACCCTGAGCAGCATCAACTTGTCACTGCATTTCATTTGCATTCACTTAAATGTAAAATAAAACTGGTCCCAAGATGCAAATTAATGCTCAGGACCTGCAGGAGCATCTCGAAGTAGCTGCAACAGTACGGCGGGTATTGTTGTTCGATTTTGAAAGTCGACTAACCCATTTTCTTCTCAGTTTGTCTTTTCTCTCCTGCGAGAGAATCATTTAAGGGAGAAAGGTACAGATCGCCCTATGATGATTTTTCTTCTAGACTTTCTTGTAGCCATTGGCCCGCATTCATTCTCAGGCTGCTGATGTGGTTTCCTTGGTCAGAGGTGACAGGGAGACAAGATGGGAGATCGTAAAGCCTTGATCGTGAAGCCTCACTCACTAGCTGCGCTCCAGCGCAGGGTTTTCTGCCAGAACAGCCGTCAACACGGCGATAAGCATTGCGCACATATCGCGGACCAAACAGAGAACCCATACTCTACTATAGATACTATAGAATGGGGGTTACAGTACGTAACCAACAGTACGTACGCTCGCCTGTTGCTGTCGCAGTGTTTTGGCGTGAGTACGTGAAAGCATGTGTCACACGCCAGGAGCGTGAGAGTTGGCAACCCTGCTGGTTTCTACCCGACTTTCCAGAGAACTTTCAATCTCCTTTTTGGTCAACAACAGAATGAACTCCTCACTTCCAACGAAGCAGCAATTTGACTTGGCAGTACATTCTGCTGATGTTGAAATCAGCGTGAGACCGAACGTGAAAGCATGTGTCACACGCCAGGCGCGTGACAGTTGGCAACCCTGCTGGTTTCTACCTGACTTTCCAGAGAACTTTCAATCTCCTTTTTGGTCAACAGGATGAACTCCTCACTTCCAACAAAGCAGCAATTTGACTTGGCAGTACATTCTGCTGATGTTGAAATCATTCTCAGCACAGAGACTAAAGTGACACAGGTCATCATAATAATTAGTGTTGACCTTGTGTTGGGTGTGTTGTCTACTAAACAAGTTCATGCCAGTTTGCTCATGCTAGAATGACAATTCGCAATTTAAGTTTGGATCTATATTTCAAAATCAATCTTTTGTTTTTTGCGCCTTCAAGGTATTCAGTGAAGGCCTAAAAAAATGTTGAAATAATTTTTGTACTCCTAAAAAATTATTTGTATTATTTTTATATATATATATATATATATATATATATATATATAAATTGTTATTAACTTGGCAAACAGTGGGTTAATATAACGGAACGGGAAATTGACCAATCACAATTTTTCTTCCGACGGTATCTGGGTGAATTAGTGACTCCCCCTGGCTGGCAGGGCCTTCAGTAGCTGTAACGAATGCCCGTGTAATGCAAGTGAATGAGGGCAGGAATTTGATATTGACAGCCGTCTTAGCCAATCATATTTTGTTGAGTTGTGGGAGGGATCATTTCCAGACATCTTCTGGGCATTCACGAATACCTAGTGGATAAACGACCGCGAAAGTTGTCAGTGAGTGAGCGAGGAGAAAAAAAAAAGACAACTACTAGGAAGGACAACGAATTTAGGAGCTAGGAAATGGCTGGAGTTAGCAAAGACGACCGTGTGGCTGGATTAATTGAAACTCCATTTTCAAACTTGCCTTTTCAAGAAAAACTCAGGAAATTATCCTTAAAGGTCGACAATCCCTCGCCTTGCCTGGATTAGGGCAAACTACATACCTGCAAACTAGGGTCAGTGTCCAGCGCAATTTCCCATAGACTGAGTGAGAACAGAGACGTTTCAGAAAGCTATTGTCACGTCGCGATCTTCTCAATAAAACATCTTTGGTGAGACGTTTTGAGTCCTTTGGCCAATCAGAATCAAGATAACTGCATTGTTCTCTTTTCCATGGATGTATAAAGACAACATTTCGCGGTACTACTACAATGGACACTAGTTTTGAGGTAACGGCCGGGCCACACCGCTTACCCGAGTAGTGCGTGTGCGTCGCGGAACCTCTTGGTTTTCATTTCGGTGTCCATGTTAACAACAGGTTAGAGCCACACAGCCGTCTTCTGAGCGGCTCATCTAGAGATTCGGAGTCTCGCCTAGTTTTTCCACGCAATGCGCGTGGTTCCCAGCAAAAATACACAGTGAAAATGATCTGTTGGTAATCATATTGACTATTGATATATGTAGAATACGTCACAGACGTGAAAAAACATAGTACAAAACTTTTTAAAACTCCCCAGTTACAATTGAGCACAATGTCCAAACTAAATATAAATGAAATGTGTAATGAAATGAAACATTCCATTATTGATGGTCATTATCAAAGGCAAACTCAATGTAGAAAGATGGAGCTGGCAGCAGCAGCGCCGCAGCAGGAACGCTCCCTGTGTGGACAGTCGCGCTGCTCAGGTTGGCCGTGTGGCCCGGCCGTTAACGTTAGGCAACTAGTTGCTAAAGTAACGTTAACTTGCCAAATCAAGTTGAAGTGTAGCGCGATCAATGTTTTCCTAGCCGTACCCCATCAAATCTTTCCCAACCTGTTTATAATGGAATTTTTGCCAGCTTGTTAGCATGTCAGCTAAAGTTAACGAAGAAATGCACTCGGTTCAGAAACGGCACTGGTTTCAAATGATGCGTTTTGCCTTAAGTAAATGTTGTCTTTCCCCTTTATTTTCTTCTCAGAGTGCACCAGAATGCTTCATTTACATGTTAAAATCCCAAAACAAATCTTCTGTGGGAGGATGCCCCCAGACCCCCCTCCAAGGGTTGACTTGTCACCTTTTCACCTGTTGTGAGTTTGCAGGTCTGAAACTAGCAGGAGCTAGCTTTTCAACCTAGCAGCTACAGTCGCTTTCCAATCCCGATAAAGAGGTCCTGGTCCAGCACGGACCACGTACGTTTTTAAAACACACACAAGAAACAGCACTGGACAGGCTCATCTATCCATCTATCTGGCTTTAATCTCAGTTAAGAAAGAACTTCTCATGCAGCTGCAGTCAAAAGACACACTGTACAAACCAACAATTGCACATTTTTATACATACATACATAAACAAATGTAGTATAATTTAAAACCCTGTCTTCCCCAAGACAACTTGTGTCTACATCCATTAATTCATCTTTAAGTCTAATAAGATAGAGACTTTTTGTTCAGGAGTAAAAACACATTGAACTGAAAAGCTGCCAAGATGGTGTGCATTTTCTCTAAACATAGCTTTAAAAATGAATGAAATGCTTTGAAATTGTAGTGTGTCATGTAGTGAGAATATTAGTTATGAAAGAGCTTCTGATCAATTTGTTAACAATAAAACGTGGGGGGGGGCGTTTGAGTTTACACCAAAGATTCACGACGAGAGGAGATGTCATTGCAGACTTAATAGCTTTTCTAAGCTCTGGGACAGTTTTTCAAATCTATATGGTTTAATAAGACTAAGAGCCGTGCTAGTGGCTCTGGCTGTACTTATGCTTTGAGCTTAATGCCAACATCAACATACTAACATGCTCACAATGACAATGCCTTGTCCCACATCAGCATGTTGATGACAATGCGAACATGCTGACGATTAGCAGGTATAATTACCATGTTCACATCTTAGTTTAGCATGTTAGCATATGTAGTGGAAATAAAACTTCAGAACCAATCCTTCTGCATTCAAAAGTTTCTTTATTACGAAAGAAACGTGCTCTATAGCCTGCAGAGTACAGAACCAAACCTACCGATATCATGCAAAAGTTTATATACGGTAGTTCACACTTTGTTCATTATCGCTGATAACTCAGTGTTAAAGGAACCTGAAACTGTGGAGAAAAACGGTTTTCTCTGACTATGCAGACAGTCTGGAGTCTTGAGAGTTGTTGATAGTGATATCGTCAGTATCCAGTGAAAGCCATGAATCTCAGAATTTGGTGATTTTGAACATAACATAATAACAAGTGTTAAGTGTTAAGCTAAATCAAAACCCAATGGATTACTTGTAAAATGAATTGTCACAAAGCTGAAAACAGGGCGTCTTTCTTAGCTCCTGGCATTTTGGAAGTACATGGATTCTGAAGAACAGCGACGATATCTTGTTCATGTTGCATAACTTACATGCACATCTTTAAAACAACATACTTCTGTTGAGCTATCTGAACGGTCTCTGTTACTCCAGACCGTCAGATAAGACACCTGTCTGAACTCAGAGACACCATTTATTGCAAATACAGTTAGATTTTCTGGGAAAGGTTCCACTCTTTGAGGGGCCTCAAAAAAATAAATTAATTTAAAAAAAACGAGCAGCAACGAGGATTTTATTAGGAGAACTAACCCCTCAACCCTTAACACACACGCACAATCAGAGATAGCTGAAAATATCTTATAGTGTCTTATATATAATGTGTGTAATTACTTTGTGGTAAAATGATTATTTGCAGTTTTGTTGTGCAGTTAGTAATATGCATCACACAAGCAGCACAGTATAAATTGAAATGACTGTATTATTACCTAAATCTAAGACCCTGTCTTGTAGAGGGACAGGGTGGTACAATGAAACTATAATATCTTTATTCTTTTAGTTTACATTGTGCTTACATGTTGCACCGTCTGAAACTAATTTAGTGTAAACAAATTACAAACTAAGTGACACACCGCAGACCAGAATCCAGCCATGTGTAGTCAAGTGTGTGTGTGTGTGTGCTGTGCATGATGGGTACTTAAAGGCAACATGGTACATACACAAGGGGATAAATGTAGGAGAAAAACAGGGTCCCACATTTTTCCCTTCTATCAGGTTAATCTGACCCTGTTTGCAACAGATCTCTGAGAGGGAAATACCTTTTCAAAGAATAAATAACAGAACGTCGTATGAATTGAACTTGTATATAATCAAATATAATGGTGATTGTACTTTAAATTCTGTCTGTACAAGTACAGGAGTTTGTCTTCCCTAACTTTGTCCATGTTATTTTTCCCAATAATTAATTTCTTTGTTTTGTTTTTATTTATTTATAATTCTTGTGACTTAATTAAACTGTCCATCTTTGCAATTGTTTTACAGTAAGGCACATATTACTTTACACAACAGCCCATAAACCAATCACTGTGGGATATGTGAGGGAAAAAGAGAGGGAATTAAATGAAGTTACAGAGTAAACCCCACATCAAACTCCCTGCATTAAAATACAAACACTACTAATGTTAGTATAGAATCATCTGGCTGTAGGTGCCACTTGCAGACACTTGATGGCACTATTGATGTGTGGTTATAAAGCTGCTGATTGGTTGTTAAGGCCCTTGGCCTCTTCTCTCCATCTTGATCCAACAAGCCATATCACTGCTTTGCATTTTACGGTCTCTGCTCGCAGCTGCAGTATCGTGCCAACAGAGCTTGTGTTTCTGAGGAGTTTCAGCATAAATGGCTGCCAGACAAGCTGCTGTTACATAATTAAAGTAACTTCATGACTTTGTAAGGGCCCCGTGTGGAGTTTCTCCAGACTGCATTGTGTGCAGTCCTTTGGAGGGCTGCGTTTGATGCTTCTTCGCGTGTGTTAATGAAGACAAAGGATGCAAGGCCGCCTCCGTCGGGCTCAGAGACCCTGTCACTCGTCTGTGCTACAGTTTGAGTCAAGCTGCTGTCACGACCCGGCTCTTAGGCCATGACAGAAGGAGGGAAATGCACACAGTTGTACTGGGAAGAACAAACAAATTGCAACAGAAAGCATTGACTAAATGTATTAAATGGACAATCAGTAGATCAACAGTGTTAGTGAGCGGATGTAAGTGCAATGTTGTAGGGTGTAAAATAAAGAGAAGTACAGCTAAACCAGACCAAACAAAAGAAACCATGTGGTGCAAGGGGGAGAACCAGTGATGGAGTGAGAGAGACAGGAAGAATGGGGACAGCTGATCCTAAATGCATTCTGGGTGGACTGGCCAGGTGCACCCAGTTGCACTAATACAAACTCCGCCTATCAGGACCTGAAGGGAGACAAGACACAAGTCCACAGGTTGAGGCAGAGCCAGGGGGGCTGTCACACTGCGCGTTATATTAAACAGACTGGCTATGCTGGAATCAGTTGTAACTCTCCGATTGCTGGAAATTGACCTTTTTTGACATTTTTAGAGTGAAATGTCAATATCCTCAGTGTCTCTGAGGAGAGTGTTCCAATTTTGAGATTTCTCTTACTGTATCTTAGAAGGATAAAGAAACCTAATATCTTACAGTAGTATCTTGTATTTAAGAATTTTAACTGAAAACTGGGTCCTTGACTCTTTAGATGTTTTGTATCACAGCGCTCTGAGATTCATATCAGGAGATGGCTTTATAACTCTGTGACTTGTACAGGAGTGTGGGTTGACCCTCTCTTGCCATTTCAGTGAGTTTAAGAACACAACACATTTTGGGACATGTGTGTGCTGTTAGCGCAGTAGACAAACCGGTGCTGTCTACTGGCTGCAGTACCATGCCACCAGAGCTTGTGTTTCTGAGGAGTTTGTGCATACATGGATGTCAAACAAGCTGCTGTTACATAATAAATGAAAGCTTCACGACTTTGTAAGGGCCTGTATTGAGTTTCTCCAGACTGCATTGTGTGCGGCCCTATTAAAGGCTACGTGCAGCCTTAAATGCTCCGTTGCCCTTCGTTGCTCTGCGACCCTGTCACACATCTGTGTTGGAGTTTGAGTCAAGCTGTGCATTTTATTAAATGGACTGGCTGCACTGTAACCAGTTTTTTGGAGTGAGATGTCAGTATCCCCAGTGTCACTTTGATTACTATTAGCATACACACCTTAAAGTCTTTCAAATTTAGACATTTTTCTTTAAATATCTTAGGATAACAAAACCCATATTTTCAAGAATCTACGATTTTAACTGAAAATTGGGCCTTTGATTTGAACACCTTTTTATTGCTACTGGTCAGACTAAATGAGCTTTAATCTATTTATATCAGGGACCATGGACAAAATACATTAATCTAAAAAAAAGAGAAAAGATGCTTTGTTCCACATTTAGCTACTAGCTAATTTCCATCTGTAATCCCTGGCCAGATGAAAAGAAAGAATAAAACATGAAGCAAAACCACCATCAACTGCACCTTTTGATACCCACACAGGCATATGCACACACACACACACACACACACACACACCATTCCTTTTCATATAAACACAAAACAGAATACAAATATTACTATTACATACATATATCAGTTGTACAAACTGACTCTGAATTTTTTGTGTTTGTATTATCTGTAAACTTTGGGGGTAACATGTAGCCGTTGTAGAGAAAACAAAACACTCCACCACAAAGTCCTGTGCATCTGTCATTTTAACTGAGTCAGTAAACACTGGACCGAGAGCAGAGTCTGTGTGTTTTTCTCTAGGACTAATTACAACTAACATAATTCGCAGGCAGCTCAATACTTTTTATTTTTCTGACTGATACGCATCTCACTTCAGAGGAAATGTATTATTGAATCACTCTGGTCAGACCAGGAGCCATTATTAAGCACCTGATGTATAAATGCAATGAAATCCTATCTATACACAGACAAGACCAGTTCAGAGACAAATTCAAATGGTTTGCAAATGCTGTCATAACTGCCTAAAAGCCTCTGTTGCCTGCAGTGTGCTGCTTCCATAAATGTGTTTTATCAGCCAGACAGTCAAAGTGACTTTACAGTATTCTTTCAACCATAATGTGTCTGATGAATGAAAGAATGACAGACAGCGTCTCAGAGCCTGCAGCACTGACGTCATTCAATGTGCCTGGCCAGCATTTTCCTTTCAGAAACAAAAAAAAAACAAAAAAAACAAAACAAAACACACACACAACGGAAGGAGCAGAGCTGCTGGATGACATCAGGACCAGCTGGCTGACAAATGAATCCAATCAGACACTGGGTGGTGCTCAAGGCTACCAGTAAGTGTTCCACATGTGAACAGGTCTTATGAAGCTCAATAAAAGTTCAGTCAGGCAGATTATCTTCATGCCTCATTCATTCACATCTCTCTCTGCTTATCTTAATCAGCTGATTATGGGTGTTTACTCCCTCACTTATCCAACCAGATAAAAAAAAAATAAAAAAAAAGATTATGTCACTATGGGGTCTGGTCACCAAAGACTTCGCATTTCTCATCTTTATTATGCACGTGTCAATAAATATTTGTTCACTCATACTGTAGTTTCTCCTGATTGAAATATTACTCAGGTTTCCTTGAGCATAGAAATGAATCAAGAATGTATCCGTGTGTAAACCTGCTGAGTGAAGTCTTTTCACTTCAAATGATACAAACTGGCCTAAGAGTTCAGATTTCTGTAATATGCATCCATTTTAAAAAAAAAAAAAAAAACAAGCAGTTGAGCATGCTTCTTAAAATAAGAGACGTGTGGAAACAGGATGACATCTTTATTAAGGTGGAAGACTAACACCATAAGAAAAAAAAAAAGAAAAAAAACAAAACAGTTGCTTAGCAGTGAAGCATCTTGTGCAACATTACAAGGTGCTGTGATTAAGGAATGATTGAAACCTTTACATCTCTAACATGACTAACATTATTAGTATATAAATTGTGTGCAGACAGGGTTATTGACTTAATGTGAAATATTAGACTTTCTTAGAACCATGGTCATCCTTCTTGCAGCACTTGTCTTCTATGAAGAATTCATTGCAGGCCACAGTCAGTGCAGCAACCAGAACAACAAACTCCTGGAAGTCCACTTCACCGTCCCGGTTTTCATCCAGGTCATTCATGATCTGGTCGACCACCGTGGGGTCCTTGCTGGCCTAAAAACAGGAGCAGAACAAACTTTAAATGGCAACTGCACATGCCTTAAAAATCTGAAGTTGCAGGGTTTTAAAGAAAAAAAAAAAAAAAAGTACAGTATCCAGTCATTTCTAGCCCTTCCCAAAATGCTACAGACCATAATAGTAATATTCATATAAACCAAACAATGTCTCATGCAGGAACTACTCGGACTAACAGATTAGTTCTTAAGCATGCGATTCAAGAGATTGTGGCAATTATCAATTTTATAATACATAAAATTTTCTTTTAGGTACGAATTAAATTCAGGAGTAGTCCAGACCTGTCGTACGAATCATGTACAGACAGTAAACTGAAACTTCATAAGATCAAGTGGCTGCACTTTTCAGAGCCAGGTGCTGCAGCTGCCCTAAACCAACTGTAAGACCTTTAATACACGGCTCCCCTGAGCTAAGAGCTCATTGGCCAAGATGTGTGACCAATATTTGTTTCATAGAAACTCTTAATTTTCTAATTTGTAATTGATTGTCCTTTAACAATCTAAATGTTCTGTGTTCGATGACAACTTTTGTCAACCCAGGGAAGCTGAATAAATTCATTCCAGATAGCAGTACCTTACTGTATGACAAAACATTTGGCTACTGTCAAGAGACTCACTGCCAGGAAGTCGCCGAGTTCTCCTTGTAACAGGTTCTTCAGCTCCGCTTTGCTCAGCTTGTACTTGTCACCTTCTTTTCCAG
Organism: Macquaria australasica; assembly: GCA_005408345.1. NCBI lineage: Eukaryota > Metazoa > Chordata > Actinopteri > Centrarchiformes > Percichthyidae > Macquaria > Macquaria australasica. The sequence goes on along the minus strand of SEMN01000047.1, from coordinate 1,691,193 downwards.
AATAAGAGTGGAACACTTTGATGAGGCCCTCCATTGCCATTTGCAGTTGGGAACACATTTCAGTCCTACAATTAATACCTGGAAGGACAAAACCAAATAAATTACGAGTATTCAAAAAACAACTTTATTAGGCTAGCTGAAGTCATAGGGAAAATGTGGATATCCACTGTGAAAACAGAGGAAGAAATCATTCAACAAACAGGCAAGATCAGATCAATCAGAGAGTGCGATTCAGGTCTGAATGCAGAGGACCAGCAGCATCCATCACCTCCATCAGCTCTGGTGCAGAAGAAATCCTGGAGTGCAGGAAGATAATGACTTTTTCAGCATGAAGGCTGGAGATTAAAAGAAATCCCTGCAGTCATCAGGTTGCCAAAGATGTTACTTTGTGAAGGTATTGAAGGGAAGATGCGAGATTGTTCAGTGAAGTTTTTATGTACTGGCACACAGATGCAAACTTTTCCTGAAAGTAAAATAATTTAAAAAAAATAAATAAAGAAAGGGAAGATACAAGACATTCTGCAGGCTTAAACCTGCCCTGAGCAACCATCACCTCAAAAGTTTTCATCTCTGCTGCTCCACTGCACCAGGGTTTCAGCAATTATGTTTCAGCTTTCAGGCTCAAATTATCGACTTCCGTCAGTAGACGACACCTATTGCTTCGAAATATCTCAACCTTGGCTTATTCTATAAAGTGTTAAACTTTACTAAAATGAAAGCATACTAAAGCAGGAATTAAAGCTGGATCTCTTGATTTGTCCTCTAATTGCCTGCAACCATAACTGATTGCAAGACAGCAAATAAGTGTTTTTGCCAAAATGACAAATTGTTCTTTTAAAACTAAGATCTGCAGAGAGTTGGATGAGAAGATCGATACACATGTTTGTATGGCAACTATGAAGATACAGCTAGCAGCTGATGAACTTAGCTTAGCATAAAGGCTGGAAACAGGGAAAACGCTAGCCTGGCACCGTCCAGAGAATAGCCCGACCAATACTGGATTTGAGGCAGATATGGATATCGATATATCAGCTGATATTTTATTTAACAAACAAGCAAATCAATCAATCTTGATAGATTTGATCCAACAAAAACACACCACACAGGGCTTTTTACAGACACGTTTGAGGCATTTCCTCAAACCTCTACATGTTACCAACCTGCTCAAACTAACTGAATAAAACGTGCACAAATGAGCCATTTCAAACATAACTTCAATTAGTAAATAATGAATTAAGTGAAATATCAACACATGCAAAACTCACTTCACTCCTGGTAAAAATGGTTTGTGCATTCAATGTCTGCATTCAATTACACTTAAACTGTTTGGGTTGATTTGTAAACACGTGCATGGACAGCTGGAATACATACATCTCTTTCTGTTACCAAGAAATTAATGAAGTCATGAGCAAAAACGTAACCACATCTTTTGTGCGAGTCCCAAATGAACACATTCATCAAAGCAGACTTTGGTGAAAGCTGCTGATATGCGTGTTAAACTGAGCTTGAGGCCAAATATAATGCAGGTGAAGGAGGGTCAGGAGGAATGACAGTGAAAACAGTTTAAATCTAACCTTACACCTGCCCTTCACTACCAGACACCTGAGAAGCTGCTGGGGGGGCCCCCTCTGAGTCATTTCACCTCCCACCTCCATGAACCAGTAGGACAAAAGCACAGCTTATAAAATAGATTTAGATCGTGGCTTGCATTGAATTACATAGACTACCTGATGCCTTCATGCTGAGGATTAACTGTAGAGGTTGGTCATGTACAATTTAGACTGTCTGATGATTCTTATCTATATGATGAGATGCTCTCGTCAGTAATGCAGGCTGCTACCTGTCTGTGTGAATAACTAACTCTCAATCTACAGTTTGAGAGCGAGATATGCTACAGCACTTTCCTGAATGATGCGGCGCCACATTCCCTTAATTAGTCTCGATAATTGCCGTTAATCATTTACTCCCGCTGCGATCAGGGAGCTAATTAAAATACTTTGAATGTCAAATGCAAAGCTGGTATTAATTAACTGAGGCAGAGACTAAAAGCACGAACATTTTGGAAATGTTAGACTGCAGATGCCACTATACGTGGCAATAAAATAAGAAATAATAAAGACTGCATCAGTTTGTTTTAACATTTTCCCTCTTTTGGCATCGTCTCACCTCGCAGATCTGACCGCTCTTATTTATTTCGCTTCTTAACCTTCCGTAACTAAATAGGAAACAGCAGGAACTCACCTGAACACTGACGCTGACAGGTGCTGGAGGAAGTGGCTTCAGCTCTCATCTCACCAGTTTTATGGGCTCTCACCTTGTGTGCAAATGAATCAGAATCAGATAGGCGCCTCCCTCCGGAGAGCCGCACAGGTGAGCCGCCTGGCCATGTAAGGCGACCACAGGAGGTTTATGGCAACTGCACAGCACAATAGGCCTTTTTTTTTTACCTGGTCATAGCAGGAACAGCTGCAGCTAATAACACGGATTATGACCATTTAGGGTGCAGGTAAGGTATGTAAGAACCCTGCACCTAAAGGAGTATTTAGCCATTACCAGTGTTGTTGGTTACATTTCATGTCTCAAGTCCTGAGAATTATAAACCAGTAAACAATTAGCCTAACAAATTAGAAACTAATTTAGCACCTAATTCAGTTATAGTTAAAAAGTAGTGCTTTAATTATTCTCAATTAACATATATCTGTCTATCTATCTATCTATCTATCTATAGACTGCAGACTACTAACTAACTATGTTATGGCTAACAAGTTAGCAAACAATTGCCTGTTTAAACATCTAACAGATATGGTGCAACATTAGCAGCATGTGTTTCCTTAGGATTCTATCTCTTATTTTATAATTTCACTATGCATTATTGCGCTGTATATGTAGTTTTTAATATTTTATTAGACTTCTTATAGATTGCATTGTTTACAGTGAAGTGTGCAGATCAATGAAATGTGCACATGAAATATGCCTTTAATGTACAACACAGCCTTCAGCCTGCAGTCTTACAAATGAGCAGCTGCTGACACTGTAAAGTTTGTGTTGATTCTATGGGACACATTATGGCTGAAGTTGAAAGGCACTTATGAGAAGATTTAGAACACAAACTCTGCAACTTCTTATATTTTAGGAAACATAGTAACTTCTGTAATTTTGTAATTTTAGGCCAAAATGTATGTCAATAATTTCAAGGCCTTCCTCGGGGATACTCCAGTGTAGATACAGCAGCTTTCAACACAAGATTCATTCTGACTTGAGCTCTTACCCTGCTGTATGCACACACACTTTTATCTTTCGCAGCCCTGCACAATCTCTGTGCGCAACATACCAAATGTACTCTCAAATTTAAAAATACTATGAGTGACATTTGCCTCCAATGCTGTTAACTGTCTACTGACAGATAATACAAAAAAAATACCCTAAATTATTCCTTCCTTTTTCCTGACATAGCTGCCCGTGTTCATTTTATTATGCCTCACTCATCCTTATTAGATGTGACTAATGCTTTCCCGCAACATCATTTGCAATTAAAGGAATGATTATGCTTGAATGACAGTGCAACTTGTGCAGCAATACAAATGAAGTGCAGGCCAGTCAACTGAAATCCTCTTCTCACTGTGCGCAAACCATTGGGGCTGATTTACATCTTTATCTCCAGCTGACCAGCATAAAGGCTTTACGGATATTTGCATGCTTCTAGTTAAAAATTAAGACTCACAGCGGTTATGAGATCATTTGGTAAGGCTCGAGTTGTTCTTCATATTTCCATTAGGGACACAAAATGAACTGTATGTACACAGCACAATGTACAATGTCTGAAAATATACGGTGAAGTTAATTTCCCTGGTGTCAGTGCAAAGTGAGTTTGAAAAATGTTTTTTGGGGGACTATCATGAAACAAAGTAATGTTACAGAATTCAGCATTTGGCTGTATTATTAAAGAAAACCTGAAACTTTCTCAGCACAGAGATGTTCGATTCTTGGTTTGAGGAAAAGTGATAGTTGAAGATGAAACCCCATCTTTGACTTGATTAACTGAGGCCCACTGGATGTGTGAGCTCTCATTGTTCTTTTGTGTGGTTGAAACCAAAGCAACTGCAGACATCTACAGGTAGTGGATGGGTGACAGGCATGCAAAATAATCACACTTTTACAGTCAAAGTCTAAAGCAGTTTGTATTCCATTACACAATAATACATCAGTGCATAGTAAGAATCATGAATGTCCAGCATTTTACAAGTAATACAAATGAGACACATACTGTATATAACCAGAGCAGGAAATACAAAGATTATAGACATAGTAGGAGTCTGCATCAAAAATAAAAATGTCTGTTTTGCATATATAGTTCAGCACGCAATACTTTTAACACTTTAAAGAAGCCTGTCATTTCTTGTCTTCCATACCCAGCATGCCTTATATTCAGGAAATACATTTATTTCATAGAACATTTTACATATGCAGTGGTGATATCCTGTGTGGTCGGTTTACTAATTCATTCATGCAAGTACATACCAATTCACTGTAGATTTCTGTACTCAAAAAACATCCCGAGCTGTGTGGTGTCTCTCTCTCTCTCTCTGTGGGCCAGTAATGACAACATAGACTAGAAATGAGTAGGTTCAAGAGTGTCATCTACTGGCCATTTGCAAACTCTGCAAATTACCTAACATGTAAACTCCAGCTTCCCAGATAGAAGAGGAAAAATAACAGTTTAAAACACAATACTGACTCAATGCTGAATGTGAAAGTAAAAAGAAGGAAGTCATTTGGAAAATAACGACATTTCTCCCCCCTTGTAGATAAAAATGCTAAAGAAAACAATGATAAATTATTTAAATGTGCCTGCTGTACATGGTATGCTTCAGTCATTAACATAAAATGTTATTTACAAAAACAACATATTTTTCCCATGACAAATTGAAGGGCAACCAGTGCTGCTTCCTTCAAATCAAAAACCTATAAGATGGCCACAACTTTACATTCACATTCTTGACATCTGGCAAACACTGTTGCTTTATCACACTTTAAGTACTTCTGCTGATATTGTTTTTATTGTTATTTTTTGTAAAGTGTGTAAGACACCTAAAACACTTACGTTGATTTAAGGCTTCTTTACACCATCTGCCCCTTATCTTGCACTAATTTCTGAGAGATTCGCATTAAATTCGGAGATTTAGGAGCCTGATTTTATCTATGCATGTGCTTAGAGAATGGGTTGATCAAAGCATTTCTAAGCTAAGAGATGTTTGTCTGCTAGTGAGTTTCCAGCTTAAATTTAGCTGTAATTCTGCTTCATCACTTTTGTTGAAAGTCTGCAGTCATGCCTGATGAATGTAGTTTCCATTCTGCACTTTTACAGTTAAGTTCCAGCTCTGTTTCTAATTGGTTCTAATAGACTTAGCTGCATTAGTCAATATTTTTTTCAATATTAACAATGTGTAATGTGAAAGGATTCACTCTTAGTGACAAACCCATTTAAAAATGATTGCCCTACTCTGCTTTTTAGACGATTTTAGCTCATAGTTTTGGTTTTGCAGCAATTATTTTAGATCAGTCTCAGCACTCATCAACACTGTTTCCTACAGCTCTGATAAACCCACTGCCCAGCACCAAATGGCAGACAAAGTTAGCGAGCAGCTGGTGATGAAAGTGAAACGTCTAGCAGCTAAAGAGCCAGAAATATTTCTCAGCTGTTGGGGTAGACCAAACGAGAGCTAAAAGGATTTATATCGATCAGATGGACAGTAGGCTGGATGTGCAAACAAGCAACTGTTTGCTAACATGCTCTCCTAAACAACTTTCTCCTTTATAAAAGGAGAGTGAACATTGGACTTACAAGTCCAGCAGACATACATTTCTGTCCACCTGATGAATGTAAGTAGGCAATTGGTTGAAAAAGTGTCAAATAACCTCATAAAATAACCTTATAATAGAAGATGAGTTATATTAAAGGAATAACGTGTTAGCCTATTGAAAGCGGTGACTTCAAATGACAAACAGCACAATCAGATCAAGTTAAGACAGACATTTGGCAGCAATCAAATGAGTGATTAGTCACTAGCTTGAAACAAGAAGGCCTATCGAGAGCCACTTCAAAATTATGAGCTTTGCACACTCAAAGAGCTGATACAAAGAGCGCTACAAATTCCCATTTTCTTTATTTTTTGTACTATCACTCGTATGCTTAACTTTTGCCATGATTGTATTGGTATCATATGGCCTGTGTGGCCTTTGACTTGGCCCTGGAACATCAGAGTTGGAACATTCATGATCTCAGACCTCTGAGGGCCAAAAATGTAACAGAGCACGGCCCTTTCACAATGTGGCTCCTGTCTCCACATCTTCCTGGCACCTCGTTTGTTGTCCAGAGTGCGACATGGGAGAGATCTCGTTTGAGCCATTGAGTTTGTGGCCTTTCAGCGCCTGTCAGCAGAGCACCTGCCCTGAGGCGCTTGGAGGGAGAGCAGAGCAGAGGGCATCAGCTCGGGCCCTTGGGGATAACATGACAGAGTGCCAAAGACAGGGAGGGATCGTGTTATTGTCATAATGAGATGATGGCTTTTGCTCCCAGCTTAACATAACCTGCACACAAAAGGTCACCTGAGTTCAGGCCTTTACTGAGACAATACTGAGGGAATATAAGCAATCGTGCAATCTTTATTTTTAACCTTTTGGTCAAAATGCCACCAAAGGGATTTGTCTCTGATTTCACAGCTCAATATTATTCATCTTAATAATCTTGTTTCTGGGTTCTGCTTCTTCGTCCGCATTAGGTTTTGCTACTTCTGGCCTCCTGTCCTCTATGGGGGGCCCAATCACAGAAACTCCTCCCACAGATGAGGTTCTGCTCTTAACACTGTGCGCCCCCTCTCTCATCATTGTTGGCTTGCCCAGAACACTCATCAGCTGTGCCCAGAAAAACGCCTGCTGGTTGACCTGCTGGGGCCACTCCAGGTATGTCTTGGTGCTCAGCATCTTCTTAAGCTTGCAGTACTTGCTGGGCAAGGAGCTGGGATCAATGGGTTCTTTCACCACTAGTATGACATCACTGAAGGTCTTTCCCATTGCTCTCTGCTGAGCAAAGTACAGCTCATAGTTGCACCAGTCACTGTTAACGAAGTGCCGGGAGAGGACAAATATTACCTGAGGAGGGAGAAAGGAATAAGAAATGGATTACAATTGCACTGTAATATCTTCTTCCATAGAGCTCTCTCTCTCATCATGTCTCTTAGACACAGATTTAACATGCTGAATTGCATAAATGACCACCATAAAGGCTGACTACTGCCCACATCTCAAAACTAGGGGTGAAGTTCAGGTCAGATGCTCAACAACAGCCAAATGGCGCCCAACAGCCAACTGTCAGCTTGGCGTATCACGATTCTAACGTGTGCCCCTTGAGTGTAGATCATTGTTCACTTGCTTCTTTGGCCCTTGAAGAATCCATATCACAAAAGTCATCAACTTTTTAGGCAAGTTTGCAGATTACTTGAACAGCACAGCAGAAATTCCCAGAGAGGAAGTGCCAAGTGGAAGTCAATAAGGACGTGTTATACCACTACTGAACAACACCGTTATTCCAACCATGGCCCAATCCTTAAACATAAGTAACTTAAAGCACTTGGTTGGTAGATCTTTTGTTTTTATGCGCTATATGCAGCCTGGCAGGAGGAGAGGCTCAACTCAAAGAACAAAAGTCAATAGGAGAGAATGAGCAGGCCTAGTTGGTGATTTTGCCATCGCCAACCTAGCTCAGCTGAGACATCAGCTAGTCTTAAACATAGTTCCTCAAAATCTGTCTGCCTACACTAGCTGGTAGGTTTCACAACAAGTATTTTCCCTGAAACCTTATGTGGAACTTATTTGGTTAGAATTATAGTTATGCAAGTCTTTATATGCTGTAACAGTTGAGAATTCTAGTAATGCTGTATTCTGGCATGTACAAAACTAAATTTTGGTACCTTACGACTGCTTTCAATGTTTTCAATGATGTTATCGATGATCCACCTTCCTGGCATGAAGTCCCTCTCATGAATACACAGACGATAGGGGTTCCTGTTGTTCTCCAAACAGGGCAAGAGCTGGTCCCTGACCCAGTCTGCATCAGAATGGCTGTAGGATATGAAGGCATGATAAGTAAAAGTCCCTGATTCCCCTGCTGCTTTTTCCTTGTGAGCTCTGTATTTGGCCCTGATGATCTGATACGTGGCTTTAGTGTACCATGGGAGGTCAAAAATATAGCAAATCAGCACCAATATCAACATCACTGCTGCAGTGGTCGCAACACAGATGATGATAACTAGTCTGATATCACACGCCACTTGACCTGGAAGGTATTTGGATATGAAGGTGTTGAGAAAGGGCTCTGGGTGGTAACACTTGTAGTTCCAAGGCCAGTCTGTGAGGTTAACCTTTCCTTTTGACATTGTGTCCTCGACGAAAGCATGGAGCTCACAGGTGCAATGGTAAGGATTGTTCCCTGCCCTCAGGTCAGACAGTTGAGGCATGTCCTGGAAGGATGCCTTGCTAATGAGGCCAAATGAATTCCCATCCAATGCTAGTGACTGCAGTGACGGACTTTTCCACTTAGATGGGATGAACTTGATTTTATTCCCACTCAGCAGGAGCTCTTTCAGGTTGGTGGCTTTCTCAAAGTACGTCATGTCCAGCTGGTCCAGGCTGCAGTAGGACAGGTCCAAGTAGTGCACTGTGGTGGGCAGACAATGCAGGGCTTCACTTACGAATTGATTGTGGTGAGCAATAAGCCGAGTGATATTTTTCTGCCAAACGCAGTCCCGACTGTTTTCAGCAGATCCCAGTTTGTTGTAGCTAACATCCAACACCCGCAGCTGCTGGAACTCCCTTGTTAGTAATGACAAGTCTCTTAAGCTGGTCAGCTCATTGGTGCTCAGGTTGAAGGTGTGAAGATTTGGCATGGTGCCCTCATAATCACACAGCTGGTTGAAGATGTACTCATCCTGTAGTCGATTATTGGAGACATCCAGAATCTCCACACCTCCCATCTCAACCCAGGCATCGCAAGGCACGGAGTTGAAGTACACGTACTGAATAGACAGCTCCTTAATTTTGTTGAACCAGGTGAAGCGCCAGTCAAATCGCAGCACATCAGGGTTGCTGATATACCTACAAGAAATAGAGATTTGTAGTGTTCTGTATGTGCAAATGAAAAGCAATTACTCAGTCCCCAAAGGATGCATCCATTTCTGTTATTTTACATTTAATTGTGATAATATTCCAAGTCAGATGTAAACCATGCCGTGTAGTGCTGGCAGCACACTACATAAACCAAATGGTTTCTTTTAGAAATGTTATTTTATTTCAAAGTCAGTGGCAGGAGCGAGGGCTGTATGAGAAGTCTACTTCAAGGGGAAAAAAGTCCTTTGCACTGTAAGGAAGTTTGTTTTGTTATTTGGCATTGGCTACTAAAAGTTCTGAATTTAATTTTTTTTTTTTTTTGCAGTTGGTTAAATTGGCAAGCATTCATCCAGTTTCACAATTTTTTTGTGGAAAAACTGCAGGAATTTGAGAAAATTGCAAGATCTCGCACTTATTGTGGGTTTTGGTTGAATTTTACAGATTGCAAGAATGTGAATTATTGGAAGGACTAAATACTTAGTACATACAAAGTGAAAACTTTGAATAAACTTAAACTATATTGTACAAGACTAGAATTGATAGTTGAACTGCTCGTAAACTGCATTGTGAGACATCATGGGGAAGTGTCAACCTATTATACAGTAAGTCTAGCAACATATGACATTATGACAAGCAAAATTTCACACCAAATGAAATATATTTCACACTATCACATGATGCCCCAAAATGAGAAGATACTCACCAAAGATCCAACTTATCCAGTGCCAGGTTTGTGATGCTGGAACCTGCTCCGCTATCAACAAACGTGGGTGAACGGGCAAAGTCGATGTACTGAAGTCTCAACATTTTGACAGGGGTTACTTGTAAGTTAATTAATGCCATCCTCAGGAGATTCTCATTGAATTTACCTCTGTGAAAGATGAGCTGATGGGCTGTGATGTCCTTCAAACCCTGGAAAATGTCCTCCTCTCCCATGTAGTACGTGAACTCAAAGAGGTTGCGGAACTGGATGACGCTGAAGCTCTTGTTGGCGAGGTCACGTAACATGTGAAGTAGAGCATTTGGCGTTTGATCTATGGCCATATCAAAGCCCATCTGCTTTGTCTGGATGACTTCTAAACTTCCACGCTCGTAGTAACTTAGATTGGAGGAACATTTGATGGCAAAACCTTGTAACATGATGTTCTTCAGGGACTGGAAATCAGCTTTCTTTAGGCCCATCACCAGAGGGCCACCCATAGACAGAACTTGGAGTTTGACAAATTTGGAGAAACTATCAGCCAAAGCGGCATGTTTGTAAAAATTGTTGGACATGTAGAGCTTTTTTAGATTCAAGAGAGGAGTCAGAGCTGTGGCAGGAATTTCCTGCAGGGAGTTATTGAAGATGTCAAGATGCTCCAGTAGTGTGTTGTTTTTAAAGGCATCATTGTCAATGTGTGAAATGTTATTGAACTTCAGCTGAAGGATGCGAAGCTGAGGGAGGCGGAGGAAGTCGTCAGCATGGACAGCTTGAAGTTTATTGTAGGACAGATCTATGTCCTCCAGTGTGGATGGAAATTGTCTCCATGGGACACTGTTGAGCTGTCTTCCCAGACAGTCTGCGGAGCGGTTAGAGTTGTAGATGCGACAGGGTCGTTTGTCAGTGTAAGTGGTGGGGGGTGAAGATGGAGTTGGGGATGTGAGTGCTCCAATAAGGAGAGCACTAAAATGAACCAATTTCAAAATCATCATGGCAGGCTTGTAAAGAAAACAGAAAAGGAAAGATTAAACTTTATTTATTATTTATTTACATATACCCATGGGTATAAAAGCTTGTCACCTAATGAAGCTAAACACTACTTCTCTTCACAATGAGTACTTTTACTTTGGATATTTATTTATGTTTTACTATTAAGTACAAATTTCTGCTATTACATATTCACATTCATAAATAAATACGTACATCATGTCACACTCTCTTTTTCTCTCCCTTTCAGCATATTCCTATTAAGAGATGGCATAATATCTTGATCTGGGCTGTCATTGCATCAAATAAAAGTTACCGTTAGCAGAACGGAGGAGGATGTGTAACTCATTAAATTGCATCATCAATTGTGGCCAACATTACACCATTTCTCTGAAATAAACTGGCAGCTAATTCCTGTGAACTCCAAAAAGCTAAATATAGCATTGAGAGACATCAAGATGATAGAGGCACAATGAGGCAGAGGAAAGAAGGAACTCTTAATCTCTATTTCTACAAGATATTTGATCAATTTTCCCATGAAATCATAAATGTGCTTTTGCAGAATAAATTGACATATAGTTTCTTCTGCAGGGTAAGTGAACCTAGCAAGAAACACAACAGACAACCGGCTACACACATCACTCTACTGTCGTTATGTGCTCTTAGGCAGAAAATCTGCATTGAAAAAGACTTCACACTCAGAAATAAACATTTTCATCCCCCACTATACAACAGCACTTAGATACGATACACTGCACAGTACTTACCCTCTTAGACTAATTTCCTGCTTAACGCAGACTCTTTCAAATCCCTTCTCCTAAACCTATCCTTTATTTATATTCCTGGTCCAAGGCTACACAGTGTTTTGGCCCTCACGTGAAGGAGCCGTCAAGCTTTATAACGCCTGTCAAACAAACAGTGTTAGTTTTATCTAGTCCAGAAGTGACGTAACTTGAATAAACATTTATGTCTGTGCTGATAGATAAAGTGTAGAAATACATTGTTTCGTTATTTACTCTAGGTAATCTGTGACAGCTTGGGCAACCACCAGAATAAACCAGAGTGGGGGGATCAATAAATTTGGTTTCAGAATGAGAACTAAATTAAAATCACTTTACAGCAGCTGCAAAAACACCAGTGTTGAGTGGGTGTTGAGGGGTTTTGATCATGATTTCATCATGATCAAAACCAGATTCGATATTTACTTATTCAGATATTTATTACTGACATTTTTATCCATGTGCATGCATGCAATAAGGAATGAGATAGATTGTGATCAAACAGGTGTCCATTTGATATTTAGACCATCACTCCTCATTCCGTCCCGGTCAACAGTCATCTGAACGACTCATTGTTAGACAAATATAAGACAGCAAATGAAAGATTGTATTCTTTGAATTAATTAATGTCAACCTGTGTTTACTGTGTCCTTCCTTGACATGTAAAATTGTCTCAGTGAGAAAACAGCAGCAGTGATGCTGCTTCATTGAGGAAACCAGAAACACTCATCGGCTATCTAATCTGGTCAACAGTGGACAGCTGTTCCTGGAAATTGACAGTAGATTAGATGATCATCACTAATATTGACTTAGTGAAACTCCTCGCATGAAAGGCACTGCTGTAAAATGATGTTGTAATATCACACGGCAATAACAAAGCTTTGGATATGGATACAATTTTGTCTCAGACTGTTTAAAATGCATTCATGTTTGAAGCATTCAGCTGATGTTCCCAATCAGAGTTCATGGCCTTTTGCACATAACATAAACATGGAAAGGTTTTTAGGGTGTGAATGGCAGTTTTTAGGTTTTTGGGGGGCAAGTCTAAGTCTTGCCACAGAGGCTCATGGGTGTTGTGTTATTTTCAGCCATGCCAAACTGATGGACAAAACATGATTTCTCAGAAACAAAGATGAAAAGGAACTGGTGGCTACAACATGTAAACCTATAAATCACAACATTACCAGGGAGAGTCCTGTGTTTCAATTTTGAGTAACATTGAGGGTTTCGCAATTCTTTTCCAGTTAGTTTGTAGACATGGGTCGTAGCAATTCAGTCCTAACTTTCTGACATTGTCAGAACTTTGATGCAGCCTATGTCTGTATGATCTAGGACCATTGTTTTAGATGAAAACCCAAGGATTTTACTATGTTTCTCTCACAAATGTCAACTTTTGTCTGGGATAGTCCAAAATCGCACTGTTGGGGTCTTAAGTCAAGTCTCGCAGAAGTCAGGTCAAGTGTCACGTCTACAGCTCTGATTGATGGACATGAGCAAGAATCAAACCGGTGACCGGTCACCAGCACATGTCTATTTAACCATGATCTTTCCCATAAACCAACCTTCCATCATAAGTGCATCAAGCTCTGAAGACATTAAAGTCAGATAAACACTATCCATTTTTTGAAGCATCTGGTCATGAAAAAATAAAAGCTGCCTCAGGTGAATTCCTCCATTTCATGAGGCAAGGGAGGTCAACCAAACCTGTGTGCTCCTAACCTACATACATCTACAGCTTTGAGTTCATGACCTCCAGCTAGTTTGACATTAACCTGCCTGGCAGGAGTTTCTGTTTCAGGATCTGATGTAGAGAATTTACTGGTTGACTCATGCATGTGCAGTTTCCAGATGCGAAAAACTTCCTGTTCTGTGGTGTATGCAGCCTTATCTGTGAAAGGAATCTGCACAAATATGCTGGCAACGCTTCAGGCTGTTCTCTATTTCATTATTTTCCGCAGCGTCAGAGAAGAGGTATGTTGCAATCACTTCAGTGTCAACACACTTTTTACAGGTTTTAAGATTTCTTGGTCGTTCAAACTAAAACGCCTACACATGTGGCTCATTGTGTATACATACAAAACATATGGCCCTTTTCCTGGTCAATATTTTTCACGTGCAGGTTGGCCCACTGCCAGGTTCATATAGTACGAGCTGGAAAGACAATTGGGAAACCCCCCAAAGAGCACAAGAAGAGGGAAAATATTTGTTTTCTCTGCACCCGAGAGATAGCTTTCACAAATCCTGTCATGTTTAAAATCTATAGACTGACACTGCCTGGCAACAATGAAATTGTTCATCTTTGGACCCAGCTGAACAGGTGTTGCAGCAAAAAGATCATGCAAATTGACACTTCCTGAGTTAGTCTTGTGATAAGAAAAAGTAAACAACACAAGTGGAAATGTTTCAGTGAAGTCTCATTGTTTGAAAGGTACACTCTCTGTCCTCAGTGACACACAAAGTTATTTGGATTTTTTTTTACCAATCAAAGATATTGTGAAAGAACAATTTTGAATCTCTCAGCCAAAATCATTAGCCAGCCAGCCCCTAGAGCAAACAGAGAAAACATCTACCATCTTCAGCTGATAGATGTTAAGCTTCAGTTGTCTGTTGTCAGCTTCAGGTAGAGTCTGTGCACCACAAGTGTGATGGAGTTAATGATAAAATGTGCACCATGTGCATCATTAACGGGCTGCCTTCAATGCGGACTCATAAAATGCATGAAAATGATAAGCCCAATCTTCATTAGACTGGGACTGGTAGCATACCATAGCACTTTTGTAACACTACAACTACATTAGAATGATGCATCAAATGCATTAAGTTTATTATACAGCTGAGGATGACAATGTAAAGCTGATGGTGATGAAGTGCATCTAGAAAAAAAGGACAGTTAAAGTTGACGGATGTTGAGCTAAGTGTGATAGAGTACGCCACTGATTTAGCATTGCACTCCTGTAACACTGTCAGACTCAAGATGGACAGTTTTTTAAAGAAAAAATCAAAAATCGATGCAGCAGAATCAGAGATATCATCTTTTTTTATTCTACGCATTCTGATTCCTTGTCAAAACCTGGCGCTTACATTACCCACCATGCAACACGACTGCCAACAGTTGGGTCAGAGGTCCGGGTGTGTTATGCTAGTAGTGGCTAATGTAGCCTCGAGCCGCTAGCCTCAAGCAGAGATGAGGGGCGGGCTACAGAGGTCTGATGAGCTCACCTCTTTCTAACTCAACAGCCCCAATGCATTGCATCTCTTACCTTGGACTTGGGAATACTTCAGTGTGAACAGGTAATGGCATACTTAATCATTCATTTAGTAGGCAGTTCATTAAGTATGCGATTTCAAACGCATCTGTAGTCTTCAGAGCCGACCAACACTGCCTCAAGTGACGTCACTTTAATTTATCAGATCTCACACAGCTCCCTCTGGAGCCACAAAAAGCTTCATACAACTTTTTACATGTGCAGTAGCACTTCTGTAAATCTGTAAAATCACTGAGCTGTTGCCAAATGTGCCAACATAGAGTCAAACTGGATAAACTGAATCTGAGATGTTCTAAAATTGCCATTGTAATGGTTTGTGTTTTGTGCAAATATTTTGCATTGAAGTGTTCTGCGCTGAGGTGAACTTCTCAACAGTGCATAAGCTTAAATTGTCTAATGATTCTGGATGTAAAACTCATCTGTCCACATCATTTTAACCAAATCTCTCCAGAACTTATTGTGATGTCTGGCTAAAATATAGACTAACATAAGAAATGACAATATTCTTTGTCTAAATAAACTTCTGTACGTACCGTATTCAAGCTCACAGGATAAAGGTGTTACATGCTGCACAGTAGGTTCCATAGTGTGAGGTGGTAGCTCTGCACTAAATTACCAACCAGAAACAATAAATGGCTCTATCATTGATTAAACTATATCTTTCTGATGTGCCATGAATGGCGTCATCCAGGGAGCTCAAAGCTTCATTACTGTGTCTGATATTTACCCAACAGTCAATAGTTGGGGGCAAACAGCTCTTTTATTGACATGTGTTGGAAGACTGTGCCCAGTGCCTCTATAGGACATTATTCTGGCAGCAGACTTGTTTCACTGATGAGTGTTCTTTGCTCTGGTTTAATGACGCTCCGTGTTTACGTCCTACGCACAGACACAGCTGCACTTGAGCTGTGAACATTCTGCTCCCAGGTCATCATGTTCATCCTCCACGCCAAGGTTGTTTATGTCATACATCCAACACTGATGCCTTATAAAGGCTAAGCGCTGTAGTGTAACTCAACAAAATAAAGTAACTGTTCATCCAAATTACACCCACAAACACTAAAATCTGGTAGTATTTAACCATACAGATACAGATTATGCTGCTCAAAGCATTTGTTTTTCAATTTAAGAAAATTATTTTTATAAGAACTATTTGTTAGAAAGTAGATGCAATAAAAACTGTCCACAGCAAGAGAGACAGATATCTAAAACCTGGACAAATTAAACCACAACTATCTACATGGCTAGAGAGAGAAAAAATGGGTGAAGTGCAGGCTTTAAATCTGCACTATGCAACATTTTAATTAAAAATGTGTCAACAATGGACTGTAAATCACAAATAGTGGTTACGAAAGTGAAGAGCATCCAATCGTTTCCGGTTATGACAAGACAAAATATCCACAATGAGAAAGGTCTATTACAGGGGACTCATGGTGAATCCTGTATTTTGTTTTCAATTCAATGTTTCTGTTTCAATTGTCCATAGGAATTTGTAAAAATATACTTACGAATGCAGCTTTAGGGATAAAAAAAAACAGGAGAGTAACAGTAGTTTTAATGCTTCAAAATAAAAAGACTATTAAGGTGTTCTGTCTCATTGCAAAAAACAAATCTTTATTTCACAGAAATCTAACATTGTTCAGTCAGTTCCTTTCTCCAAAAGGGAACAATGCTCAGCACAGAACAATTTGTACTGGTAGTGTGATTTGACTCCACCCATATGCCATTGTCCTGTGTGACATGGCCAGTGAATGAACAATCAATGAATGAGTAATACCTGGAAAAGTGAAGCCTGATTTAGATTTACAACTTGTCCAAAAGCACCAAAAACATTATGATGCACTGGAACAAATGAGAGGACAGGGGTCAAGATAATTGTTAAAATTAAAATATATATATTTTTTGGCCAGTAATGTTTACTTTAATGTAGGTTAGAGATAGGTTCATTGAATATAAAATAAATTCTGTCATCTTTTCATACTTAAAAAAATGTTGTTCCTCCTGGTTCCGTCTACATTTCTAGCTAAAAACCCTCATCATACAGCCTTGTTTATGCTCACGCGAGACACTGTGGTGCGGGTCTACCCTATGAACGCACACACAGGCTTTTAATGCCCAACACATTATCTGTTGCAGAATTCTCCAAAACACCAGGGGGTGAACAAACTAAATATTCTGTAAAGAAGTCAACATGTGTTAAGAACATCATAGACAAATCACGGCTGCACACTCTGCTACATAGATAGAAACAAGCTGCTTAACGGTCTTCTCTGTCTCCATCAACCACGGATGAAGGGTGGTGCACAATTTTCTTTTTAATATGTGCTGCATGCGTGTGGTGCTAGCTGGCTAGTTCATTAGCTTATGTGAATAAACTGGCTAACAAATCAGGGTACAGTGAGTTAAGTTAGCCAAAAGTCACTGCATGGTTCCCCACTGCTCCTGGTGGGTCGCTCCGAACTCCGTTCATCAGTTCAGCTTTTTGTAGGTTTTGTAGTTTATTTCTTTTATGTTAAGCATTACCGTCCGTTTTCTCATTCATTCATTTGTCTTTGTTTTGGCGTCCCCCACCCCCAACTCCTTTTGCCTAGGTTTCTGCATTGTTATCTGTTGGGGGGTCAAGATAGAAAGAGAGTCACATGGAATATCCTGGCACGCCTCTTCTCCTGCAGCACATCCAATAAAATCAACTGGAAAGGGGTGAATAGAAAAAAAAAGCCTTTCACAAAATGGGAAGCAAAATCATACTGATCCATAAGTATGAACCTAAATGACTCACATAATAATATTGAAACAAATAAGTCACAGCATCAGGTTGTTTAATTTGGGCTGTGATCGAGCAGCTGGGCACCAGGAACGTCACAAATCTGCAAGCAATGAGGGGCAGCTACGTTAATGAGTGTTGAGAATGCCCTAAGTTTTACAAATATCCAACAGAATTTTATATCGAGATATTTCATGAGTGTTTTGTATGTATGCCATGTTCAGGGGGCCAAAAAATGAATGTATGTTGCCATGTTTTTTTCTTGTTCCAAACTAAAACAATGGGAAGGTATTCACTGGTTAAAATGGAGCAGATAACCAAGGAGATTAGTCCTGGACAGGTGGACTGACTGAGGGCAAGGCACACTGAAAGGGGACAGGGTTACCCAACCATCACCCCCACCTGTGCCAATGACACTGCAAAGACTCAATGAAAAATAAACCCAATGCATGTAAGTGAAAAGATTCTGCAGTCCTGCCCCACTGTCAGCCACACACTTCTCTATGAACTGCAAGATAAAAAGCCGTTAAAGAGTTCAACACGACCATTTAAAATAACTGAAGTTACAACATAAATAGAAGTAGTAAAGGACTGAGATAAATGACACTGTGCAAGATAAATTTGTTTGAGAAAGATCTAAGAGGGCAAAACAGCAGCAGGGATCCAGTGACTTCAGTGTACAAACAAATCCCCAGAAACCACAGGAGCCTTGGCCACAACTTCTGCTCGCTCTCAATAAAACCTGCAGCTTGTAACTCTCTCAGAGTGGCTTTAGCCTACCAAGAACATGTACAGTATCTGTGCCTCACAGTGTTGTAGAGGAAACTCCACAGACATTATCAGCCTGGCATTTTCAGCACCAACAGCTGCTCAAAACTGCCTGAAATGAGCTTGTTGGAGCTTCACAGGTGCCAACAATTAAGCAGGCTGATTGCCTGAGGAGACTGGTGTCTTAAAGGATAAGACTGGTGTTAGTTTCTCTTTTCATTATCATCAACAAATCCCATTATAAGACCAAAACCAACAGTTAACCTACCAACAAGTACTGCTTGTGTAGCAAATGCCTAAAATAGCTTACGCCTTCATGCCATAGAGCTCCATTGTCATCCGAAAACTATGTGCCACATTCATTGTGAAATCTGCCACCCGATGTTATGTCTGTTTTGTGATTTAAATAGCTTATTGCACAACAGTGGAGTTTTAGGACACAGCAACATAAGCTATATCAGGCTTTGGCTACACAGACAATACTTGATAGTGGGATGTTCATTGTTGGTTTTGCTCTTTTCAGGGAATTAGTTGATAAAAACAAAACTCTACTCTCTCTCTAAGAGTCTACAGCTACACTAGCAGCTCAGTGAGGTTGTACTTTGGCTACTAACGTCAGGATGCTAACGTGCTCACAATGACAAAGTTAACTTGCTGATGTTTAGCAGCAGGTTTAATATAATGTAACATTAGCTGAAGGTAATGGGAATGCCATTAGTTTTACAGGTATTTGGTCAAAACAAAATAGTGGGCTAATTGAAATTTTGACCTGGTCATGAGGATATTTCACTCTACAAGTCGTGAACTGAAAACTGACCAGGCGACCAACCACACAACACTGCCGTCCTTGGAGCCATGCCAAAAAAAAGATAAAATAGCACCAGCCTAAACTAAATGTTTACCAAAATGTCATGTTTCATGGATGTGACATATGTCGCTAGTTTGATCCCTGAACCACCAAGATAAATCTGGGTAGAGAAAGTGAAAGAGCCATGCTTACCTCCCCACTCATTACCCCCTCTGAGTTGCCCTTGAGCGAGGCTCTCAACCCATAAGACTGTGGATGAACTGGGCAGCTTCCAGGTGTGTCTTGTGTGAAAAGGACGCTAATAACTATCTGTATCTGTAAATATCTGTGACTGGTTGGCCCTAACCCTAACTGGTTCAAGCCAATCATGAAAACACGTGAAATCTGTAATCACCAAATTGTTAGAATCACCCTTCCAAACCTCTGAACTGCCATTTTCTGCATTTCTTGTCAGACAGGAGGACTGTTGAAAGATAGGTCTGGGAAGGTAACAACTGTCCGCACATTGTTTTGGCTGGAATATCGTATCGTATGTGTAATAACCAGAGTCAATCACAGTCTCCACCCATTAAATCAACCAGTGAATTTGATCTGTGGCTTACAGACAAACTCTGTTTTTGAGAAATATCTGTTTAAATAAAACTACAAAAACTAAAACCCCAGTTTGTAGTTGATCCCAAAACATTTTGACACAATACTTTAAAATGACAGCATGAAAAACATTTAACTCTGCTAGATTACTTAGGGCTGTTATTTTATCTTGGTCCTATGTCAGGAAGATTGCCAAACAGTTCTTACTGTAAGATGATATGTGACAGATTTCTGCCCAGTGATGACTGATGACTTATGAAGCAGCCTGCATTCAGAGTCTGATGTCTCTGTTTACACAGTGCCAGTGCTTTACCAGCACCATATCCAAAACCTTCTTAACGATTCACTTTAGTCATGTCATGATGGACAAAAGTACATTTAATCAGTGATGTTTGTGTGATAATCAACTGAAGATAGTTTTAAAAGTTATGAATACAGCTGATTTAAACTGCAACAAACTTGACTAGATTAATTTGTATATTTAGAGACAAAACAACAAGTTTGAAACTGACATGAGAGAAAAAAATCTTTCAACTCACCTTGAGATGATTAGACTCTCCTTCGCCAGTTTGAGTTTTAACAACACCTTTTAACCTGTGCTGTGTGTCAGACGTCTGGTGAGAAGTGACTCAACACTGGATGAGTTAGCTCTCTCTCTCTCTCATTCATTCTTCTGTGTGTGTGAGAGAGAGAGTGAGTGTGTGGGTGTGTGTGTATTGCTCAGGAATGTGGAAGTGTCAGGGAAATTTTTCTTCTGCTTCAGGAGCTCCACCTTTGTCTTGACTGAAAAACAAACTCTAGATAAACATAAGAGGAAAACTGTCACTACATTCACAAATGTTGTTTTTTGACATTATGGGGGCCATTATTTTATATGCAGATAGATTTGGTTTTATTTGTCCAGGTTTTTGAGATTGAGTTTCTGCCTTCAACCCAATAAAATGGAATGAATGGAATTTAATTTGTGGTGCTCAAAAATATAAACAATTGAGGTTTTTGTCTGACAGGTACGGGTAAAATGAATTATAGATGGTGGAAAATAGTTGTGGGTGAAAAAACAGGAGAAAGGAAAATGACAGAAAAAAGAACTGTAAATATTATGTTCATACACCATAACTTTATCAATCCTAACAGCCAGTGAGAAAAGCAGCCGTAAATGGAGTTTCAGGATTTGCTAAACGTAGAAAAGTCTGCAGCTATTCTCCAAATCTATCTTGTAATCTTTTGGCTCACCGCTACACAGAAGGTCAGTTACTGTTTAAATCATGTGTTGCAAGACCTAAAACATGAATGAAGCAATCCAAGCTGTGCCAGAGAGGTCTGAGTGTGCACAGCTGCCAGCGAGTTGGTCTTAGCTGGCAGACACACATGAACATAATCTGTTGAGAGTATGGAGGTTGCTTTTGTCTCTGCAATCTGCACACATCATCATGTTGTTTTTTAATTTGTTTTTAATGATGTATTTATTTCCTCGCTGTTGTAGAACAGAACCCTGGTGCACCGAGGTTTCGTCTTTACAGTAACCAGCTCTGAGTTTGATAAGGCTACAGGTATGGGTCAGGTCACTGGTCTTACATTAATTGGTTCAGCTCGGGTTTGGTGTGTCAAGTTGGTTCCTCCATCAATTTACAGTATGTTTCCCCTCACCTTAACCTGAGCCCAAAAGTATCCCTAACTAGTCGTTTTCTGAAATGCTTAACCTCAACCCAACCTTACCCTAACCCCAGTCAGTGTATGAAGGGTAGGGGAACACTATTCGAGGGGGAACCAGAGGGGAATGATTCAGAGATAATTGCAGGTAACGGGTTGGTTACGGATTGTTAAACTGGACCTGTGCATGACACCTGTGGCCTCAGTGTCATTTGCACTGCAATTACCGACTAGAGTTTGCAATGAGGCAGTCACAGAAGCAGCATTTCAAGCTGAGGAATTTCCATTAGGTGATGGAACTTCCTTGGAGGCAGAGTCTCTGTTTGGGCACTCTGAATCCATTTCAACGAGGACATTTCTGGCACTTATTTAGTTTCCACTCAGAGACTTGTAAGTACCAGTGTTCACCACGAGTATGAGAGGTAGGGGCAACCAAAACCCCACGAGTACCCATCATGGTTGAACTGGGCCGTTACACCTCTAAGTACCAGCCTGCTCTGAATAATCCACAGAACATGCTGTCAGCAGTTTCCATACTGTTGATGACTGCTGTGTTTCTTTGGGAGACAGTATTTCCAATAAAAACTGTCCAGGAGACGGATATCTCAGAACCTCACAACCCAAACTGCTTCCATTGGCAGACATCATTAGAAAAGGTAAGTGAGAAAACGTAATTTGGGTGAACCCACCCTTCTTTAACACAACACAAACTGTTTTATTTGTCATGCTCAGATTATCATTTGACTATGTTTACTCCTCGTTGTGTTGAGAGACATGACATCTGGAAACAATTGTAGTGGAATGTGGTTTGATTTATTTTGGCATGGGTTTAAAATCTATTTCTGTGTCTGTGTTTCTGCCAGTAGAACCACTGAGAAGATTGACAAGTGAACCACTTCACCGGATGTGTGTGTGTGTGTGTGTGTGTGTGTGTAAAAGAAACAGTCCTTGTTTTCGTGTGTGTATGTTCCTGATAACTGCAAAAGAACGGATGTGCCAAACCAACTGAAAAGAAAGGAAGCTCTTTGTGCTAATGTGTGCCTAATTTCAGCCAGAAAATATGAATAGAGTTGGTGAGTGAGCTTGCAGAGTAAGATAGAGACTCATACTCATGGTCTTCAATAAAAGCACCTCTTTGTTCTTGAGTAGAAAGTTCAGGATTTGATTGGCTTGTGCAAGTTGTTTTTGAGTGAATAAGATAAAGCTCAGTTAAAAAAAGGCCTCTGCTGATTTTGCTATTTGTAGAGCTCGGCCAGCAATATGGCAAAACAAGTTTGTTCTGAGGGTTGCACTAGAGGAAAGGACATAGGGTCATTAAAACAGAAAGGCTTCATCCTCAGGTGAGCAAGAGTATGCTGGATATTTCACTGCAATGTGTCCATTCAATTTTGATATTTCATATGTTCAAGTGGAAAGTTTTGGTGCAGGAATTAGGATTAGGAAAAATATTAGAATTCATCCTCTTCAAAACCGTGAATATCCAGTGGCATGTTTTCTGCTTCCACGTGTCCTACAGTAACTTTGCTGCTTAGCAAGTATATTAACTTCCGGGCAAAAGAGGAAATGAGACTCAATTCAGATACTTCCGTTAGTACACTTCCATGCAGTGCACTGTGTGCACTATGTGCTTACTTGCATGGTGCGTGACTTTTGACAGGGTGGTGTCTGGAATGTTTTCTCAAATCAAACATGGCCGCTGTGCACGTCTGGCCGCTTCTTCTTCTTTTTAATGGCGAATTGCAACCATTATTATTTATTAAAAATTAATAAAAATGAACGTGCTTTTACTTTTAGTGCGGCGTTCAACGTAACAATCGCAACCGCGGCCGCCATTCTCATAGGTTGGTGGTCCCTCCCCTTCTGCTACGTAGCCAAGATGGCGACCATTGAATGTGACGAGTGTCCAGCGTTCCACACTCAACTTTCTGAGTACACCATCCAGGTACTCATGGTGCACATAATTGTCAGTGTGAACGCAGTCATGCATGTAAAATAGCAAGTGTACGTACGGAAGAACGTGAATTGAGACACAGCCTCAGTTTACAGCTATGCTAGCAGCTCTGTGCGGCTGTACTTTGAGATAAATGTTTGCATGGCAACATGTTCACAATGACAATAATGGCATGCTGATGTTTAGCAGGTATAATGTTTACCATGTTCATGATCTTAGTTTAGCATGTTAGCATGCTAACATTTAGTAGAGCTAAGGCTCATGAGGATGCCACAAATAAAAACTGTGACCTGATGGTGGCGCTACAGGAAAAGTTAAGGGATCACTAAATTTGTTACAAAATTTACATCCTGAAGGGAACATGAATGTGTGTATCAAATTTCATCAATCCAATCCAAAGCAATCCGTCCAATAGATGTCGAGACATTTCACTCAAACCACAAACGTGAATGGTGGCGACCAAAGTCATTAGGTGTCATCGTCTGGGAACCACTAATGTTTTTGAGATATTTCTCAGGTTAAGGGAAAACTTTGACCTGCTGGCGGTGCTACAGGTAAAGTCAGGAGACCGCCACAGTCAGTAGGAGTCATCTATTTCAGTCTGGACCAAAGTTGTGAACACTGATAGAGTTAGCATGGCTAAAATGTTTTCTTATGATTTGACATCACTGTGACCAATATTTAACCCCATCGAAAGGTAGCTGCAGAAGTTATCAGACCAAGACATCAGTTTTATCAAGCTTTCTCTAATGGTATTGGTAATGACATTGTTTTTTTTCTTTTTGCATGGTTATTGCTGTAGGCTGACTCATTTGTTTTTTTATTCATTGTCATATCCTCATTTTTATGGTATGACTCATTATACTGCTGACGCTGTTCCTAGAATACATTGCATTTATTTTCACATGACGGAGGTTTGGGGAGTTATCGGTGACTCAGCTCTGTTTTTCAGCTTTTGAGTGATCACTTCCAGCTGTACTCGTGTCTGTTGTGCTCACCGAGTCTGTTTAGTCAGAGGTTTTCCTCAGCTTTTTTATCAGTCGTGATGGTCTGGAAGTCTGTCATGCTGTCTGTTTGGGCCCAAGGAAGTTGTTTGTGTTTTTCCTGGAAAGTCATTTCCTCCACTGGCCTAATTTTTGTGCCAAATGAACAGCGATGTGGGCTCTAGGCTACTAACTGAAAAACATTCCAGAAACTTTGCATTGTGTTGCCCTGGTGTTTCGGGGATTTGTAACAATAAGGGTTAGTGTTGCTGTTTTTTAATGATTACAAAGATTCAGATGATTGTGTATAATATTTGTTTTTAGCATTTTCTAGCCTGCATGCAGTGTTCAGCTTTGCACATCAAGTACAGACGTGCAGAACATGAAGGCCCTTAATGAGATGTTTTCCCCTCAGGTGAATATTTTGTGTGGTTGTATCTTTCAGCTGTGAATTTAACAACTCTTTTAATTCTTTTCAGTACATTTCATTGTCTTTTAAGATATTATATTATGTCTAGCATCCCCTAAAACAGCAAACTGTTGTTTTACATTTGTTTATGTACAAAAGATACAATGTGTTAAGTAGTAAGCTTAATGCTAAGCTAAGCTAATTGCCTCCCAGCTCCATACTTAATGCACATATAAGAGAGTGGTATTGATCTTCTCATCTCACTCTCAGAAAGAAAGAAAATAAGCATATTTCCCAAAATGTGAAACTACCTAGATAACAAAAGTTGTTAAATGAACATTGAGTAATGATCAGAAAGGTTGCTCTATGGTTGAGGTCTACTTTGAATTAACATATTTACAGCAGTCACAAGCCCTCTCCTAAAAAAAAAAAAAAAAAAGTGAATTTCAACTGCTCAGCAGTCTCTTCCTCTGTCATTCATCTCTCACCATCCCGTGGAGAACATGATAAGTTATAATCTGTTAATTAAGGAGAATGCTAGGTCAGCTCATATCTTCGTTCTCTGATCATTTCATTGCTGAAATATTGAAGTTTAGATCACTGTGTTATCTGGTCTTTTTGCTCACACTGGCTAACAAAATACTGTATAAGTTTCATTGTTTTTATCTTCTTTTTTTTTGGTGATCTTTCAAAAATATCCATATTTTAAAAGATTCAGATTGGTTTAAAGAGATTTTCTCCACATCGAAAAGTTGTTGCGTTTCCTGCTGCAAGACGACACTGCTCACTGCAGCCATTCAGTTATGGAATATTATATCATTCAAAAGGCGTACTTGAAAACAGGGGTTTGTATCTGTAAGCGAAGTTTTCAAACATAAATGTACAAGTTTGCAAAACTTCGCTTACAGATACAAACCCCTGTTTTCAAGTACGCCTTTTTGAATGATATAATATTCCATATTCAGTCAACACGGGCCTCTTATGGCAAGAACAGCAAATGGTTAAACTTGAGTGTTGTTTTGCACATGGTGTTTTTAGATTGTTTTCCCCCACAGATTTCTGTATTATTGCTTTTTAAAAAGCTGATGTTTAGATATGTCATTTAAAATAAAAATAATGTAATGAGCCCAAATTTCTGGTAGCACTTAAATTAAAAGCCATTAAAAGGTGGTCGGTTCCCAAACCTCTCCTGGAGTCCTGCATGTTTTAAAGATCTCTCCCTGCTCCAACACAGCTGATTTCAATGATCAGCTTGTTTTCAGGCAGTTTCAGGAGTTCATAATGAGTTGATCACTGAAATCAGTTGTGTTGGAGCAGGGAGAGATCGAAAACATGCAGGACAAGGGGTTTCTGGTTTTCAGTTTTCAGTTCTCTCAATAGACTTCAGTACTTCATTTGATGCATATAGTTCAATTCATCATAAAACGAAGAGGAGTAGCAGCAGTCTCACTAAACACTCTCCAGACAGATATAAATAGACATTTTAGCTCAGCATTCATCAATCTGAGAGTGCTGGCTTTCCTTTTCAAGTCTTATCATATAGCCTGCTGGCAAGTCTTACATCTCCGAGTTTTGGAGCAGACAGGTTTGACCTGTCGTTACCTCACTGCTGGTGGTTGATTGTTGGCTCAAGAGCTGACATGCTGCAACAACCTGGAAGCAGCCAAAAAAAAGAAAAAAAAAGACTGGAATCAGGCTGATTTAACTAGTAGAGACTTACGACTCATGCCAGTGGATTTTGAATAGTGATTAGGCTGTATATCCTTTTAAATATTCTCATTAGTACACCAAATATTGGCCAGCAGATGGTGATGAAACCTACTTGTTTTGATGGAGACCTCCAACTTAGTGTCAACCATTTTGTGATCTGGTGGGTGCAGATCTCAACAAAATTGAGCTTGTGTGAAAGTCTCCACACACCGTCTTATCATTAAACAACTTCAATTTATAAAACTAAACCCCTTAGAAATACTGTCATTCAATTAACAAATTAAATAGATTTTAAGGAGCACTTTTCCCTTAATATACACATTCATTTTAAATATTTAAATAAGTCCATTAATTATCAGTTTGAAGTATTATTAGGGTTTGGATTTTGGTTTAAAAAAAATATATTTTCCAGGTATGGAATAAATTAATAGATACAATTATGGATCATAATGTATTCATGGTTTTGAAAGGGGGAAAACCCCTTAAAATTGACGAAATAACATTACAGGTACCCCTTAATATCACCCTTTAAAAAGCCCCTAACCTGTGGAAAAATACCTTAGTTTCCTACAATACATTAAATATCCACAAAATACCTTGATTACATCATTATAAATGGGTAAATTAATGGAATTTAAAGGTAAATGAATGGATTCAGTTTCATAGTTCTTTATACTTATATTTTATTAATTTTCACCGCACATGTTCAGGGAAACACATGTCAATATGGATTTGTTACATGAATATCTATTGCACTATAGATACGTTTTTTTAAAAATACATGTTATGAGATGTCATTAGACTGGCATGGCACCAATATAAATCTCTTTTTTTTTAATAATAGAGTTTGGCATGTTACTTTTAAAATTAGATATATCAAGACACAGAATCGTGGGCACACATCATATACAGTACTTGACACTCAAAACCCCAGAGCAAAAAAAACAGCGACCCGCTTCACTCGACGGCGATTCGCTTACAGCAGATAGCGGGATCCACTAAAATGGTTTCCTGAAGGCAAATCAAGAGCTTGCTTTGAAGGAGATTAGCCTTTATCGGACTGGCTGACGATGACGGATGTGAGTGAGTGATAACTGAATTTCGATACAGCAGCCAGGTGAATATCCATATCAAAGCAAGGACTTGAACATAGAAGAGATGTAGTTTGAAGACGGCAAGTGTTGTTAAATGCTATAAATCTTAATTCCACTCATTAGCTGGAAAAGTGTCGGTATTAAAGCAAAGCTTTGTCGAGTTTTGAATGATGAAGGCCTGATTCCACCTGCCTGAGGGCCAGAGCCACGACACAAGGTCACCTCTCCTGGTGAGAAAACAAACCCTGTGTCCCAAATCCACATCGTAACACAGAGCTGTTCTGTGTTGTGGAAAAATGTGGGTAAAATAACGTTTTTTGAGTGTAGTGTTGATGGACACAAGTGTCACACAACAAACTACTGAGACAGCTGAACAAAGTAGAATTTAAAAAAAAGAATTCAATTATATTTAATAAGGAATTTAAAGATAAAATAGAATAACAATTGTGGATGATGGTTGGCTGGTTGAGCATCAATGGCTCCCATGACCGCAGTAAATCCTCAAAAATATTTCTCCTTGGTAGTTGTGGTACTTATTCTCAAAAGGCTTCTCCTTGATGTACTATGGCTTGGATTGTATCTCATTTGTACAATATGTCACTTTGGACAAAAGCTTTGACATGTACATTATTTCTACAAGTGGTCAAGTACATTACTTTCTTGTGTACTTAACCATCACCAAAAATGCCAGACTGTTTCCTTTTCGAGAGACTGTCGAGAGAGATAAAAGTTTGGAAAACTTTAGCTGATGAGCCACTTTTGACATTATCTTTCTGGTTTTCAGTTTGTAGTCCGAGTTGTATCGACCAATCACATTTGAGCGGGCTTTGGTTGCATGCAGGTGTGGAGAGCAAACAAGGCGAAATGCAACCTTTGAGCCCATCGGCTCATCTGACGATGATTTAGCTCGGAACCCTAGAGATTAGCTTTTTTAAAAGTTATCAAATCTTATAGCATTCAAATTGTCATGAGACGACAGCTGATGGGTTCCAAGATTGCTAATCGGACTGTAAACAATGACCGGCACACGGAAGAGGAAGTCTTGGTCCAGGTATCCGTTATCCGGATATTCGCTGGCTACACCGGAAGCCCCAAAACATTGGCCGTTGCCCCCAGAGGCTAAATCGTCATCAGATGATAGCCGACAGTTTCCGATTGTTATCCACATGTCTGCAAGAGCTCACTTATTAGTCAGGTCAGCCCAATATCACATATTTGCCTCAAGGGGCCTCACAGTCTGTACAGCATACGCTCGATTCGGATAGGACAAGAAAACAACAAAATAAAGAAACTATCCAATTAAATATTAGGAAAACTTAAACATACAGTGGGTTATTTTAAGCGTTTGCACAAATGACCAATGCTGTCGTTTTTCTGTTGAGTATATAGTATGGGCTTGGGTCACAGTGACGAAGCTTATGATACCAGGTTCGTCTGCCTGACTAGCATTTGGATAGCGTAGGCCTCTCCTCTTATAGTGGCTTGTGATAACAGCTTTCTGAGTCAAATCACGACGACGCACACACAGCAGTTATAGTTACAATATAAAGGAGGTT
Source organism: Macquaria australasica (assembly GCA_005408345.1). Classification (NCBI taxonomy): domain Eukaryota; kingdom Metazoa; phylum Chordata; class Actinopteri; order Centrarchiformes; family Percichthyidae; genus Macquaria; species Macquaria australasica. Next base: position 1,662,015 of record SEMN01000047.1, on the reverse strand, counting down.
ATACAGGAAAATGCCTTGAGCCAGTCTGTGTACGTCGAGTTAGTTTCCTGCCAAAAGTCTCTGGCAGCATGGACTTTGTTAACAGCCTCTACTAAGTGTTTAGCAGCACTTGGCTGGTGTTAATTTCCCACCCTGGTGGCGACACGGAGACACAAAGACGATTAATATGCATGTTAGATCTGCAGTAGGTTCATGTTTGTGAGTTTGGTTGTGGGGAAGACCGATGTTGTACAGGCGCTCAGGGTTTGTCTGGGACAAAATGTTGTGCGAGGTAAGGAGTGAGGGATTTTGCAAATGAACATAAAGAGAAGCAATAAGTGTCGGGCAGATGAGGTGGCTCAACATAGCTTTGTCTTTTTGTTTTTCTTTTTTTGTTTTTGGCACAGTCAGTAGCCCGCGTCAGTGCAATGCAGAAAGCAGGCAGATCCCAGAGCAGCAACACACAACCGAGCTGAGTGAGAAGCACGACACTGCCTGGAGATTTCCACAGCTGAGAACATGCTCGCTGCTCGTATCCCTGACGGTGTAAAATAAATTCTTTAATACGGTGCATGACGAGCCGGCTCCATTGTCTAATTAGCTATTAATGACATTTCTGCCACTGTGGAAGGCTCTGCACGGCCAAATTTATGTAACATTACTGAATGATAATTTTCAAAGCTCTGGAGAACATGCTAATCCGCTGCATAATTCATCACCGCACAAGTCTACTTCTTCAGTCAGCTGATCAGTATTCATAAGGTTTGGCATTAGTTTTTGGCATTTTTAGTGCTGTTGAACTGCAGCTACATTCACGACTTATTTCTTTTTACATTCAGCTTTAATCTGCCTTCTTCCTCTTAATACAATTTGTGTTATTAGAAGAGAGGTTAGAGGATGCTGCTGCAGACGTAGCGTGATGTTAAATCCTGCTCTCGCCGCTGATTGTGGTTGCTGCTGTACATCAGTGAAGCATCTTGTTGGAATCTGTCAAGTCTTTTGTTTCACAGCATAGAGATACAAGTATGAAAAAAATAACACTTTTCTTGTCTATTTGCACTGATGTCCCTGGGGAAAGAGGCAAAAGCAGTCAATGGTTACATATCACGTTCTAACTATGGCATAAAAACCCAAACGATCAAGACAAAGTGTCACATACGTAGGCAGCAATGGTAGAAATCAGCATCTGCAGAGCAATAAAATACAGAACATACTTCACGGATCTAAGTACAAGCCTTTTTTTTCTCCTAGTAAACTATAAAATGCAAGCCTAATATGCAATTCCATTTAGCTCCATCTGCCCTTATGTTTATGTAAGTATGTGTTTACTGAAATTGCTATAGCATAACACCTTGTTCACATCTTTACGCATTGTCGTGGTGACAGAAATTGGATGTAATTTGCAGCAGATTAGCTCCTCTTTGTCCCTGTCCGCTCTGTTTCCTAACAACTGATGGACACTTGGGATTTTGCACTAATGACATGCCTCCAACATACCAGAATTAGCAAAAAGGTCACTGCTGTTCCACAACTTGCAACCACCATCTCGCCACAATAAATGAATCTAATCTTTAACCATGATTGATAGAGATGAATTTAATTATTTAATGTTTTTTTTTTAAGATGTTCCTGTTGAAAGATACTGAGGGCAGTTTGCTCCTTACTGCTCACATTAAATAACTTTTTTCCAAAGGAGCCGTAGGCGATGTTGTGTTTTTCACATCCTGTACGAGCGAGTGTTTTGTTTCTGATGCTCTGGGAAGAAGGAAAGACGATGGCATGTACAAAGAAAAACAACGGACAAAGCTGTGAACAAGGCGTAATAACGATGTCTGATACCATCTGATAAAAAGATGCAAGAAAACTGCCTCGTCTGAGGAGGAGGTGCTGAGACACAGTGATGTTCGAGAATGAGCTCTTGCCCATCCGCCTACTTCCTGTCAAAAAGCTGACACTTCCTCCCAGCGATGTTGTTAGACTCAGCTGCACTAATTATAGCGCCAAGTCCAACCGAGTCTGCAGTATTCTGCCTCGACTGCAAAATTGTGCTTAGGAGTTTATGTCCCAGAAGTGTTAAGGCTTTTTAATTCTCAATACCAGACATTTTTCTAAGTACTAATGAGCTATACCAATGAAGTTTAACAAGATGAATGAATGGATGTAAGAGCGGTATTAAAGGTTTATATATTCACAAATAAGCACAATCAAGTCAATTTCAAAATAAGTAGAGAAATGGTAAAAAGAATTGGCCTGGTATTGGTGTTTTTTTTTGCCCAACTCATACGATATGTTTATCTTTTTGAGTCAGAGAGGAAAGGTTCGCAAAGCAGCTCATCATGGTTGAATCTAGATCGTACTCGCAAGACATGTCAATTCATGGCTCCTAGTCACTTTAGTCTGAATGTTAATGTATGTATTTTCCAGTTCTGATCTTACTAAGACAGCTGCAGCTGCAGATATGTTACTTTATGCTAAAAATACAGAATTGAATCCCTCATTCAACTGACATTTTCTGGACTTTTTCTCTAAAAACTGATTTGGAAAAAGGTGAGTTTCCACCGTCCAACCCAACCATGTACTTCAGTGCTATGTGAACCTAACCTCCTAACAGTGGCTCCTTGCCTTTCTTGTCATTGGGAGCCAGTAAGGATGAGGGGTTAGCATTAGTGTTAGCTGCAGTTAATGGAGCCACAGGGTAGCCACGGCAAGCAGGAGCGACGGCCCCAAGGTGGAGGCCAGGGAGGCGGCCAGGAGCCTGCCGTTGTTCACCAGCCTGAAGGAGATAACTTCCACCTTAAATCCGTCCTCGGTGGCCATGCAGCGGAAGACGCCTTCCTTCAGGGGCGTGTCAACAACCGGCCCCAGGACACAGAAGTCCCCGGAGAAGAGGCACGGATAGTTCTTGACGCAGTTGTCCTTCTCCCAGCGGTAGGTGGCATGGAAGGAGCGCACTGGGCAAGGGAGAAAGATGGAGGTGTTGGACTGCACCAAAACTTCTCTGGGGGAAGTTCGACGCTGCTTCAGAGCTGTTGGGACAAAGAAATCTAAATTAATCCGTTCACATTGTAATTATAAAAGGTTGATCATACTTGAACACCTGATATAACTGAATGGTGATTCAGCCCATATCTAGCTCTTAATATGCTGCTCTAAACACCAGTTGTTTTGTCGACTTTTGCCAAGGCTGGATTACCAACCTGGCAAAGCAGGAAACTGCCTCAGGGCCCCAGACCTTTATATTTATTATGTGTCTGTTGCTTCGCGAGTATTTGATTAGTTGCAAATTCTTATGGGAGTATGCACCACTAAAGCACATTATGATATGAGAAATGATATGGACCCTGAGGTGGGTCCTGCAGTATCATCTGTCTTGTAGGGGAGAGCCCTGTGCCAAGTGGTCAACAGGGGCCCATAGCTCAATTTTGGCTAATCCAACCATGATGTTTGCGAGGGGAAAAAAAGTCACACTGTCATGCATTTAAAGTTTCTTGCTTAGTTGGTATAAATAAAAATAAACTGGGTAGTTAACGGCAGGCACAGGGAGAACATGCAAACTCCACACAGAAAGGCCCCAGCCGGCCAGCAGGTTCGGACCCAGAACCCTCTTGCTGTGAGGCAACATTGCTAACAACCACTGCACCACCGTGCCGCCCATCTCCTGATCACAAGAATGTTATTTTGTGGTCTTGACATAACAAACTTTCTTGTGCTTAAAAACATGTTATCACAAGAAAACAGTTTTGCCATCCTGTAAGTGCACTATTATTGATTTGTCAACTCTGAATGTGATCGACATCGCAACATAAAATAATCCCTTTTAATGAAACAAAACATAAGGGAAAGTTTTCCACATGTCCTCTCTGGACCTCTGTATTTATCACCACGTATGGCTCAGAAAAATAAACCCCTTCCCTAAACAGAGATTATCTAATCACACCTTAGAAACTAGACACGGCAGGCCTGTGAAGCTTTATGTATTTCTGGTGTGGACACTAGTAAGAGTGATACTCTCTCATCTTGGTTACTACATACCAAATGTTACCTCCAAGATCAAGAGTTAGCATATCATTAGCTAACTACATTGTTATGGGGGTTTAAAGGTTTTGTTAGAAAAAGCCCTGTTCAGGATTGACACAAACTGCGTAGGAGACATAAATCTTTGAGTTGTTTGTCCATCAACTAAGTCTTTAAATCTTTCCTTATAATACTGCACTATAATACTACAAAGGCTAACAAGCTGCACTGCAATACAAGAACAATGCTGCTCCTTTATTTCCACGTCTTCTACGTGGATCATTAACAGAGGAAGATGCTGGGACCTGTAGCTTTAGCCTCAGTATTTTTTACATTATTACCCAGTGCTGAGTCAGAATAATACTGTATGTATAATGCAGCCAACAAATGTATATACCCTTTTGTAGGCTCCTGATTGTCATATGAGTCAGCCAGAAACATTAAAAAGTCAGCTAGAGATGGAGGTCTGTTATTTAGCCAGCTAATAAAATCTGTGACGGTCGCAAACTGAAAATGAGAAGCCTGCTTTTGTCTACTTCTATCTGAAATCAGAGACTGACTACGTACAAAAATGGGCATGAATTTTGAATGTCGTCGTTGTAAACTGCGTACATGCAGTGCTACATCGGACAGCTTGGCAGTTGTAGGAGCATTAACTAAAGAGGGCTAAGCTAGGTATCATCATTAGTTAAGCATCATTAAATAGAATCCATATGTATTGTTTTTTTAACTCTAAAATAGAAAGATGAGGAAGCATTGTCTGAAATGTTGCAGTGTTTTGTATAATTTCCTTTCCTCTAAGATATCAGTTAAAGATTAAAACACATTGCTTCTCATCGTCTTTAAGAATTATTTTCAAGGGAAATAGATCAAAACTTGTTACTGTATCCACAGGCAGGACATGTGGCACCACTGACACAACTGGAAATAAATGCTATGTTAAAATCAGATCACGTAAGGAGATAGCCTTCCCTTCAGAGGGGAGTAATTGTCATGATTATCCAGGGTTATAACTGGGGTTTGAGCTCTGAAACAGGGCAAGCCATGATGTAAAAAAAAAAATCTCTCCCTGTGGATTTTTGGATTCTGTTCAATTATATGATAATCATCTTTTTACTGTAGCTGCTCAGAAAGGTTCCTATTTTTGTTTAATTAAGATACAGAGAGTGGGAGAGAGCAGATAAAGGCTCACCAGCAGCTTCCCCGCAAACCGAGGAGTTCGAATGGTCCAGATTCTGAACGAGTGTCCTGTTGGAAAATAATAGAGAGGACAAATTAGCAGCATTAAATAGTTTCATACTGCATGAGGCTTATGAGCCTCTACATCAACCTACTGTTACTCGCAAATTAAAACATGCAGAGACAAATCATTCAACAATGTCGGGCGGGGGGGAAAGGAGAAAGGAGTCAGAGGCTTATTACAGCACGATTGATTTTCACATTCAATCTTAAAATCGAAAATGCACAACATCCATCAAAGCCAAAGCAATTTACTAACCAAGCGAAACACAGTTTTGGTGAATGTCGTGTTTTTTCTTCATAGTTAAAGCAAGTTTCATCACCTCATGGCCAATGATTGTCAGTCAGAACATTAAGGCGTTATTTCTTTAATTGCAGATTTATGCTTTAGATCTAACAGCACTGATACAGTGTTTTTGAACTGGCTGAAGTTCTGCTCCCTCCTCTCTTGTCGGCTCATGTAAAAACACACTACCTCTGCAGCAGTTACATTATATGTAATCATACCCAGTTGTGACGTTGTATCCAGGCGGGATAGGGACGCACTTCCTCCTGGCCCTGTCCCAGCCGCAGTACGGATCCCGGGAAAGGATGCACTCCCTGCACGTGTCGCCATAGCGACCACAGTCAGCCAGCGGCAGTCGCTGGACCTCCATCGCTGTACCAACATACAGGTGTCCCTAAGGAGGAAAAGATGCAATAGATCATGTCTTTTTTTTTTTTTACTCAATAACAGCACCAGTATTACTGGAATAAATCAGTTGTGTCCCAAATTTGTATTCTTTTTAGGGCAGCACAGCCTCTAAAACAGCTTTCAAACTAAAATAAAACCCCAGATGAGGAATTTCAATACAGATGACATGACTGGAAGATATTTAATATCTTATAAATGCTAATATAATCCCAAACGGAAGATTAAACAGCCTCATCCATCCATATAAGCATATTCATTTATATATTCAGATACTGGCAACATTTTGAATTTTGTGGAAATTTGATACTAAGAGGATGAACTGTTTCAGATTTCACTCTTTAACAATGAATTCTGAACAAACGCTAGAAATAATAAACCACATTTCTTCCCTTCCTCTTTTTGCCTCTGAGTGAGTGACTGGACCTTGGTCACCTTATAGCTATGATTTACAGCTACAGTATAAGTAATCTTCCTTACATGTCTGAAGGAGGCCTGCAGCCTTTCCCAGCCCTGATGTATTATTTATAGTGAAAGCAGGAATGCAGCTGAAATCCCCCTCTACCACACAGTGTACCATTATTCCTCATACCTTTTGGGAGTCGATGGCCATGTTCAGAACGGGGCCCTCATTGTGAAACAGTGAGTACTGAGATATGATGAAGACCCCCTCGCTGGTGTGAAGAACTTTGAGAACTTTGCCTTGTTCTGTAGAAGTAAAGAAGGAGAAGACGTTGTAAATGGAGAGGAGGGATGGATCACAGGCCTGAAGTTATCTAAACTGCCAGTGCACACACACATACACACAGAAAAAGACACAAACATCCTCAGTGCCATATGTTGTTGTGCTGTCCAAAGTGTTTTATAAATGCATGGATTCGACTTGGACAGCTTCCACTCTTAAGGGCAGCTGGAGGGCCAAAGGCAAAATGGCAGACTAGAGTTTTAGAGATTTTTTGAACAAGCATTTGCGAAGGCAGAGCTGCTCTGGAAAGAGAGATAGTGTAACTGTACTTGTTTAACCTCAATGGAGGAACCAATACCACAGTACTGGCTACAAAAATGCAATAGAGGAAGTCTTTTTTACTCAGGCTGCAAATGGCAGGGTGAAGTTAAGAGGCTGGACTCTGTAGAACCCCTTTGAATACATTCAGCAGTGGGAATCCAGTAACTTTTGGCTTCTGGGTCAATTTTGGACTTCAACACCGAGTTTTGTTCCTGACTGAAACAATGGAGCATTCAATGTCCTGGAATTTTGTTCTTGTCTCCAGCTGGGATCTTTTCCATAGCAACAGCAGATGAGTGCCATTTGACAAACCAGCCAACTGACCAAACTGATAAACTGAAAAAAGTGATTTCTCATAAACTAAGATGAATCATTTGTAACTACTGGCCGTAACGTAACCCTATAGTATGAAGCTTGGATTAAAAAAATCGGGCAACTAACCCAATGCCCCAGAACTTCAGGGGCTTTGAAGGTTCCAAGCCTATTGCATGTCAAGTGGTTTGTGCTAGTTTAATAAAAATATGTCTGGGAATATGCGCCACTAATGCTAGAGGACAATGTCAACTGACATGATAACGGCCCCTTTATTGGGGTCAAAATCTACTCTCAAGACCTTCATTATCACAGTTTCGTGCTCGCAATCAATCAATCACCACCCAGCAAACCTCAGGCCAGGTAGTACTCCAGCACAGAAAAACAAGTGTACAAGCACGGAGTATAGACGTAACAGGAGACGCTTAATGAGAACTTTTGACCTGTTTCTACACAACTAATTGATCATAGCGTGGCAAATTCGCTGTGGGAGCGTGTTTCCTACATCAATTCAATTCCGAAGTCTTGTCAGGAAGGGCAGTAAGGTCTTCACTGCAGATAGACAGGGGGTGGATACTCTATAATTATGAATAGGCGCACAAAACAATACAGGGTGAAAACAGCCCATGAGCCGTGATACATAGAAACACTCTGTACACGTCTAGATCAATCTTGTTGTACACATTATTGACAGAAGGTAAAGTCAGCCGCACTGACCAGGGCAGAGCTGCACACACATTTTTTATGTTTTTCTTACATCATTTATTGCAGCATTAGAGATGCGTTTCTATCAGACCCCCCAAACTCAAAACAACAGGAGATTAGTAGGTTCCCTGCACCCATTTCAGATGAATCTGGCCATGTATACATTACATTAGCCACAAGACTCATGAGTTCAGTAACACTGATGTTAACGTTTTATGTGAACTTTCAAATCTGAATTTACGGTGGGAAAAACAGTTAGCTTACCAAACTGCAGTGCCCTTTTAGCCTAGCTAATGGGAATATAAGATAACAGCTTAGTTAGCAACCTACAGCCTACACTTCTGTTTCTGCTCCTAATACAGAAGCTGAGCGAAAAAAGGTAAGATGAACAAGTATATCCTTACTACTAGCTGAAACTAAAGCATAGCTCCTGTTAGCTAGGTTAGCTTATTATTCTGCTTTTGGAACTTGTGTGTTTGTGATTTCAACAAGGAAAAATAAGGCACGGTCACAGCGCCACGTCTGTGTGAATATTTGCTCCAACTATCATTTGGTCCAAATGAAGTCACCTTTGTTCAGTTTTGCACTGCTGGTCAATAGGTCTGTCCTGCATGCAGCCTGATTTTGAAAATTGATTTTGAAAATGGAGGAGTCATTATTGTAGCTGTGAGCCATCACTCTGTTTTGTGCAATAGGCTATTACACTACCAGACAGCTAAGTGCAGCGTCACTCTCTCAGACTGTTTACAGTCTCATGCTCTGCTCAGTATTTCTTTATTGCCTAGTACCTTTTGTGTGGGGACATTTCATTGGACTGAAAGCTAATGAAAATGTTCTTCTACCCTTACTATTTGCATTCCCTGACTCACTGCCTCCAGATGACTGCTCCTTCCTTTCAAATAAGGACTTGACAGATTTAAAGGCTCCCTGCAGAAAGACGTTCTAACTTGTTTTGTTTTGCCACTTCTAAGATTATTTTACCTTCCCCACTGTGAAAAAGTGATTACAGCGATACCTTTTTATCTTACATCTTCATTTCCTGAACACTCCCTCCATGAGGCACTGTCTCATTTGTGATTATGCAGGCGGATTCTTGCTGTCACTTAAGACTTCCTTTGTCCTGAAAATGTCTTCAATCTTGACTTCAAATCTTTTTTTATCTGTAGTCAAAGATAACGTTCCTCATTTCATCCAGTTTATTCTCATATGATTCTTTAATCCTGTCTATGGCTATTTCCAGCTCTTTTATCATAGCAGTGTATCAGCACAAAAATAGCAGCAAGACGTTGTGAGGGGAAAAAAGGGTGACAATGCTGAACTTATGTGGCATCTGCTGAGAGAATCTGTTTAGTTTTATTTATCCAGGGAGAGTTTGCTGAGTGCACATATTCCTTTATGGTAAACACCTTACCTACTACCTTTCTACATCTATACAGTAACACACACTTACTATCTAAAAGCTTTGACTGTTGGGCATAAGGCCAACAGGGTCTGCTAACAGGGTCTGTTCCCCTTCTCTCTGAGGTGCAGCCTCTACACATTAACACTGACTTACAGTCATTTGCTTCCACAACTTTTTCCCAGCCGGGTGCCACCTTGGCCTGCCTCTCTAACCTTTAAGCTACTGCCACCTCCAATGTCACTCTGTGTGAAAAGAAAATAGCTTCTGATCACAAACATAAAGTCAACTTGAAACAAGTGTATGCCTCTGACATTTCTCCCATCCCTGAGGGGAGCTTTCTGCTGTATCGCCTCCATGACTGAAATGGTCAAAGCAGCTTTACTTCTGGTGGTCAATCTGTCAGTGAGCTACAGAAGGAGAAGAAATCTTACTGCCCGTTCTTTTGTTCTGTTTCCAACAGGCGCCAGCCTCAGAGACTAACTGCTCCAGTTTTCCTCAGGCTCTCAAAGGTCTGCTGCTTTTTTTTTCTAAGTGACTCTTTGGGGACCTGACACAACACGCTCACAGTCAGATGCCTTCGGGCTGCTGAACTTTAGCGGCCGACTGTATATTGCAAAGTGTCCAGCACGGTTAGTTCTAGCTGGCACTTGTCAGCTAAGCTAACTGACTTGCAGTTTAGCTTAGGTAATCCGTGAGTTCACCCATTTAGGTTTCTCCTGAGCCGTCACCTCTGACTTTTCTTTTCTTCTTCCACGAGCCAAACACCACAGGCTGAGACATCGGACATATTCTTACACTGTATTCTGAGCATGTAACAAAAATGCTTTAACAGATCAGTGGCATGACAGTAGTTTTTGTGTTTCCATGATGTTTTTGTTCAGGAAAGAAGACTATTGGCTAGTTATTTCCACTCAAGCAGGCTCAGAAAACCTATTTATTTTGGCTGGCCATAGGCTCTAATCTTAGCAGTGTGTTTATTGTCCAATATCAATGTTCTTTCTGGTGATAGGATTACACAGTATCTCTTCTAGTGACTAAAAACTCAGCAACTTTAAAAAGGAATCAGTTTGCCTTGGCCTTGGCGTAGCCTGAACTGCCTTTGGACCAGGTCTTGAACTGCCCCAGACTCGACTCTGATATTAAATACAGCGCTGTCTCTAGTTTTTACAAGGCTGTAAAATCAGCTCGACTTAAGACACTTCTGACCAAAACAGACTCCAGTGAAACTGAGAAGACCCACAAGAAAAGACTTAAAATACCAACCGTTAACTGGGACATCAAACCCCAGACTGTTTGGAGAAGGACAAAAACAACAACAACAAAGAACTACAACTATATTTCAGTTTGTTTTCAAATTAACTACATATGTTTTTTTGGGGAAACATGAGACATGGACAACACAATACCTTGAGTCTGTTATATGAGTATGAAAGTCGTTTTTATAACTGCTCGCAGTGAATATCCTTGCCTGCCATGTTTTCAAGATCACAGATACTGAAGTAGCTGGTTATTGTATGCATAAATTCTGCTGAATCCTTTGCTGGCTGGTGATCAAAAGACAGAGAAATTCACTTTGTCAAATCCTGCAGTGTTCTGTCAGCCTGCATCTTACTGGGGAAGTCCCACCGAGACTAGTTAGACAGGTTTAAAACTCGGAGTGTGCGGTAAGCTGTTTAGCTAATTAGGACTCTGTAAACTGCACGGCACTGCCCTGTCAGCTTCGTCTAGGTCAACATATTAAAGTGAATTCCTTTAGCCTCCAAATACATCTCTTTGCCAGACGACTGTGACTCAAATAAACAAGAAGTGTGCCTCTGCGGGTGTGGAAATTAGATGAGTAATGTTCTTGCATAACAAGGTGCCCCTGTGCATGGCACCCACAGTCTAGTCGCTCCACTAGAGGTGAGAGTGTTGAGCGGCCAAAGAGTGTTTGCTTTGATCAGCTGAGGCAGAGACAGACAAAAGATGGGACCCCCCCCATTAATAAACTGCTCCGTCAACGAGGTCAGAAACTCCACAGGTTACCTTTTAATAAACAATTTTCAAAATTTAATCATATTCATTTTGAAGGGGCTTTTAAATTTCACTTTTTGGTATTTAATTTACAAACGAAATTTAGAAATGGAATAAGTTGCAAAAATGTAAAATGTCTTATTCCTCTCTCATTTTCTTTTCATATCTCTCATTTTAAAACATTATACTCGAGCATTCTGAACTCCACTTTAATTGTTTTCTTTAATGTGGAACTATTATATAGTGTTGTTGTGTGGTGTTTGTCTATGTTGATACTGTGCATGTTTACTCTTGAAAAAGAGATATTGATCTCAGTGAGACTGCCTGTTTGAATGAAGTATTAGCTAACCATGTGTCTTATTCCAGCACAATCTATTATCTCTTGCTTTAACAGTCACGGTTTCCATTTCATGATCTCTTTAAATAAGCAGCGTGCCACCTAAAATTTAACGAGGTCCAAATCACAGAGCAGCAACAGGAGCTCTGGCAAACAGAATCAACAGGAAGGAGACATGATGAGGAAAATGGCTGCCATAATGAGCACATTAATCAAGTAAATATATTTGTTTTAACTTTTGGATTTATTGCATGTGTCACATATTGCGCATATATTTGTGTTCTCGACACAAACAAATGCACCAGAGTTTGTTTGGAAGCAGACATCCGCTCAACCTTTGAGGTGGACTCGATGTGGTTGTTCGGTCTGCACCAGAGTTCAAATGACAGTATTGAACCGGACCAAACAGGAAAAATGCAACACAGTTCATTTAAAGCACACTAAATAGATTAGGTGTGAATCTTCAACTTAGGGAGCCTTATTGAGGATGATCTCATCTCCGAAGATATTTATTGCTTGAACGCTCAGACTGATATTTGCTCTCCAGACTAGCATTAATTAGCCTGACATCACCAGACCAATTTGCAAATGTGAATTAGTCTGGAACATCTCAGTTCATTTTTGATTTCCAGGGGGTGTTACCAATGAGCGCAGACCAAAATGCCTCTGGACGCAACTGGACAGACCTACAACCAATCAGAGCAACAAAACGTGTGACGTAGCGCTGAGTGAATCCTGTCGGAAGTACAGCAAACACATCTTTCTTATCAACAAAAGCTTGTGCAGTTGTTTGTTCTTCTTTTAGATAAACTATACCGTCCAGTTCGTTTAATACTGACGCAGATTCAGAACGTTCCACATCAGCGGCAGCCATCTTGAGTGCTTACAATAATGCCTCAAAGGCGCTCCTCTGTACAGTCATCGTATCAAGCCTGCCCCATATTAGATAAACGGTTGTGATTGGCCGGCTGGAAATCTGTCTGAATGGGAGGGGGACCAGGCGCATCTGCCAGAGCAAATGAAACATGAGCTCGCAGATTTGTCTGGTTCCAGGCTAAGCACTGATATCAGCCATTGCTGATATTGCTGATCATTTCTTGCACAAAGATTAATGATTCGGTTTGTGTCGCTGAGCTCGCCATTGTGAAGGATATTTATTGGAATTTCCATCACCAGGGAAGAGTAATGTCCCAGAGCTACCCAAAATGCATCTGCTTCGATTTCACTGTCACTGGTCCAGAGGTGGCTCGCCACTTCTACTCTTCCATTGGTTTAAACGGCTCTAATGCAACTATCCATCAGGAAGAGCTGTCTGTCTGTCTGTCTGTCTGTCTGCCTTGCTCACTAAAGATTGGATTATTTCAAGAAGGGAGCCCCTCTCCATCATTTCTAGAGATGTTTGAAATTAATTATGCAGATTGACGAGCTTGACTTGTTACAAGCCTGTGAATATTTATAGCTGGTGCCCTTAAGTGGAGGTGATGCAATATTGAGCAGGAGAAAAAAAGGAATGCGATCAAATCGGAATTCAGAAAAGATCAGAGGAGTCCAAGGCGTGTACGTTTCTTCTCACAAAACGCAGGAGCAGAAATATTCAGGAGAGACGGCCAACGTTCTTTTACATGCCAACGCCTGTTCTTGAAAATAGAAAAAATAACAGGGAACATTCAGTCAGTGTGGAACAGAAGATCTCCAGTACAACCTGTTCCTCTGGCCTCAGACACCAGTGCGACTCAAACTGCTCTAGTTTCTTTTTAGGCCACCGCAGAGACCAGCGGCTGTTCATAGCTCTCCATCCTTTCCCTCCTATTACTGACACAGTTAGTAAAGCCCACAGCGAGAGGCCATCATCCTGTCTTAACACTATATTGTTTTCTATGTGCTATTATTAGCAACCAACCCAGAAATGCCTGATGAATGACAAGCACATATCTACTGCAGGAGCGGCAAATTGCGTTCAGAAAGATGACACTCGCTTATCCTTCTGTGAACTTCAGCGCCGTGAGATGCTCATACACACATGAGCATATGACTTGTGATGGTTGCCATAGTAATCTCCCTGAGGCACAAGGCAATCTTTGGAGTAACTGCCATGGGCAACAGCAGCGCCTCAGCATTGCTTCTTTGATCAAATAGAAACAGTCATGTGAAGGCCGGGAAGCATTTGAATAGATTTTGAACAGAACAAATTTTGACCTTGTGTTCATTTTCCACATTTTCAAATATTTGGTGCATGCATTGAGAATTTAAGCATTTTTGCACAGTATAAGAGCATCAATTAAATGCCTGTGATCTTTTTTTAAATTTTTTTTCTTATCCTGCTTGCCCACAGTGTTGCGCTGCTAAACTGGTAGAACCTTGGGTTGTATGAATCACTTGCCCTGATATACGTCAACTACTGTTGTACAAAGCAGTTGCAGGGACATGAGCAAGATAATATATACAAAAATGGGTGCTGCTTTAAGGATTTTCTTTGTGACAACCTTGGTGTTATTTTTGCAGTTTTCGCCATCATATCTTTTGGTTGTTGTAACTTTATACTCAACAACTTAATTTCTTAGATCTGGGACTAAGCCAACATTGCTGCAATGGAGTCCATTGGCGCAAGTAACATTAGCGGTAAGACCATCAGACTGCTCTCATTTACAGCAGCATGAAATCAGTATCTTTACACCAATCAGTGAAGTGGATGTCATAGGGACAAACCCACAGAGAATTCTCATAATTTCTGCAGCTCTTCAGAGCTTTTAGCCTCTCTTGAGCTCATAGTTTTGGTTTTACAGAACATTTCATGTCTGGTTCAGTATCTCCACTCTCATCAACACCATTTCCAGCAGCAGCAGGCAGCTGTTTTAAGCAAAAAATCTCTGATAAACCAACTGCACACTACCTGCCCAGCAACAAACAGCAGACAGATAAAGTTAGTGACTTGATGAGGATGAACATGAAACATCTAGGAGCTAAAGAGCCAGGTATTTGTTTTGACCCAGACTTGGGGGACCATTGTTCTAGGGTCTGCTTTTTGGTGGAGACCAAACCAGAGCTTAAAAAAAAAAGACAAAACAAAGACAAACACAATTCCATTTGGATAATAATGTTGCTCTGTGTCTCCTGGGTGTGTTAATAGGTTGTTGTTTGTTAACATCTTAGCTGGAGCAACTTTTAAATGCAGTAATACGCCATGGCTATATGTCTGCCAGCTTGTTTGGAGTTCCTCTGCTCTCGAGTGTCCGAAAAATGATTAATGCAGCTTTAACAAATTCCCTTCCAACACCTGACCTCAAAACGGATTCAGGTAAAGATTTGAGAGACTGAAGGTTGATTTACAGTTGTGCATTAAGGGGTTATGACGTACTGTAGCTACAGAGTCTACACATGTAGTCGCCATAGGCTACACTGTAGCTGACATGCATTGCCCAAAAATCTAACTACACATCAGGGCTACAGCGCCTACAGACATGCCAGGTGAAGACAACAATAACCGTGATTGGTCAGCTTGGGCTGCTTTTATATTTGCCTACAAGTTTCTAATGCCAGTAGAGATTGTTGAGACAACGTGAGTAAAGTTGAAAAAAAGGCTCAGTTATCTGCTACTTTTCTGTAATGCACATCTAGCAAAGACATCGCCAACCGTCTGATTGCATTAAAGCACAAACAGCTGAAGCTTTAAGACACACATGCACACACACCTGTTCCGAGGTACAGGATGCTGTAGTGCTCATCGTTGATCGCCAGGGTAATGTCCGCCACCGTGTGTGTGATTTGGTCATCTGTGGGCAGGTCGAGTGGAGCCACACCTACAGGCCGGATCACATCCTCAATTTCTGGGTGGTATCTGATCACCCCGAGGTTCTTGATGTCGTTGTGACCTCCTGCTGTTGAGTTTTTGCGGACACACTGAGAGGAGAAGTGAAGTAATCGATTCAGAATAGGCTTGGCTCTTGAATAAATAAAATGCCCTTCGACAAAAGAGTTCAAAATGGCTGATCTTTTATTAACTCGTGCCTTTCAAAAATAGCACTTCAATCTTTTCACCTCTGAAAAAAAGCCTGATTCATGCACTTTTTTTTGTCAGTGCTGTTTTTTCAGATAGGTGTGACAAAAAAAAGAAAGTAAAAATCTTGTTGTTTTTTCTTACCATCCCAGGGCGACTGCCAATGAATGGACTGCTGTAGCCCTTCAGTTTAGATGTGGAGAAAGCCTGGTCAATATCTTCGATGGAGTAAGCACAGATCACTGTTCTGCCCCTGAACAAAGGCAGAGAGAAAAGTAATTACATCCACAATAAAAACAGGGCTATGAGGGACATGTAGGTCCAGATATACTCGGTGAACACAGGGCCCTAAAACAGTAAATATCTATAATCCCTGACTTCTTCTAGGGCAGTGGACCCCTTAGAGCGAAACAATGTCTACTTGCTATCCCTTGTCACCAGTTGAATAGGTCTAAAATCTGTGACCAGAGATTTTTTTTTGGGGGGGGGAACTGTTATAGTTTTTATTCTCATTATTATTCTTTTTAATACTTCTTGGGGCTTACAGCGGTGTGCTTCCTATGGGGGACTAAATAATCTTTCACTGGCGACACACTGCTCAATCCAGTGTTCTTGTTATGTATTAATTCATTGTACACTGTAAGAAACGATACACCATATCTACTCAATAAAATTAAGGCAACAGATTACAAGCAATATTATTAATTAAATATAACTAGGTATTGAGTTAACATAAATTAAATGAGCCCCTTTATATTTATCCATTTAATATGAGTAGATTCAAATAGAAAACAAAATAAATGAATTAACACTTAAACAAAAATATTGAGTTGATATGAAAAACAGAAATGTATAAATTTGTAAATAGTACTAATAAAAATGAATTTAATTCTACATATCATTGATATATAATTGAGTAATGATCATATACATTATTCAGTGCATTGAATTCAATGCAGTCATTTAAATCTAAATATTATTCTTTCTTAGGAATAATGAGCTCGAGCGTTAATGAAGAACTCTTAACTCGCTAACATGAACTTAAAATTCATGTACAATGAACAAACAACAAAAACAAATTCAAATTAAATTTAAGTTACATTCGGAGTCTTCTGCCCTCACTATGTGTGTAGGTGCACAGCAGTAAGCTAAACGCACTTCCAATGAAAGTTGAACCCAATGAGCTGGCCTTTGAAGTTTGAACTGGAAGCAATTGTGCAACTGTACTGGATAAAACACAACTGTAATGAACACTAGTTTGTCATTATGTGTATGTTTCAATTGTGACTGGAACTGCAAATGACATTAGCTTTAAGGTAACTCTGGTTTTGTTTGTTACATCAAATTGCAACATTTATGTCCAGTATCATAAATTGCCACTTACAAATAGATCAAATTAAAATTGGGTTTTGTCGGGGCAGAGGGCAATGCAGAACATTACACCACAATCTGTTCTGTACTTGTTTCATCAGATGTATGACAGCTGATATCACTGGAACATGATTTGCAAACTTTGTGAACAATTATTTGGCTTATTCTTATTCACATAGAAAACTGCTGTTACAGTTAAATGAAACAGGAACGAACACCGACAAGAAACTTTTTTTTCAAAATCTGATATAATGAGAAACTTGTATGTGTGGGTGTGTATCTGTGTGTGTCAGGAGGTGCTGCTGGTATGTGGTGTGTACTGCTGTGTGGGTGGATGAGTGTCAGTTACTGAGTTATTCTTTAGTTTTGTATAACTTATTGTGTTATCAGTTATGTGAATGTTCTGTTTTCACTGAACCTGACAGACCGAACAGATTTTCTGAATATAAGTCAATATTACGTCTGATAGGACTCAGGTCTTAGGAATTTACTCCTTTGAATTCGTCAGTACTACAATTATACAGCCTCAACTTCTGCCACATCAGGTTATTGTATTGTGCAGATCAAGTCAGGGGTAAAACAGTTGCAGGTATCTGCTCATTCAGGAATGATGACAGAGGTGTGTTTTGTTTGACTGCGGCTCAGACAACACGCAAGTATATTGTGTAAAAGGTGTGTGATGATCAACAATTTTGCTTCATAAGATAAAATGTTTGAAGACACGGCAACTGAATAAGCAATAAAATTGTTGTTTCCTTTCAGGTTTCATCTGCATTCACAGATGTTAATATTAAACTATTAAAATGATCCTAGTAGCTATCAAGTTACTTTTCACACTAAATGTTCTCTAGTGTAAACCAGCTCTCCTTTGAATAATTCATATACAGCTATTGCTATAAATGTTTTGGGGAAAATGTAAGGCTGCCTGGACTTTTCACGTTTGTTTTCATCTTCATTTCAAGCAACACACTGACTCCTCTGCTAGCCTCTGCATCCTATGGTTACCCATAACACCCTTCTCCGACTAGGTTCAGAGAGACGTTTACGAGCTTCTTTGTTCTGTCTTTGCTTTATATCCCCAAATTCCTGACATTTTCAGTGTAATTCCCTTTAAGCCAATTAAACTGTGTTCCAGCTCACCATGCGTTGGAAAACAGGCCGTACATGACCCCGGCCCTCTTGTCCTGCGCTGTCAGCACCACCGCCTGCTTCATGTTGTTGTACTGCTGCTGAGTGTTTCCTGCGCCGCACATCACCCGGGCCTTCATGAAGGTGGTCCATGAGTCTGCCAGCAGGGCTTTGATGCCCCCTTCATCCACCTGGAAATAACATAAAAGGTCTGTGACAACAAAATCATAATACGGCAGCCAGGTTGCCAAATTGATTTAGAATTTTACTTTGTGTTCTCTGCCAAGATGTGACACTGAACCCTGACCCAGAACACCAGGGCTCCTTTTCCCTCCCTTATAGGAATACTCTGACTCTGATTTTTTTGGGGGGGGAGATTTTGCTTGTTCTAACTCTGAGCATTCAGTACACACAGATGTGTGTAGCCTAGCTCAGCATAAAGACTGTAGGCGGATGGAAACAGCTATTTCTCCAGCAATTCAAAAGCTGTCCTATTTGTACATTGTGTATTTAGCAAAATAGGAAACAAGCCAGAGTGGTTTAACAAGAAGGTAGCATACAAATTAATGTAGCTATTAGGTTAGCAACAACTGCTAGACCCAGAGAGATTGGCCAAAGATGTGTCTGATATAAATTGACACAAAAACTGGTAGCAGATAGAGGTAGCTAGCCTAGTTCAACTATAGGTCCCTTCCAAGAACTGCAAGGCTATCTTATTCACACATTATCTTGTGAATTTTACGTGTGTGAAAATAGGAAATAAACATTGTCGATTAACAAACAGTTAGCATACGCTTTGGAGATAGTTACTGACTAACAACAGCTGGGTCCAGAGAGATTGGTCCAGGACGTTTTAACCTCTAGACCTCATTGTGATGTGCTGGCATTTATTGATGATTAACTTGCTACAACCACACATTTTCACTTTTTGACAGAGGCTAACAATTTCTCAGAGGCTAACAACTTAAGCTAAACAGGCCCTGGACTCTAGGCTACTCTCTACTTACAGGAATAGTTCAGAATTTTGGGAAATAATTTGCTTTCTTGTCGAGACATGTTAGACAAGATCAATACCACATACCCCTGTCTGAATTGTAAATATGAAGCTACAGCCAGCAGCCTGTTAACGTAGCTTAGCAGAAAGACTGAGAACAGTTACTGTAGGCTGACTCTGTCCAAAGGTAATACAATGCGCCTACCAACAGCTCTAAAACTATTAACTATTATAATTAGCTAACTAAACACGTGAACGCACAGAGATGAAAAGGAAATTGATGTTCTCATTTATTAACTCCTGGTAATTAAGAAGTGTCAAATTGTTGGAATATTCCTTTAATTAGCAAAATAATTAGCAATTAAAAACAAATACCTGAGATAGATAATCATTAAATAAAACATGAAACCTTACTTTTCTGCTCTTATCATTTATCTTCTGATTTGGGTGTCTTTATCTGAGATTACTTTTCAAGATTAATTCAGAAGGTAAGTCATGAATCACACAGGGCAGCAGGTGTTTTGCCTTTGACATCTGATTGGGAAACACCTGCTCTGACATAACTGACTAAGTGTTAAGAAATGAAACATTCTTACAAGTTTCTATTTAGAGCAGTGCAGCACTTTTCTAAATCTTACAATTTCATATTCTGTGCAGATTTCAGTTTATAAAACAGGAAAATTTAAAGTAGACAGTAGAAAATAAACTCTAAATGACAGTAGTACTATATCACCTTGTGTTATGTTGCATCTTCACTCAGCACATTTGGGAATCCTTTAGTTCATTTTATCAGCAATTCACTTAAAACCAGTGGTTTTCTTTCAAAACGCCACATTCATACAGAATCTCAAGGCCTCTAAAAATTATATATAATATATAAAAAAATTATACAACTCAAATATATGCAATGTGATGAGAGTTGCAAGAGTAGAAATTTGCCCAAACACAGGCATGTAAGTGTTATTTGTACCGTGCAGATTCGGCCAATGCGGGCCCTGTAAGGCTCCTCGTCCACTCTGGCTGTCTTGTTGATCTCACTGAAGAAGAAGTAGATCTCCTCCTTGAACTTTTGTGAAGACGGGATTATGGCTGCACCGGCAAACTGTGGATCTGGTGATGAGATTTAAATGTGCCCATTGAGATATCGCCACTTTGTTTCCAATTCAAGACGAGCAGTATGATCTTCTAGTGAAGTCTTAATTCATGATTACATTACCCTGTTTAAGGACGTTCTACTAATATTAAACTATATGTTAAAAAAGGACATTGTGAGAATCAACAGGAATGTAAATGGCTGCTCTCAGTGGATATGTTTCTGATTCGTATTTTTCTGCTGTAAATAACGTGACCCAAACCATAAACACAGTGACAGTGAATACACCTACATGTTATTTTGCCCATGGGAATGATAGTGGGTGATTTAGAGAGTACCACCCACAATCTCTATATTCATTATTCTAAACCTGTTTGGTTTCTGCTCGACTCCCCTCCTCCTACTCACTCAGCAGCCAAATGTTCTCCGTCTTCAGGAGCTTCTGGGAGCCAAACGTACGCCGGATCGAGCCGGCGTGACCTGCCACCGATGACATAGCAGAATACAGACTCCCATCTGAGACAGCAAAGAAAAAAGACGGAGAGAAGAGAGGGTGAACAGTGGGTAAAAAAAAAAGAGAGAAAGCTCAAGGTTCAGAGGGAGAGGAAGAGAGATTGGAGCGACACAGAAGGGGACTGACTAAAGCTGGAGGAGAGGAAGATACAGAGAGAGAACATTAAACACAGAGAGGGAGAGTGAAGACAGAAAAAAAGGAGGCTCAGGAGACCAAAGACAGATTAAAAAAACAAGGGAGGAGAGGAGGAAAAAGAGATCAAGAGCAAAGAAGACATCAAGGCAGAATGGCTGACTGCATCGATGAGCAGCCACCAATCACCATGTTCTTATAACCCCACTTAGAGCTCTGTCTCCATAGCAATGCAATGCAGAGGGGAAGCATTTGAAATCGTGGCAGTAGCATCTTAATTAGGACAGATCGTTATTAGAATGCTGCTCAGCTCAAGCAAAGGGCCAGCTCGTTGCTTCAACAATTGATCCCCATCTGGAAGAGCATCCTGCAGTGCAAACTAACCTCTCACTATTTTCTGAGTGTCTCTACAAACCAATCCATCTGCATTAGATGGTTTAACAGACAGACAATTTGTCCGTCCCTCATCATGCGCTACTGAAGTGTCGGTTTAATTCAAAACATCTCTATTTAGTTAATGTTACCCTGCGCTTCTCGATAATCACACAATTACGAGTTCCTTTCCCTGTGGAGGGGTGCAAGGCACTGAAGTCCTGTGTGGTGACCTTGTGAAATTGATGAATTACACCCCTAACAATTGCCTTTTAGTCAGCACAGTTGCGCTGGATTGGCAAAACATAACATTTTATTAGCAGATCACTTCTTCATGTGATACAACCTTTTTTCTCCATCGCTAAGTGGCAAAACGAACCAACTGTGGCTGCTTTGAATAAGGAGACCTGTGATGCTGGAAGGAAAACAATGAAACTCTTGAAAAGATTGCCACTGGCAACAACAATGATTGGTACGATGCGCCAGATGGTCAGTGGTCTGTGGATGTTGAAATGTGGCCAGGTATTGAGTTTCCTGAAATATATATGCATGTACCTCGACACTGGGGAAGTAATGGAAGTAAACAAAACCTGCAGGGCAAATACATACATATGCCTGGTGCCATTTTACAGAGTTTGTCAGCTTGATCAAAACCACTAGGTCTACAAAGGATATTCTGGTTATCTGTGGACTGGAATGTGTCTCATTCCGAAAAAAAATGTGCCTGGTTAGTGTACCACTGCACAGCCCTACCATCCCTTCCTTTCTCTTTAGCGTCCAGGAGTCTGTAAAAACTTCTGCCTGAATTCTTTCTGAATCTGTTTGTGCAGTCAGTTGTACAACAGCTCCATTTTAGCAACGTTTTCCATGTTTTTTTCCCATGTGAATGCACAGTGGCAGATGGCTGACATTTGTGTGTTTGGCACTCAGGGTGATGTGATCCCCTGGTGATGTTACACTTGACAAATTACATATATGAGGCACAAGAATAAAATCATTACAACTCTCTGACCATCCCCGGGTACAGATTGTGAAGCCCTTTGTGACAAATTTGTGATTTGGGGCCAGGTGTCCATAGCCAACAATGCTATTTGCACCAGGGGTGGAATAGCCTTGTCGTCAAAAACCCCTCGTGGCCGACAAAAGGTGATCTGTGGCCTGCCCTGCACTAAACCCCTGCGGCCGAAAATGGACAACTGCGGCCGACACTCAACACCCACAGCCGTCAATAACTTTCCACTGTTGATGCTGCACGTGGGAGAGGTTAGTCCTGAGAAGTTCCTAAACCTAACCAAATTGCAATCGTTTCACAACGTTAACCACGTTAGAAAGCCTTAGGTTTAGGAAATATACAGCCTCGGCTGTCAATAACCACGACGCTCACGCCGGGCATAAATAGCCAAATGCTTGCTGTGTGACTATTCTCACCCGGGTGCAATTGGACTTTGACCAGGTAGAGCGTGTACCACGTGTCAAGGCTGAGTTCTTACCGCAGCAGCCTGGGTTCGAGTCTGACCTGGGCCGCATGTCTTCCCCTCTCTCTTTCCTGTCTCTATATTTTCAGTAATAGTATGCAACATATTAGATCTTGTTTAAGGTAGAGTACATAGTTTCAGCCAAGTACTACATGATCTATTAAAATCTACAAACACATCTATCTTGTAGAGGATTGGCTCTTTAAAATATTGTATGGTACTTTAGATAAAAGCACCTACATCATTTGCATATCATTAATACAGAGTGATAATAAGAGACATGTTGCTCCTGGGAGCCCGGGACTCACAAGTGTCGCTCAGCTGCTCCCGACTCAAATGAGCAAAGTTAATATAAAGAGTTGAAGATGACTTTGTTCCAAAATAAGATATTTGAAAAAGTAACACCTTTGAAAAAAACGTGAGGGTTTTAAAATTTTGACTCTTACTCTTACAAAATGGAACTTCAATCAGGAAAAACTACTCCATTCTTTAACTCACCCTAATTACCTAATTTGTTACTTCCTAAGTAATGATTACTTTGATTCCTTCTATTTGGGCCTCATCATACCAGCATTTTATGATGGCAAAATCTTCAATTCATTTGAGTGGAATAATCATGATCAGAGGCTTTCCTTGTGGCAACTGAGCTCAACTCTGATATACAAGTCGCTGCTATAGTCCAAAATAGAAAAGAAAAGCTTCAAAAAGAAGCTATTGTTTTGTCTAATTCCATTATACATACTTTTAAGGTAAAATACATTTGTGCTATATGGCTTTGGTGGCCAGTTCTGATCAACAAATGCACCAAACTACACCACAAAATACGTTGTTTGTAATGGCCTTCCAAACATGTGTTAACTGATCTGGCGCCCCTATCTGTAGCACACCATTTGTTGGTGCCTTCAAAAACAATCACAAGTCACTGCTACCAAAATGATTCACATGTCTGTTTTCTTAAATGACACTGATATGGTTAAGGTTTGATTAGGTTTAGGTTCTTCAGTGTGCTTTGTTTTTGGTTGGTGAGGTAGCAAACCTCCACGCTAGCTAGCTGTAGCTTGATAGCTAGCTTCCAGCAGTGTAGTACTAGAACCGCAGCAACTTGCAAGGTAATTGCACATTAATTTGCTGATGCAACCAGAATCCTGTCAGTTCTAAATTCAAGAGGGAAAGCCCATCTGTTTCATATAATCCAAATTAAAATGAGCTTTAAACTACCAATTCTTCATTTTTACCCACACAGGACCCATTTAACTTAACTAAGTGCACCTGTGCCCTGCCTCCAGCTGATGATTATGGGGTTCATTAAGTTCACTAGAAACAACGAAACTCTCCTTTGTCAAAATGTTTCATAACAGTGTCTTCCTTTGCTGATGAAGAATCTGTAATTTGTTTTTTGTAAGGTTTTATTCTTTTTCCTCCCAGTGAATCATGAACTCCTGTAAGCAGACTTGTAATTTCTTTTTTTTGTGTGTGTATAAATTGTTACCTGCAGGCAAGCTGATGGACCTCTGGGAAGGGTAGGGTGGTGAGATGTCAGAGGCCGACGCTATCTGCCCGCTGCCCTGGACGTCAGTCAGCACAGTGTCATTTACCTGCCGGGAGAGGGAGGAGACATTTGAGTCTAGAGGAAGTTTAGCATTTTAAACTCTGTTCATTCCAGGCGTGCATCATTATGCTTTTTCATTATGCTTCAGAGCTTTCCATCCCAAGACCCAACACTCAAGAGTTATCTTTTTCTCACCACACAGGGTTTAGGAAATTTCAACTTATCCGTGGGGGCACATATTTATTACTGAGTGAAAACATCCTCCATGGCAACAACATAACTCCCGGCCTTCATCTAACCAGCAGAAGAAATAAGTGAGCAAATAAATAAATGCTGATTACAATCCATCTTGAGACTGTTTAGACTTGAGGAGCAGTTGCAAAAGAATATATAATAATATAACAGCATTTCTCTTACCAGCATCCAGCACCTGGGGCTTCCAGCATTTGTCCCACATACTATGATTGTGTCGTTTACTTTCTGAATGACGGTGATGAAATTATCACACTCCAGCTGTGGGAGAAAGAGACAGTAAAAGAGAGGGGACAAAGGCAGAAAATGAGGCAGAAGCAAGAGGGAGAGGGAGAAAAATACACAGATTGGGAAAGGGATTAAAGATGCAGAGCGACAGAGATGCAAAAGGGGGGAAAAACAGTGTAGAATATGTGAAAAAGTGATTAGAGAGAAAGAAACAGCACAGAGGGAGAGAGGAAACAAGAGACAGACCAAGGGATTGAGAAAAACAAACAGAGGAAGAGAGGAAGGTGGAATCGAGGGACAGAGAAACAAAGCAAGAGTACAACACCAAATAGATTACGAGAGAAAAAGCGGATTGCTCAGAGAGAGGGATTTAAGAAAAATTGGAGGCGATCCATGCTCTGAACACTTTGGCAGACAGCACACTGGAGGCTTAGTCCTGCAGTACAGCACTGCAATACTCCACATGCATCACTTATTTATTAAGTACAGAAAATGGACTACTATACTCTAAGACATTACAGGCTGGAGGATGAAAATGGATACTGAGTGCAACCTTAAGGGGTAAATGTTGAGTCAAGTTTGTTGTGTCTTCAACAAAAAAAAAACAATAGCTTTTTCGAAAACAATCAAATCACAAATTTTGATGGAAACAAGGTTAGTAAAAAACTGGAGATGGAGGAAGTACATCACAAAGTCCAAAAAACAGGGCCAGAGCTTATGTAAGTGTGTGTAGGTGGATATGTAGGTGGATGGGTAGGCGGCGGGTGGGCTGGGTAATATTTCTGTTAGTGTATGCAAATTTGTATGTTTTTACTTGGTGTACTTATGTTCTTGAATTTGGTCATGTTTGAGTGACTTTACGTGGGCCACACTAAAATCTAGGACTGAGGTTATAACATTAGATGGTGGTTTAAATTAGGTTAGGGTTAGATTTAGAGTCTGGCGCATGTCATCTGGCAGAATAACAGACGAGTTTGTGTTGTTGTGTTGGACATGCCTCACTGGGGGCAATAACTGATGTCAACCTCAAACCGATGTCTTCTTCAGTAGCTTCATTTTTGATCTTGATCTTTGGTCTCCAATTCTTCTCATTCTCATCATGCTCTGCTGTTTTACTGCACTGCTTGGCAAGAAGCTCTCAACACTGCTAACAATGAAATGCTCATTGGAATACCAGCCTAGTATCCCCAGGAATTACATCCATGTTTAATGATTCTGCACCCCATGATTTATGTCCAACGCCAACGTTCAGTGCCAATGCAGGAAGTAGTAGCGAGGTGGTAAGTAAGGGCATGGAGGAGGTTGGGGTGGTGTGCAGGCATGTAACATGTCAGACTTTCATGCAGGAGATCAGAGTTCACGTCATCAAAGAGCTGCAATTAACGTTT
Source organism: Macquaria australasica (assembly GCA_005408345.1). NCBI lineage: Eukaryota > Metazoa > Chordata > Actinopteri > Centrarchiformes > Percichthyidae > Macquaria > Macquaria australasica. The sequence goes on along the minus strand of SEMN01000047.1, from coordinate 1,635,827 downwards.
GCCTTTTCATTAACTGTAACCTCAATCTTTCCCTAATCTTAAACAAGTGTTTGAGTTGCCTAGTAGCAACCTTAACCTGGACCATACCGTAGCTGCCTACTGTAGCTGCCATGCACCAATATTGTACAAAGTGAGAATTTTAAAAACGTTAGCATGGACATAAAATACTTGTTGACTGAACGTAATCTGGGGTTTTGAAGCATCCTCCTGTATCTATGTTCTTGTCTGGTGATAGGATTCAGAATACATGGGTTAACAGCAATGGTTTTAAAAGCATACACAAGTGATTTGATTTAATAATGCTCTTGTATAAAGTGGAGAGACTTAAAGTCCAGTGTTTTTGAGTCAAGTAAGTCAAGTGCAGTAACTTTAATACTTTTCTCAGCCTTACAAAGCTCCTTTAGAGCCACAGAGGACATTATACAACTGTCTTCACAAGCTGGTTAGTACTCGGCAGAGTGCCCCTTTTAGCAAACTCCTCCACAGCTAATCTCAACCTGAAAGTCCCCTGGTGAGAGTTGATGATTGGGTCATTTAGGATGAGGCCTTGTAAGGTTAAAGAAAGATTTAAGATTAGCTAAGGTTAACACTTTGTTCTTGTTATGTTCAACCTGGGCCATATTTGCTGTTGGTGTATTTGTTATTTGGGCTTGGAGATAGTTGGTAATACAGTCTTTCTATCGAATTGGGTGTGCTACCTACTGTTAACATCCTGTCTCCATCTCACTCCAGGGGTAATGTTTTCCACAAACCTTGTGTCTGTCTATCACAGAAGGATGTTCCCTCCTGTCCTTCATTCTCCTTCCCAGCACCATTGACTTTATTGGGGAAGATTTTATGCGTCACTCAGGACGTTCTCATTTTCCACCATCTGCCACTGCGAGACTCTCTGGAAGCTTTCGCTCTATTTGTGCAGGAAAGACAGTGCTTTTTTTTGGCAGTACTGAAATGGCAGAATTCTAAGCCAATTAAATTACAAAAGTGCTCTTGTCCTGATGACAACACGCTCATGGTTGTCACAATAGACTCCTGTTGACACGTTGCTTTTACAGAGAACACATTTTGTTAAAATAGGAAAAACACTTCTTTGTTAAACCTGACAACAGTTTATAGGCCTTGCAGACATTGCTGGACTGGAGACTGAAGGACTTCGAGCAGCTGTATGCAGCCTCTGATAGAGCTACAGTAAACCTGATATAAAAATAATTGGCAGCTTTCAAAGCACTGATGTCACTTCAACAAATAGATCAACATCACTTTTAAGCAAGGTGTTTTCTGTTGTCAGCACTCGGACTCAAGCAATCATCTACTGAAATTTCAATTGAAATTCCTCAAGACATATCATCGCCCTAAGACCCCCTGATCATGGATGTATTAAGAGATAATTTTGGAGACTTCCTCCAGCTGATCTGACTGACTTCTGCTGGCTCCCCACACATCAATGATGTGAAAATACTCAACCGATATGAATTTTTGAGATTTTTAAAATGTTGTTTTACCTAATGGCTCAAATTCTGATCTTTGTGTTGATTGTGATGTTCAGAATAATGTATTCATCATTTTACATCTGCAATATCAACTCTAGCCACTATGGTAACCTCAGTGCTGTTCCTGTGGGCTTGCCCCTTGACAAACCGACAGCAACGTGGACAATGGATGCACACAAGTACTTGGTTCTGTACATAGAAGCGATCCTTTGCGGACATAAGCACTGACCAAACCTACGTCATGTGGACTCTCGTGGCTATACAAACGCTGAAAGTATAATTTTCCCTTAAATGTTAACATTGCCTTAACTATGATAGAGAGTGAAGTCATATTTTAAGTATATCAAGCATTACATTTGGTAAAGTAGAGAGGTGAAAATTTGACCCAGAGTATGAATGGAAAATTAGGTTAAATGATCTTGTTAATTTCCCATAATTATAAAATTGTGTCAAAATAAATGTGGAAAATATTAATTGATGTAAAAACAGTCTTGCTATTTAAAGTCCAACCTCACTATGACAAGCAGCATAGCAAGCAGCACTGTGTCCTGTACTTCTTAAGATTATTCCTGAGCCTCGGAGCATTAAGTTGAAGCTTTCCCACGTTCTTAGACTTATTTCAGGCTGAATATTGTATTAAACTCCTGGTATTCTCTCAGTCTCTCCATGGAATCTCATGGAATTATTCACTGCAGTTAACAGCTCAGTCGTCTGTGCATTGTTTGGTTTGTTTGTTTAGAGGTGAAACTGTCTCCTGTGTAATTTTATCTCATCTGTATAAATTAGCATTTTTTAGGTATTTATTTGTCTTTATTGCATGTTTATACTGTGTTCATTTGAATTATTTGGTCTCTTAAGTCCTAGCAAAAAAAATAGCATGAACCTAATCTAAATAACAGAATTAAAACTGAATATAGCCCTAACCTCACTGTAGTGCAACTGCAGATGATGATGATGATGATGATGATGATGATGAGAAACAGGAGGATATCAATGATAAGACACTGATGGAGGAGCAGGAGCGCTTTGCAGAAGGGATGGAGGTGCTGACAGTGAAGATGAGCTTCTACCTCCAGTGGCGCAGCCTTGGCCTTGCAGGTATCAATTGCAGTCTGATCGGATGCCACTGGGATCTGTGGGAGGAAGGACTGTTTAGTTTGTGCCAAGTTCTTTCACACTGCTCTGTTTCAGCATGAAAACAGTGACCCTGCTGCAGCTGCTAAAACACAATCCTCACAGCAAACATCCACCTTGTTAGCTAAGCAGGGGCGTACCTCAAAATTCTGGACCCTGTACATAGGCATTCTCTATGGGCCCCTCCCAGCATCCACGGCTATTAATTCTAGTATCTTTGTGGACCCTCCTCACACAAGGGCCCTGTATACTCAGTCCCCCTTCACCTCCTAGTCCTACGCCCCTGTAGCTAACACCACTCTGTGACATTTACTGCATTCAAGGACTTCATTTATCATTTACGTTCTTGTTGCATCTCTGTGTTCCCTCAACCGGCCTCCTGTACTTCACAATTCCCAGAATCCGGTTCAACCACCCCCAAAGCTTTGCCATGAACGTGTTGCACTCAGTACATGTAGGTGGAGAGAGCAATAGAAAGAGTGGCACGAAGAAGCAGAATGAATTTACTTTTGTGAGAAAACTGCTGAGTGTTGTGCCCTTCAGTCAAACAATCATCGTTTCTCCATTGCAAAGTAGATAACAGAGTTTACTGACCCTTTGATAATAAAAATGTCTCCCACTACAATTGTTGAGTCTCAGAAAAGAAGCCCTCGCCCTTTCACTCTGTGTGGCTGACACCAAGAGCTGATGTTTACTGTTGCTGTTTTTAAGACTTGAAAATTGTTATTTTTCTACTGTTATGCTCCACTAAACTTACCGGCACCGGTAATGACTCAACCTGACAAAATGTCACTTAACTGTGTGAGTAAGAAAAATCGGCAGCACACATCAAAATAGTCACTCAATGCTGAACACATCACCAACCAATGTTTTTCCATCTGTCTTTTTGTCTCCACTGAGGAAAACCCAACATTAGGCCTGCGATCAGTTAGAAAAATAGGGCGCAGTCACATTTGGATGAAACAACAAGCTTACAGTCTCTTCAATTTGTCAGACTAGTCAGTGCTGACACTGTAGCCCACACACTGTGTAATCTTGAGTCAACGTTGACATTATTAGCTCAGTGAATTATGTTTTCATTCCTCACAGAGAGAGATATGTGTAGCGTCATTAATGTATGCATGACCCAACTTCTTCGGCCCTCAACTGCTGAACTGAGTCAGTGGCAGGCCGGCCGTCTCATCTCTCTGCCCTCACTATATTTGTAGTCATCGAGCAGAGTCTGGCAAACAGTGTTGGGGGAAATAATTTTTTTATTATTATTATAAGTAATACGTTTAGTTTTACTTACTACTTGGTTATCATGTTAAAAGGTTACTTTCACTGAGTAATTAAAAATGGCATGCCATGGTATCTTTTAAAACAACAAACTAAACTGATTTACATCCTGCAAACTTTTCTTTTCCAGGTTGCAGCCAGGTTGACTCCATGAAATGCAGTGGGATTTTGAAACCAGGAGCAGGTGAGTTTAGCTTAGCATAAAGACTGGAAGCAGTGGCTCTCTCTAAAGTTTAAATATACACCTACCAACACCTAATTAACACGTATCTTGTTTGTTTAGTCCGTACACAAACAGAAATGTAAAAAGTTAAGTTATGTTGCAGCTAGTTACGTGCTGTAAGTATTTCTTTATGAACAATCGTTTATCCACCCAGTTCTCCACTGGTTACCCGGCAACCTCACAGTAACAACAGGACTTCAGGAAGTCTGCTGTTACCAAGACATACTTACAGCACATAACTCCCAGTAAAACCACAAACCGATGTTTTTACAATTCTGGTTTTGTACAGATTAAACAAACCAGATACAATGTGTTAATCAGTGAGCTTTAGAGGTGCTGGTAGGCACATTTTTGACCTTTGGGGAGAGCCTGGCTAGCTGTTTCGCCCGCTTCCAGTCTTTATGCTAAGCTAGGCTAATTGCCTGCTGGCTCCAGCTCCATCGTTAATGCACAGACATGAGAGTGATAACCATCTTCACGTCTAACTCTCTGCAAGAAAGCCAAAACTCAGCCTAATGTCTAACTACTACTCTATCCATAAAATAAAATTTACTTGACTTAAAGGCCCTGCACACCCACACAGGTGTTTTGAGTTAGTCTGCCTGATTAGACCCCTGCTCAGGCTGAAGGTGGGCTGAGCTATGCTGAGAATTATGTGACATAGCCTAATCCAACATACCAATAAGACTGATAAAGGTGTAAGTTGTCCCACCTTAAATGCAACGGGAGAGTAAGGGAGATGTCAATCAAGCACCCACTGTACAGGCCAAACAGTCCTGAGAGGTTTAATCAGGCAACATAAGTGAAAAAAATGTGTAGGTATACCTACGGTGTGCAGGGCCTTTAACTCTGGTTACAGGCCTGTCTCTTCAACCTTTAGGTCCTTGCTGCCTATTTTACCAACCAGCCTAAATTTTATGTACGAACAGCACTTCCAAACATTGGTTGGTTGCCAAAGTGGTGTTTGAAGTGGACTGACTTAAAGACTTGGCAGCATTTAGTATTTCAGCTGGTGGCTGGAAACCTCTTTTACACTACTACTCTCTACATGGTAGCAGAGTGGTTCCCCGTTAAAAAAGACTGTTTGGAGCTGAGAGATTAAAAACATCCCATTAGAGCATCTGCATACAAGTCAGCAAAATCAGCTAAAAGTAAAGTGTACCTGCAGGTCGCGGACCCCTCTGTTACTGAACGTCAACACATAGACCATCGCCTGGCCGCCCACATACAGCATGTCGCTCCCTTCCTGGTGGTACATGCTGATGTAGTTCTCAGGTTTGTTGAAGTGGAACCTGGATGGCTCTGTGGATCATAACAAAATATATTAGAGAGATGAGCTGGCAGACAAGAGCTTTGGGTACATTGTTGTTTTAATTGTTAAAATGTATGTTTTTGTTTGTGCAATGCAAACATGCCCCGTGGTAATAAAGTTTAATTAATGTAAATGAACTGAACTCAATTAAATTTATTCTAAAAACAAGAAGAAAATCAACATCAACAGCAAACATTTCGGATTTTAATAACATAACACATCCGCTGTGACTAATTATTACTACTACTAAATGAATAATTAAGAAGGAGAAAGAAGAATATACAGTTTTTTTCCACTCACAGTTCAAAAGCAATTTCCAAATGATAGGAAATCAATCAAATCAACAGTTAAAGCAAAAAAAAATAAGGTAGTGTAATAAAAAAGATTCATAAAGTAGAGGTCAAACACAATAACAAAAGGTCGATGCATGAAAGCAAAATTGAGTTTCAGGAAGTTATTTAAAAAGATGATCCAGATTTAGCCGGCCTAAGCTCCTCAGGCAGGTCGAATCAAAGTCTAGAAGCCCTGATGGCAAAGAGCCAAACCTCTGGATTTTAATCTACATTTAATCTGCCGTCAATATGGTAGCCGGCTCGAGGACTCCTGGCTATGCACTGGTTTGATTTACCAAAACACTCGATCCAACGTTATTGCCCTTTGTGGTTTTAGATTAAACAGGGAGCCTTTACAGAAACCTGGCTTGGGTGTTCGAGGAAAGGGCATTTGGTGGGAGCATAAATATCACTGAAATAATCATGTGGGCAAATTCCATCACAGACGCTCGGCTGAATTACACTCAGGACACCTCCAGAGGGCTCAAAAGTTCATTTTGGCATTTCTGATTCACCCATCCAATCAGACTCACACTTACCTACACTGCAACTGTGACTGTGTTTAAAAATAGATTAAAATCACTGCTGCTATTTAAAAGATGTGGTTACATGCAGAACATGTACTAAACGTCATCTTGAAGATATAAAAAAGTTCTACAAAAAACTTTCTAATAATGAATGCTATATAATTAAATGAGGGGTTTTAAAATGTCACGATTTCAAGCCCAAATGAAAGGCTTATTAAAGCCCACGAGCCCTTTTCTTTCATTTGGTCTCTCCAGTAATATATTTCTCCATTTATTTTGTCAAGAGATTTTTCAGAAAATTTCCTGTCTTAAGAGTTTAAAAGCTTTGTAGCAAATCAGCCAGCTACCTGTTAAGGCTTCTGACAATAGATTAAATTAAATAATAATACTGTATGACATCTGAGGAGCATAAAATATTACAAACAGGGCCATCACCAGGAAATTTAAAAGAGGAGGAATAAAACAGCTTTCATTTTCAATAAAGATACTTAATGAGTAGAAATTAAAATCAAAATTTAATTCCATACTGATGATGCATTTTGCTCTTGATGTTTCAATATAGATATATACACTAATAACTTCAAGAGGTCAGTATATGGTCATGGTTACATGGTGTTTGTAATGATTTTCTTCTCATCCCTGAAATAAAAAATGACATCCAGTCTGACAGCAAAGCCAGGACGAAGTGGTGGTGATCACTGATACAGGTTGCTAGCCAACCAACTACGTTTCTATGGAAACAGTGGCCTCTCTGATTGGCGGGAATCTAATTGATGAAGCTTGCACTTCATAGGGAAGTGGGGAATGCACAAGGAAGGCCAATATGGCTAATGGCTTAGGTGAGAACATATATATTGATTTCACTGTCTGACGATCTTGAGAGGAACCCTGTGTAGCTGGTAAAGTACACAGACAGATTGGTATAAATATTTGCTTTAGAAGTTAAGAAGCAGAACATCATAGCTTCCCAAGTATGCCTCTGTTAATTCAGTCTGGATTCACAGAGAAAAGATTAATCTTCTGTTAAACAGACCTACATCAAGCTCAAAGAAAGTCAAAATCAAAAGCTGAATAGAAAAGTGTACCTGGTGTTAATCCCTATACTGCCCTACCAGCAGCTACTTCTTCTCTAAACTTTCTTTAGCATAAGTTGGGTGAAACTTGCTGCTTAAATCCACGCAAATAATATATTTGATTTGGATAACTTGACTATGGCAAAAACCAAATCAAAAGTGTGGCTTGGCAAAGCTATAAAGGCTTTATGGACTCAAATTGTGTCTGGACAAACTGTATGACAAATCAAAAGTAAGTCTAAATCATTTATTTTTTATGATTAGCTCTTAGCTGTGTTGACTTGGACAGGAAACTGACCACCATAATGTGACAATCAAACAGAAAGATAAGGATTTCAGAATATTTTGTTGTCTCTTCTTTGATTTAATTCAATATATTTCACATATTTGATTTTACAGGCTGAGCAAGGTAGCAGCTTGCGACTTGAGATTAAGGTAACTATGGAGCTGGTAGCCAATATTTTCATCCAAGCTGTGTCAGCTTTCCAGTTACATTCAATTTACCTTTCAAGTTTGACTGTGGTTCATGTTAACCAGAGCACTGCCAGCTGGTTGTATGCTAACTGCATTTCATTGGCTCTGTACTTTATACTCTGCACAATGACAATAAAATTGAATCTAATCTAATCTAATCTAATCTAATCTAATCTAATCTAAAGGTACCCTGTGGAGGTTTTTGACCACTAGTAGCTCTAGGGAGCATTGTTTTCATGTGTAGTTCCCCATTTAATTAATTGTGCACGCTCATGAGGACGCACATGCACGCAAATGACACACGGGTGACGCGATACACATTGCTGCCAATGGACTCACACTGCTAGCAAGTAAACATGGATGTAAACAATGCAGGTTTCAGAATTTACAAAAAAAAAATCAGCTTTGCAAATGTTTTATGAGGAAGTAAATACATTCAAAATGTTTGTTAGGCCTCAAGGCACAAACACAATAAACACAAACAGCGTTTAGGTGAGCAACACTGAATGTAACACACAAACTCCACAAGGCACCTTTAAAATAACACCTAGGCTAAGCCCCTCCCCCACCTTTCCCTGAGTGGACAAAGTGTCTGACTGCCAGAGATGCTGTCCCACCTCTTTAAATAACCAAAAGCACACAGGATGAGCAGAATGTAGAGTCTTTTTAACAGTGTCTTACTCTTATCCCATGTCTTTTTCTAACACAGTTTCAAAAGGGTCACACACATACAACTGTCACATTCTGGATGTAATTTGAACTCCTAACTTCTCTCTTGTGCTTCCAATGTGTACGCATGTGTTTCTTTGTCTTTTTTCCTTAGACATTTAATCGTTGCTGCTGGATGAAAACATTGAATTTTCAAAAGGTCAGCTTTTCATGAACCAAGAAAAACAGCCTTGTTTTTTTGCTTGTTTTTCAAAAAAGAGCTTCATTAAACTCAAGGGCTGTAAAATTTCCTTACTCTCAGAGGAGCATGTCATCCTTGAATGAAGTTAAAACACTTTCAAATTAGTAAGTCACTTTTAAAGAAACTAATTCCTAATTGCACTAAGGAATGCTAATTAAAGAAGACTAAAGCACAGATGTGTTTTTTGGGAATAGTTTCCACTTGTACATCAATAAAGTATTCTGGATATTGAAAAAAACAGCAGAGGCAAAGCAGGTCAAGCAGTTTTTGGCCTAGAAGCTTTTCCGTTTGGCACCAGCAGATCAAAACAGCTGCTATGCTATTTAATATATAAAATTATATAAAATCATTTGCTGCAAAGTTGTTTTGTGGATGGACCTCAAGGTCCTCCATTACGAACTTGACAAAAAATCTATCAAGCTCATGGTTCAATAGGGTTTTTGTATTGAGGTGTTCAGACCTTCAACTGAGAGAGAAGGTCAACACAAACGATGGCTGAACTTTGGCAACATGTTCTGATATTTAGGATGCAGCGGTATATGTCAAATTAGCCTTGAGATGAGCTTTTTCTTTTTTTTTTGCTTTGCTCACCGTCACTGTCTCTTTCTTTGCGTTTGTCTCAATGTCTCTCCTCTTTCTCCCCCTTTGTTTCTGATTTAGATTCTCTCTCTTTGTGTTTGTCCTGCTTTGCCTCTCTGCCTTTTGTTATCCTTGTCACTGTCAAGCAGACATGAAAATAAAATGAGGTGTGTACACATAATGTACAGTAAGTAACACAGACTTTCATTTTCTCTCAACCTATTCACTACCTAATCCTAATCCAGTACTTTAAAGAAGTGAGGAGAAGCACAAAACATACCCTCTTTGACCAACCTTTCTCATATTTTATATTATTTTTATTAAAGCTACACTAATTAATCTTTTTTATACTATGATTGGGTCAGGTGTCTATGTGTAAAGTGAAAGGGTTTGCTTGTAGTGATGAACTCACAGAGAATTATCACCGTTGCACCGTTTCCACCAGCAGCACTTTACGCTACCTGCCCAGCACCAAACAGCACAAAGAAGTCGGAGACTAGGTGGTGAACATAATGGAGCATTTAGCAGCTCAGCCACTTGTACTTCTCGGGAGTTGCTAAGGACCACAACAGAGCTAAAAGCAGAATAAATATTGGACTTAAATTCATCAGGATGACTCCAAATGAATGCTAATGTTGCTCTGTGTCTGCTGGATGTGTAAATAAACGTCTGCTTGCTAACACATTAGCCATATCAATTTTATAAGCCAATAATTTGTCAAATGTGTGCGTGATGTTCATCTTATTAGGGAATTCTGTCCCAAAGTGACAAAAAACAACAAAAGAACAGCAATGCTGCTTTGACAATATTTTTTGTATTAATATTAATCAATACTAATTATTATTTGTCCTTCTATGGTATGTGCCCATTGCATGTCCTGAAGACAGTTTAATTCATATATAGGCTTACACTCAGCTAAATGCACCTTTCTGCTGACATATTGTTCCTACCTAGGTTTAATGCACTTATTGTCATAGCTCTGGACAAAAATATCTGGCAAATGAATGCAATGTAATGCATTTCCTAGCCCCTACAATAAATTCAGTCATCACAGCATGTCTAACCCTAACCCCTTAAATCATTAAACTAAACCCAATTTTAACCTAAATTCTAAAACCAGGTTGTAGTCCTTTAAACAGTTCCTTGAAGGTATGCGAACCTGCCAAATGTACTCATTTGGCAAAAACGTGCAAAGTGAGGACATTTTAACGTCTGAGGACAATCGGCGCTGTCCGTGGTGCTGAAACAGCGCCAGCTCCTTATGAAGGTTTTACACTTCAGGCTCACACTGCGCCTTTGATGGATTTCCCCTGACAGTTTTCTACCCTCTACCCTTGTGTGTGTGTGTGTGCCCTAAGGATTTAGGGCATTTACAGCTCACCCTGCAATTGCATAACAACGAGTTTGATTGATATGACATGCACGTCCGGGGCCGTCATCCTGTGCGTTTTGTACTGTGCTCATCCACGGGGAGGGGAGGGATACAGATACAGATAACTTGACACACACTGACACACAGCCCCCATCTCTACTGATTGCTGAATACATTAGAGGACTGTGTGAGGTGTAAAAAGGCGTGAGTGGAATAGATAACTAGGAGTCTGCTTGGAATTTTCCATTCATTGCTCTCCCCTCTCTTTCTCCGTTTCTGTATACTATTTGTACATGTATAAATGTGTTTATGGCGGCTGCTACCCAAAGCAGCCGATTATTTCCCGGAGCCGGACTCCTTTGCTGCAGTGTGAAGCAGCTGCCGTGTCCCGCATTGCAGCTCCGCAAGGACGGGGGAGCTACAGTGACTGTGTCAACCTCCAAAGAGTCATATTTCACAGTAATGATGCTTTTCGGCGGTGGCAGGCGGGTGTTTAAAGGGTACAGCCTCGCAGTGTGTTTAGGGCGACCTGGCGCCATGTTCCTCCAGAAGGCAGCGGAGAGGTTGTTTTTGAGCGCTTCTGGCTTTTATTTCGCTCGGTGCGCCTGGAGGTGAGGATATGGAGGGACGGTGGCCAATTAGAGCCTAGGTGCCCCTAACTGATAAACAACCAGCGATGGTGCATTTTAAATACGAGCACGCAGTGAACTTGTAGTGCACCGAGATAAAGCGAACACACAAGTTGCCAAAAAAGACCAACAGAAAAGCCACAAGTTGCACAAATCAGATCCAAATTATTCAAATGTGCCTTTGTGCGAGTGTGTACACAATGCAACCTTTATGGACCTTTAATGGAAACATTCAATTAATTACCAAGCTGGCTACAAACACTCAAGTCATATCCTGTATGCTACATGATATCTTGTTAACATTGAGATAATACAGCAGAATTAGTTTTCCTCCAGATGTTCATCCTGTTATAGCCTGCGAACATGTGTGCGGGGCCTGAATGGTGGAGCGCGTAATTTACTACTTGGTCACTGGGGGGAGGGGGGGGGTATTCAGAGATTAATCCAGAGGTAGCCCAGTCAATATGGCTTTATTGGTACTCTTTGTGCAGCTTTTGCGAAGGACAAGACTACATGGGTTAATGACAAGAACTGGAAAATAACTGGCTCCATCACCTCGTGACTAAACTCTCACTCCATTCATCCATCCATTTACTCATCCCTCCATCCATTAACCCATTCATTAATCCATTACCTACCATACACATAACATAGATTAACAAAACATGCTTGGCGACATAAATTATTGGCTGAATACCAGAAAATATAGCACTGCCTACCGTGCACAACAAATTTCAGCCGAGGTGACTTTCCGGCGATAACTGTGGCAAAAAGCGACAGCAGGATGAAAGAATTCATCTTTCTTGAAGCTCTGCCGTGTGTAGCCGGTTTGTATAATTATTCAACCGTACGAAACGCTCCACAAAATCCCTCTTCTTCCCTTGCAACCGCCCGTATGGTCCCTCCCCGATCTACTGCGTCCCAGATCTGTGCCACCGACTGCTAGTCCCAGTCCTGTCTTGCCCGTCTGCTTCGCCGGCAGTTCAGTTTGGAGAAGTCGGGGTATCAGGCTCCACCTCGGAAACAAAAGGGGGGAGTGTAGCCTTTCAGCAGGCACGCAGGAATGAAAGGTGGGATTGCAAATATTGACTACAAACACATCACTTTTGGTTTACAGTTACAAGCGTGTAGGATTACGCGTCATACCTGTTGCTGATAGTGAAAGATGGTTTTCACAGATATTTTTTGCATCTGACTGCACCTTTAAAATGATACTACTCATCTTGTTTTTTATGCATCTTATTTCCGTTTCACATTCGTTTATTCAATGAGGATCACATCATTTTCTCGTCCAGGTTTCAGCTTTTTGAAAATATTTTTTTTTATAAATTTCCCATTTTGTAATGCTATTTATTGAAATCAGGCCAAAAACACAACAACATAAATAGATTGATAGATACACATCCTTATGCAAATGCAGGATAGCTACATTTCATAATTTCACATGAAATTCTAAGATGATATATTAGCCTATGGGCCATTCTCGGGGCCATTTTATGTTTGCACACAAGCCCTCACACCAACAGCCAATAATGATATTGCCTCAGCAGCTGCTTCTACTGTAATATCTAATCAATATGTGTCAGTAGTGCCTGAGTGCCTGAATGGGAATTAATCAGTAGTTTGACTCTGCTGCGCTTGCATTTGTGAAGTTAATTGAGTCAAATTTGAAAAATTGAACCATTCTAAATGGTGAATGCCTGGTACTGGAAGCAACCAAACAGATGCTTCCATTTTCATGAGATTGCTCTCAGTGTTAGGCACCATCTAAAGCGCCTTCTGGGTTTCTATGAGAGATTTGAGAGCAACGAGCTTCTTGCAGGGAAAATCAGCATGAGGCTGTTTTGAAAAACTGAGAAGAGATATTCCTGCATTTCCTCAATTCAGAAAGCACTATGTGCCACACACAGGTGGAGTCCTTGGTAGAAACAAAGCTGTAAAAACCCTTCCACTAGGGGGGCAATTTCCCCTTTTTCATCATCTTTCAATTGCCTTAATCGTCTCTCAATGTGTTGTCCCTTAAATCAAGACCTTTGAGTTCAGTCAAGGATGTAAACCCTCATTTACAAATGTAACACCAAACTCTATGAGGATTCAAATTGTGTTACTCATTACTTACTTACTCATTTCACCGCACACCTGAATCATAAAAAGTATAAAAGCTGTAAAAAGAGATTCTGTTCCCTTGTTAATTGGGTGAATTTTGGGGCTTAAATCAGTGGTTAGCAGCCAGCTGAGTGTTTTACCATGACAGATAAACACATCTATATGGCTTATTTGAATGTGGAAGCATAGCTAGACTTTAGTTAATAAGTGTTAGATGTTTTGACTCACAGCATTGATCTTATTTATCAGTGACTGAGCTTCTTCCTCTCTTTCTACTAGCCTTGCTTACGTGGTTAACATCAGTCTAACATTATCCTAAATGGTGATGACACCTCTATATGTTCAAACTTTCAAGTCTGCTGCACATATGACCTCACTCAACAGTGATGTCATTTTCTATTATGCAGTCAGTCCAAAGCCGGGGTGGGAACATTTCAACCACTAGATGGCAGCAAAAGCAAGATTTTCAATCTTTGTTTCATCACTCCCAAGCTAATGAATCTACTTCCTAAATCATTACAACAGCAGTCTGCTGTCTCCTTCAGCATCTTACTGCAGATTAGCTGTCTCTCATATAAGGTTTTGTGTGAAATCACCTGGTGTGTTCTTTCTCCTAAAGGTTACAATTTCAGGAGTAAGAGAGGAAGATGCCTTAATAATCCAATTTGCATCCAGTGCAGGAATCATCATCACTCAATCTTGTTATTTTTGTTTTTTTCATCTAAAGCTGACATGAAAACAAGTCTGAAATAAAAGAATTCATTTTTAGCTCCCAAATTGATTGACAGGTCATTTAATGCAGGGAGTAAGACTAGAAATAAATCATCAACTAAATCTAACATTGTTTTATAGTGCTGTTAAATGTTTGTTTACATTAGCAACGTGATAAAATAATGAAGTTGAAGAATAATGAAGAAGTAATATACATTAGGGATAACATGGTGATAAATGATAATAGTCAATAAACATGGAATTACCTGTTTTTACCACCTAGATTGAAACACATCTCATCCCAAAACTAACAAAATAAGTTAATCAAAGCTACAAAGGACAAAAGCACAAATGGCAATTACAGATACAGCTTAATTGGATGGCAAACCTTAAATGAATAAATACAACTTGATTGAAAAGGTTGGACGTTTATGCAATCAGAGTGAATCACACGTGTGCACATCTAAAGGCAGGCACTGTCTTAATGAACTGAAGACTTTCCTCATTTATCCAAACACAATCAGGGTAAAGGCATCGCACGATGAGCTTTACTGATTTTGATGTGCTTACAAAACACTTAAAGATAATTGATGCAAATTGGTATATGCTTGTTAAATGTAATGAATTCCTTTAATTTGTGGTTTTAGCACCACTTGCTGGTGAAAATCAATATAAACCATTGGACTGCAGGATAGCAATGATGTTAGAGTCAAGACTATGAATTCTATATTTTGCTAACTTGTTTATAGTTAACTTATCTCCATTTTACAGTGATGAAGCAATGTGACACAAAATTCAATAATACAAACACAGACACAAATAACTTCATTTAGCAGGTGAGAGTGAATTCCCGCAGGGCTTTAAAAACAAAAGTTAACATGTAAATAACTAAAACCTCATTTCAGACACAGAAGCAGTCAGTCCTACACTTTGGTCCACAGTGAAATATCTTGAAAGCCATTGGATTGCCGTGAAATTTGGTACAGACCTTGATACTCCAAAGAGGATTAAACCAAATTGTTTTTTGGCGATTCCCTGGCCTCTTTCTCTAGTGCCACCAAAAGGTCAAAATTTCCAATTGTGTTACACTCGGTGTAGGGGAAACCAGGACACGGCACAAAAACAATCGTCTTTATCAAACCCGAAGGATCAGTTGACAAGCAGAGGCAAGAATAGTGACTGAACAATCAACAAAGAAATGAATACAGCATTTCTTGGGCAAACAAGAATGTCCATCTGTCTAGAGCCCCCCTAGAAGCCCCTACAGGGATTAGGAATTTTAAGAACAGAAGAGTCATGCACACTTTTGTCATGGTAATTCAACTAGAAAGGTTTTTTTTTTTACTTCTCTCTTATCTTTTCAAGGACTTCTCATCAACGCTTATCTCCTCACTGAAGGAGAGACCACCATCGTCCAGTACAGGTCAGTGCCAGCTGACTCAGAACCAGGTAAGACGGTGGTTGAGACAGTGCAGGGCTGCAGGAAGACTTAACTGAGAAATTTTCAAGACCAAAATAGCAAGGACTATCATTCCCAATGAAAATATAACGAGCAAGATCTTAAGGATGAATAGAGATCAAGATCCGGTTTGGGTCTTGCACTAATCTCCTATTCAAACAAATCAGTACGTGAACATTTTTAGGATGAAAAGTTGAAGTTTTTTTGTAGTGCTAGGGAAAAACACAACTCTTAAATAATATTTCTTTTTTAGATATATATGTTTTTAACTTATGTACTCATAAGGAAAAATGTTCAGTCAATAATAAAAACGGGTGCATTTCTAAATAATAAACCAAGACTGGGACTAAGAGCAACCAAAAAAGAGAAAGAAAGAAATGTAGTCCTGCTTCTTACTTGTTATTCTATTTCCAGCACTTATTAACAGCACCCACAGGAATACTTTTAGCCACCCTCGCTGTTAGCTGCTTGTAATTTAGGTGATATAATGAGCCTATATTCCCCTATCACTCTGGATAACAGTGTCAGCCAAATGCCTACAAAGTAAAAGTAAAATGCATCCCTTGTTGTAAAGAAATGCTTCCATCTTTGCCGCCAAACCAGAGGAGGAGCCTGAAACTAACCTAACAGCAGATACGAAAACACCATAATGTTCTTGGTGGTGTGTACATGCCAGTCATGAAGAGGGAGTGGCTTATAAACACCACTTTAATCTGCCCCTTTGGCTTTCTGTCCAATGGGAGCAAATAGTTGTATTAAAATAGATAATGTGACAGGCCAAGCTGGGCCGGAGGATAGCGCCCGCCAGACAGACCTATATAACAGATTGAGACATGCAGAGGTAATCCAAAAGGGTTTAAATCTCTGCTCATACACGTGATTATCATTTTTTTTTCTTTTTTTGGGGGAGGGGTTGTTCTGGCCAATTGCATTAGATGGACAAAATTATTTTCTGTTCAGTGAATCCACTCTGAGCACTGCAAGTCTCTAAACTGTACTAAGGTGACATGAGGGTAATTCATTGGTTAAAGTTTGGCTTATAACTCTCAAGTGCAATATTCTGTTTTTAACGGGGAGTCAGCAGTGAAGGATATGCAGCAGGGGAGACAGGAAATGTCAGTTTATGTCTAAAGAGATTCATTCGTATTTCAGTAGGGGTGCACATGGCTCTGAGAGGAAACAGACAGCCACAGCGGCATTCCTCTGCACACATAATCCTTCGTCTTCACTCAGAAAAAAACAAAAGACAAACTTACATTTGTGTGGCTAACATCCAGCTGTAGCTTTGTTGTCTTACAAAGGGGCAACAAGGCCACTTTTTGTCTCAAATTGAAACACAAAGCCCTCACAATGGACTCACCGCACAGAGATTAAGTGCTTTGGTTATGCAAGAAAATGTGTCC
The DNA here is from genome assembly GCA_005408345.1 of Macquaria australasica. Classification (NCBI taxonomy): domain Eukaryota; kingdom Metazoa; phylum Chordata; class Actinopteri; order Centrarchiformes; family Percichthyidae; genus Macquaria; species Macquaria australasica. Next base: position 1,618,818 of record SEMN01000047.1, on the reverse strand, counting down.
TTCTCTTGCCAATTTCCCAACAATAGAGTCATTTCAGATGAAGATCCACTGAGAGATTGGTTTTAAGATGATTGGATCAGGCTTTTTCCCCCACTTGATAACACTCCAAAAAAATTCAAGGCAATCCATACACACAATTGGTTTAAATATAGGCATTTAATAAAGTAAAATGAAAAAAAAAGTCAGTCATTTATGAACAAGATAGCAAATAAACAAACCTGTTTGCTATATGTGTGCATCATTTACATCCTTTTTTCCTGGCATAATAAAACATTGCTTTGTGCGTAGTGAATCTACACAGTTACATTTATACACAACAAGAGTGGCATATTTGAGTGACACTAATCCCCAGAACTAGATAAAATGATAGAATAAAACCCAGCGCACACAAACGCCCTTGACCTAAATATTTACAATACAACAATGATCAGGTGAGCATTCTCTCTGTCGATGGTGAGAATGTTAGTGAGGCACATATTTTCTTTTGTCTTTTGTGTGGGTAAAAAATAAAAAAAGTGGTTTCTTGAATATAAAAAGGAGAAATCATAGCATCTTGTGATGGAACAAAGAGTCGTCTAATGTAATTACATGATAAAATAATATGTTACAAAAGAAAGACAGTGATCCACTTCAGACCTGACAAACTTGTTTAAAGTATGGAATGGGAAAGGATACATTCCTATGTACATTATGGTATGCTATCAGTCCCTTTACACTGCTACGTGATCATTTAAAGTAAGCAGTAACCATAACAGAAATCACAGCTCTAATGTAGCATACCTGAAATATGAAAACAAAGCTTCAACATGTCCAAGATATAAGCATAAAGTTGAGACTTTTATTTGGCTAGTCTATTCCATATTTTTATTGCAAGTATCAAAAGCTTTGTAGTCACATATTCACATCTCACAGCCAATACTGAATTGGCAGTCTTTGACATGATCCTCTGTGGGTAAGCAGAAATAGCAACTGGAGGGTCAAAAGGGTAAATGTTTACTTGGCTTGTATTGGCAAATGAAGACATAAAGCTGAGCACATGTGTACAAAATGGATGATTAAACAAGCACCTGATATGTTTTGACAATGCAGAAACCTTTGATAAATGTGTCAAACTCAAACTGTCTTCATGTGTTAATCCCAAAATCTGTGAAAATTAAACCTATTTTATAATTACATGCTACATAAAAAACTAGACCTGTGCTAGGTAAGTGGTAATTTGCTTATTCAAAGTAAACGTTGTTGAAAACAAATGCACAGCAACCATGAGACAGCTCTGCCTACAATCTGTTACCATCTTTCTATTCCAGGGTCATGAGATATTCATTAGTTAGATAACACATCAAAGTGGGTGCTGAGATGTAATTTTCCACTCTAAAATTAGAAGAAGTCTAGCACAAGCCTGGCTTTGATTTGCCTTCTAAAGGGGCCTTTGAATAGAGGTCTCTGTCCTTGAGTGTCCCAATGGGGGGTCCACAGTGCAGAAGAACTCACAGTCAATATGTAGACCCCTTTCACCTCTTCCTTGGCTTTAAATAAGTTTCATGGTGAACCTGCCACCGTCACCTCCATCCCCTCCTCCACCACCCATGGAAGACCGAGGAACAAAGTCAATAGTTGCTGTGTGCTTGATCTGACCTTTGCTCTGACTCCAGAAGAACATGAAGACAAAACAGATGGCCACCGAGCTGAGGAAAGACAGGAAGCCCATGGTGGTGGCAATGATCAGGGTCTTTGCGTCAAACGGGTATGGCTTGGCCATTTGAGCTGAGGAGTTGGCAGCTTGAGGATTTGAAGGCTCTGCCCAGCCCTCCTCTGAGAGGAAGGGGATGGTTCGGTTACGAGGAAGCCCCTTCACGTACAGGCCGACAGTCAGGCTGTCATTGCCCGCTGCGTTGCCCGCCAGGCACTGATACGTGCCACTGTCCTGAACTTGGGCAAAACGCACTTCTAGAGTACCATTGAGCAAAACTCTGATTCGTCCTGTTGGAGAAACCACATTCTTATGGGATGAGATCCAGGTGATAGATGGGAATGGATCCCCATCAGCCTTACAGGAGAAGAGAACTGTAGTGCCCTCCTCTACTCTCGCCTCCTGCGGCCTACGGTCCATGATACGGGCAGGGCGGCAGGTAAACAGCCTTGGAAGCTCCTTCTCGGAGAAGTCTCTGAATTCACGCTGTCTCACAGCATCAGGAGACGAACAAGTGGGCTGATGTCCATCAAAGTTCAAGCGCAATCTGCGGCGGACCACCCAGAGGAGCCGGCAGTCACATGCTAGGGGATTCCCATCCAACCGCAACACTTGAAGGTTCCCCACAGAGTGGAAGACGCTCTCCTCCAAAGTAGTGAGCTGATTGGATGTCACATTAAGCATGCGAAAGTAGGCCAGTCCCCTAAAGGCCCCCGGCTCTATTCGTAGCAGGCTCCCCCCTGCTAGGTGTAACTCCTGGAGTCTCAGGAGGTCTCCTAGCAGATTACCTTGGATAACAGTGATGGGGTTGTAGGACAGGTCCAGGAAGCGCAGATACACCAGGTGACGAAGTGTTGAGTAAGGAATAGCACTTAGGTTGCAGCTGCTGATGACAAGCGAGGTCAAATTAAGACCAATCAGGCTGTTGCTAGCTATAGTGTCCAATGCTGGCCAGTTTGCAATCAGGAGGCTTCGCAGGCGGTGGAGTCGTCGGAAAGCATTGTTGGGCAGTGTAGAAATTGTGAGGCGCAGCATGCGAAGATGTGTCAGGCTCTGGAGCTGGGACAATGCCTCGGTGGGAACGGAGGTCAGGTTGCTGCGGTCTATGTTGAGCTCCTGCAGATTCTGCAGACCAAAGAAAGCACGCTGGGAAATGAAGACCAAGTCATTCTCCTCGGCTTCCAGCGTTTGCAGGTTCACCATTTCTTTGAAGGTATAGTCCAGGAAGACCAGAATCTCATTCTGGCTCAAATCCAGAAAGCGCAGACTGGACAGGCCAGAAAACACCCCAACCGGGATGATCTTGAGTCGGTTATTCTTAATCCGAAGCGTCCTGAGATTCTGTAGGCCCTGGAAAGCCTCCACCTCAATCATGGAGATTATATTATCACTGAGATCCAACTCTTGAAGTTGCAGGAGGCCAGAGAACTGGCGACGCCCCACAGTCTTAATCTTATTGTGGGATAAATCCAAACGCCTGGCATCGCTGGAAAATCCCTCTGGCACTGAGTTCAAATGTTTGCCAGAGCAGATCACTTCTTTAGCCTCAGGTCGACACACACAGCGTGGAGGACAGCCTCCTGCAGATACACCCAGTCCAAACTGGAGCAGGATGCTCCATGCCCCCCATTGGACGACTGACTCCACAAACATCTTACCCCCAGCCTGAGAAGAGACACAAACATAAAGATATTAGCTCTGATGTTTTTGACAATTAATGCAGAAATGTTGATGTATATGCAATAGTTTAAGCCCAATTTTTTAAGAAATACAGTGTCATACATCTGTATGTATGTATTAGATTTATTTTCCTCATTTAGTTCAAGACACACCGTTTCAGTCTTGGAGTGCAGATTATCATAACCAGTGGCAGTCAAGTTGAAATCAGACTTGAGTTAAGTCCTCTGTAGAGATATGGTTCCGTCAATAGCATGCCCTTTGGAGTGGCCTGGACAAAACAGAGAAAAATAAGTCTTAACAACATAAAACAAACAGCAACAACATCATCGACCCCCACCACCACAGTGAATGGGGAAATGTGCCATCATTTCTTCTACAGAAATAAGAAAACCGTTAAAGAACTGAAATAAGAAAATCTTTGTCCATCTCATCAGCTTGGTGCTCCAACTTCTATGTTTTCCTGCTAATGGAAAACCAGGACAAACCAGATGAATTAAAAACCAGCTACAAATACAACTTTCTAAGCAGGATGCCCTGCCCTGGTTTTAAATGATTCATTTTGTACCAGCTGGTCTCATGGAGAAGAGTACCAGGGTACCAAGGTGGATCTTAAATGAAGGGAAGACAAACTGTTTTAGTAGTTTCTTGCATTTTAAGTTTGCTATTTATTGAATGAGGTTTATAGCAGTAAACTCATCCACCCCAAAAGTCCTCAGGTGTGTGATGAAGACCAGGACAACAACATGGTGACACTGTATCTACTGCTGACAATGTCCCATAATGTCCCATAATGTCTCATTTCTGGTGCTCCCTTGGTACATGTTTTTATACTTGTCATTTGACAAGCACAACAAAAAGTACACATTTTGGGTAGCAGAGTGTGCCCAGCATGAAGCAGATGTCGCAGCTGATAAGACCGGCCTACATCTCTGTACCGCAGACAACAAAATCCCTACTTAACTGATTATCGAAGAATACATCTCACTTTTACTCAGGACATTTTATCCTCCCAAAGACTGGAAAAGTACCATTAACATTACTTAACACCCGTGGAAGTGTCCACATATGATCTGCCCTAAAAAAACAAGCATTAGTGTGCCCAGTCTCATGCGCGACGTCTCTGACGGGGCAGATGAGGCCTCAGTGGGATGAGGGCTTTGCCCCCTGGGCCAGGCATCTGGATTTAGGCACGCCAACTGGAGTCATAGCCAGCAACAGGGTGAGGGCAATATATAGATTTTCTGAATAAAATTAGTTTATATACGAAATAATCAAGTACAACATAAAGAGTATCACAAAATGTAGATGAATCAGGGTAAAGATGGCAGGTAACTCTGTCTACCCTTTATATACAATACCTATTGCATGTATGTTTGTCCTGAAAGAGAGATCCCACTCTGTTGCTCTTGCTGGGGTTCGCTGTTTAAGCATGTATGTGGAGTTTTTTCTTATCTGAATCAGAAGTCTCTGGGTAGAGTATGCTGTAAAGATTGTAAAGCCCATTAAGAGAAATGCGTGATTTTGCACTCATTACTTGACTTCTCTTGTAATTTAATGTAAGTCATAACTGTTCTCTAATTATTTCATCAATATTTGTATTTTTGTACTTTACATAGTGTTTAGAATAATGACTTTGTATAAATAAACAACTCCTTTTGTTCAGGATAGTTTCCAAAAATTCCAAAAGAATCCATACATTTTAATTAATGACAGTTTCAAAGTGAGAATCTAATGTCAAACATTTCACAAAATGATGGCTAATCTTTTTCAATGGCTAATCTGCTCTAATTACTGATGTGAATGGAAAGCAAAATTCTGAATTACAGTTAGTTATGAAGTCACTCATCTGAAGTTAGGACAAGCCAGCTTATAAAATACTAACTGAATTTCATCTGCAGTAGCAATTTTCTACATATATAGCACTTGTGAAATACTTAAATATCACAATGGGTTTGAATAATGGAGATTAAAAAGAAAATCACTATTCAGTTTTAGAAAACATGGAGTTGCCAAAATGAATCAATACTTGTAGATCTCAAGTAGAAAAATGTGCTCAAAACCAGAAGAGACGGATCTAAACAGACTTTTTAAAACAAACAATAATGTCACTGATAATAACACTGAGTAAAGAGTAGAAGCAACCTGCACACTGTTGATAAAAGGAGACTGAAAAGAGGTTCACTAATGTGAAAAGTGGCACAGTGAAATATTACATAATTTCATTATTCTGCCAGTGTCTGGCTTTGCCAGTTGAATAAACAGGTGCCGGGAACGTATGTGATGTAAATTATGTATTTCTATCTCCAACAACCACCGCTGGGTCCTGCTACAGTTCATGCAACAAACCTTAGAAGAAAAAAAAATCAACTCTAATTCTTAACACAACACCTACAATGTCCCACACTCAAAGCCCAAAACATAAACTGCACTCAAATAGAGCAAAGTTATGTTTCATAACAAGCAGAGATATTATATATAATACTTCAAAAAATACAGCTAAGACTTTAATATCAAAAGCCAGACTGAGTGTAACCTGCAGCAGCTGCAGCTTCTCGCTCTCCACCATCAGACAGTTTCCAGAGTGTGGCCTCGCCCTCGCTGCAGCCTCTCCTCTGAGCGGCAGAGCTGTCGACAGTCCCAGAGCTGCACAGTCTCTGTCTCATCCCTGCTCTTCATCAAACAGCTCTTATACTGGCTGGCTGGCAGCACTGACTCCCAACCCAGCACTCGTGCTCTTAGACTCCCAGGACTCCTGTCAGACCGATATATCAGAGTGCAGACACACCAGATACCGATACTGACTTTTTATTAAATGTTGGACTTCTGCCAGTTACGATTGATCAGGAGGGAGTTCTCTTGACTACAACTATAGTAAAACAATCTTTAAAAGCACTATATTAGGTTTTAACTTTCATTTATTCATTTTTTATTCGTTTTTGCAAGGTAATTCTTGATGTAGTACATTTTTTGGCCTTAAAACACTGAGTTTTTCTAACAAGATAAGGTGGTAGTGTCAAAAATTATTTATCTGTGATTGTTTATGAGGTTTATTGTCCCATGATTGTCTTCCAGACACTTTTCAAGCTCCCTCTTCCTTGGATGCAAACTTTCAAATGTAAACAAATTTATTATTGGCATATTGGCAAATAGCCATCAAGAACTCATATCAGTCTTCTTAGTTTCCTATCTGTGTGTAGTATATGGGAGGAGCTCACAATTTAAATGTGTTGATCCCCCTACCCCCACCGAGCCACCTTGTGAAAGACAGAGACTAGCAGGTGTGTGATATCTCAGGCGGGTGGGCTTTCAGTTGCTGAGCCCTCCCAGCCAATCAGGGATCAGGATCGTTCCTCCTCTGCGTCTCCGCACACATCATAAAGCTAGAGTACAGCCAAAGGTCGCGACCCCGGAGTCGCGGCCAGGACTGACCCCGTCCGTCAAATTAGAAAGTGAGGGAATAAATGCATTTGTAATTTCGACAGCTATTTCTCACCCTGCGTGGAGCGTAGTCACGTGAGTGTCGCGTTATAGTGTTAATTACACTAACTATTTTCTATTACGCACAGCCACCGCTTGTTTCTATTAATGATGCAGTTTCAAATTAGAGCAGACACTGAAAGAGCTGTTGGTGCAGTGGTCGAAAACTCTGAAACATAGAAACAGAGCCTTTGTTTTGTAGGTTCCAACTTTAAGTCATGCTCATACATTTTGTAAATCACAGGCAGGAAATAAGTCCAAAATTAGACCGAAATAAGCCCAGAACGTCTCAGAAATTACAAGCAGAATTTTGGTTTAATAAAAAGTAACACACTGGCCTTTAATTACTACTAATTGCTGAGATATTTACTGTATTGTTTCATAATGCCTGGCTGATAATTGTAAAATGATTTGCCTGAATTGGAGACTTAGATATTAGCTTTTTCTTAAAAAAGACATTGAGTTGTCATGATAGTTTCTGTTGTAAAAACAGTGATTGTTGTGACGTTTGTCATTATGTCAGCTTTCACCTAGGTATTCAGTATATCAGCTATTAGTAGTAGTCACACACGTTCCTGCTTTATTTTACCCTCCTGCTCGATTTCTGTTTAATTCAGTTAATAATAATGTTGTGTGCTTACTGAGGGAAGTTGTTTCTTGGATTTGCTTACATAGTCTGGCCAGACAGATCCAGGCTGACTAACTTGAAGCTGCCATTTGATGTCCCTGCAAAAAAAAAACAACCTTTTTGCATAACTCAAAAACATCCACTCTCCTAAAGCCAAGCAGCTCTTACCTAATAAACCGTCACGATGACAAAATGCTAACAATATCAACACCATCCTCTCTTCAGACAAGCCTTCGGCAGCCTCCAGCCATTTTTTGGGTGAACTCCCACTATCACTTAATTTCTTTGAAATAATTCGACTTCTCTGACTGTGCTCCGTTTGGCCTCTCTCCTCTGTCATCAGACAAAACTCATCAAGTCTCTCAGCTGGAGCCCTTATCGCTTTACATCAATCTGTGGACAGTTGGCACCCCGTGTTAAAATTAGGATTTTCTTCACCGACTGCACACAGCTGCAGATTTCATCATTAGCTCTCCACTGTTGCTTTATGTTTCCCTGGTGGTTATAATTATGAAAAGATTATGTTAATCAAACTAGTAGTGAAATTAAAAAACAATGAAAAAAATGATTTTATTGAAAATCACATCATCAATGTTTTTGGTGTGGAGGATGGTAACTAAAGTGTTTTTATCAACATGTGTGGTGTTTGTTGGCTGATTACGATGCTCACCAGAAAGGCTCAATTCAACAACTCAGCTCTGATGGAACATTTTTTTGTTCATTTAATCCACCAAACTGCTAACATGAGCATTTCTGCTCAGGATCATATTCAACAAAGTGCTACAGAGAACAGCGACGCATATCATTATATTATCTTGCTGTAACAAGGCCAGAAGCAAAGAAGAGGCAATGATTCTCAATTAACTTGAACTCTGCTTCTCGCCTGCATTATGGCTTCATTAGCTTTGAAAAGGAACTCTCTTGCTCTCTCTCTCTGAGCTCGGCTCTTTTAAGTATTACCTTATCTGCTGTTCCTCAACACTCAATCTCTGCCTGTGACTCGGGGACCTGCAGCAAAATGAGAAAAACTGTAACAGACAGCAAGCAGTTACGGAGATTAAGATTTTTCAGCGAAAACTTCCTTTGCAACAGGTGCATGAAACAGGAACATGACCTCACATGGGCCGCAGGGCGACAGTCTTTGTTTCCTTCTGAGTTTGGAGGCCCTGAGCATGAATCCCAAGCAGCCCATCTGATAGAGAATGCACAATCTGAGCCCGGCTGGGTTTTCTGACACTTGTCAAAGAGCTATTTTTAGCTCGTCACAGTGAGAAAGACAAGAGCCTGGCTCAAATCCCCAATTAAAGCGGCTGGAACAGAACAACAGCGCGGGGATCACAGACTGTGAGCTCGTGTCTTTGCACTTCTGTGTGTTTTCTGCGTGAGCGTGTGTGCTGGAATTGTTTAAAGTGTGTTTGAATGTGTGGAGTTGGTGTGTGTGTGTGTGTGTGTGTGTGTGTGTGTGTGTGTGTGTGTGTGTGTGTGTGTGTGTGTGTGTGTGTGTGTGTGTGTGTGTGTTTCTTTTTTATGGGCTTCTGGCACCTGCTGCAGTGTGACGGCCCCTGAGACCTCCTGCATGCAAGCAGCACATATTAAAAGGTTTGCTGGCAGAACAGCTGTCGGGTGCATAGCTGGAAAACAAAAGTCCCCTGGTCTTTCCCCTTTGGGTTTGTCGGGGAAAGGGCTTGTAAACAAGATCGTGTTGGGAGCCGCATCTATGCTCAACAAAATGTTTGAAATACAAGGGAAAGAACAATAGAAACCTTTTCCACTACAAGAGGGGTGACAGATACATAAGTAGAAACAGTAAGAAGTTTAAACATATTGAAACATGGTGGACAGTAACAACCCAGCCTCAAATCCAAACTCATATCACCACATCTAGACCCATGAAAGAAAGACAGCTAATGCTAGCTAGACCCCCTCTTTTCTACAATGCAGGACGAACACAGAGCTGAGACTGCAGGAGCTGCCAACGATCTGCAGGTGTTGAAACATCATGAACGGAAAGTAATGACTAGTGGAAATCAGTGCTAAGGTTAGCAAGCTAGCTTCCACTCTCTGAGTGAAATGCAAACTAGAGGGTGGTGGAAATGATGTTCAGGTTGGGTTCGGTCACGTCATACTTGACATGGTGCTTCCTGTTCAGTGCTGGGGTTTGTTATTTACATGACAACGCATAAATGCAACACACAGTTGGTAAATATATATGTAGCATGGCTAAGAATGGAGAACGCCAACAAAATTTCTCATCTGGGAAGTTTAAAAAACTACCAAAGACCATCCAGGGAAATTGACGGTATGGAGGCATTTCGATTTGCTTCAGCTTACATTAACTGAGTCGGGCTCGGGTCGGGTCCGGACATAAAAAACAGAATGCCTGTCTGGTTCGTGTCGGGCTCGGTTACTACTCTCTTGGACTTGGGTCGGGTTCGGACAGAAATATGCTGCCCGACTCACTCTAATGCAAACTAGACAGCATGATGGGTCCTCTTGAAGTGCTGAATGTTGTAAAGGTTTGCACAAATATGTCCAAAAACGGTTTTAACCTCTTTTGAAAAATGGGAAAATATGCACAATTATAATTTCTATTTCTTCACAGTTCTTTAATGTCTCGACTGCAGATTGAACAATGAGCGACTTAACATATCTTGATAAATAAAAGTGTGTGTCTATTAATATTACAATAATCGATAATGAACACAAGCTTCTTAACCAAAACTCTAGCAAGTCGGTAAAAATATATTTCTCATCACAAAAGGTGGGAAAATTACAGTTTTGTCAAAAAGACAGATGGTGGAAGAACCTGAACATTAATTTTTGTTTCAACATTTCTTTTATATTGTTGAAACATTTTCATATTTTACTTACTGATACAATATGTTAGACCAAGATCATATAGATGAGACAGTTACATTTTCAAATTTCCATGTTTACTCTTAACTTTGTGGTGGAGGAATGTAATGTTCACGTAATTCATGTCTTACATTACATAATATTTGCGCTCATTACAGAACATTTTACGGACTGTGTGGAGGTCAAGAAAGCCATTTCTGATGTGATCTTTTGCTGTGAGGAAAATGCAGATCCATGAATAAACCCATGTTTTCCTGGTTGCGTAGAGATAGAGAAAAGTGTGTGTCAGTGTGGCTGCGAGCTTTAGTCTGTGACAAATAGGATTATATTAATTGTTTGCCTCTGTGCCTACACATTGAAAAATATTTATTTCATCTGAATGTTATGGATGGGACTTGTTTTTATGTAGCCTATTTTGAAAGTTTTTACTTAAAAACAAATTGCCTGATGACATGAGACCTGTCACGACAGTGTCCACATATAGAAGTGACCTGAAAACATTTCTATTTTCTCTGGCTTATGATTAGTTACAGTGTGTGTCTGGGTATATCTGTGTTTGTGGTTTACATGTGGGAGGTAGATGCAAGGTTTGTCAATTTCTTTTGGAGTGTGGCTGGTTTTCATTTCTTTTGTTGCTATTACCTGTTGCTGTGTATATTTTAATGTCACTCGTATTGATTTTACCTAGAATGAAATGTGCTATATAAATAAAATTATTTTGCCTTGTTATTAATCTATTTTTCTCTTTCTGTTTTCTTTAATCGTGTGCTCTTTTCATTATCATGCACTTTGGTAGCCCGATTGTATTTACATGAAATGCCAATGTAAAACATGGCTAAAATGAAAAAAAGAGGGCAAAAGTGATTGTTTGCATGTGAAAAACTAAACATGTTTGTAAGAGAAAGATAGACAGAGAGAGAGACAGACGCATTAAGTATGGGTGTGTTTCAGTATTTACACTCACGTAATGTGTGGTGGAAGTGGGTCACAGTGACAGATTCACTCACATCGGTCTTGTTCCAGACTGCGTGTTGGGTAAAGCACTCTGCTGTAATTCCTCATTCTGACGAGGAGAGAGTTAAGACTCTGTGCGACGTCACGCAAAGTGCGCCGTCTGCAATATTAATAATAGCACAAATAAATGAGGGAAGGGAATTAGTCTCAGTGCAGCGCCTATGCGATGTGACAAATTAGGTCGTCTCAGCTAACAGCGATGATGTGTTGAATCCATCGGCGTACATCAGAGGGATGAGGGGAGGTCACGCATTAAAGAGGAGCTGACTGATGGGAGACAGAGGGCACTTAACCTGGAACAGGTCAAACACTGATCAAATCATCAGGGCAACATACATACTGACTGTAGACTTCAACTAAAATCAACTCCTCATAACATGTGGGGCAACACTGGTTGTTGAGAGGTATCAAACATGTGGCCAGGTCCCTCAGTCCAGTAGGAGAAGAACTACTCAGATCCTGGTATAAAAGTAGTAGGCCTACCCCAGAAGAAAACAGCTAATTTCACTTAAGCAAAAGCAAAGTATTTGCGGTAAAAGTATGAAAAGATACACAGTATCCTATCAGGGTAGAGTTCATTTTTCAGATCACTGAAAGAGACAAAGAAGAAACAATGAGGTGAAAAAAAAGGGAACAAGGAGGGAAAGTAACAATAACGAGAAATGGGGGGAAGCAAGAAGAGGGAAAAAGGACATAATGAAAGCAATAAGGAGATGAAAGAGGGAGCAAGAGCATTATAGAGAAAAAAGTGGGAAAACAAAACATGAGGAGAAAAAATGGAAATAGCTAACCAAGTAAAACTGTACTAATTAAAAAGTATAATACTTGAATAAATGTCCTTAGTTACTGTACTTTGCACCTTTATCAAAGAATATCTGTCACAAAAACTCAGGCGTCTCCAAATTGACTTTTTCTATGAAGAAACTAAAGGCTGTGCCAAAGAAAGCTATGCAGAGACTTTTCATGGCTCTATGGGTTTTCATTTCTGCAGGTTGAGAGGAAATGAGGTAAGCTTGAGAACAAAAGAGAAAAGAAATCTATTATCTCTACAATCTACTATTGTATTTTATTTTATTTATTTTTTATTTTTTGTTGCTATTTCACAGAAAAGCGATCAACTCCATAATCTCCCCTCACTAGTGTGCAGGTGGAGCTTTTCCTCTTTGGCACACTTACCGGCCTGCATGCTAATCTGACAGGGCCGATCCACAATCCCACCTGGTTTCCAACTGAGGCTGAGCCAGCCAGAGTGAAGCAAAGGCAAAGTGCCGTACATGTGTAGGAGGATTGGAAGCTTCCTGTAACCGGCAGGTCACAGACTCGATTCCCCACCGCCACTGACATGTCTGTTGCTGTTCAAGTGTCTTTGTACAGCAGTGACACCTTGGAAGTAGTGACCACTACTTCCAAGGTGTGTTTTTTTTTAAATTAGTTTTTCTGTCACTGTGTAAGATACACATGCTATACACTGCTCTCACTTCTCACAGAAAACAATGAAGACTGTAGATGTATATATTTCTTCTAGTTTCTAACCCTGCTCTCCCATCCCTTGTTTTCAATTCAATTCAGTTTTATTTATATAGCGCCATATCATAACAAAGTTATCTCAGGGCACTTTTACATATAGAGCAGGTCTAGACCGACTCTTTATATTTACAGAGACCCAACAGTTCCCACCATGAGCAGCACTAGGCGACAGTGGCAAGGAAAAACTCCCTTTTAACAGGTAGAAACCTCGAGCAGAACCAGAACCAGAACCAGGCTCTGGGTGGGCGGCCATCTGCCTCGACCGGTTGGGTTGAAGGGGGAGGGGGGGAGCGGGAGAGAGAGAGCAGGAGGAGAGAGAACATACAGCAGCACAGTACAGTTCCACATAGAGATGTAAAGTAATAGTTTTGGTGATGGTATTGACGTTAATATTAATAGAAATAATACTAATAGCAATATAATAATAGTAATACTAATAATAAGAGCAATAACAATAATAGCAGCAGTGGGTGTAGAGCAGGAACATGGGGGCAGCAGGTGGCCTGCAACCATAGTATCTGTGCTGTCCTAAATTGCAGTTCAAGTTTAATAGAGAGGTTTGTAATTTTTTATGTGACGACAAAGTAACTTAAGAAATACCCAGAAGTGCTACATCAAAGGGAGGGGGCCCCATGCATTTTAACCTCTTTTGGGACATGTATAACCTGCAGGTGACATGTTGATGCCCCCCACCCCACCACTCTGGAGAACAGAGGAGGCCTCTTGCATGAAACATCTTCAACAAATACAACAGCTAAGCTAGTTGCCTTTCCTACCTTGGTGACTGAGACTTTCCATATACCTAAATACTTTGCATGTGCAAACTTATACATGGCTGTTCTAAATACGTGATATTAAACTGCAGTTAACCATACTGACGGTACTTCTGCTTTAGGTGCTTGAGGTACCATTTTTCTGCTGGTGTTGTTGGTTTGGACAAGGAAGAAGAATGTGCAGAATAAAAAAGACGATATCTGGGGTTTGATTTTTTTTTGTCCATGTTTGACAATGTTATAGAAGTGTAATGCTAAATTTCTTTAAAGGGCTTTGTATAGCATACAACGCTCTCTATCCTTAGACCCCCAATTTGGATGAGGAAAACTCTTTAAGAGGTTCTGTGGTGGTATAATAAGATCACACTACTTCTACCTTTGCTGCTGAGAGAACAATCTCACAGCTGCAAGCGATCTCTTGTCAAGTCTGAAAGCCGATCGTTTTAAGCATTTGAACAAATTACCAATGCTGTCACTGTTTGTGGGGAGTTTTGTCATGTGGAGGGAAATGCTACTGTACAAGCACTTTGACCAGCCAGCAGGAGCTGTTGGTGTGCAAGAAAGATCCTTTGACCTGATCATTTGACTGCTTCTCCTTATCCTCTTTAAGCCACCTGATTGCATGACTGTGACATCATTATATCAAGTACTTTTAGTTCTTCTTTGATAATTTATGATTGGACCCTGTGAAGGACAGGGCCACCTCTCCAGGGACCCTGCCTCTTGCCCATTGCATGCTAACTAGGCTCCAGCCCCCAACAACCTTGGCTAAATGGGTATAGAAAATGGACACATGGAAATATTGAACACACGGCCAGTTAATTGGGGCTTTTAAATCTAATGTTCTCCTCCGCTGGACAGGAAGTCATGTTTTGGATAGCAGCTAGAGCAGTTTGTCTGGAATGAATAGAGGAAGAAATGGGAAGGTTGTTAAGGACTTCAGTGTGCTTGAGAAGAACTAGTTCATACTTTGTGTCATCCAACCACGTCTAAAGGCCAAAGTGTTTATACCTGTTCCGAATGGCTGCACTATTGGGGCAAAAAGCCTCCTCCTAGCTGCAACACACTACCTCCCTGATCTCGTACGAATGAGGATAAGGGCGCACTTTTGTACAGTCTGTCCTCCAAGGCATTCGTGGTGTTGCACTTGGTTGTACACACAAACAGTGAGGGACGTAGTTGTGTGAAGAATGACCAGAGAGAGCTTGAGAGACAAGTACAAACCCTGCCTTCGTTTCAAACCCCCACATACCTGGCCAGTCACAATGGGTATACTTGTCCGATTGACAGTTTTGGAAGGAGGGGGTTTCAGATACTGTTTGATGATTCAACAAGCACTTTGTTTGAAGCATACCCCTTTTAATTGTTATTAAAAGTTGTTCTAATGTATTTCTTCACCTTATGTGAAGCACTTTGAATTGCCTGTGTTTGAGATGTATAAATAACCTTGCCTTGCCTTGCTTCGCTCACCCATGACTCAACAGACGATGGCCTGACAGGTGGGCACCAAGAAGATTCGCCACCTAAAGGAAGTCAATCCTCATCAGCTTTAAAGCCAAGGACAAAGGAAACAGACGTCACATGCACACATACAGACAGGTTTTCTAAGCTTTTCTATGGGAGGCATACAGGACTGCCCTAGTAGGACGGGGCTACTGTTCTCCTAGACCCTGCATCTTTCCAGACCTTGTCATTCAAAACCTGTCCACCAGATGCCCCCAGAGTTTCCCATTCCTTGCCAATTATCCTACCTAGTTCCTTCCAGCCACACCTGTCCCTTGTTCCCTCGTTTAGCGCAAGAGTACATACCGGCCACTTCCCCCCTCTAATTAGCCAGATCTCCTATGTTGTTTCCTGTCTGTCAGTATTGTGTCCATGTTCTCTAAACTTACCTGTTGCCTGCTCTGTGTTTTTGACTGTGACATACTTCCTGTCTTAACCCCGTCAGATTTGTTAACCCTTTTGGACTGCCGACAAGTTGTCAAACTGTATGCCTGCTCATTACCCTTTGCTGTTAGTAAAGTTGTTTTAATTCAACCTGCTCTGCCTTGCTGTGTCTGCATTTGGGTCCACTTCCTTGTTGTCTCTGTACAAGAACCATGACACTGAGCATATATGATATAAATATTAAAAACAGATGTAACAGAATTCAATTTAAGCTGTTTATCAGATCAGTTATGTTTTGTTTTGTTCGTGTTGCCGGTAATGGAACAAGAAGTAAAAGTCTTCAAGCAGACTATTATTCTTTGCTGTAGATATTATAGATCTATCACTAACACTTCAAGTGGATAGTTCTGCAGATACAACTACCTTACATAAGTGAAAATATTGAAAAAAGAGATAGGCTGGAATGTGGAACTTAATTCTTTCAAAACTGATTGTACAGATAGTTGTAAAAAATTGTAAAATGCATATGAGATAAGAAGCCCATACAATAAAAACAGAAGCAGACTGGAAAAGACACACGCATCTTGGAAAAGGAAATGTGGCGTGAAAGAAAACATGCACCATGAAAGAAACCCTTAAGAATATAAAGATGCTTTTTTTCAAGGCCAAACAACACAAGGCTGCTGCTGACACAAGCCTCAGGGCAGTGGCATTCAACTCTTCATTCATGCCCGGGCTACATCTCTCCTGTGGCAGTGAACATGTGATCTTTCTATTCATCTACAAAAAGACTTCAAATAACTGTGTGGCCTGAATATTGCCTGTGTGCATGGTGGGTTCAAAAGTGACTCCACAGATTCTGGCCTGGATATGTTTTCATGTGCAAACCCTCCACAGGCAGGTCTGGTTGAGACTCAGATGAAAAGACAACTAACCGAACTCAGGAAAGACTTGATGTGAAAACTAAGACATTTATCCTTTGCAAAAACAAGAGATGTACTGAACATAACTGTGGTGTTAATCTCATGGCTGCTGAGACTGAAAACGTGGTGGGTAGATGTGCGGATGCATTGTTCCAGGCTCAAATACATCTTCTCCCAGACAGCTCGCCAACATCTTTGGCTAAGCCTGGTATTAAAGGCGCTGCAGCTGGAAAGAAATCAAAGCTGCAGTGACATAGTGTGCAAGCAGCATATGGCTTTTTGAGGAGGGATATTTTTAAATCATGATTTTCAAGCTACAGTCAGTGGTGGCCAATACCTTTGCTAATCTGGAATACATTTAAAGTGAAGAAATATTCAAAGGTATGAAGTATGTTTGCAGTTCTTCAAGGCAGACTGACCCATCACACTTATTAAATAGTGTGGAAACTCAGCAACACATTATTGACTTTAAACATAAAGTTTAAAATAGATTTTGACATGAAAATTCTTGATTTCATGTCAGGTTTCCCCGACTAGCCTGATATATCTGTGTTCAGGGAGATACTTGTACAGTGTAGGTGGTAGACAATGGATATTTAATGAGTGGCTAATTCATCTCAGAGCCTGATTTACTTCCATTATTTTGTAGCTTTGTATGAAAATTACTTGATGGTAAGGCTGTTTATTTTTAAAGATTTCCACTCGAAACTACCTTATTTTCTTATTTACTTTATTTTAAAGTGGTAAATGGGTTTAAACTAAAATGATCCAGGATTTTATGTTCCCACTCCCCAAAAATTTGTTGTGTTTTCTGCTGCCAGTCACCCTTGTAGTAAGACATTAGTTGTGGTAGTTGTAGGAAAACAAAAAAGCTCCCAAATTAAAAATTGAATATTGAGCTTGAGGGTTCATTCTTGACCTTGAAAATAGCAGTTTAAAAAAATATATCACATGGTTAACTTACTTGGTAGTCATGAAACTTTCATTCACATATTGCGGCCTTCCTCAGGAACTGAGGAGTCCTGGCAATTCCTGACAACGAAACAGTCCACTGAAGGCTACATGATGTGATGAAAGCTCCGGAAACACCAAGTACAGTAAGTGGACCTTGTGATGAGAAATTCTTGCCAAAATAAATAAATAAATAAATAAACTCATATCGTAACTACAAAATGTCATGTGAAACAGAAATATTGATCTCTAGTTGTAGAACATTTACAAAAACCTTTTTGGATCCTCTGGACTCGACCAGGGAGGCTTTTCAATGAATCAAACTGAGACCATGACCAAAGCTTTTCCCATTATACCTCAAATTATTTTGCCTAACTTAACCCACAAACCTGACCAAAAACTTTTAGTTATACGTCATGCCCAAAAGCACCCTTAAATCCTCTAATTTCTTCTGAGCTCACTGTTAGTGTTTAGTAACTTGCAGGGCTGGGAGGACATTTTGAGATTTGGGAGCACTATCGGATGCAAAAACAAACTCATCTAAAAATCCAGGTGTCGTAGTAATGTAACTAAAACATATAAAACATTTTGCTTTTTGTAGGATATCATACAAGCCACACTGCCAGATCAATGTAGATCACTGTACCTACAGAGTGCTACATTAGTGTAAGCCAGGGTGCACTGCATAGACACAAAGGCCATGAAGGCAAAGCACAGAAACTAGTTAAAGACTTGTCATATACTTCATCGCCTGAGGCAATCAATTGAGGTCTGGAGCAGCTGCCCAATTTAACAGTCCAGATAAATCATTCCCTAACAAGGAGACTGACATACTTCCTGTGCATAAAATGCCCTCTGATTAAATTGCCCATTTGGCAAAATCCCAAGCGTCAAATCCTTGGTTCTCCCTTGATGGTGATCTGCTCCTCCTGAGCCACATTGCAACCGATGTGATGTGTGTGTGTGTGTGTGTGTGTGTGTGTGTGTGTGTGTGTGTGTGTGTGTGTGTGTGTGTGTGTGTGTCCTCATTATGACAGGAGGAGAGGACAGAGTTTGCTGCGGGTCTGAGTTCACCTCTGCGCCCTCACTGAAATGCTGATCCTGGCTTATGTCAGACTGCAGGTGAGATGAGAATCGAATCTAACGCGAGGAGCCGAATTTGGAGGTGATAACGTATTTGACAAACAGAGGTTTGATCAGAGTCACCGTGAGAGTGAAGCATCTTGATTTAAAAAGGTAACACACACACACACATCCTCACACTGTCCCTGGGGGAAATGAGGCTGCAGTTAGTGTTGTCTGTAATCCTGCTGAAAAGCAGTTAAAACACAGTCTGCTGTGGTCCTTTTTAGGTTTATGGAACAAACTATCCTGAGGATTACTGTTCACATGGGCAGAGTAACTCCACAATAAACAACAACAAAATGACAGAAGTGTAAAGTAAAACAAAATGTTGATATAGGTCAGTATTTAAACTCACCATTGTACCACACACAATACAAGTTACTAATGTTAGAGCAGTTTTGTGGGCATTTTATAATGGGATTTCTCATTGCAGGGACTTGGTTTGATCCTCATACTTAAATGTCAAAATAGTTCGTAACCTAACTCTTACTGTTGACTTCATCCAGAGGAGGACAAAACCACCAAAACAATAAAAAATAAGAAAACCAGCCAACAACAAATAATCAGGAAACTTTGCTTCAGATAGGCTATGAAACCAGATAAATCACAAAATTCCAGTTTTCGTTTGTTAGTGCCACCTTAAATCTGATATGAGTGAACCTTGAGGAAAATAATTAAGTCTTGTGTAATCCCATGATCTATTTTTTGGATGATAGTATTAAAAGAATCTGCGCAAATACGAGCAGAGAACGCAGTGGCACACTTAAAGCAGCGCCAGTAGGAACATTTGAGGATTATTATAAAGTATGTGTTGAGTCGTTATTATGTACCATAGACACAGTACGAACCTCTATAGGTAGCTATAGGAGAGATAAACATCAAATTAATAAATTAAACTAAATTCTTGCCATAAATAACTACGGGCTGTCATAGAAAGGATGCAGGATTGTTTTAGGTGTTTTCAGGTCAACAACAAGTAAAACTGATGAAAACCTGAGAAGTAGGTTGAGTTTTTTGTGTTTTTTATAGAAAAAAAGTATGAGAAATCATGAATTACCTAAGAAAACTCACCAGCTGAAGCTTTCAGTGAAGGAAACATCGCAGCAAAGCTTCCACCTCTTTAACGCTCATCGTCCATCTCCAACAGAAAAACGTGTTCATCTCTGTCCAGGACAGTTTCTCCTCTTCCTCTTCCTCCTCTTCTGTCTACACTCAACCAGACTTTTCCAACATCTGTCACATCAGAGTCGCGCAATTTACTTCGCCCTCCTTCTTCATTAATTTCCCTTTCCGACTGCCGAATACCTCGGGGAGTTTTGGGATAATTGCGCTACTAAAATAATTTAGGTCGACTCTGTCTGTGTCTCGTCTTGTTGTGCGTGGTGATGCTGTGGAGAAGCTGCTGCGCTCTGACCGCGGTTCTGCTGATGCTGCGCCCTCCGCATCTCCATCCCCTCCGCTCAGCTGGAACAGAAGTCCCACAGATTTAAGGCTGGATCCGCGCCATGTGTCGGGGCCGTAATGCCTTAAATCCCCCATGTAACGAGTAGTGTAACTAAGAATGGGTCTGTTAGTTTTAACAAACACGAACTGCGTCGTTACTTTTGTCACCAGAACTCCTTTTTCGCTATAAATGTTTAAAAAAAAAAGATAAATCCCATCATCCTGTTCGTTTTTACCATCAACAAATGTCCACTACTTTGTGTATCAAGTGCATGACAGTAAGAGGACATATGTGCTTCTCCTAACAGGAGGTTGGTTCTGGAAATAAAATAGATCAAAGTATGTAAAATATTATCACTTTCAGTGAGTAATAACTGAAGTCTTACAATCATGAGCAGTAAAGATTATAAGAGGCTACATTTAATCAAATACTGCCTTTTAATTTACTACATTTCAAATGGAAAAACTGCACTTTTTTGGCTCTGCTGCACTTCTCTGGTCACTTTACTTGGCATTATAAGTATTAGGGTTTGCATATAAAATATGGCTATAGGATTGATTTGGAAAATGTAATGCATAATAAAAGTCACCTAGCTGACAGAACGGGCAGCTGTTTGACCAGCAACCCCCAGAAACCTGACAGCTTTTACAGAACTCTTTGCATGTTAATGAAGACACAACAACCTAGAAAAGATATTCCTGTAATCTGCCCATTTTTTTCGTATTTCTGGTATGTGTCAAAAAGCAGTACAGAAAAATGCTAGTTTAGTTTACTGGTTCATAGATTGTATAGCATGGTTATCTTCAGCCATGCTAGCAGTGTGGCTCTACAGATCGCGGTCCACAACAATGTCTCAACATGGATTGCCATTAAATATTGTACATGTGACATTCATGATCCCCAGAGGATGATTCTCTGACTTCTCCTCTGGCACCACCAGCAGGTTGACTTTGTGGTTCACAGTGAAATGTCTCAACAACTGTTAGATGGATTACTGTCTGGTGCAGAAATGTATGGTCCTTGTGAACTTTGGTGATTCACTGTATCATCAGGTCAAAATTTCAATTACTTCAATACTTTAGTTTATCGGTCTTACAGTTTGGTATTACAATGGGATCACAGACTCAGTATCATTAAAATACTACACTCTGAAACCACTTGAAGGTTCACCTAAACTATGCACTGTCATGGTAACAACAACGGTAATGCTTAAAGTACATTTTAGGGACCAGTTAACAACACACAAATTAAGAATGACTGTGTTTACATTTGATACATATAGTGAGTATATTTCATTGCTAGTACTCTAGATATTTTTTACTTTTTTAAGACAGTGTGGCAAATCCCCAAATTTCTGTCAGCTGGGAAGTAATTTTAGGATTTGGGGGCACTATTTGGCACTTCAGGGAATGCACGTTTAACTGCATTTCATAGCTAAGACCTTGATACTTTTCATTAAGCAGAATTTGAAAGCCAAACTTTCCATTAATGGAAAATTCTCTTTTCATATGTACAACTTTGGTCTTATTTTTGTAGTTTTGGCCACCGCTCCTAACAACATTGTACTCACCAACTTCATTACTAAAATCTAGGAACATTTCCAGCCTTGTTTGGTCGACTGACAGTTCTTCTTGCCCTGTCGTACTTCTTTTTAGCTCTGTTGCCATGTTCCTAAAACTCAAGAGCCAAGTAATAAACCAGAATTTTCCTTTGTATGGTGTTGCTTTTATTTAGGTAAAATACATGAAAGATATGCTATATGATAAGAGTTCTTCCTTCACCGCTGTTAGTAAGTACAGAAAAATAATGGAGTAGTGCCTTACTATGAATCCCAACAGGCTGATGCACATAAAAGCAGCTTTTTGTCAACAAAGTAACTGTTAGAACACATCCAGGGTGCCGGAGACGTGCAAATAATAATAATATGGGTGGCAAAATCCCCAAGCTGTCAGCTCTGAGGGGATTTGTGATTTTTTATTTATTTATTTATTTATTTTCCTTTTTTTTACCCGCCACACTGAGTGAGTGCTGGCATGTTTCCAGGGCACTATCACAGCTTGGAGGGAAAGATGGGCAGATATGCGTGGGTCAGCCAAATCTCCAGATTGAACAACAGCTGGATACGATAAAGACGAGTAGGCTCCGACTTTGTAGTAGAGACGAGGAATACCCCCCCCCCCACACACACACACACCCCCCCTTCCCCCTCTCACATATACATACACACATGAACACTAAAGTACAAACACACTCATACACACACTGCCTGTGTTTATTAATGAGGCTTCCAAATGCAATCTGAAAAAAAAACCCTCAAACTCTTGGGTTTTAAAACCTTAATGGCCCTGGTGACAATCCATCATACTTCTCAGTTCAGTTCAACTCAGTTCAGTCGTCCTGTGAGAGAATTATCCTTTTAAACCAGGATCATCATGGTCCATACAGACAGATTTCACTTGTTCAGACTGAAAAGTGAAGGGACTGACAGCTGTTGTTTACCGGTGCAGATCTGTATGACTATGCTGGAAAATAAGAACAGTTCAGAACAAAGAGAGTCCTTCTCATCACTGTCTAGTTTGGCTTCCCCCGGTGTGCTGACCTTTTCTCCCTGGTTAGAACAACAGAGATGCTCCCTACTGCAGGCTGAAAACTCACCTACTTAACATGGACCTCACGTTGCACACACACACGCAAACACAAACACACATTTGTACTTACTGTACTTGTGAGGACTAGGTGGTACGCAGTGTTCATCCGACCAAGTCTAACAGGCCAAAAGTGTTTATAGCTGTTCTGAATGGCTACACGGGAAGTCTGCAATCATAGAGACGGGCTAGACACCACAAATTAATCGAATAGGTATAACGGCACACAGTTTCAGACAGTCTCTCCTTGAAGGTATTCATTGTGTTGCACTCGATTGTGCACATGAGAAGTGGCAGAAGTAGTTGTGTGAGGCAGGACTGCTCCCTAAATGTTGATGATTTGAATCAACAGTTGAGAAGCCCCTGAGTCGACACGCATTTGCTGCACATTGTGTCTTGTCTCAAAATGACGTAAATACAAAACTTACTGTGACTGAAACAGAGAGGGATGATGCAAACGGAGGGCAGCAGCATCTTGCGCTAGGATTTTCTAACTTAACTTAGACCAGGATGAACACTTTTTATTCCTCTGACTGTGTGGAAAAGTGATGTTTTCATATCACAGATGATGAACAAAGGCATCGATGCCTGAAGTGCCGACTCTGAATCGACTCTGAATATCCTGATTCAAGTACAGCTCTAGTGTGAACAATGAAAAAAGAGCTTGAGAGACAAGTTGTTGAAATGTCACTTTCTGGAAGTCAGAAGAAGCCCCCCATTCCAACATGGGAAAGGTATGGGGCAAGGGGATTTCAGACACTGTGCGAGTCTGAAACCTCAAACTGTCCTTTGAAGAACCGAGGAGCGGACAAAATGCCCCCCTTTTCAAAAATGTCCTCATTGTCCAAAAATGTCCCTACTCTCAAGTTATAAAACTGAAGCTGGTCCTTACAATCATAGAAGTAAGAGAACACACGCTATACGAAATTCTCCCTGCAGACTTTACTTGCCCTGTAAAAAATCTTGGTTGCATTTTAACATAAGCTGTGATGGATCAAACTTGCTGTTGCAAAGCGTTGGTGCTGGTCTCCACTAAATAGCTGAATGGACGCACTGATGTGTGTGCTCTCTAAATAAATCTCAGGGAACATAATTAAGGTTTTTTAAGAACATTTAAAATGCTCCATGTACATTGAAGGCCTTTTGGCACACTGTGGTGTTTTTAAACGTCACTGCTCCGTTGGGTTTTTGTCACAGCTACATTGGTTTTCAGCCCCAACACACCCACCAAATGGGAGCTCAGAGGCCGTTGCCGAACTATGCCAAACTATTCAAGCATTCAACTGTTGCAAACGGGTGCAGAAACATTTTCACAGTGAATGCGTCCCAGCCTTAAATGAAAAGTTGCCCATCCAAAGAGGCCTTCCCTCTGGATTTAAGCACGTGTGCCTGTCAGAGCTCCATTCATGAGCAGCAGGAACAGACGAGTACACTTAAAAAACAGAGACTGAGGTGACAGCAGACATCCAAAACCGAGGATGTCTGTGGGGGTGGACAGAATTTAAACTAAATTCACTTCATAAAAGACAAGTTGGGTTCAAAACTCTTGGAGCTCCGAAAAGTTGTTTTTATCAGGACAGGTTATGTTTCAAACAACAGAGGGATCTTCAGAGACTGTCCCCACCAGAAAAATGTCAGACAGTTGTTCAAACACCTAAAATGACCTACCAATGTTTATGTTTCCTGACAATCAACCTCTTGTGGATGTGTGTGAAAAATGACAGTCCTCTCTTTGCAGCAAAGGCGGAAGTAACATGATGTTGTGTGAGGACCTAGCGTCTGCCTGTCATCTGTTGTCGTGCCAACTGCTTCCTCGTTAATGATTGGCTCCTTGGCCCTCTTCTGCCTCCTTCAAAAACAAACTGCCAATGAAATAATGAACTATTTTCAAAAACAAGAAGAATAAGAAGGCAAGTAGGAGAAAACACAAACATATGACATATGTAACACAATGGCAGCCATTGTAAAAGTTTAAACAAAGAGACATCACATACAGCTTTTCCTGCTTTCATCAACCTCAAAAGCTTCTTTCCCGTGTGCATGCTGTAGATTTGTCCACAGTGCCCACTACTGCAACTCCCCTATGAACGAGAGCGTGACTTGTGCGAGTATGTACCCAACAATTGTTGCAGACTTGGCATGCTGATCATGGTGCATCCTTAAAGAAGGAGATCAGAGTGGTGTCTGACTTTGACACTACAGACCTGGTAAGAAAGCACACAGTTATTATACAACTGAACATACAGAAGTTATCAGTCTCACCTCAAGAGGTGGGCTGACAACCTTGGTCAGCTGGTCCTTCCATCTTTCCAACATTGTGGTTAAAAGCATTATATTTTCACAGCTACTGGCCAGATTGCTAAAATATTTGCATTGGGTATTCATGGTCCCCAGATGATGATTCATAATGTTTCTGAGCTTCTTTTTGGTTTGCTTTTTTAGCTGTGATGCTACAAAAACATTTTCCAAATTTTCACAAAAAATACCCAAATCAAATGGGCAGTCTGACAGGAAATAATTGCTCCCAGGAGGATGAGCCTCATCCATTTTGGACACTATGATCTGTCCTGCAGCACCAACCTCTGGAAAACCACTGAACCAAACACTGGGATGTTTATTTCACTTTCACAACAGAGTCTTACCTTAACAACAACTGTAGCAAAGATTTTGAATGTATCCACTCTAGTTGTTGAAAAGGTATATGCAATCAGGGATTTTCCTTGCAACGCTGACATTGTTTTCTCAGACCGTAAGCAGTTTTTTCAGGATGCTTTGAGTTCTGCATTTGGGCTCCCACTAGGCGATGCTGGATTGGGGCTCAACCTCACGCTCGATTTTAATTAATCCTCATCCATTTGCCTGTGGTTCTCTGATTAGAGCAGGGCAGCCTTGCGCTTCCTCTTTTCCCTGAAGCAGAACATGGACCATCTGCCAGTCAGGATGCTGCTCTTGACGGACGAGAGGAGGGAGGCCACAGTTGATGCACAGAAAGGTGCAAAAGGTTATTAAGTTTTACAAGAGTCAGCACACAGTTAAATTCTCTTGTTGGAATATATTTAAGGTAGCCTCCTCATGCAAGCAACTGTCTAGAAAAAATCTAAACAATGAAAAAATAAAAGCAGGATTTCACAATTTAATGAATCTGATGTATTTAGATATGCGCCCTGCTTTTTCAAAGGTTTTCAGATGCAGAGAAAAAAACAGGGTGTAGACAGCTCATCAATAGCTTTACATGGACAGGACAGTGTAGCCCGAAGGTAAACTGGCACTCTACATATGAAGCTGCATCAGTCAGTGTTTTGGGAGGAGAGTGATACTCTGGGCAAATTCCGGAGGGGTTTAATTAGATTTGGTCCTCGGGAGGGGTCAGCACTGCCTTAAATAAACAATGGGAAAGTGGAGCCAATTAGGAAGGAGGAATCATGAAGCCTGACCTTTGGCCCCCAGGAGTAGCTACTGCTGAAATCCTAACAGCAGCACTGACAAAGAAAGACAAGTGATTGGTCAAGAAAAAGAGCTATTTACTGTATATATTCACACCGCGGCCATATGATTAGGAAAACCATATTATAAATATCAGTTCCTTGGCATTAAACTATACCTCTGAACCAAATTTGCTTCTATCCCTGATCCTTTAAATTAGTGTAATTTGTAGAGAGCAGTTTCTGCATGATTGGGCAGAAACGTGACCAGATTCTCAACAGCATGTGGCCACTTTGCTAGACAAAAATAAACAGCTGATGTCCATCGTGTCCACATGCATGTGAGGAGAATAATTTGCGAGTTGGTTACCTCTGAGTGCCCTCTTCGGTGTTCCTTTCTGTTTGTGAGTTTTTGTGTGTATATGTGGAAAACAGAAGACCTTCAATTTAATTTCTGCTTGATTTGATGGAACAAACTACAGAATGATGAGTCAAGTTGTTTTGGGGTTTTACTGCATATTCACTGTGTGTTTCAGACTCACTGCTCTCATCAACCCTGTTTCCAGCAGGCTATTTTCAGCAAAAAAAAATCTCCGATAAACTCACTATACAAGCACCAAAAAGCAGACAGACAAAATTAGCGACTAGCTGGTGAAGAAAGTCACTAAAAGCTAGATTTTTTTTTCATGAATTAGTGGACACAAAACAGAGCTAAAAATCTCTAAACGGTATAACCATTTAGAGCAAATGGTTATACCGTTATATTTAATGGAAAAGGCTCTGCTGTTTGAGGGAGTTCAAAAAAATCAACAACACAATACAACCACATAAGGAGTAGGCTGGGGGGAAGGAGCTGTGGCAGCAAACGGTGTTGGCGTGGGCGTAATCAGCAGAGTAACAGTGATCAGTATCAGGTTATAATGTCCGCACTGTACACCTGCATAAATATGATTGGACATTACAAACCACACAGCTGATGCCAATCAGCCAATATGAGCGCAAACCAGTGCTCTGCCTGAACTAACCATGGATGCATAAAGAGAACTGGATCAGCGTCGGAGGCAGGGCCCCGTTCATTCGTATGAAAGCTGCTCAGTGGCGCACAAAGCCAAAAAAGCTCGACTTCCCGGGTATAAAAGTACTCCGATCTTCTGAATAGCTCCCGCATTGTGCATCCCATAGAGCAAGCACACTATCGTTTCCATTAAATCCGCCTCCCGACCGCTTGGTCTCGAGCTCACTCACATGAAGGAAAATGACTCTATAAGTGGAAGTTGTAATTACACAGTTTGGCCACTGTCAAATTGGCTTCAAAGCCCAGCGCACTTCCTGGGGGCTTGGAAACAACACTATTCTTAATTTTTCAGCTTGTTCTGCTGCCCCCAGTGGCCAAAAAAAAAATCTATTAATGCACCATTAATTAATATCTTTAAGAACCCAATCAAGAATGTTACTGACTGTGTAAATCTTAGGTATATTCACATAAATGAATTCATCCAATCCATTTTAGAGAGATAGCAGGTTCCAGTCTCCAGACACTAAAACTCTCCACTGAAACCAATAACATTAAACATCTTTAAGGTAGGTCGACCCACTGTGTCTATTCAAGTGTAGGAAAACTCTCTGCCACAATGCTGACTGGCTGATATGATATTTAATTTAATGTCTGAATCAGCAAAGCAACGTTGGCTTCTGCCCAGCATGCACCTCAGCACAGTGAGCCAACAGGAAGTGCTTCGGGGGGAGGGGAGAAGAACGGGGGAAAGGAGCGCTTCTCAAGTGCCCATCCTTTTGTAATGGCTGCCAGTGACATCTGGTCATCCTGCTGCCATCCACAGGCCGGGCCTGTTTTTATAACCATGAATATTACGCTGGGATTATTTCTTCAGCAGATTTGCTCCGTCTTGTGATGTTTTTTTGTAACGAGAGAGAGAAAACAGACATCGTCCAGCTCCTTCCCTCAGTCCAAGATGGTGATAAGGAAGAAATGTAAGCTGCAGTGATTGCATAATGGGGGGACCTCTGTTACAAACAGGGCTATTTTTTGGAAATTAAACTGAGGAAAATGCTGAATACTATAATTGCTTTATTAATCAAAACCTGCAACAACTAACAAATTGTGAGCAGTAATACATTGTTCTTGTGGAGGTTGCATTGTAAAGGTCGGCAGTCATTTTTTTAATCCCCCTTTTATTGTTTTTCTATCAAACATTTTCCAACGTGGCTCTTCTCCGAAGCCTTGAAGCTTCTGACAATTAAACCCCCATAAACCCTGCTGATGTAAATCTCTGTCTTTATGAATGGAAGCTGTGATGGACTATCAGCTGGTGCCAAAGGTCGCACTAATGCTATTCCACCAGACCAAAGCATTCAAGCACAAATAGACCTTTTAGATTTTAAATCCATGTTGAGGTCTCAGCTGTTGCGTCCTCTAATGAGATTCTAGTTAATGCCGAGTGTTCTTCAGGGTTAAAATATTGGCACCGCTATAAAGGGAGTGTCGCTTCAGCTACAAGCCTTGAGCTCATTTAATTTTCGAGTGTCAGCGATTTCAGCGTAACCCTCATCTAAAAATACGAGTTAAAGGACAGAAGCATAAGGCACTGCAGCACTTTCTCATGTCGGGTACTAATCCCTAAAGAGCGATCTCGGAGACGGATCAGCACGTGACAGATCAACCATCGGAAAAATTATGAATGTGTGCCGGCAGCTTGTGTTTGTGAATTGGGCTTTCATTTCGGTGTGCGTGATATGGGGGTTTTCTCTCTCTGCTTAGAATAAATACTAATCTCTTAAACATCATGTGTGCATCAACGGAAGGCACAGACGCCCAGCGACCAGGCCATATCAAAAGATTAGATGCCAGGAATCATGAATGACTATGTTTTGCTGCCAGTTTCAGATGGGATTCGTTGATGATTTTTCTCATCGGCACGTGACAGAGATACAAACAGTGAAGGTCCAGGCTGCGCTGATGGTCCAAGCCCCCCCCCCCCCACACACACACACACACACAAACACAAACACAAACACACTGTGCAGATGTCAAGAGTTTGATTCAGTGCTCATGGTCACGCTTCATTTCCCAGCACACATGATGTTTACTATAGTTTACTCTCTTGGAATGACACATGTGCAATGATTGGTTGCCTACATGTGTATCACACCTACCTGCCAGGTGACAATTCCCAGGTTTTTTCTGGTAGGTGACTGTAATTTGCTAATATCACATGGTTCCCTTTCACAACAAATAGATATCAGGGTTCGTACAAAGTCTTGAAAGTTTGGGAAATGTTTAATTTTATCCGTTACGTTTTCAAAGTTAGGAATATGCTTGAATTCTAATATACTCCTTGAAAAATGCTTGATTTTCAACATAATCTGGTGTTTCACCATCGACACAATCACTCATGTAAACCAAAAATCTTTTAATATTTGAAATGAAATGATCCTGTCATCATTTTTGTTTGTTTTCTTCTGGCATTTATAGTAACAGTTTAGATGATAGTGATGATAAAGGCTTCGAGAGTCTGGAAAATTTTGGTTGAATTTGGTTTGCTTGAATTGTACTCTTAAAAAGTTGTACAAACCCTGAGATATTATATAAATATACACTTAACTATACTGTCAAAAGTATCCGGTCTCTAAATATACTATAAACTTTTGAGTTTTGGGTGTATACCTTTTAGGCCTCAACAGGGTTCGCACAGCTTTTTAAGAGTAAAATGCAAGCACTTTCAAGGTACCTAAACCAAATTTTACAAACTTTCAACATTCTCGGAGTCTTTATCATGTTACTATAAATGCCAGGAGACAACAAACAAATATGACGACGGGATCGTTTCATTTCAAGTATTAAAATGAGTGATTGTGTCGATGATGAAACCAACTCTGAAAAGATGATTGCCATCTTGTAAGAAAATGTTATTTGTGGATATTATTAGTATTATTAGTTGAAAGAGGTCCAGATGTACTCAGACTTCAGATACAAACTGATTTCGAAAAGTCTGGTGTCACTGCTGTAAGGAGTTTATAAAATGATACCTTCCAATAAACCACAACATGGTAAGAATTTGAACAATTAAGTTGGAGGAGCCATCTTAAACTGGTTATAAACCAGTGGTAGATTAAAGAATTTTAGTGCAATAACAAATGCACTACCATGGAATTGAAATAGACAAAAAACAGGACCCTCAGTTCAGCTAAAAACCACTTACGCTTGCCACAGTCCAGAAGCATTACTCCAAAAAGAACTGGCACCTTTTAGGCACAGATCCACTAGCAAGTTCTATCTAAAAACACCACCCACACTCACAGGGTGGGGGTACAAAAATATTGAAGGCAGACTTGTCTTGTTAAAAATTCCAATGAATAAAAATAACCCACCCAATTATCTGGAAACTATAAATTAAATGTCAATATTCTATATGCATGAAACAGTTTTTCATGCTCGATCCGGCTGCTTTATTGACATGAAGAGCACCATCAATTACAACCCTGTCTTCAAAGTGATTGGGTTCTTGTGCGGTTTATTTTACGTGTGTGAAAGTTGTAAATAACGCCACAACCAGCAGGCTGATAGTCACCATCCTGTTAAAGAGAAATCACTTTGTTTTCCGTGTTCTGTCTTTTTCATTTTGGCACGAAGCAAACCCAGAAAGGAAGGAGACGCTGATTAATGGCGTAGATCAATGGAAACATATTGGATGTACAGCTTTGATACATTGACCCCCTGAGGCGTGAATGCTAAAGAGGACTATAGTATTCTAATAGTGTGGCTTTTCCCTTTTGAAAAAGGTTCAAAACAGGCTGGACCCAAGCGCCAAACACAGACAGGCAGGTCGGGTAGGTTTTACAAGGGTTTATTTCAAGGGACGTGTACGTGTGTGGGCTGAGGCAGGCGGCAACCAGGAGAGTTTCCACAGGAAAACAGGATACGGTTCCGGGCGTGGGCGAGTCACAGGGAAGCTGGCAAGTAGGGCTGGAGCAGATGATCCTGCGCACAAGAAAAGCGGTTAAAAAGGGTGAAATCAAATAACACTAAGAAAGCATTAGGTAACAAGAGTGGCCAGGAGCGTACTACCGCACAGGTTAGACAACAATCTGGCGAAGATGGACTGAATTGCTGGAGTTCTTAAGCTGTGGAGTTGATGAGCTGATGGAGAACAGGTGCGTGATTGCTTCTGAGCTGGAGAGCAGTGATTGGTAGTATTGAGACCGGAGCCAGCAACTAGGAAGCGGGAAACAGGGAGAACCCGCCCACGCCCACAGACAAGCACACAGACTGACATGACATACCTGACAGACAGAGGGAGACAATGGAAACACCAGGGAAGGAGAAAACACAGGGACAACACTAGGAAACACTAGAGGTGGAGGGAGCATCCACGACATCTAATCAATGTGCACACCCTGAACACCACCCACGTCTTGCTCATTGTATCCCTGTTTCTTGTATTTTCTCACCACACTGCACCATGGTCCTATGGTAATGCTGGTCAGTTGGTCAATCAATCAGTCCAACACTGTAGTCAAGAGCAAAATATCTCGACAAGTGAATTGGAACAGATATCAATTAATTCAATGATTTTGGTGATTCTCTGATGTTTCATCTAGCACCATAAACATAATCCATCCAATCCTTTTCTAAACCGCTTATCCTGCTCCTGGCCATGGAGAAATAGACAATCCTAGCACAGTACGCCCTCGACAAGTATCATGCTAAATGCAGGTATGTTAGAACGTTTAGGTTAGCATGCAATGCTAGAGGAAAGCTAATGGAATATCCAAATGGAATTCATCCTCTGGGAAGCATGAATTTTCATACCAGTTTTATGAAGCTCAGTGAAAGTTCAATCAGGAAGACTATCTTTATGCCTCATTCATTCACCCATAATAATCAGCTGATTATGGGCGTTTACTCTCTTACTTGTCCAACCAGATTTCGCCACAATCTCCATCAGCCAATCATATTGCTGCTGTCAAACTTTAAATCTGTCACTAATAATAGGCGGTCCATATGAATATTTGGTGCTCAGTCAGTCTGCATACAACAACGCTGAGCTCTGCATCCAGCTTTCCAGCCTCCTCCTGTATTAGCATTCAGTCGTACGCGACCTCCAAATCAACCAAAGTAACTTTCCAGACACTTAATTTGAATAATGTCACCTAACCTCCTCACCTTAATCCAAATAACTGTCTAAAACCAAACCCCAGGAGGTACCTGTGATTCAGAGACGTGGGTGTTGTGTGTATTAGTATATTGTCTGTTGTATGTCCTTGTTGCTGTATTTTATTGTTTGTTCTATTTTTTGTCCCACAGTGACTTTGTAACCAGGAGGACTCCTGGATCTCCTCTAGGCTAATTCAGCTGCCTCTAATGAACCTCCTGAAGACAGTCTGGTTAGTTCATCCTCATTTTACATTCTGGTGATGTTCCCCTAACCCAGATTATATAAATGCATATATTTTTATTGTGAACAACAGTGAAGCCTCTTCATTTTCAACTTTCTTTTGGTTGCACCTTGATTCACCTGGTGGCAGCGCTGACCTCAGTCTGCCTGAATGTTATTACAGAGCAAAACAAATCAGGTCACAGTTCAGTCCAAATATAGCAATCTGGAATGAGTTGTATTCACTAGCAAGAACAAGTACTACAAAGTAGTACAGCATTAAAAAGTTAACTAGTTTTTTTTTTTTTTTTACCAGAATAGATATTAAATGATCTTTTCGGGACACAGACTCAAATTGGAATCAAAAGGTTTAAATTTGATCTAATCTGTTTGGATGAACACAAGAATTTAAAGGGCTTTCTGATGTTGGGTGCACAGGACAGAACAAACAGTTCTGTTCACAAATAATCTGATTTGTGTGTTGAAGACATAGTTAAAGTGGTTAGATGCTGCTGACCTCAGAGTGTCTGAGGTCAAAACGATGTTTTTTTTTGTGTTTATCCATCCGACCATCTCCACCTCCTCTGGAGCTGCTGAGTTTCCTGGTTGAGGGACCAGACTCCTCCTACGAGTCTCCATCCTCTATCACACACCATCCATTACTGGAGCATCATCCGCCCTCCTCACATATAGTATGTTATGGTCATTTTTTATTCACTGCTCAGAGCTGATTTTTTGTTTGGCTATTTAATTTACGTTCTGAAATGTAGCCAGTTTCAGTTCCCCGTCTGAACCGCTCTGAACTGACCAAAGGAACAATAGCAGAACAAATTTAGAAGACAGTTAAAAGCAGAAAAGGAAAGGAGCGGCTTGAATCTCTGAATTGATGCATCCATTCGTCATCATTATCAGAAGAACCTGACTCGTCCCTGCTCCAGAGGACATTAAAGGCCTCATTTCCACAGAAATAGTGGTGCGCCCAGTAGCCTTATGACTAAGGCTCATACCACATAACTACGACGTCCACGTTTCAATTCCATCCAGGGGACCTTTGTTGCATGTCATGACATACCTCTCTTTCCCTGTGTTTCCTGTCTCTCTTTAGCCTGACATCGCCAGACTAATTCGCAAATGCGCAAATGAGAATTAGTCTGGAACCTCTCAGTTCATTTTTGATTTCAAAGGGGCGTTATCAATGGGCGCAGACCAAAAGGCCTCTGGACACAATTGGATAGACCTACAACCAATCAGAGAAACGAAACGTGTGACGTAGTGCTGAGCGAATCCTGTTGCAAGTACAGCAAACACATCTTTCTCATCAATAAAAGCTTCAAATGCAGTTGTTTGTTCTTCTTTTAGAGAAAATATACCGTCCAGTTTGTTTAATACTGACATGATAGCAGATTCAGAACGTTCCACATCAGCGGCAGCCATCTTGGTTGTTTACAGAAATAATCTGTAGGCCACAGTCATCGTATCAAACCCGCCCCATATTAGATAAACGGTTGTGATTGGCTGGCTGGAAATCTGTCTGAATGGGAGGGGGACCAGACGCATCTGCCAGAGCAAATAAAACACAAGCTTGCAGATTCGTCTGGTTCCCAGGCTAGTCTCTCTTTACACTGGGACTCTCAAATAAAGGCAAAAAGTCAACAATAATAAATAACAATAAAGTCTGCAAATTCAAGAAACATTAATAGAGATGTTCTCCTTTTTTAACGTTGCATACAGTATTTTGACAAATCAGTCCCAAAAAAAAGTACCAACCAGACGGTCCAATAGTCAAACTCTCACATATGTCCGTTAAATATGAAGCTACAGTTAGCTTAGCTTAGCATAAAGAGTGAAAGCTGGGGGAAATAGCTAGCCTGGCTCAGTCCAAAGGTAAAAAAAAATATACCTATCAGCACCTCTAAAGCTCACTAGTTCACTTTGTTCAATCTGTACAAAAACCAAAGTGTAAAAACAATAATTGGTGCCGGAATATTTCTTGGCCAGGAGCAGTGAGTTCCTGGAGTCTTGCTGTCACACCAGCAGCTGTAGCTTTATATTTAACGGACACATATGCGAGTGGTATCAATCTTTTTTTATATTTATTAAATTAGCAGAAATACATGCACACACAGTAGCTTGCTTTAATTTAGGACTTTATTTTGGTAACATAAAGATTACCTTGATAACTAATCAATACATCTAAAGCAGCAGTTTAGGTTTCTTTCCCTCCAGGAGTGGGCAGTATTGATTCATTAAATTCATGAACACAAAACACATACTTTTTAAATTGACTACAATGTTTACCTAATGTTAATATACCAAAAAGACATCATTTATTAATCTTATTACTTGCTTTTAAAACAAAAAATTTATTTTGCTATCAGACTTTTTATCTCAGCTGCAGACTGTCTTTATTTCTAGAATATCTAACAAAACTTTACAGCAGCAGTTGATGATCCACTTTTTAATGTACACTAAAACATTCACACACTTTCAGAAAGAGGAGGAAAGTGTCGCTCAAATGACAAACAACTTTTGAATCCACAGTAAAAACACCTCCTGCTTTTTTCCTCGACAAACAATCTGAGCTGGGATTGAAAAAAAAAAGACAACACAGTCTAATCTGCTGGAATCAAAACAAGCCTTTAAAACCTCTTTAGTGTCTGCTGCACTAATCTCTGAACTGGTCAGTGAAAGTGCACACAGTTCAGATCAGGATTTAAACCCTCTCGGGCTCTCTCAGTAGATTGGCAGGGGGAGAAGAATCTCAGTGATGTTTTCTATAGTGCTTAAACATGAACATTTGAACAGGGAGCAGCATTAAGGGTTACGTAATCTGTCCCCAAGGGAGTCATATGGATCAGGGATGCATATAGAAAATGGGATTTCATTCGGTTTTCTCTGCAGTGCCCCACTGCTGTGATGTAAGATTACTTCTCG
This sequence comes from Macquaria australasica, assembly GCA_005408345.1. NCBI lineage: Eukaryota > Metazoa > Chordata > Actinopteri > Centrarchiformes > Percichthyidae > Macquaria > Macquaria australasica. Next base: position 1,583,450 of record SEMN01000047.1, on the reverse strand, counting down.
CTATTACAGAACCAACTCGGCGGACATCCCGTGATGGCCTGAGTCAGCACGTTGATCATATGACGGGAGCAGAGGATCCTGGGAGTTCGGCATGTTTTTGAGTTTTGTGGTGGCTTTTGACAGTTATGCGCTGAAATGGGAAACAGATGTGGCCTCATAGAGGGGAGAAAGAGGAAAAAAAACAGGAATTTACCGTCAGACTGGGCCTCAGATTTACTTTCCAGTTCACACAACGAAGAGCCTGAGTACAGAACAGAAAATCAATCTCATCATTAAGATAATGGCTCACATCAGAGCATTTGGATTATAGATGTACATTCTCAACGTCAGCCTATATAGGGATATTAATAGATTTTCTAACGCTGCAGATAAAAATAGTGCCATCGACCGCTTGGTAACCACCTTAGTAAGGAATATAGGATTATAAATCTATCACTGCCTGTAGCTGTTCCTCCTTTCACCAAGCCCACACACACACACACACACACACACACACACACACACACACATATGTACATTTACACACAGGTCATGACCTGCTGCCTGTTCGTTGGTGATGGGGGGGGGGGGGTTGTTGGGTGCTGGATGATGGATCAATAGAGACACTATCGTCCATGAGTCTCATTATCTAAAGTGGCCATGGAGGAATCTGGAGGAAGAGTCTTAAAGGATCTTAAAATGCACTCTGCTGCCTGGTGAAATCCAGCGAGCAGACTCAAACCTAGAAAAAAAAAAAAAAGAGCAGCCATCGATCAGATAGATAGTGAGCTGTCAGTGATGAGAGGCCGGGCCTGCAGCCGCTCGCCTGTGCTGCACTTAACACACCAGAGATCGTAACACAGTAACGGAGATCTTAGCACAGCCCCGGAGATTGCTCGTGACCTTGAGGGGCGCTGAAGCTGCTAACTTAAGAGATAGATCGCTGCACTTATATGAAACTCTCATCAATTCATGTTGTTGGAGGCACTGATGGCATTTTACTGTCAGTAAAGTTTCCCTGTAGCTGTTTCACCTACAACAAAGTGTTATATTACACATTTGGGGCCCACAAAACCGTGCCCACAAGAGGCAACAATGTTCATTATAGCCATAGTGGATGATTACACCCTTACTCCACATTATGAAAGTGTTGGAACAAACAACATGTTGACTGTTTTGTTATTGTTAGAGTCTTAGAAAATGGATGTATGATTAAACTTTGTTGTAAAAGTGGCACTAGAGGATTAAGGGTTTATCCTTTTGGGAGCATTCAAGTGAGGCTCTGTAACTTTTGCTGTAACAAATTAAAAGTTGTAAGCATTAAAGTGCATCCTTGATCAATTTAATGCACCAAGGAGTTTCACCGCAACAGCCTTACTTGGTCTGGTGTGACCAGTGGGCTAGGTTATGGTGGCTAATGTTAGCAAACTTTAGCTACATATAAATTACTGAGTCATTTTGCTGACTTTATGATGATTCTATCTCTTCTTGTACTACTGTTACAATGTGTTTTACCATTATCCTGTAATTGTCACTTGTGGCTACAGTGGCTGTTAACTGTGTGCTCAGTATATTTCATGGCAATCTGCCTATATAACATACTGTAATATATGAACTAGCTTGTGGGCAACAAGCATTTTGTTCTAAGGGTGGGACCATAGACAAGCTCATGAAGTTTCTAAACTGAAAAGGTTCAGCCTCTGAAAATGCTCAGTGAATAGTTTTTTTTTAACTAGATTTTGATATTTCTTGTGTAAAAGTGGAGAAGTGTTGGTTTTCCAGAAAAGCTTATTATGATTCATCCTCTGAGGATCATGAATATCCACATCAGATTTTATTGGAATGTTGTTGAGATACTTTTTTATGGATTAAAGGATATGTTTTTGGACATTTTTCAAATCAATCTTAAAACAATACTCGCATGCTGATATGTAAATGGCTGCTGTAATCGTTCCTCCTGTGCACACTGGCCTTGAAGAGATCCCTGCGTAATCCAATTCCAGTGTAAGTGATGGGGGATAAAATCCACAGTCCTTGTTCTGTGTAAAAATGCATTCTAACATTCAGCTGAAGCTAACATGAGGCTTCAGCAGTCTGTGTATTTTACACGTTTACAGTCTTTTTGGTGCTTATGTCCCTCTTTTTGTTTTCCAGACAATGTTTCCCTGCTGAGCTGCATTCGAGGGACAGTAGCACTAATAGGAAATTTTGACTGAAGCTTTGGAAGATACGCACTTGATTTGACTTAAGACTGCTGAAGCCTCATATTAGCTTTGGCTGAACTTTAAGAATTCATTTTTGCACAGAGCAAGGACTGCAGCCCATCACTTACTGTATATTGGAATTGCATTGGGAGGGGGTCTCTTCATAGCCAGTATGGACAAGGGGGAAATTATTAAAATTTGCATATGGTGTGAGTATTGTTTTAAGATGGACTTGTAAAAATGTGAACCTTTAAAGTGTTGATCAAGGGGAAATTCCAACCTGATGATTGTGCTAAAGGAAGGAAGTGTCACAAATATTGTTCAGAGTCGTCCTCTGGGAACCATGAAATGACACCAGATGATATGACAGTCTGGCCAGTCGCTGTGCGTAGCTCCGGACCAGAGTGTTGGACAGACAAATCACCTGACTAACCAACATCAGTCAGTCATCCTTAGGCTTCACTGCTAGCAGAGCAAAAATGTGATAATTCAACTTCATTCCATCGTGGCAGAAATTTCTCTTTGGCCACATCTCGAAAATGTGATGTCAAAGAATATAAAACATTACTGAAATCACCTAAAATATAAATGACATCAAATCTATGTGCGCAGCCAAAAACAAAAATCACTGACTGTTTTAATTTTGCATTTTGCAAGAAAATATGACGTTGTTCAAAAGACCGAAGACTTTGTGAAAAACTGTGAAAATTAAATATTTTAATTATATCAAAATCAGATTTTACATTAGTTTGAATTCTGCCACAGAACCAACATAGTGAGGTCAGTCACACTAAAAACTCATCATATTGTTAATCAGCACTTCACATAAAAGCATCTACCATTAGGCCTCACTGTTATTGAATTATAAGCAGTGTTGTAGTAGCCGTAGTAGCTCTGGTAAAAGTATAATCGCTACAAAACTAACTGTGGTACCACTGAATGCTTGTTCAGTCAGACCTCATTACATGTGTGAGTAACCTGCAGCAGCACAACCATGTATCATTGGACATATGAGCTACACGGGACGTTTTTATATTTAGACTAAGTGACTCCATGTGCTAGACTGCTGTATGACTATAGGAGTCACACGACATGTTCATATATACACACAGACGTGACACATTAGACTGTTGACTAACTGCATGAGGAAGTACGTATCCACCGAAAACCAGACGACATGGCAGAGAAAATAAATACGGTAAAGATCTATTTTGGCTCTGGCGTGGGACATTTATTTGAATGAGTTAACGCTCGTGATCAAGTCTGATACGTCATGTTCATGTACTATCAATGTTAAAAACTCTTCTCTGCACTTCTGAAATATGCAACATGTTTGACTACCAACCTTCAATCACTAATACTGTTATTAATTATGTTGAGGGAGGAATACTTAAATAAAGGCTTTGTAATCTTACCTTTTCTCAAACATCACTTAAATGTTCTTATAATCATTTGACTTTTGTTCTCTGCCCCCTGTACACCTGAAGAGGGTCTAACTGTGAGCATCTACTAGTATCTATTTTTTACCAACAGTGTCTGTAGTGGAAAGACACCGGTGTCTTCCTTTTTTGATGTACATCAGCTTTTCCACTCCAACTGTCACAGTCCACGATGTATTAAAATGTCCACGTGTCCATTTCCTGTGGTTTCAGATGTTCTCTGTACCCTATACCGTCACATTACCAAGGATTTCTCCACTTGGTTTTCAGTTCATGTAGATAATAACGCTGGTGTTTTACGTAAGCCTAAAAATGTTTCACTTGTTTGTTACATGTGGAAACATTTTTGTTACATCCTTAATCATAACGTCTTTCTCGTTTATATTCATGCACTGAAATTACAACCCTGTCACCTAGAAATTATGTCAGTACGTCTACGACCCAATAACATTTTCTATCAACATAATCACGAAGTTTTATTAATTAACGTGTCTCTCAAGTCGCAAAATGTTGATGCCGCTGATGTTCACTAACAACGTTTTTCATTTGTTTCCCTATGATGTCCGCTCTTGCAATACAATATCTACGGTGGCCGACAAGGGCAAACGTGCTGCAACGTCCCAAAACATTTCCATTAAGAGAAACGTGCTGCAGCTTCAGAAACGAGGCAAAGTCAAAAACACATACGAAAATCCAAAACAAATACAACGGAAACGTTCTGCAAATGAAAAAAAAAAAAACATTCTATGGAAGTTCTCCAGGTCAAATGTGAATAAGACTACGTACAATTTTATGTCACCTCTTTACTCCACTTTTCTTCCCGCTTCAATCAAAAACAAACAGTCTCTCTTTCTTGGATTGAAAATCAAGCTGTTCAGCTTAGCGCTCCCCCTAGTGGCCTGGAGAACTTTCGTTTTATTGACTGGATATGCAGCGTTTTTCTGTTGCATTTGTTTTGGGAGTTTGTGTGTTTTTGTCGTTTCTGTATTTGCAGTGTGTTTGCTGTTAATGTATTTTATTTTTGGCTTTCTGCAGAACGTTTCCGTTGTTGTATTTGTTTTAGGATTTTTGTATGTGTTTTTGACTTTGCTTCGTTTCTGTAGCTTCAGCACGTTTCTCCAAATGGAAATGTTTTCTGCCGTTATAGCGCGTTTGCCCTTGTTGGCCACCATAAATATCTGCTCATAGCAACTAAAGTGTGACAAAAGTTTTTTATGTTAAGCACTCGCAGCACTTAGTTAAGGTTCGGGAATGATTGTGGTTTTAGTTCAATATTGAAAAAGTCTAAAGACTCGGTGGATGAGACAGGGCGTGTTTACTTTACTAACATTTTACCCGAAACCGCGACCTTTCCCTAAACTTAACCAAAGTGCTTTTGTTGCCAAACCTAACCACAGACTGGACTCAGGATGCGAACCGTGGTCTCTGGACATGACTTGCATGTGGTACAACAATGCAGCACTTTCTTCAATACAAACAAATGTTGCCACGGTCTCAAGGTCATTAAATACAGAATTACTCTTCAAAATGATTCAGCATAGACTTGAAAGCAGACTATAGTATACTTTAAAGTTAAAAGTCTGGGCCTTTTCCTCTTTCGTATCATGTTGATTCTTGTACATTTTGGCCAAGAACTAAGCACATGTTCATATTTTATAACGGCAGCTCCCCAGAATGCAGCAGAGCGCTGAGTTCACTGCCAGCCTCTGAGAAGTTTTCAAAAGTGCCTGTGTAATCTGACACCTGACATCATCTGGTTTTGGGATCTTTGCTACTGGAGTGAAACCACATGTAATTCCCTCGCCTGAAAAAAAAAAGAAAAAAAAAAAGAAACTCCTCCCCAGACCTGGAGCTCCCATTGTACTTCCTCAAAATTCAACGATATAAACTTGCACACTGACCTACTTTGACAGCAGAGGAAGACTTCAGACTCAGAAAACTTCACCAAACTCTTTGACTTTTGGACTTAAGGTAAAGTTTGTTGTTTGCTGATTTCCTGATGCAGAGTTTTACTTTCACTTTTGCAGATTCCTTCTTCTGAACAGGGTTAGTTTTAGAGTTAGTAAAAATCAGTCTAAAGGGATTTAGATAGACTGATACTGATGTTTTGCACTAAAAGGTAAACCAACTTGTGTGTAAGTGAGCTGAACTGAACTCAAACGATAGAGAATTGACTTCATTACAGGCTTTGATTTCCCAGGAAAGACTTTCAGTTTGACTCTCAAATTTCTTCCCTTTGAATTTAGGCTCAGATAAGATAATAAGTATTTTTTGGCAGCTAAGAAAGTAATTATTCTTAATAGCATTAGGATTAGAGATATGATTTTGACCCAGTTGCACCTTAATAGAAAGAGTTTTGGTTGTCAGAGCTGCAGCCTTAACTGGCAGCTGTTCTGACCTCTGCAGAGCTAATGTGGCGTACTCATGGAAAAATACAACAAGAGACATATGAAAACATATAATTTAAAATGTTGATGCTTTATGTAAAACATGAATTCATTTCTAAAGCAAAGAAACTACCACCAGGATAATTCTTATGATTCATGCAGTGACACAGCACAGTGCACAAAAAATTTCGGATTAACTGTAAATTATTTGCATAGATCATGAAACCCTGCTATTTAAATCATGGCATTTCAATCAAATCCCCCAAGGGTGAAGCCATGCTGGATATAATCGATGTGTGTAGGAAGCAGAAAATGCAAAGCAGCTCAGTTCACACAGCCTCAGAGTTAAAGCAAACAGTTTGTTTTCTGCCTTAAGTTTAGTTAAACTTAACAGGTTGATGGCCTTTACTGGAAACAAAGGGCACAAATGCAGATTAGAAGCAGGATGTCATAAAACAAGAGAGAAACGGGGAAGCTGATGAATGACAGATGGCAGGAAAGCAGAGAGAAGCAAAGGTGGAGAAGAAGTTCAGACTGCGGTGAATGTTTTAAATCTGGACGTGAAAACGCACTGAGAAAGTGTCTGAATCCCTGATGAGCGAGGCATCGAGGGAACTTTTCCAACACAACAACAAAACGTTAACCTTTGTAGTTCACTGGAGTTTGACTCTTTATCTGGTGTCTGGTCTTCATATCTTTGGAATGAAGCAGCTGAAGGATGATATCCATTATCTTCAAATTTGATCATGTTCGTGGCAAAAAGTTTAGTATTTTCCCCAGACTTAAGACTTCCTATGGAAACAGCTCTCAGAACAGCAGCTGTCTGTTTTATGTCGCTGACCGCTGGACAGTGTGCAGGTTTTCCCTCTAAAGTCAGCTGTTGGAGGGTTTCCTTGGAAATATAAACTAGCATGCTCCTTGTCCTCGATGACGTGGGTGAAACTCAGTGATTGAAACCATCATGTGACAGTAAACCAGTCTACAGAAACTCACACAAAGCGATGTTTCATTTTACATCCTTTTATTTATCGTAGCGGGTTTGACTCAACTCTTTAGCAAAAGGCTAATACAGGTCTTTTGTGTATTTGAGGCTGGTTTGTTGCGTCTAAAACAGGAGGTTTTGTGTGTTGTTGTTCTTTCAGGATGTTGCAGTGTGTCTGCCTGCTGCTGCTGGCGGCCTCAACTCTGGGCCACCTGGATGAAGCCACTCTGGACATCCAGTGGGAAGAGTGGACGGTCACGCACAAGAAAGAATACAACGGCCTGGTCAGTGTCTGCTAGTGTGTACTGTGTATTAATGTTTATAGCAAACTAAGTCCTCTACAATATTAAATAAGAATACAGGAGGATGAAGGACAGAAGTGATTATACAGAGAAATATAGGAGCTGACATGAGAGGTAGGGGCTGCCACAGCCTTAGGACTGGACAACAAAGGCCCATAAGAGATCAACATATCTGAAAAAACATATATCAATATAAGTGATGATCAGTAGGATGGGGTTTTGTGTGAGGGATTGTACTCATTGTATTTAATAAGCTGAACTAGTGTGGGTTGGGTTTAGTAAGTTGTGCTTTGCCAAACACTCCTATCCTAGAAAAAACTAGTTGCTGCACATCACAACTATACTAATATCTAAACCCACCAAACATGGTTCCACTTAGTGAAACTTACTTCTCTGTAACAGCAAGGCTCTTCAGGACAGCCAGGACAGTTTGCCTCAACTGGAGAAAACATTATTGCACAACTTTATGCTTAATAGTGAAAAGAAAAGGCCAGAGAGGAAAAAAAACAGTACTAGTGTATGTACTAAATGTACTACTGTTTGAGCTGCATACGTAAATGAATCTGGTGAAGCCTCATATTTTATTAAAAGATCACAGTCCACATGATGGGATTTCTACAAACCAAACTGTCCTTCAGAGAAAGTTACCAAGAAAGTTTATAAATCCTGACTTTGTATCCTGACTTTTACTCAGAACTGCAGAATTGCACCTTTGTTTTGAAGTTCAATCAAAAGTCAGGACAAAAACAGGGGGGGGCAGTAGAGTGACAGAGTGAAAGATAGGAAAGGATATCCCACGCGTAGATGGAGTCTCAGTTGTTTACTGAAAAATGTCCTTTTTCAGCATAAATGTTCTTCATCAGAACATTTATGTTGAACCTTACAACAAGTCCTCCAACCTAAACGACAAAATAGGTCGTTTGCCATTGACTCTCAAAACGACATATATAGGCGTACCGGTCCTTCGTCGTCATGGTAACAACAACAACACGTGGTTAACGTTGTGAAACGGTTGCAGTTTGGTGAGGTTTAGGCACCAAAACTACTTGGTTAGGTTTAGGAAAAGATCATGGTTTTCGTTAAAATAACTACGTTAGTTACGTAACTTAAGTTACATATGCTACGTAAGTTAAAATAAGTCAACGTTGACTTATTTTGACTCATAATTACTACGGACACTAGAGGGCGCCACCTAAATAAACGTAAATATGGGTCATAAAAAGCTGCTGCACAGACGACCTATACAGCCATATTTTTGGGGAGGACAGTCTTGAACCTTACCTTAGCTGTGTGTGTATGTGTGAATGTGCAGATGTGCATTTATCTAGCTCCTCTTTACTTCTGTCTCTTTCTGTCTTCCCTCCTCTTCTCTCCATGTCTCTCTTTGTGCTTCAGTAAATTGCTCAACATGTGGACGTCTCTGCGTTTGACACACTTTGTCTGTCTACAGCTGACTCAATTTAACGGCCAGTCAGTTCAGTGTTAGTCTCCTCTCTCTCAGCTGGACGGTTTCTGCTGTCGCCAGTCTGGTGGATATTTATTTGGGAGGGTGCAGCTCTGTTTAGAGAACATCAAACAGAGCCTTGTAGGAAGTAACTTAATGCCAATGCCAAATCTCCATTTGGCTGGCTTTATTAGTCTGTCGTTTTGCCAACATTCAGTTTTGTAGGTTAGTCATAAGTGTGGGGTCTTATGTAGTCATTAAAATTATTAAAATAGCTCATCATTTCAAAGATGAAAATGGACGCAGACTATAAAATCAACAAGATAAAAACAGCAAGGTAAATGTTAGTCCAGATAGGACAGAGGACGAGTTAGATTTCGACCAGACCTTAATGATTTATAGATATTGTTACAAGTTTGCTGCCTTTTGTTTTTAGAATATAACAATTACCGATGTGAAGGAGGTAATTCATGGATTGTTGTTACTTAAGGTTGTGACCTTAAAACTCTACACCCCCGTAGCTTAAATGAAGAGTTAGGTATGACCTGTTTTCTGTGACTTAATGTCTTTCTACACCAGTGGATCCCATTCCTAGCATACAAGCTAACATTTCTATGTATTTATATCAGTATGTGTATGAGAATGTGTCAGTGCTACCTGTTGACCTGCCGGCAATTGGCTTCATGTGTGTTTAATCAAGCCCTAGATCAGTGACTAGGTGCACCTCCACCGTCCGAAAGTCCAACATGGACTGAAACATTTGTGCTATTGCACATGCACAAAAGGTAAAGGTACTGTAACAGCCAACAGCAGCATACTGATAATACCATGTTTAATTGTTTCTTTTACTCGATGTAAGGCATATTTGCTGGTCAAAAAGTGGTCTGTGTGAGAAGGTTTTACAAACACTAGAGTAGTAAGCAAATGCGTTATGAAAGAGATGATTAATATACCAGATGTAACTTCAGCCTGTAATGTAATGGCCTTATTGTTCTGAAAAAAGAAATGCAAATGAAAAAGAAGAGGGTAGTCAATACTTGGGACACACACACTGTCAATTTGCAGATGTCCTGCACCTCTCAAACCGTTTACGGTAACAAAACAGCACTATATTTTTTAAAAGAGTATTCTTTCTGGTTTGAGTTTGAGGAGGAAGGAAAGATACCCTCATCTTCTAAGATCCACCTGCTACATCATCACTAACCTCTGACAATACAAGAGAAACATCCTCTCTCAAAAGAAGACACAGTGTTATCTAACATCATTCACTGTAAATCTTTAATACACATGTTAAAACATATCAGCATGTTTTTCTTTTTACAGATGAACAATAGAACTCTGTATTGTAAATACTTCAGGAAACAACCTTTTTGACTGGAAAAGCAAGAAATGTGAGGCCGGCACTGGTTGCTGTACTTCCTTGTTTTGGCCCCAGAGAAACAGATGGAGACAGATGGAGTTGGAGAACAGAGAATCAAAAGTAAAGCAGGACATGCACAATGAGAATTTACAGTGACTTCCTCTTTCTCATCCTTTGCCAGTAATTCAGAAAAGTTAATTTCCAAAAGGCTGTAGACCCACTATTAGCCAAACTGACTATTATATATAATCTATTTATTAACTTTGATTCAGGAGGTCTTGTTAGGGATTACCAGACAAATGCAGACGTTTCAACCGGGCTTATCAACTGAAATCCCCTGGACAAAAACGTCTCATACTTGCTTGCTAATTTCGTTTTGATATGGTACTGTATTGCATACAGCAGTCAGCAGGTGTCAAAAATTTCCGACAGTGGAAACTCCTCTCACCTTTGTCTGTATAGTTTACCCTCCTTTTTTTCAGTTTCCCTGTCGCTAAAATTCCCAGTCTTCTTCTTTTCTCTTTCTTTTTCTTTTTTTTTTTCTTTGTTCTAGTTCCTGGCTGTGAAGAAGGAAAATACATGTAGTTTAGTTGGTGTTAAACCAGAGCCGACCACGAACTTACTTCCTGAGCGCTCACTGAGCATCTGTTATCCCTCCGCTCTTCACCTCCGGCTAGAGGTCACCACTCCACAGCTGCAGAGTGTGTTTGTGTGTGTGTGTGTTTGTTTGTGTGTGTGTGTGTGTGTGTGTGTGTAAAGATGCATGTGTGCAGTTTGTCTACAGTGCTGCATGTGTTCATGTACTGTACAGTATGCGAGCATGTGTGATTTATGTTGTTTTTATCTGCATCTGCGTGTACATGCATGTATTTATTTGAATGCGTGTTTGTGTTCATACCATTAGTGGTGTGTTATTTACATTTCTGTGTAGTCAGCAGATACCTCTCTCTCTCTCTCTCTCTCTCTCTCTCTCTCTTTCTCATGGTGACTTTAATCAGTATTCCTCCAACAGTTCCTCTAATTCAACCCTCTTTGAACTGACATGACTGTAATAGAATCAAAGTCTCCTCGTGTCATTTGCATTTTCCATTACTGGAATGGATATCAAGATAGAAATATAATGATTATAGTTATGCTCATGGTTGGTAAGACCACAAATACTAGAATACTGAGTAGAGCATGGATGTTTTTTAGGTAACCGACAAGCACTTGGCTGTATCTTATTCCCATATTGTGACATACATCAACAGTGTGCATATAAATGAAAGTCAGTCTCTTATCACGTAATAGGCACATAGTGTCGATGAGATGCAAATCTTCTGAAAGTGAAGTACTGTATAAAGCAATATTTTAACACAAATTGGAATTGCATTGGACAGTTATGTTGCTGTATAAGCTGTACTAGGGTGAACGTGTACTGTTTAATTGGCCTAATTAATGAAATGGGCTGTAACACAGACAAGCTTCCTTTCCAATTAAAACATAAAAATTGCCCTATTTGCCCAGATTCATTTCTTTGAGCTGTCAGGTGTTAACGCAGGAAGGAAAGAAGGAAGGGAAACAAAAGTAAAGATTGAAATATAGGCGATAGAAGAATCTGCGTGTGTTATGACCTCCTTATGAAGCCCATCAGTGTCAGGTGAAAAGAAATGGCTGGTGACTCCTTTTACTGTGAGGGACTGGATCCTCCAAAGTTCTCAGACTTAATACGCCATAAATGTTTTAAAACCTCCTGCAAATGTTTACAAGAAATACTGACTTCTATTGTCTGAGTTTGGACACAACCGGTCCTCAGTATCCCATAAGGAACTCAGACGATCCTGTAAACATGTAATGATTGTGAGATCATGTCATATTTACCAGGTATTTGCATTCAGGTGTTCATGGTAGCCAGACATAGACTCCGCTCTTTGTTCCTGTGCAGTATGTGGCTGCATTAGAAAGCTAAAAGGCTAAAGGACGATTTCAAAGCTTCTAAAAGAAGGTTGATTCTGTCGCGTGTCCAATTTCTGCTTTGACTCAAAGTGACTCATGCACTTGTTTGTCTCAGGATGAAGAGGGGATTCGCAGGACCATCTGGGAGAAGAACATGCGTATGATTGAAGCCCACAACCAGGAGGCGGCACTGGGCATGCATTCCTACGAGCTGGGGATGAACCACCTGGGCGACATGGTGAGTCTGAGGCGCTCCTGTCATATCTCATGCTGTGTAATGCCAGACACTGTTTCAGGTTAATGAAGTGAAGATTTGCCAACTGTCATGGCACAATGTAGCTCGTTTGCCATTCACATGCCTCAGGATCTGATCTTGTATCACACATTCAAGTTTCCCAGATGAAAACAAACAAACAAACAACAGGGCTGCAACTAATTCTTTTTATGATCAATTCATGTGCTGATTATTTTTTCGAGAAATGATTTCAGTTTATGATCATTTATGACAAAGAAAAGCATCAAATCCTCACTTCTGAAAAGCTGGAACCAGCAGATGTTTAGCATTTTTGCTCAAAGATCGACTGAAACGATTAATTGATTATGAAAATAGTTGCAAATTAATTTTCTGTCAGTTGACTAATCGATTAATCGTTGCTGCTCTAGAGCTCAATCAGCATTGAGCCACTTTCAGCTACAGTCTGAACAGTCTCACTGTGCAACTAGAGCACAAGCTGAGATACGACTGACATTAGCATCTGTAGCAAGTGATAACTGATCTTTTCTGCTCGGTGCATTCATTAGTGAAAATCCTGTTTCTCCCACCAGTGTCCCACATTATATACAAGAAACAAAAGGCGTTACATTTTCAGGGAAGTCAGGAAGGTGTGCAGTAAAACCGGCTCTAAGTGTCAGAGATTCGTATTTTAATAAGCAGTTCTGGCTTTTAGCTGCTGTCATCTCTGTTTTTTTTGCTTCTGTCATGAATGCTGCAGCCCACTGAGGTGAAACAAAATGAGTTTGGTGTCCTTGGATCACCTGTAATCAGAGACTTGCAAGTCAACGTGGGTCATGACTGATGGTTGTTTTTTGCCGGCTGTAGTAAGCTGTACACCAAAAATGGGTGGAAAGCAAAATGCATAAAATATTAGTGACAGGAACATGTATACACATCAAATTCTGGATAACTGGCCAATTTCATGTTTATGTAGGAACAGGTGGCCTGGAAATGAAGGATGTTTTTCCATTTTCATTTTGACTGGAGGCACTTAAGTGAGATGAAAGAAATAAACAGATGGTCTGTATTTCTTCCGTTAATGATCCTCCTGCTTGCAGACTGAGCTGTAGTGAAAGCACTGGGGAATTCTGATAATAATAAATAGCAGGATTATTTTTTTAAATGATTGCTAAATGTCGTATAACCAGCAGTTTCATTGTGGCAGCCAGCAAATGGCACGAGTCACTATTTTAATTCCTCTTTTGCTCTCCATATCCTCCTCGTCTGCTTCTTCTTTTATGTCATTGATTTGTAAATCGTGCAGCTTTTTTATTTGCTTTTATGCCTCTTCTTGTGTCCCTTTTTGACATTTGTACAGTTCAGAAAAATGACATTTCACTTTGGAGTAAACTGTGTTAAACCCATCTTTTCATGAAATACTTTTCATCCTCCGTCACCCTGCTGAATCATATCCTCATTCTCCCATATCTTCTTTTACTTGTTCTTGTCTTAAGTCTAAAAATAAATCCCCTCCACCTCTTTTCTCTTGTTCCTGTCCCAAAACATTTCTATCTCACAAGATTGTTCCAGGAACCGAGGGAAGTTTTATACCATCTATTGTCAGGGGGATACAACTTCTGCACTCTTTGTTTCTTGTAATGTTTTTGATCAAGAAACTCAACCTGCTGTTGCACTCTTGATTTAAGCATCCAAAATGTCTAAATAAAATGTTAACTGTGTCTCTGTTCGTGCAGACGTCAGAGGAAGTGGCCGAGAAGATGACCGGCCTGCAGGTCCCGATGACCCACGAGCGGAGCTTCACCATGGCTCTGGACGACAACGTGTCCAAGCTTCCCAAATCTCTTGACTACCGCAAGAAGGGCATGGTGACTGCAGTGAAGAACCAGGTCAGAGCTCATCCAGCACACGTCTCGCCCCTCTTATATTTAGTAAAAACTGCACAAATTGTTGTAACGCAGTAATGATTCATCTTACTGTGTATTCAGTTCATGAGAGCTTTAAGTTTTTGGGCAGTTTTTGGGGGACAAATCGTGCTGCTCATGCAGCAGTGTAGTTCAGATGTACATTTGTCAACTGGTTTGTCCTCATCCTTGAAGCATTCAATTATAAAACCAAAATAAACTACTTGAAATCATCTCTGATAAAATATAAATCTCACCTTTATAGGGCCAAAAAGCACCGATGTGACTAATAACTTTAACAGTGTCTCCGTTCTATTCAAGTGTCCCAGTAAGTCCTGACCAGCATGAACAATACCAGCAGCTAAATGGAATTCACCCATCATTTATTTTATTATTTACTCCAGTGCTTTTACTATGACATGTCGAAATGTCTTCCAAAAAAAAAGGCTTGTCCGAGTTTGTTTTCTAGAGCGGCATGGGCTTGTTGCTGCTGCTTGTGGCCAACTGCGGTTCCCACCAACCACAGCTGCAGTGGGTGTTCTCACAGTAAAGCTGCCTTCAGATGATAAGGAATTTGCTCACAGTGAGGTAGGGCGCAGTGCACAGTGCAGGTATACGTCATCAAAAAGTGCTAACTTTAGCTTTGCATTTAGCTAACTTCGTAAACTATAAGCCTATTCACAAACCTGGTAGCCCCATCTGACTGCTGACATTTAGCCATCCATCCTGGCGGGATTGTTCAGGGAACTCTGAAACACAGAGTATGAGTTTTTCTTTACTCTCCCCTGCTTGCTCACATACAGCTGTTATCTCATTGGTTGCACTTTGAAAGGTCAGCGGAATCGAGGTCAAAGTTGAAATAACTTGGTAGCGCTTCCGCCTAGTTGGGCGCCACCGCTCTCCCCATAGAGAAACAACGGCACAGCCAGCGCAGAGCGGTTTTACTGCTGATCATGTGTGGGGCCCTGTGTGAGCCCATTCCGGCTTGGTGCACCTGAATGAGGCAATAAAAGATAACCCACTCTAAAACTTAGATGAAGTGAAATAGTGTGAGATAGTAAGAAGTGACATAAAGCATTAATCAAACAAAACTGAGGTATTTTTCTAACAGAGCCTAAAGTTACCAATTGCAAAAATGTTCTCTTTTCTTTGAACATGTTTTTATTTTATCTGAACTAGATGAAGAAAATGGTGTCTGAAGGATTTGATTTATTTTGGAGATGAAACATTAATCTCATAAAAGTGAGAAGAGAAAAGACTTCAAGGATGAAGACAAACTAGTTGGTTTGGTGAATGCACATCTGGACACAACTCCCCCACCTCTGATCAAGAGCAGTGCAAAGCCGCTGCCATGAGCTTTTCAATGGTACTGTCTCAATAAATAGGAGAAATGGGGAAGTATGAGCTACAATAGTGGAAGAAACTTAGATCCACAAACAGAAATGTATTCACGAATGGAACCACTCTGCTGAATCTTACACAGGAAGTTAAAATGAAAGCTGATAAAGTTCAAGATAGTTCATGGGCAGAGAAGTGGAAGAACCTGTTGGTAGACTCAGTTTCATCAGAAATATGACGTGACACGTGAGGATAGGGCGTGTGTAGCTGAGATCACATGATAAAAGCATTACACACCAAATCAGACCTGGAACACAAGAGGAAAATGGACCCAGACTGAAATTACATTATCCTAGTTCAGAGGAAAGAAAACAAGAACAGCCAGCGTCTCACGAGGGATGAAGGAAGGAGGAAGTTGCTGTATTTTTGTAGCCATCACATTCCTGTTGATAGTTTTCTAGGTAACTGAAATACAAGGTAGTAATCTACAGATAGTAGTTCTGTTGAGTTTGGGTATGGGATGGCGTTTGAGGGCTGTTTTGGGGCACAATTTTGAGAAGGAAACACAAAACTTCATTGATTTCTGTGGGTAAAATGTGGCTGTTGCAGGCAGAAGCAAAAATAATGATCAGCTGGGAACATATAAAGAAATTGTTTCAAAACACAACACATGTAAAATATCTGTGGAGATATTAAATAAGAAATACAGTACGTGTTTTAAGCAAGTATTTATTACCTGAACATCTACAATTATCAGCAGATCAACTGGGGAAAATCTGAAAATAATTATGCACAGTTATGAAAACATTATTAATATGTTGATATTTGCATATAAACCTTGTAACTCCATATTTTTCAGCCTTTCTCTTCAGGTTCTTTTATTCTATTGGATTGGTCTTATGACATCCTTACAAACAGTGTAATGCTCTGACTGAAAATATTCAAAAACATCCTCCAGCATGTGTGAGTGGTGCGGTGGCCTTCTCCACAGAGCAGCGGCATTGACCTCAAAAAAGGCTGAATGACGTTCAGAGTCTGTGGTAAATATTTTCTCTTGTAGCCATGAAAATAAATTAAAAAATAAGTAAAGATGACTTACCTGAAAACATCCTCCATTTTTTCTCCCACAGTAGCAACCTTCCTTCTCGCTCCAGAAAAGCAAAGGAAGCAAACATCTCCAGTTAGAGTGCGGTCACGTAACGTGCCGGAGGAGACAGCCTGTTCTCACAGCTAATGGACTTTGAAAACAAAAAAATGGCTTTGATTATTAGATGTAATTAGTCATTATGAGCGGATCGGACAGCCAGGGCTTTATTTATGTAAACAAGGGTCGAGCAGAACAGGAAGTACATAGATTGAAATGTGGCGTACATCTGTGCTTCCTGCTAACAGGCAGATTAGCAGCCGAATGATGTGATGTTTTCTAATGAACTGATACTGAAGCACTGGAGGCTCAGCAGGGTAAATATTTAATGCACTCAATGTAGTTTTTTCCATTTGCTGTTTAGTTTTACTAAATATATATAATGTTAGGTCATTTATTTCAGTCTAGTTTAGTGTTTGTGGAATTTTTAAAAATGTTTTTCTAGTGATGCAAAACCTACATTCACTTGTACATTTATTTACTGCAAAAACTAGACATAATTAGTCTGGAAGTTCCTTATTGTTTTTACCCTGCACAATTTTTTATTATTATTTGTTTTAGAAAAATACATTTTAGCTGGTTAGGACAAATTTAAGCATGAGTTTGTTTTTTGTTTAGTTGAATTGAATGCTTAGTTGAATGCTTTAAAATGTTTTGTTGTAGTAATTCAGTGTAAATAGAATAATAATAATTTCCCCCACAAATGGGTGACTTTGATGTATAGTTTTAGTGTTTTTGGGTAATAGAAACAGACAGGTGTCATGTGATGCACTAGAACATACAGCAGCAGCAGATTAATTTACTCCCTAATTAGTCAAATCATCCTAAAATGAATTATCTTTTTATCCTGCACAAAAAACAAAAAGATGAAAGCTCCAAACCTTTGAAAAATATTTCAGATGGTTTTAAAAGTAGACAGTAAATTTTAAACCATGATTTTATATACTACTACTACTACTAATAATAATAATAATGATAATAATAATAATAATAGCCCCTGTAAACGCAATATCAGTTTTTGTCGCCCTCTGGTGGATGAAAATCAAACTGCAGCTATACACAGGATTTATTGAGCTGCTCCTGTGCTTCCTGTTGTTTATGAATTATGCAGCAGACCGACTGCACTCTTTGCATACTAACAACTCTGCTGCTTCCTCCCCAGCTCCTCTCATGATGACTGAATAGTGTTTTGATGTGTTGTTTGTTTGAGGCCAATTTCAGTTATAACCAGATCTCAAAGCCACGTTCAGAAACATCGCCTCGGTGGACTGACGTGATTACATATTTACAACGGTTTTAATTGGAGCAAGTCAGAGCAGCAGAATGTTTTTTCTGGAGGAGAGGCAGCAGAGGAGTTTCAACTCAAAGCCAGGCAAGAGTTTACAGTCAGACAAGGACTCTAATGGAGTTTTACCACATCATGACTGCGAGAGTATGAGCACAGCAGGCAGCTCTGTTCTCCAGCACAGACCAGGGATCCAGCTCAGGTTAACATTTGGATTTCATAATTCTCTTTATTAGATGTGAAATTAGATGATACTTTTTTTTTTTTATCAAACTCAAATAGCTGCTCTTAATGAGGGCTAGACTGAAATATTGGTTTGTGCCAGGTTATATTGGCCTTTAGGTAAGTCAGTGTGGTGTAGGTGTACCTACCGTTAAATACACTACATGGCTAAATGTATGTGGACACCTGAACATTACACCCGTGTGTGATTGTTGAACATGTCATTCTGGTTTTCCACCAGATGTTGGAACCTGGCTAGGGGTTCCAACATCTGGTGGAAGTTCAAATAGCTTTATTGGCATGACCTTAACGAAATACAGTATTGCCAAAGCACTGTACAAATAATGGAGAAAGAATTTCCTACTTGTCATTACTTGTCATTAGTTAAATTTAAAGATATCAGAATATATCAGCACTAAGTGTACATGTATGTCTAACAATGGCAGTATTGGCCTTAAACTTTAATCCTAATCCACTGGAATTTAACATTCATATAGTTTTATATACAATATCAGTGTCTCTGACATATTATTGTTAATGTGTGGGATATATCAGTCTGGCCTGATAAAACAGGGCATTTCTCACTGTGCAACATGTACACACCACTCAAACTGCCTATTCAAAATAGCGACAGTGTTTGATTTGACTAACAGAAATGTCTTTTGAATCAAAGTTGTCAAAGCCTGCCTCCCGGTGGACAGACAGGAGAAGACACAAACTGAACTGCTTTTTGTTTTTCATGTCTCATTCATCAGTTTGATTTCCCTGCGCTGATAAGATGCTGTTTTCATTATCGATTCATCTGCCAGTTATTTTCTCAATTAATCATTTGGTCTATAAAATGTCAAAAACAATAATAATAATAATAATAATAATAATAATAATTCAGAAAAATGTGCCGTCTCCAGATTACAGTTCACTATCACATAAGACAAAGAAATCCTCACAACCGAGCAGCTGGAACAAGGGAATGTTCAAAATAGTTGCTGATTAATTTTCTGTCTATCAACAAATCGATTCATTGATTTACTGTTTCAGCTCTAATCCAAACCAGCTGTGTCCTTTTTGCTGACTTTATGTTCTTTTTGGTCGTACTTCTGTTCTTATTCTGTGATTCAAATAAATGTCCGCCATGTTTATTCTTATTTTATACCATCTAACCAACCGTATGCCTTCTAGTCTAACTCTGAACATTGTTTCTCTCTTACTGTTATCCACAAGGCGTAACAGGGCCTATGTGCATATTGTATCATCAGACTAAACCCCTCACTCTCTCCTCTCTCTTTCATTCCCTCCGGACAGGGTTCCTGTGGCTCCTGTTGGGCCTTCAGCTCGGCCGGGGCCCTCGAGGGCCAGTTGGCCAAGAAGACGGGTCAGCTGCTGGACCTCAGTCCCCAGAACCTGGTGGACTGCGTCAAGGAGAACGACGGCTGCGGAGGAGGATACATGACCAACGCCTTCAAGTACGTGCAGGAAAATGGAGGCATCGACTCTGAGGAGGCCTACCCGTACATCGGAGAGGTAAGGAAGCCTCAGTGCCACACAGGACCGCTGTGGCTCAGGAGGTAGTGCGGGTCGTCCCGGGTTCGATCCCCGGCTTCTCCTGTCCACATGTCTAAGTGTCCTTGCGCAAGACACTGAACCCTAAGTTGCTCCCGATGGAGGCAGAACCTTGCATGGCAGCTCCATCATGTGTGAATGGGTGAATGAGACCAATCTGTAAAGAGCTTTAGGAACCATTAAGGTTGAAAAAGCACTATATACCAGTGAAGTCCATTTACCAAATGAAATGAACTAAGAAAATATCATTTTAATCCTAGACTTCCCCGTCAGTGGGTCAAATTCTTGCCAGACAAACTTTCTGTCATCTAAATAAACTATCATGGGTGCTGAGACTGAGGTTCACCACATTTGTGAACATTTCATTTTTCTTTCCTGTCATGTGCTGACACTTGTTCCTCTGCTGCTGCTGGTGGGGTGACATCCTCTTCTGTGGCCACAAATCACAATAGAGCGAGTCTCAATGGCCAAGCCAAAGGGTTTTCAAAGTGTGACACTGTGGGTCCCCCTTCAGACAACCGTAGTATTGTACTTCTATGAATTTGGGGGGTTTGTGAGAAACAGATTTGGTCAAAGTCAAAGCAGCAGACACCGAGGTATCCTGACTTTTAGCTCCAAGAGTCATAACCCAAAAACCCCACTCTGTCCAAAGGTAACAAAATCAGCCTACCAGCACTTTTAAAGCTCACTAATTATTAACACGATGTACCATGTTTGTTTAAACCCATATAAAGAGTGTAAACGGACCACAAACAGGTTTTGTTACCTTTGGACAGAGCCAGGCTAGCTATTTCCCCCCGTTTCCAGTCTTTATGCTAAGCTAAGCATGAGAGCGGTTTTGATCTTCTCGTTTAACCCTCAGTAAAGACGCTAATTAGTGTATTTCCCAAAATGTTCAACTATCCCTTTAACACGCTGGTTTTAAATGATACAGGTTTAAATAGCCAGCAGTTGTTAAAAAACTCGAAATGACGAGAATTTCCAGAAATCGTCTGTTTACCGCACAGAGCTGCAGACACAGACTGAAACCACAGTGGTCAACACTTCCTCACTTGGCTGTCAGGGTGTCACACTTGGTCACTTGTTCCACACACAAAGGGAAAAAAAATCAAACCATTAAATTTTGACCGTAAAGCAGCAGCAAATATGTAACTGAATGGAGATGACTTAGCAGAAATGATGAAGCAGAAACTCCTCTATTGTGTTAGAAAGCAAATATAGTAACCTGCTTAGTCATCTATTGATGTGAGAAAGAAGTACATCTAATGATTAAAGGCCGTTTCCTCATTGTTTGGATACCAGGAATGCACTGAGGCTGTGATCAGACAAGTCATGTGAAGTGTGCATGTGACAGTGAAACAATCAATCCGACGTTTGTTTTTTTGTTAATCATTTTTCTTTGTTGTTTAGAAATTCTTAGTTTCCTTTTGTGTAAAGTATCTATGATGTCTGATGTCACATTAGGGGATATCTGGGTGTTGAAGTTGATTAAATTAAATTTTAAGCGCTGTAGTTTGGGGTTGCAAACATGCAAATAGCTTTTTTACAGCTTGAATTTGCTTGATCTTTTTCTCCAAAGAGAACAGAATCAGCACTTCTCCTCCTTTGTCTCGTGTGCAGGATCAGCCGTGCCGCTACAATTCATCAGGCATGGCAGCCCAGATCAAAGACTACAAGGAGGTCCCAGTGGGCAACGAGCACGCGCTGGCTGTCGCGCTGTTTAAAGCGGGTCCAGTATCTGTGGGCATCGACGCCACGCTGAGCAGCTTCCAGTTCTACTCCAAAGGTCAGTGAACTGCTCAGACGTCTGTTTTCTGTTAATAGACACTACACTGTCGTTATGATTGTATTAGTTCATGCAAATAGTGGGTAAAAGAGACAAAGTGAAATTATTATCTATTCCTACTTTACAATATGCCGTGGTAACAGCAAGTGGGTTTTAATACTACAGGTCCCAGAATTCTGGAGGCAGCAATTGTTTTAATGAAGTCAGTCAATAATAATTGCAACTGCAATCTGATTCCATGTTGCACACAGCACGTGTAGTGTTAGGAGCGGTCTGTAAATCAACACACATTCCCCTGTTCTTACTGTTCTTAATGTCATGATTCAGCCTTTTATTGAAGGACAGAAAATGAAATAAGAAAATTTAACTTCAAACAAAAGGATTTGTACACTCTGTATAACAATAGTTGTGCGGTTGAAACTTGTTTGCCCTTGTGCTCCAGTGAACACCTGTTCACCTGTCCTAAATCAGATGATGTCACACTATCAGACATCCAATCATCGTAATTATTAGAATAATAACAACAACAAAACCTCAACACAGGATGTTCCAACACAAGATCAGCATAATTCACAACAGAAAATGCATGATATCAGTAAGTAATTCAATAAGGAAAATCTGCTAAATGGCTTCATCATGTGGTTTTCCACACAAAAGCAGTGAGGAGTTAAGTCAACTTAATGAGGAGGTGGAGGTGTGCGGCCTGTCGCCTGCAGCTCTCCGTCTAACAGATCACTGCGGTCGCTCCGTCTTGTTCCATTACTCCCTGACGTATTTCAAACTGGATCCACTGACACACACACAAAAAAAAAAATTCACCAAAATTGTCTTGTTTCTTAGATGCATTTTTGATGGACGACCGCGGTTAGCTCTGAACACAGTGACAAACGCTTTCAAAGTGCAGCAGCAGAAGTTCAGCTCTGCACGGTGAGGCTGATATCAATGAGATAAAATTGTGTTGGATTACATGCAGCGTTCACATGTGAATCCTCATGCTTAGGTAATCTGAAACAAAAAGAACTACTGTATGGGAGATAATTACTGAATGTAAATACATTGAACAGCTACTGCAGAAAAAAAACAGACATTAAATAGTATCAAAAACGCACTTGATTTCATGAAAATCTTAAGAATTCTAACTTTAAATGTTACTGTTTTTAGGCCATTCAGGATTTTTTTCCACCAGAATTTCCTTCCTGGCAGTGTGTAGAGGGCTTTAAAAATTAAATATCTGAGCAGTTAGCTGAATAAATAAAACTATGGAAAATTCAGGCCCTGCCCTGAACACACCACCATAGAGAATTTGAACCTGATAATAACTTTAGCAGTGAAATGCTACATCATTCAAGGTGTTTTTCAAAAAGGGAAAGCAACATAGAAACTGTATGAGCTACACACGTATGTATGGTGGTTCACTGACGCTCTCAGACTCTCTCCTCCTCACTCACTCTTCTTCTCCGTCATGTGCCCAGGTGTTTACTACGACCGCAACTGTAACAAAGACGACATCAATCACGCCGTGCTGGCAGTGGGCTTTGGAGTGAACACCAAGGGGAAGAAGTATTGGATCGTCAAGAACAGGTGGGTCACGTCACCTGTCTGAGCGGCATCAGGTGGCTCATGAGGCTGCCGAAATGAAACGACAGGTTCTTTGTTAGCGTAGCGTTGATTTGATGCCTTCTGTCGGCCATGTTGGTGACAGACTGATGAGCCGAACTGCTGTTTGACTCCTGGCGATGCTCCACAACTCTCATGTCTTCTTTCTTCCTTTTCCATCTCTCCTGACAGCTGGGGCGAGAGCTGGGGCAAGAACGGCTACATCATGATGGCACGGAACCGCGGCAACCTCTGCGGCATCGCCAACCTCGCCAGCTACCCCATCATGTGAAGAGACGTGTGTGGAGCTCAGAGGAAGACGAGGGAGGACGAAGGGGCTTCGCTTAGACTACTACACACACAAATACACTTGGAAATGTATGCAGAGTTCATTCCAACATGTCAGCAACCACTACAAAAAATAACACAAGGTTTGACTTTGTTTACGCAGATTTTTCAAACAGCAAACATATTTTTGATTATTTTTAGATTAGAACCTCTTACAGCGACGAAAATGGCTAAATGTTGTGGAGTCTTGTCCTTAACAGTGTCTGATGAGGACGTCTGGTTATCTTGAGTTATTTGAAGCACTTTAAACCCTTATAAGTCAGTTTTATCTCCAAACCAGCTTGCCTCCTATAAAGAAACACAGTTTTAGTACCTCCAGGGCTTGGTGTTAGTAACCCTAACCCAGATCACAGGCTGGTTTGGTGCCAAAGTGCCAAGTTAAATCCACAAACCCGCCAGGCACAACATTTCACAGCATTTGACTGGTAGTCGGTGACAGTTTGAGTCCTTAGCTTTAATTACAGTTTGTGTGAAAACAGAGTTTAAATGCAGTGTGACAGGAAACATTGCTGGGCAATGGGAGCTCCTCCTTTCCTGTCGACGCAGAGTCAGTTCCTTTTTAAAATCGTAACCAGTTCTTCTCTTGATCGTGTCTTTTGGACTTTTGTTGTTGTTGTTCTGTTCAGCACTTTTCTGATAATCAAACTGTAAACTGATGTTTTCTATGGAATTGAATAAAGGTTTCATTTTGAAGTTGAATGCGTCTTTTGGATTCTTCATACTAACCCAGAGAAACAGGATCAACTGCTATAAGCAAGATATATAAGCTACAGCAAATAGCAATCACCTCAGATTTTAATGAAGATTTCCATTTAGTCTTTACTGTACAAACACTGTGGCCAGTCTGATTAACTGATACTTGAATGGTTTGATGTGATGACGCAATGGCAAACCTTTACACACCCCCATGCCACTAAAATAGCACAATGTTTAAGTGACATCATGTGCTGTGAATTTCTATATGTATAATATGTGATGCCTGGCAGTCATACTGAAAACAACATCTGTAATATGAGTACGGGTTCACTCGGTTTATTCATTCTAAGAAACTCACCACAGGATCCAGTTTGTCAAACAAGTATCAGTTGCTTTCTGTTGCAGTGAGAGGCAAATAGTGGCCCGTACATAAAAACTTATGCATGACTTGTCACAAATGTACTGTAGATAACAATGCAAATACAAGGTCCAGATCTAATACTGCCCCCATGTGAAGAGAGCGTTGAAGCAAAATTGTGTTACTAACGTAATCAGTTTCATAAACTAAGATGTGTTTGTGTTTGGGGGGGGGGGACTGAAAGTCTAAGTTTCCGTGAAGAGTTTCAGTTTTTTTTCCCCGTCTGTCAAGAATATTGAGTAAAAAACAAAAAAATATTTGTCAATTCACAGGGTCCAAAATAATCAAAAACAATATAAATTGTAATGTATAATTTATAGCTTTGTATGTGAACAATAAAACAATGTATTTTGTCTCAAATGATTACAGACCCTAAATTGATTATAGGCTCATCTACAGTCTGTATCTTGGTACCATGCAGTAGCTTCAGTTGCATGATACCATGCTGTCATATACAATATATTCTACATACAATGAATATAGTTTAAGTATGTGGTACAAAATATGTAGTATAAACATAATCTTTCACACAATTTGTGTCATGGAAAGTGCCGTGCCGCTTTGTTTTCTTTGTGTTTCCTGTGTTTTTCCCCGTCCCTGTGTTCCCAGTGCTCCCATGTCTGTCTCTACGTTCCTGTTTGTTTGTATGTGTTGCCGTGGGTGTGGCTCCGTCTTCCTCGCTCTCCTTCCTCCCAGCTCTGCTCTTCCTACTCACCTGTGTACAATTGGCTCATCACCTCTCCCAGTCTGCTCACCTGCTTCTCATCAGTCCAACTGCCTGCAGTATATCAACCCCGGCTTCACCTCCACTCGCTGCCAACTCTTCATTAAACCCTTTAATCCAGTCCCGGTGCTTTTGGGTCCAACAATTTGCATACCCCGTCACAATTTGTATGTCAGGAGCCATAACCATGTAATACAGAGAAATCAAACACTGTATGTTTATATTAACAGCAATTTATTTACAAATGTGACATTAAAAGTGAATCTTCAATGATTTAGTAGAGGAATGGGTTTATCCATCCGTCCATCCAACACTTCATTGACCACTTTGGAAACATCTGGCAGACTGCCACAACACGTGTTGACCTCCTGACCTTTCCAGCCTCCCCACAGGTCAAAACTACCTCTTGACCTACACTTTGGTCCAGAACCACACATCCCTGCATCTACTGACTGGATTCAGTGCACAGTCAGGCTCCCCAGACACTGAATCCTAACATTTTCAGTGACCTCCCTGACCTTTCCTATTGCACCACCATCGTACTAAAAATGTCACTTCTACAAGAGAAAACATCAAAATCTATTGAGCAGTTTGCCATGAAACTTATATTCATTCTCCGGGTTTGTCGGTGGTAACTTTGCACACAGGATATCTCATAATCTGACTATATTTCATTTACCGAGTATTTTAAGCACCTAAAATGATGAGACTTTGAATGATAACGGGGCATTTTATCCTGTTAAATCCTCAGTTCCCTGTTTGTTTCATCCAAGAAGTTTGAGGTTTGTGAGGTGTAATTCATATCAAAGTCTCTAGGGGCTGCTAGTGCGACTTTAGACGTTATAAAAAATGTATACGTTTATTTTTCGAATGTGTTTAGACACTAATTGACATAACATACCCTCTCCCCCTTTTCTCAGAACATTAGTTATGATTCTCTGGTTCAGTTTTGAGGCCTTCGGGCTTTGAAAATAGATAAATAAATAACTTTTGCTCATTAGTTTCTCCTCTGTTCCTTCAGGTGATTACAAAACGCATTCAGCGAGATGCAGCTTCTTGTTTCTACAGAGGAAGAGCCGCGACAGACCATGTGACACTTCATACACCCCATAAATAAGAACCAGGAAAACACAGCCGGGCTGGATTCAACACAGAAGCAGCAGCGATGAGACCGACTGATCAAGGCAAGTTAAACACTTTTCATCGATACATTTACAACTTTTATGACAATCTTTAGCTGTTTATATCAATGTCAGGACATTTATGAAAGAGGAGTCCGTGAAATAAAAGCTTTAACGCGTTTGCTTTTAGTTTCGTTTTTTATGTTTTACAGGGAGTTTCTTTTGTGTGTGTGCTACAGGCTGCAGGTGAAAATAATGTTCTGATATTGATTTTAGCATTGATACACTGAGCTATAATGTGGCTGTGGTGCTTAATAATAATAACTTTAAGACTACAAAATTATCTATTATTGATATATTTTGGTATTTTATCTGGTCATTCTCTAGGGTACATTTTTACAGTATACTCTTTAAACATGTATTATGTGCCTAATTTTTTCTTATTAGTATTTCTGAAATGTGTAAGATAAATAAAAGTAACCAATCAAGCCAAAGTCCAATGTTACTTAGCTGGATACCACTATTAGTCACTGAGAAGTCTACAGGGTTCAAGATCCTGGTGACGGGTCATGTATAAATGTTTAAGGTTCAGGTTTGGGTTGATCTTGCGGTTCTTGTAAAAGAAAACACTGATTCTAGAGAGTCAGATATCACGTGACACTTGTGGCCTCTATTTTGTCACCTGAGAGTGGTGTCATGTTGGACTCAACAAACAAAAAGCCTCGTGATTTCATTCCTCCTCCAGTAGACCAGGTGAAACTGGCAGATCTGCATACTGAACACTGTAACTAACCAGCATTTTGACTTCCATTAGCTGCTCTCTGTACTTCCTTTATTAAATGCCAATTCTCTCTCTCTGTGGCAGCAAACACTTCCAGTCTCCTAAAGCTGCTGTAACAACCTCCTTTACAGTCGTTTGATTAAACAATTACTGATGTTTATGCTTAGTGACAGCACTGATGTGTTTTGGCCAGATTTCTTGCTTGTTCATTACTTTCAGTTCCGGTCTTGTGACATTTGCCCCACTTGGGGATTTATGTACAGTTCAATAGCTTTAAATTTGTGGAAATGATACTTAGAAAGCTGATCACCATCAGACGGAGATCTTGAACACCCAGGCAGACACACACTTAACACACAGTCTTAGGCGAGAGGTGTAAGATGTTTTCAGTAGTCTGTTCAGCTTTGTAAATGTGGGTGATCTGAACGTTCAAAACACCTCAGTGTGATCAATCTAAAATACCACCAGCACTAACCACAGCCTCCAATATAACCACAGAGTTGAATCAAGATCTTTGCAAAGACAGCTGTTGTATAACCTTACTTTACAATTTTTAACCAGGTGCTAACCCTAACCATACCGTACCAAGACCACAATCCTTCATGTTTTCTCCAAAATGTATTTCAGTGCAGTCATGTGTTGTATCTAAACATAATTCATAGGAGACTTGATCACATCATGTCATCAGTACAAGTTTCTGTTGACCAAATTAATAATCCTGAATAACTTGTGATGAAAAACTAAAAAAATGAGTTACTGAAGTTTGAGTTTCAGTATAACACAGTTCATTCACTTTAACCAAGTGCTTTGAGTTGCCAGAAAACACAAACCATTAATGCACAGGTGGATCTATTACACTGACATTCCTGCTATAACAAAATGTCTGCTGTGAAAAGCCAATCAACTTAACTTTTTACTTTGGGGGTGAAAAATGGATCTATAAATAACTTTGCAATGAATGTTAGAAAATAAACACTCAGCTTCTCTTTCTCGCTGCTGAAAACTGAACATTTGGACATGATACACGTGTACTTTTCAGATTTGACTCAGTTTCTGTAACCTGCTCATGATCTCACCTGACCTAGTCAGAAGAGGATTAGACTCAGTTAAAGTCACTACAGATGTTTAATACTTTTATCTTTTAGAAACAACCTTGTACCTTTTACAGCAGTTTAGTGCAGAGTTGTCCATTCGGTCTGTGCCAAATGACCACAAGATAGACAGAATGACGCTGACGAGGTAAATCAACAAAGCAAGTAAAGGAGAAGTTCCCAGAACAGATTTTTGATGATAACATGGAGTCTGAATTTGCCAACCACATCACAAAACTTGCAGATCAGTTTTATGGACTAACTCCTTTTTAAAATGCAGAAAATTCAAATTGCATTTGAGTTAGTGAGCAAGAATGACATTTCTATTCCTGAAATTGGACCGAGCCAAAGAGAGCAGGTTAGTTCTTTTTAAATAAGTTATTCTTATATTACACAATTGCAACCCTAGGTTATTTTTCTTGCAAAATTATTACTTTAATGGGTTTTCACCTAGGTCACGATTGGTTTGAGCTGTTCAGAAAGCACCACCATCAATCATGCCAAATCCCAGAGGCTACGTCATCGCAAAGAGCCACTGCCTTCAAAAGACAGAATGTTGGAGGCCTCAGTTTACCCCGTCCCCATGC
This sequence comes from Macquaria australasica, assembly GCA_005408345.1. Lineage (NCBI taxonomy): Eukaryota > Metazoa > Chordata > Actinopteri > Centrarchiformes > Percichthyidae > Macquaria > Macquaria australasica. The sequence goes on along the minus strand of SEMN01000047.1, from coordinate 1,554,585 downwards.
TCGTTTTACCCCTACCTTGGGGCAAGTTGTGCCAAAGGACTAACTTTTTCTAAAACCTTAATAATTAGATAACTTGTTTGAATGTCCATGGGTACACAGCAACCTGAGGTGTATATAGTACACTTTTTTATTTTGCAGTAAAATCATCAAATGTAAAAATTGCTACATTGTCATGTTACCCCGTTCTCCTAAGTTACAAAAACATGACGCACAAACTTTCACCTTCTGGGTTCAGCCATGACGTGTTACCTAACTGATGGGCAGAGGCAACACCTGCAGCCCACTTGTGAAAACCACTTCCTCCTCGAATGTTGGCTACAAGCATTTCTTACAGGCAGAGCCGCTCTGAAAAATTGAATCCTAGTGGTTGAGTTTAACCTAAGTGGAAGTACATTTTCGGGTTATTCTGAAAAAGTAAACAGAAGTCAGGTAAAACAAGTTAAGTTGTGAGACAGGATAGCAACTTTAAAAACTAAAGCTGCTGGCACCAACTGAAAAATATACAAATTAAATGTAGCTAGTTTAAACCATACTAGCATATGCAAGTAACTGTGAGCTAGTTTATTAACAACTAGCCACAAAATCAAACTTACAGGTTCTAAAAACAAAATATTTATTGGTTTACTTAACATTGCTGCAAGTCCCTTGAAATGTTACACAGTTACCCCCAAATAAAATAAAATTGCACATTCATTTTGTTGCAAGTGTTTCAATTTATTTAGGTAAGAATTTCAGTGAGACCTCAAGAACAGATGTTGGGTTTCTGAGTGTATGTACAATACTGAATTCTACTGATAAAGAAATAAGATTCTGTCCAAAACTCTAAATGTCAAGGTTGAATGAAGAAACAATAAGCTGAGATTTGTTGTTCATATTTTAACAAAAGTCCCTTTGCTTTGTCTTCTTTTTATCTTTTGACTTTTGAATTCAGCACTAATCCTCTGCTCTCAGAGACGCTGATTCTCTGTGTGGTTTTTATGAAGTGAGAAGCAGTCGTATGTCTCTGACTCAAGTCTTGATCTCTGCCAGGAGGTTTGTTTTCTCGGTGTGTTAGTTAGCAGCCTTCTCATCAAAGGTCTGACAACATCCTGACTTCTCGTGTGTGTGTGTGTGTGGTGTGTGTGTGTGTGTGTGTAGGAACGATGTTGAGGTGCCTGCTGCTCGTCTCCCTGTGTGTCGGGGCAGCAGCCATGTTGGACAGCAGGCTGGACGTCCACTGGGAGCTGTGGAAGAAGACACACGAGAAAAAGTACCAAAATGAGGTATGTGATTTTAAAAAGAAAAAAAAAAAAAGGTTTGGCCGCTAAATCCATATGTAAGATTTCTTATTAACTTATACAGTATTTGACCTTATAAACTCTTTCTGTATGTTTTGAGGCGGAGGATGTGCACCGCAGGGAATTATGGGAGCAGAACCTGATGCTCATTACCGTGCACAACCTGGAGGCCTCGATGGGGCTCCACACCTACGACCTGAGCATGAACCACATGGGAGACATGGTGAGACACTTTACTGTTTTATACTGAAGGGAAAAAAAGATTTTTATTGATTTATGATTGTCACTTTTATGCATTAATGACCATGGTATTAAGTAAAGTTTATTTAGTATAGCACCTTTCACAGAGCAAAGTCACAAAGTGCTTCACAGGAGCAAACTTGTTAAAAATAAGACCATAAAAACAGAACAAAGAAGCTCAACAGCTAATCATTATAATGAAGTCTATAGATATATTTTATATATGCTGGAATACTTACAAGGTAGCAGACAACTGGACCCTCAAAGGCTCAGTGTTATCTTTCTGTCAGACGGTTTGCAGTAAATAAATCAGATCAGATCAGAACCTGGACCAATCACTGCTCTGGACATGCATGGACACGTCCATATCATTATCATATAAGAATTAGGAAAATTGGAAATGTGTTAAGGTAAAGGAAATGTTGCATGGGGGAAAAAAGATCCAGCAGTTACGCAGCAACATTATCATTCATTTGGAGTCCAATATTCACTCTTCTTGCAGCTCCTCAGTGCTGAGCAGGTAGTGTACAGCAGGTTTTAGAGCTTCCTGCTGTGGCTGAAAACGCTGCTGTGAGAGTGAACCAACACAGCAAAGTTGCCGCCTGGCAGATAAACGACGAGCTGAAACTCACTCTAAAGCTCCGTAAAGCCGAGCAAGGCTGCAGATTTGTGTGATAATTCTCTTCATCACTACATCGCGACCCCTTTCACATTGTTTTCAGATTGTCATTTGATACATTGTTATTATAAAAATATTGATTATAAATGTTTCAGCTCAAATCACATAAAAAGCTTCAAATAATCAGGAAATAAATTACAGTAAGTTTGCTTTAACCTCACACAGAATGTAAATTCTGCCGCTGAGAACTGGACTTTATCTTTTTACCCTTTTGGTTCTTCCACTGATCTCATTGAACTTTGCCTGAGAAGCTGTAGTTTCTTGGCTCAGGCCTTTTGAGACTTCACTGGAGTAATGAGTTGATTTCTGCTCTTAGCTCGACCACAGACCCAGAATACACCGTAGGCCTCTCACTACTCACTACATATGTGGTGAATGCATCCTAGAGGAGCTGTGGATCAAACTTAATGAATGACAAAAGGATTCGGACTGTATACTGGAATATTAACTAAGTGGTGTTTGCTTTGCGTCCTTTAACCTTTCTCGCCTCAATCTGTGTCCAAGATTTCTTTATTAAATTTAAACTGAGCTCGTGTCACTGTTAAAGCTCAGAGGGCAGAAAGTTGATACTGTAAGTAAAGCACAGAGTGAAACTTGTTTATCTGATAGACTTCATTGGCTTTACGCTGTGTACTAACAGGAAGACTGTCTGGGGCATTAAACTGTGTACTCATAAAAGTTTGATATTGCAGTTATTAAGAAACTGATGCAATAGCAACTATAAAGAACTGATTATTCACAATTAATATTAATTAATAACTGTTTTTTTCAATCGCTCTTTCTCCACAGATATTAATGACTATTGAATATTTTTTTCCTGTTGTTCTTGTTACATTACAAGGATCTGATTGCCCAGGAGTGATAATCATATATGAGCTCATCATTATTATAATACTGTTATACTTGGTTAGAGGACAAATACGTTAAAATTGAATTTAAAGCTTCAGTAATTGATTTTTGGCCACTTGGGGGCAGCGTAACAAGCTTTACACACAACACTGACATGTTATTGACATATTATCACCTCATGAAGTCATTATGGTGAATGTGTTAGCAAACAATTGCTAACGTTTTTCTGTCTACCTGACAAATGTAAGTCCAATAGCTTTGCAGGGTTCCCACGGTCATGAAATTCCTGGAAAAGTTATGAAAGTAGAAAAACAGTTTTCCAGGCCTGGAAATAGTTTGGAATTAAAAAAATGTTTTGGAAAAGTTTTGAATATACATAGTTTTGGCTGTTTTTTAAAATATGTTCATAAAAATCCCAAAACACGTCTAATATTACGCAAAATACGTTCCTCGTATTACTAATTTAAAATCTAGTGCTGCGCTGCGTGACCTTTGAAACGTCACTAGTATAACGTGATACACATGCAGGCGTATGCAGCTAGTTGACGGCGGGGATATCTGAAGTTAGCAAGCGCTAGCAGTTTGCTTATCCGCAAATACCTGGGAAGTACGTGTTTAATGCATGTTGGCTTTCAAATGACAAATACAATACATGACTCGAGAGAGGACGACCGTAGCCTGCGTCCTGTGATCGCTATAAAGGCCTACCTATTTTAAACTGCTTAAATAAAGTTGTGGAAATGGAGTAATATATTATGGAAAAGGTTTTGAAAATTCATTGGTAAATATGTGTGGTTTGGTTTCCAGCTCCTGAGAAATATAACTGGCACTTCAGGTGTTGGATGTTCCACTTTCTTTACCAGCTAGTTGCTAACTTTGTCTGAGTTGGAAACAACCGTGATGAGGGCGGTGAAAGAGAACCAAAGCGGTAAAGTTGCGATCCGCAAAACCAAAACAATGAGCTGAAAGACGCTAAAACGATCCGCAGAGCTGCGAGGAACTGCAGATATGGTGATAAATCTGTGGGTTTGTCACTGCGAGCGACGCCTTTCACGTTACACATTTGATCCATTTTCGTGTTACAAATTTTTTATTTGATATATTGTTAAAACAAAAATATTGATTAATGCAGCTTTAACTGAAATGTGGCAAATGCTCTCTCAAAATGAATAATATCACAAAATGTATTAAAATAAAAAGTAACAGTTACAGTAAGTGTTAGTGTACAGTGTAGATTTAGGAACTTTTTTTGTGATTGTATTCTCCGCCCTACATACATTTCTTTAATTATCACAAACTCTTTAGAAATGTTTTACAAAGAACAAAAGTAAGAACGTAAGAAAGACGGAGAACAAAAGATGGACATTTAGGCAACGCACAGCAGCATCGTAGCATCTGATAGATTTTAATTCCGACGTTCACACTACAGCTGAAAGAGTTCGTCGATTGACAGAAAATTAATCGGCAGCTATTTTAATTAACAATTAATCATTTCAGTCACTTCTCAAAAATACCAAACATTCTCTGTTTCCAACTTTTCAAATGTGAGAATTTGAAGCTTTTATTTGTCATATATAACGGTAAGCTGAATATTTTGGGTTTTGGACTGTCGGTCGATTAAAACAAGACATTTGAAGACGTCACCTTGGGCTCTGGTAAATAATGATGAGCATCTTTCACTGTTTTCTGACATTTTATAGACAAAACGATTAATCAAGAAAATAATAGGCAGATTGTTGCAAACTGTTTATCCCTTTACAAGACTTCTGTCCTTTTTAAAGTTATAATTACAACCCTGCTAAATGAATATAGGCCATGTAAAACTGAACTCAGTGCTGCTCCATTACTTCCTTTATAGACGAGAGAGGAGATCCTGCAGTCTTTTGCCACACTCAGTCCTCCCACCGACATCCAGAGGGCACCATCTCCCTTCGCTGGGACATCAGGCGCTGATATACCAGACACCATGGACTGGAGAGCGAAGGGCTGTGTCACCAAGGTCAAGATGCAGGTATACAAACATGCTCAGAGTGATTCTGTTTCCATCAGACTCATAACTCGGTGTAAGAGCACAGTCAGCAGGGTTTATCAGTGCTGTTGGTGAAAGCAGGAACGTCTCACAGTGATGCAATCGACGCTGTCATCATCCCACTAGTCTCATTTACCACATTCCTCCTGTTCCTTATTTGTTGAATTGGTTCTTCTTCACACAGGAAGTCGTCACCACAACCGACAGTTTTGCAAGTTTTTTTTTTTTTTTTTTGCCACTTCCACTTGATTTTTGGTGGATGTGTTACTGTCTGACACTCATCAGCCATCATCATCTAACAGCTGTTGGTGTTGCATTTTTATCTTTTTAAATATCTCAGCTTTCAAAATGACATCACTTTATCTACACCCACTTTTTAAAAAAATAAATTACTGATTAATTCCTGGATTTGAAAAATCACTCGTGTAAACAAAAGTTACAAATGTGTATTCATCCTTTATTTGGCAGCTTGTTGGCCTCTATATATCCACTGGTGTTAAAATTTATATAGTTTTATACTTAGCACCCAACACACAACTCAATTAACATACTGTAACACATGCACACATATAAACCTGGTCCCCTTGTACGTATGTGTTTACATACAGTATGTTTATATATATTTTATCTTTTTACTCTGCTATATGCACTTTATTTCAACATGTTTTATGTTTTTATCTTGATACTATTATATTTGGTCTGATTTGTCAGTTTTCAGCTTGGTCCTGAAGAAATTATATTAAATTTTAACTGTATTCTTTATTGTCAAAATTGAGATATTTAATTAACTGTTTTTGGAGCAATATTATATAACTACAGTATATAAATAACATTTATATGACAAGGCCCATTTGTTACATTCATTATTTTTTCACAAAGCTTTATTTCGTGAAGTTGCACAGACAAATGTAAGTGGTAATAAGTTGATCGACAAATAAAAATCTAGCCGATAAAAGTCTTAAGATCTTGTTGTGAAAATAAGAAGTGTAGTATTTTAAAAATGTTCTAGTTTCAAACTCATCATATTGGCAGATTGCTCACTATGTTTTGGGGGAGAAAGAGCTTTTCAACTTATTACAAACTCGTGTTGTGCAGTTGAGTATCATTCAACCAGAGACACACGAGTATTGATTCTGGAGTTGCTTCTGTTCTGTGCAACATGTTGAATATAATTGACAAACAAGAACATTTCCCAGAGTCAGTATAGATCTTTAACCTCTTTAAACTCTGCTGGACCCTCTGCTGGCTCCATCTTTACAAACTCATGTTGTGCTGCCAAGTGTGGAAATGTGAAGAAGTATTTCATCTAACTTTGAGGCTAATAAATGTATTTTTCCATCGTGTATATGAAGATGTGACAACCCTCGTTCAAATCCAGGGTTCCTGTGGCTCCTGCTGGGCCTTCAGTGCCGCAGGGGCGTTGGAGGGCCAGTTAGCCAAGACAACAGGGAAGCTGGTGGACCTCAGCCCCCAAAACCTGGTGGACTGTTCAACCAAATACGGCAACCATGGCTGCAATGGGGGCTTCATGCACAAAGCCTTCCAGTACGTTATCGACAACCAGGGCATCGACTCCGATGCTTCATACCCCTACACAGGATATGTGAGTACCTGGTTTAATCCTGCTGGGCAAAGATGTGTCAAAGGGATTTGGAAAATCCATTATACTAGAGAGTCTGTTTAGGACAAGTGGGAAACTGTGTGGGAAATGAATTTGATCACTTTGAGCTGGTAGCTGGGCAAAGAAATGTGGAAAGGAATTAAAAACAATAACCAAAGGTGAGTCTGTAAATTTGTAAGATACAAACACATGTATTGTGTTACATGATGCAAATCCAATCACACTGTCCTCACACCAAGCAAGAAATGATGACACAAAGTCATAATTCTCTGGACTCAGTTCCCCATTTTATTTGTTTGGCAAACACATTTAAGCAAACAGAACAAACCTCTGTCAGAGCACCACAGAGACAAATCCCCCTCCTCTGATTAAGCAATCGTCCTCATGTGTAGGTGTAGGGAAGGTACTGACTCACAATGACCAGCAGGTGTTCACAGGTGTTGACTGCACTAGAGACCAGCATAGGTGTAATACCAGGCAAAAAGAAAATTCACTCCAAATTTTTTGATACGTTTATATGTAGATGAATCGATAATGAAAATAATCGTCAGTTGCTGCACTAGATGAGGAAATGTTGTTTGGTTGAATGGTGGGAAAACATTCAAGGTGACAATAGTACATACTCTAATTGGTCATTGGAAGTCAGTACTTCCCCAACACGACGGGCTGATTGCTTATTAACTATAAAAGAAGGATGTTCGTTGTTCTCTTACGAAGGCTTCATCCCAAAAATAAAACAGGAAGTTGAGGTCAGAGTACTGATTTTTACTGAGTGTTGTTAACCCAGTTTACAAGGAATTAAAACATGGGGTTTTTGAAGTGGAAACATAGTAGGACATTCAGTGGAAACTCGGGTTTACTGTTAAGAAATTCCTGTATGAGACAACAATGTGGGTGTACAACAAGTTAAGTCCGACCCTTCAGGCTGTAGACAGCAACACTCTTCTCGCTTGTCTGTGGTCTGCTGTTAATGTCTCTTTGGAGCAACAATAAATTAATCGGAGCGGACATTGTGTTTTCCTCCAGGCTTCATCTGGTTCACTGTTGTTCACATTTGTGAGGAGGAGGAGGAGGAGGAGTTGGGCAGTTCTGAGCGGATCAGTCAGACTGTTCCAGCCTCATGGAGGCGTTGTGGCTCTAATTCACCCAAAAAATAAATAAAAGCAAACTATCTGTGATGTGAAATATTCTCTTAATAAGCACAGTGACTGGCCTCTGTGTGTGAAATTCACTTTTATGGCTCACCTGCCAAGAGCTGGAAAATGTAAAAGTCAACTGCTGAGAACATTTTTCATACATCGTCATGCCAGGGCCAACTTCAGGTCATGTCGGAACATAAGAAAAATTCCTATGAGGTGCTTTCTTTAATACCATCTGGTAAATGTCACTCAGATCCTGTGTGAAACATCAGTTTTAACCCAAGTTTGTCCTCTTTACTTCAGTCACAACAGTGCCGCTACGACCCCAGGTACCGCGCCGCCAACTGCTCCCAGTACAGCTTCCTGCCCCAGGGGGACGAGGGGGGTCTGAAGCAGGCGCTTGCCACCATCGGACCCATTTCAGTGGCCATTGACGCCACGCGGCCCAGATTTACTTTCTACAGAAGTGGTACGTTACACATCATGAGCTGCACAGGCTCTCATCTTTACTTACATGACTGGAAATAGATGCAGAAAGATCCAGACTTTTTTGAGATAGGGGCATGAAGGGACATGAAGTTGGTGCTGCAGGTCACAAGAGGAGTAACATTTATTTATACAAAAAGCTTAACGCTCCCTGAACATCTCGTCTTTGCTCACTTCCAGTGGTTTAACCTCTCACCTTGCTGCAGTGATGTACAGGTGTACTCCAGGACCCTGTGACATCACTGTTGAGCGTAGTTAAAGCCTGGGTTAAGTTACTCTTTAAAGTTTTCTTCAGCAAGACACTCACCTGCTGGAATAGTGATTTTATATATACACTAATAATGATAATAATACAACTTAATATATAACTTTTCTCAAAACATGTGAATCAAAATCAGAATATAGGCAACAAAATTGTATAAAATTGGTAAAAAAATTTTAAAAAAAATACAATAAATTTCTGGCATATTTTTTTCTAAAAAATAAACATGGATATAATGAGAATGCTTTTGTTATTTTGACCCGTGCTATTTCAGGAGTGTACGATGACTCGTCCTGCACCCAGAATGTGAACCATGGGGTGTTAGCTGTGGGCTACGGCACACTGAACGGACAAGACTACTGGCTGGTAAAGAACAGGTGAGACATTTTCACTGCCCGGATCTCCCCTGAATCCCCGTCTAGTCCATACATACATACTGAGCTCACGTGTAGCTCCTGTATGTTCCTCCCCGTCTGGTCCCCTGTGCTGTGCGTATTAGCTGCACTGGAGGACACGGGGAAGTGAAACAGAGCTCTGCCGGAAAGTACACTGTGTCAAAAAGTTACAGCTGCAACTGTTACTTTCTGTTCAGGCTTTGGGTATTTTGCTGACATGAATGTAGTGGTTTAATACGCTTGAAATTACACAAGCATTTGCCTCTCAAGGTTGGTCTAAGTCAGGCGATGTCACAAGATAATTTGTGAATAATAGAGAAGAAGAAGTTTCATTTTTCATCACTTATTGCATGAAAAACAACACTTCCCAACAACTTCCCAATCTACTACTGCTGACCTCATCAGGCCCCGGTATAATACTCTTTCTATCACAGACTGTATATATAGATGGACGATACGACAGCTCCCCAAAAGTGAAGCCAAAACATCTGGATCGCCCCCTGGTGGCTGGCTGCAGTATAGGTCATAAAACCCGCCGCCTCCATGTTAGCAGATGGGACGTGGGCCAAACTGACAGATCAAAGTACACGTCAAATAAAATGTTCCCAAAGATGGTTTCTGTCATGTTGGGTAGTTCTCATCACGCTGATGTTTGTTCAAGTGTTCGTTTTTCTGATACTTTTGGTTTTAATTAGTTATTTGATGCTATAAAAAGGGCGTGTGAGGTCATGATTGACAACTGTGAGCGTGCTCACAATTGGTTCGGGTGGGTGTGTGGGCGGGACCTTGGACTCCAAATGACATCATCAGCACAAGATGGCAGCGCCCGTATCCGGGATATTTTGGCTTCATTTTTGTACAGTGGGAGGAAGTGGAGACGCGTCGTCCATCTTTATATACTGTCTATGCTTTCTGTGAGTCTCACCACACAGTGTGTTTCTTAATACGTTTCTCCTATAAGTGTTTGGTGCAGGTGCATAAACGGGTGATGACAACATAAAACCCCTGAAACATCCACATGTTCCTGGTATATCATTTACTCTGTTGTTCCATATTTCATATGAAATCAATCATTTGATTTTAGCAGATTTTGCCCCCATCCATATTAACACTTCAACACATAGAAAGTGATCAGCACTTCATATAGAAATGGGGAAAGGCAGTGCGTCTGTGCTGCTTCCTGTTACTTTTGTGCCATTCTGTACTTGATATATTTATCTTACCAATAAGTATAGGACTTTACTATGTGTCGCTTAAAATAATAGTTACTCTAGCTTTAGATTCAGCTCCATAATGTTCTCCTTTTCAAGCTAATGCTAATTGTTAAACACTGAAAATAGGGTATACTAAAGAGTTGCTAGTGACTGATCGACTTCGGGGCACGTGGATGACTCTTCTGTTCATATTCTCATCACTTAACAAGGATGTTTACTGATGAATCAATATCCCCAAAACCTTGGTGTATCCCTTGAATTATGTTCCTGTTTTTCTGCTCTTTTCGTCCAGCTGGGGAGTTAAATTTGGAGACCAGGGTTACATCCGGATGGCACGCAACAAGAACAACCAGTGTGGCATCGCTCTGTTCAGTTGCTACCCCATCATGTAGCTGCAGAGGAAACTGAATTGAATCTGTTGCAAAATTAAGTTCCCTTCTCTCTTTTATGTGTACAGTATTTTTACAGTTTAATTTCACATTGATTATAACATTTTTCTATCTGCTTTGGTTTTGAAATTCCTTTTAATGCATGTTTTACTACGAAAGCCAAAAGTTTTTAAATACTACAGTTTAACATAGTTGAACTTATCCTGTAAGACTGTGTGCCTGTTTGTGTCTGACTGTGTGTGTGTGTGTGTTTGAATCTGTAATAAAGAGACCGATGTACTCCTTGCTGAGGCTCAGTCACAGTGAGACACGCCAGGTCTGGATCGATATATCAGTTTATCGATCAGTCCGATGTCAGCCTCTTGGTAAATATCAGATCTGTGTTCTGTGGCATACATGTGATGAAGGTGAAGATCTGATTTTACGCCACCAGTTTCAAATTTGTCAGCCGGTCAAATCTGCCACGAAAACTGCCTCCATTGACTCTTTGGAAAACTGGCTTGTTGGTCAATATGGCTTTTACATGTTACGACAGAAAGAATGCCAAAATCAATACGTGTCTCTGGTAAATATCTCAGTCCTGTGCACATGCTGATGCAATAGCATATCCTGTACTAGCTGCCTGCAGGCAAGTAACATTGTCTTGAGTACGAAGAAAAGCCTTTTTATTTTGACCCTCTCACTGAAAACTGAGCTACTTTTTCAATGGAGTCGTTTTAAAGGAATAGTTCATCATTTTGGGAAATGCGTGTAGATAGATACTACTCTCATATCCGTCAGTTAAATATGAAGCTACAGCCAGCAACTAGTTAGCTAAGCTTAGCATTGAGGCTGGAAGCAGGGGGCTCTTTCCAGGCAAAATGTAAAAAGTGTAACAAAATCCACATACCAGCATCACTAAAGCTCACTAATTAACATGTCATGTCTCATTTGTTTAATCCGTACAAAAAGCTGAACTATTTCTTGGCAGGGTGTAGTGAGCTTGCTGAAAGAGACTTTCTTGGCAAGAAAGCGAATAAGCGTTTTTCTCAAAATGTCAAACTGTTTCTGTAAAAGCTGCCAACCACAGAATGTCAGTAATATAGGTATGTATCTGCCAATCAATATATTGATTAAAATTTTAACTGCTTCTTCACCGTGGAAAGACTAAAACATTGAATCATTTTAATCTCTTAAATGTTGCCAGTTCTGCGAGTGGTCCATCATCAGAAAGCCTTGTTGTATGGACAAGCATTGTTTAAACCCAGAAAACAGCCGAAACCTTCCAAAAATACCAAATATGCGAGGCTGAATTTGGAGAAATTTCGTGTGAATCTTTGAACACAGGATCTAGAATATTTGCACTTGATGTTGAGAGAATAAAAACGTCTAGGGTTTGACTATTTTCATAAAGCATCATTGTAGTGCTGAAAGAAGCAGATACTAAATATATACTGTATATTTGTCATGCGAAAAAGTAACTAAAGCTACTTAGGGTCAACTTTAAGGGAATACCAGGGTTCATGAGGGTGATTTCTTGCATTTTTGTTGGATGAATATAATCGAGTTTAAGAGTACAATCTAAGACTGTAATGTACTGGATAACAGCATTTTCAAAAAATATGTCTTGGCCTTTAAAAACCCAGAGAGCTTCCTCGCTAACACCTCCCACAAGGTCAGAATAAAGTCAACAGAGTACAGTGTTGGGTTACAAATGAGTCATTTTTATTTTTTTAGTGCAACATCACAACAAACAATTTTCACATGAGGTATTCAAAGGGATTTTCTTTAGTTGTTGATACAAAATGTCCCACCATGATTGACGTTTAAAGTGTTGTGTATCTTTTTTTTTTTAAAGCCTTTGGTTGGTTAGCCACATTCATTAGTAAGTCTAACACATGGACAAGAATGGCACGATAAAGCATGGTGGGTTGAGTCCAAGCTGAGGAAACTCAGACTCAGTCAAATATAATATTTCCCTCAGCTCTTCCCCGTTTAAAGCTTTTTGTATGGATTTCATTAATTCCTACTTACAACAGTGGGATCGAACAGTATTTCAACTACACTAAACATTTTGGAAAAAACGGGGGGGGAGGGGTGGCTTACAAATGTGGAAAAATAGCTTCTGTCTCCTCCGACCTTTTTTATTTTTGGGTGAGCGCTTGATTCTTGGGCTTTTCTGTTACAGCAAGTCACATGATTCTAGATTTCAGAAAACAAGGAATAGGCAACGTTGATTACAGCAAGATCCTCCTTGCTTGGATTGTCACCTCCTTCTTTTTTGGTCTTGAGAATGATTTTATTTATATACAGAATATGGATCAATGGGACACTCTAGCATACTGGACTTAAGCTTTGGCTGGATGGGGGCCTCGTTCGGCTCCTGTTGCGGATTGATTCCAGCACATTTGGTTTGGAGTAAAAGGCATGAAGAAGAGACGGATGGACAGACAGGATAGATAGATAGATAGATAGATAGATAGATAGATAGATAGACAGACACCCTGACAGGATGGATTCTTTGGTTAAGGAATATCTTTGCCACACAACATCTCACACAGTTGAGGTAGATGGGTAAAGTCTTCATGTACACACAGGAGAGAGGGCAGGGACAGACAGGGGGACACTGGGGTTTACAGAGTCAAAAGACTTCCATCTGAAGACACTGCCTCATGTCAGTTTCTCAGTTCCAGCTCAACATAATACTGTTCTATGCAACATAAATAATCAGCACGCGGAACCCCACTGGTGCTTTTTTGAATCCTCTGAGTGCTACGGTAGCTGTGATAGGGAACTGCTAAAACTACCCATGATACATAATGATTCAGCAGTTACCCATCAATCTTTGGTTGTTTTTTGGTTTAAACATTATCAAAAAAAAATCTATTTTTTGTGGTATTTTTTCTTTTTTTATTCTGAAAGTATATATTAGCTTTCAGTTCTGCTATTTCATTATTTCCGCTCCCCTCAGAATTGCTCTGCAACAGCCTCGGCTGCCAGACTCGTTTCAGGGTCAAGTTTCTAGAAAAGCCACTAGGGGGTGCCGCAGGCTAAGCTGGCAATGCGGATCACCTGCAGCAGCCAACTGGATTCACTCCTCCCTCCCTCCCTCTTCCCCTCTGTACAGAAAGGGACGAGCTTCCCTGCTTGACAGGAGCAGAAGGTGGCTCAATACAAAAAGCTCTGTCTCCATTTTAGGCTCCCAGTCAGAGACAAAGAGGGACCTGAAAGGTGTCACCTTAGCTTTGATACAATGACAGTAGTGAGCAGGGGTCGGCAGAGGAGCCTCCAAGCTCTTTTATTTTTTATTCCCCCCACCCCTGTACAGACTCAACTGCACACCCCACCACTGCCCCCCTTCGCTCTCAGCATGCTTACAATTGTTGCTCATTAAAGTTTAATTCAGCTCCATGCCCCACTACTCCAACACCTCCTATTCCTCAAACAACCCCCCTCCCACCTTTCCTACACACACACCACTACCACCATCCTCATTCTGGATGATTCAGCCTTCTCTCTGATCTCCCCCCGCCCCCTTTGAATGCCCCCTAAAGCCCACAGGTCTGGCCAAGAGCAAACCCCAGACCAGATACCCAGAGAAGAGACGGGATGAAAAAAGCCTCCCCTTTGAAGTCCGCGAAAAAGTCGATGGCCTCTTTCATGACCGCCCGTCTTTCAAGTGCACGCTGTGAAGGGGGCCCCGGCAATCCACCCCTTCCAACGTTAAAGAGAGAGAAAGAGAGAGAAAAAGAGCCATAGAGAGAGAGAGAGGGTGGAAAACGGCCAAGCTAGCCTCGCCACTCTTTGGCAGCATTTACACAGGGGTCAGAGAATCAGATCTTGGGTGAATTTCTCCTGGTTTAGGCATCCACAATGCAAACCACTGCCAACTCAAATCACTTGTGCCAGTGGAAATTGCTGATGGAACCCTAAGAATCCTAGAGTACCTGGAACAAACTCCAAGAAACCCAGATGATCAAGAATGAACCCTAACGCTCTTAGAGGGCCAGTGACAGAGCCCCAGAAGCCTTGCAACAAAATCAGAGATTCTTACAAGATGAGGAACAAACTCTTAGACCCTTAGAAGTCCAGGGACAAACCTACAAGCCTTAAGGCCTTGCAACCAAATCAGAGATCCCCAGAAGACGAGATACAAACCAGAAGAACCTCAGAGGGCCGGGGAAAAACCCCAAGACCCTAAAAGGCCAGGAACAATCCCTAAGACCTTCAGAACCCTGGGCACATAAACCCAAGATCCCCAGAAGATGAGGGACACACCTTAACAACCCTAAAAGGCCAGGAACAATCCCTAAGACCTTCAGAACCCTGGGCAAATAAACCCAACATCCCCAGAAGATAAGGAACACACTTTAAGAACCCCAATGGTCTAGGAACAAACCCTAATAACCCACTTGGAACTGAGACAACTGGCAGAAGTGCTTGGCATGTGGAGGACGGTGAGAGGACATAGACAGGAGTGTCTGCACTGCACTGGGGAGGGTGGCAGGTGAGGGAGATGAGGGGGGGTCACAACCATGCATTTCCCCAGACAGACACACAGTACGCATGTTTGCATGTGACCCTGAAGGACTCGCACTCAATGGGGCCTTCAGACGGTGCTTTAAGTGGGTCCCAAGACACTTTACACACTGTGCCAGATGGCATTGGCCTGAACACAACTTTACTAGCAACCTGTGAACCTATGGGATGCCACATCATAATCGTCATTATTGTTATTATTCATAGTATTATTAATTATAAATATTATCACAACATTCAAACAAGCTTTGGCCTTGGCGATAAGAGCTGACCGCAGAGACATTTGCAAGAGTAAAGAAATCCCCATTATTCTACAAAAAAACAAAAAAAACAAAAAACAAAGGCCAGGCCTTAAAGATAGAGAGAGATACGTAACATCACTGGGTGGGTCGGGCTGGATCGGGTTGGGATCGGGTACTGGGTTTAGGGATTCAGGCCGTACATTCAGGGAGGCAATGTTAATCTTTGGTATTACGATGGGATTCTACAGCTAAAAGTGCCCATCAGAAAAAGTCTTCAGTTTCACACATACAGAGCATTGTTAAATAAATACTTACAGTATATAGATAGCATAAATAAATAACCAAATAAATAGAGAGAGGAAAGAAAAAGGGAAAACAATAAATACACAAATACAGTAATAAATACATTGATCAGATCAGCAATTGCATTTGAAACGTTCTTGGTGTGATTTAACTATTGGCTATAAGGAGGCATGTTAAAGCCTTTCCTTTGTGGACCAAAAAAATGACCTTGTACATCAGCAGGGCTGAAACAAACTGCCCCGCACTTCCAACGTGTTTCTATAAATAGAGCGATGTGCTTGAAATCTGTACAAAAAGGGCTGAAAGAATCACATTCCTCCATTTTCTAGACATCTGTAAAAAAAAAAAAAAAAGATTTCGTAATGGAGCAGAGGTGTGTACAGTTGTTTGGAAATGAGTGGAAAAAAATACTACAATGTCACTATACATTGTGTCAGATGTATCTCTTCCCCATGGAGAGCCTTTGTTTTCAAAGGCTGTTTTTCATTTTTTCATTTTTTTTTTTGGCTTGATTTTGAGTCAAAAATGGCTGTGGAGCTTTCATTTGGAAGCTCAGTGAGAGTCTTAAAGCTAGACAGTTGCACCAACAAGTCTGTTTCTGCGTCCTACTTGTGTTTATTGATTCTGTCCTGGCGTACGGTGAGATGCACTGCGGTTCCCCCTTGAAAACTCTGATTCATTCAAGGTGGGACCATCTTCAGAAAATACAGGAAAGGCTCCTGTTGATGGTAAATGATGGACAGCTGGGAGTCACGGACGCTACAGAAGCCTCCTGATAATTCCAGGCTCCAAGCTTGAAACGGCGCCATATAGTCCTGGGAACCATCACCATGGAAACACATGCTAAGAAAGGGGAATTAGGTTCTTCAGAAAAAAATGGGAAGTTAAAAAAATGCCTTTTCTTCCTCTTTCACCTTGATTCTTGAGGAAAAACAGGACCATAAGAACATTGGGGGAGGATTAACGTCTTTGGATGATGGTGAACACTTTTGATTAAGAAGTTACACAATGGAGCTCTCCAGATGTGAGCAAACGGCACCTTGATTTTTCACGTTTGGAGAGATGACTATAGATTTGAAGGTACACCAAAATATGCTTTCTCCTGATTTGTAATACCCTCATTATCTCTAATCTAGATAATCAAAATAATACAATGAGATGGTGTCTGTAAGGGTGTGACTCTTCTTTGAGCCAAATCATCTTTGCACCCTTGACTATACAAGCAGGACCTCACATCCTGCGATCATATCACTCTGGGTATCGCCCCCTTCTATTTCAAGGGAGCGATCAACTTTGGTTTGGGAAAATGCTTCATCTTCATAAAATCATCTATAATAGCTGGTTCCGTCGTTCCTTCTGATAACGAGGAGGACATTTATTACGGCTGATCTCTGCCTAGACCAGTCTATGTGCCCCCTTGCTCCCTCAGCGCCCTCCCCACCGCACCTCCTCGGCGGTCCGTCATCATGCCGTGCTGCAAGACACTGCGGAGGAGGAAACACTGGAGCCCGAGGAACCCGTGGAGGAGGGACGGCCCTCGTCTGCCCACTTGTTGACGTTGCGTCGGCGGGCGTTCATGAAGAAGTTGCTGACAGTGGAGAGCTCCAGGCCCAGCTGCTGGGAGATGGTGATCTGCAGCTCTTTGGTCGGGCGGTGGTTCTCCCTGAAGATGGCCAGGAGCGTGCGCCGCTGCAGATCCGTGAACACCAGCCTGGTGCGCTTCGGGCCCTGGTTGCGCTCCAGCTTGCTCTGCTCCTGCTCCTTCCGCTTGCAGGCTGCAGGCAGATGGATAAAAGATAAATTAAAAAAGGAAAGGGGAAACAGGTTAGCTAACAGACTGGCTGGCTAACTAGGACAAATGGATTAAGCTGAGGGAAAGTGGATTTGTTGAAAGAAAACAGATTAGCTAAGCAACTTTGATTAGTTAAAAGAGATGAATCAGCAACTTGTTTCACTGTGCAGTAAAGGAATCAAGATGTTCAACCTATCACATCTTATTGCCAGTGAGCTGCTGTAGGCTGCTGGGATAAAGCAAATAACTACATCCAGGCCAAAGCTCTTCATGATTGTCATTATGCTCATTCCCTTTTGAAAAACAGTGTATATATATCTATACATGTATCTGTCCTGAAGACAAAGTGCAAAATCTGGTGTCATCGGCTGACAATGGCTATGTCAAAAAAAGAATCACATTCAGACAGATGCACAGTAAATATCTAATTTTGTAAAAGGACCAATGAACCCAGTAGTAATTGTTTTCAGCCAAAATCTTTCACCTTCTTTTTCTTCTGCAAAAATGTAATGTCTGCAACTGGTAAATCTATTACAGTATTCATGAATACTGGCTTTAACTCGTCCATGTCCATTTTACAACTGCAATCTACATTCAGAGGCACAAGAGAAAATAACACTGAGGCTAAAGCAAGAGACAAACTCCAGACACATTCAATCATTCACTAAGACATTTCTAAGACACATTAACTACTCAAAACTATGAATTACATTTTTTAACATCTTGTAGCTGCATTTAAAGTAAATGGATTGTTAACGTTACCACATTTTAGTCAGACTCTGCCTTACTTGAAATACTGTATTTCTGTATCTATTTTTCATACTGTTTTCCATGTTATTTCTTGCTAAATTAGCTCAGTGTCAAAGTTGGCCCCATTCAAACTTTTTAAGCGGCGATAGAGGTGATGAAGTCTTCTGGTATTTTGTTTTTTAATGTCAGTCTTGCTTACACCAACCACGAAATAAAAACTCAGGGGTCTGGGTTAAACACCACTGTAGCTGCGGCAGCCCGCCCAATTATATAATCAATATTTCCTCACGATATAGTATGAAATTTGAAATAAACAAATAAATAAATAAAAATTACCCTGCAAAAAAAAAAAAAGAGAAAAAAGCCAGTTTTGCTCTGTGAGGAAGAAAAATAGCCTGATGTGTGTGGGTTGAGCTCAGATCCATTTTGAGAATCAGACGAGCATTTTTGAATTCAGGCCGCATGTTCCTCTGCATATCCATCACTGAACCTTTCACCTCTAACATGCTGTAATTCTGTATTTACAGGAAACACAACACCAACCTCTGCCTTTGTGTACCGAGCCCCCCCCCTCACACACACACACAGACACCCACCCCCCCCCCCTCTTTCTCTGTCCATCTCCTTCCACTTCCTCTCTTCCCTTTCCCTTAGTGGACACTTCAACATCATTAGTTTCTCATAAAAGTCATTTACATGTGGCGGCAGTGAGTGAGTAATAATCACTTTAGGGAGAACTAATTTATTTTCTATTAAAGGCGGGTTACGTCAGGGGTGAGTGAAACAAGCAGAGTCGGCATTGCCCAGGGTGTTTAGAAGCCTTAAGTGGACTAAAACATATTTGGGGGAGTCGTGCAATTACCTAAATGCACACTTTTAAGAGGTTTCAATCAGCACTGTGCAGTTGAGCGACTGTTTTGCTGATGGTATCAAATGCGTTTCTAAGTGTAAGCATCGGTGTATGTGCACACAACACAACAGAGCACGCACACCAACACACAAATAAATACACACACACACACACACACACTAAGAGAGGGCCAGTGGATTGGTGCCGATGCTAGACTTTTATTGAACACTGGCCTGGAGGTCTGGAATCTGGGAACGATAGTGTATTTTCTTTCTCGCTATAATTAATATGATTGTGCTATAATGTTTTCAACATTAAAACTATTTAACTTTTATTTAGTAGAGAGTTACATTAGGACTTATAATGTCCTGATGACATGCGAGATATTTTGCATGCTGTTTTAGAAGCTTTCACACCCCCAGAAGAATAAAGATGTGGGTGTAACACTGAATCCTTGGACATTTTTATGATTAAAACAGCCAAAACAGCCACTGTAAAAAAAATCTTTACGTGAACAAGTCATTTTTGTATACAAAGAGAGTCTCAGATGTCTTATTTTTTCACAATAAGTGAATACATCTGCCAGAACAGTAAGCTTATTTCAACCTGTTCCCTACTCAAATTAACTGTTTTCAAGAATTTTACAGAAACGAATGACTGCATTTTGAAATAAGGCAGGAGAAAGCAGAAGAAAATAACAAGCTGCTTTCTAGTGGAAACTGGTTGAAATTATCTTGCTTCACTGGCAGTTTTCTTCACTTGTTTTAAGAAAACAAGGTTTAAGGAACTCTATTATTGACAAAAATGACTTGATTAGATGGCGATATCAGCTATAGCAATAACCTTGAAATCCCATAATTGAAACCTAACACACACACAGAGACACAATCAAACTCACACATGCTATAAACATACATTATATAAACCAACAGATGCTGCCTTTTGCTCTCAAAACAGCACTGATGCTTTCAGTTGATTGGCTTACATCTTCCCATTGAAAAACATCTCACACAGCGAGATGCTGCTGATGTTTGCTGTATGACCGGCTCTTCACTCCTAAAACTCACAGCGGCAAATTCCTCTCATCAGCAGAGCGCTTGAGAAATAAGTGTGACCCTACTGCCGTCTTTTCCACACGAGTGCCATCATCACAACAGCACCATCGGAGCTGGGTTGAAGGCCGTGTGTGTGTGTGTGTGTGTGTGTGTGTGTGTGTGTGTGTGTGTGTGTGTGTGTGTTTGCGACACCGTCTGGCTTTGATTGCTCTGACATCCAGCTGAGTTTCTGAAACTTAAGTACTCAACTGGACATGAATAAATCTCGCCGTGATTTCCCTGCGTACGTTCTCCTCTAAAATCATTATCAGAAGGAAATGTTTTGACTCGGGGATGCACTCTTGTCAACTTGAGATTACAGGTGCCTGTTAGCTTTTAGGCATCCAGAGCTCGTTTGCATTTCTGAGAGTTATCGAACCACGTCTCATTAAAATCTGAACAGGCCAAGATGTCAGTGGCATGTCGATATCACTACAAGTGAAATTTTTTTTTTCTTTTTCCAAATGCTACATTTTTCACAGGCGTTACACCATCCCCACCATCAATATTTCTGGGCTGGGGGTTGGGACGTGGGCTGCAGCTATAGAGGGTATATACAGTGGTGCACTCTCAGCTCATGTAGTAATGAAAGGAATGACATGATAGTGCTGGCTAGCTTGCTTGTAGCGGAGATTTATGGCTTGTTGGAGGAGACAGGGTGTCCTGCCGCTCTCCTCCTCCTCCTCGCCTCCATCCCATCCTCAGCTCTCTCCCTTACTGACGATCATAACGCCGACCATTAAGTAAATGCTTCCTTATGCTGTAATCATGTGTAAAAGGCTCACAATTACCATGCTATAAATCCCCGGCGCTGGGGCTACTCCTGGAGACATAAATATTCCCCTATAGGCTTCTTATGATCGTGGGAACAGCCCCTAATCATGATGTATGCCCCTGTCTCGTGTTGCTGAAACGTGATCGAAAGCCCTTTCCCTACCCCCTGGCGTCTCAACCTACACCCCCCCTCCCAGCCAGAACACACCCCTGCCCCTCCCACCACCCCCAGCCCCCCAGCCCACCCCCTGCTGATTTCTTGGGCCAGGGGCTGATAGAAATTATTGATTAAATCTGTGCAGCTCAGACTCCTCGACCCACAGAGGCTGGTTAACCCCTTCAGCGCTGGAGTGGGGGGAGCTGAAAGAGCCCGATAAAAAAACAAAACAAATAAAAAACAACAACCCTGTTTGTTAGGTATTGCGCAGCTAAGGCCACGTCGGCCTGTTTACGATTCCTGATATGCAAATAGAATCGGCTTTGACCTTTGAGCCTCGCTAGTAGAGTGTGAACTGTACGCAGCGAGAGGTGGACGAGGCTTTGTGGCTTTCATTACTGTGGGGGTGGTGCAGGCACTGGAGCCGACACGTAAACCGCATTGACCTTTCTTATTCATTTAGACCTTTAGTCAAGGGCTTCGGCCATCATCTTTAAAGTTATAGTCTCTGATCCCCCCCTCCTCGACTTTAAGTGTCAGAGCATGGCTAAATCCTGATTGCCTCCTCCACAGCCTGAGGTTGGGCTAGAGATGCATCTCATATACAGTGCAGTAATCCATAGGGTATACACACACACACACACACACACACACACACACACAAGAAAAAACAAAACACATGATACTGCGGATAAATCCGAGGGATCACCTCCTCCATGTTTAGCAAAATGTCTCTGCAGAAAAACAATTATTTGAAAAGACAAAATGGCAGCAGCTACATTCCATAATTACTGTGCATCCAGACTCCCTCCATATATAAGAGGCACAGTTATGGAAATAACACGGTGCTGCTGGCTGACACTGAAGGGCCTTCTATGTATTTAAGCGAGTGCTGCATTAAGGAGGATCATCTTAAAACTTGAGGCGTGAAGCAGAGAGCACTTGAGCTATCTTCAGACTGGGGAGCACAGGGCACCACGCATTCTAATTCCAGTCTCGATTCGCCGATGCGGCCGAGGTGTGTGTGGGCAAGGCGTGCTGCTCTTTCCCATGGAAATCAATAGAGGCTTGTAATTAAACAAAAGGGGGTTGGCCAGGAGGGGGAAAAAAACAACAACCCCCTTCGGAAAGTAGGTTATGTAGAAAAGTGCCGAGCTGTCCAAAATGTGGCTTTGCCAAGAACTAAATATGCAATTTCAGAGTGTGTGGGAGCAGAGAGAGAGGAGCATTGTCAGACATTAGCACACTTCTCTGTGTAGGGACTTTAATTTTTTATGAGTCTGATTGATTGGCTGCTCGGACTTGGAGCACTGACTCGTTAAAATAATGTTTGTGTTTGTAACGATGAAGAAACAAGGATGCTGGGAATAAAGAAAGAATGATTGATGATTATAAATCTGCTCAAAATGAACAAAGGGCCGTTTTATCATGAGGAAGATTAGGTTTTTTTTGTGTGTGTGTGACAGGAAGAGGGCGTTTTGCATACAGAGCGTTCACAAGTCGCAGGATTAAATTCATCAAAAAACATTTCTGTCAAATTACAGAACAAACCCAGAGATAACTCATCTTTAGATAAGAGGTTTGGGTGTGATTGCTGTAACGTTTTGCCGAATGGAGGATGTACACATGTGCTCTCAGAGCCGAACAATCAAAGATCAATAATTGTAAAGGGATTGCAAGAGTGCACAATCATTACCTATGAACCCTATTGTGTTGTTGGGCTTAATCAGTCCAGCTGCTGACAGAGAGCGTAAAGCAGTGATCAACTGGGCAGGCTCACACACACGTACTGCTCACAGACCCCCGCAGTGAGCAGACCACTTGCAGATACACACACACACACACACACACACACACGTCTGTGCTCGTCTCATATTACTGTGTTCACTTGGATCTCTTTCTGTGCTCCGTGTATCAGATGGGCCCTCGGTCCCTGTGGAGGGACAACACTGTAACACGGCACTGTACAGCGTGCTGTCGTGTCTTCAGTCCACATCCCCAAAGATTATTAAATGTCAAGCAGCAGATTACAATGTGCCTTTCAAAAAAAAATCTTTACCCTGTGAAATCTGTATAAATACTACTAGGCCTGCAACAAATGATTTTTTGACTATCGATTAATTTCTTTAGTATTTTTCCAAATAATAGCATAAGTAAAGTTTATAAAATGTCAGAAAATATGTGAAAAATGAAAAAATCACAAGTTCTCTGAGCCCAAGGTGACATCTTCAAATTGCTTGTTTTGTCACCCAAAAATGTACTGAATTTAAAACGATGGGCTGGAACCAGCTAATGTTTAGCATTTTTGCTTGATAAGTGAATTTTATTAATTGATTGATATCAAAATATTTGTCAATTAATTTTCTGTCCGTCGACTAATCGATTCAGCACTAAAGATGTCACGCGCCTCCAGTTAAGCAATAACCTCTTGTTTTCCAGGTATGAAGAATCTCCTGCAAGGTGCTGCCTCAGAGCACAACAACATTTGTATTTAGCCTCGCAGTAATTGCCTCAGTGACGACGTTGATAAAAGACGTCTGGCAAAAGCTCAAGTCTAATTTGCATCAGCTACCTTGCCAACTCAACTTCAGCCGCGCGCTGAGCAGATATAAATCACTGCTCGAATTAATCAATCGCTCCAGAATGGCATATCTGCACAAATTATTTTGTGGGCTCAAAAGCGATTAAATTGCCAACTGCTGCTCACGCTGATCTTCATGGTTCATTTAAGAAGAGGGCAAATGTCTGTGGCTTTTTTATTGTAGCTACTGTACAAATCAATAGGAGCTGTTTGGGAGCAAAGTAAACAAAGGAATGGCACATATGGTCCTTTCTTGCTCAAACTGTCCTCAATGTGCTGCTAAGTTCTTATTATCCAGGCTGTTGAGACAATAGCCAAACCTGTGGTACATTCACAGTGGTGTGAAGAAGGGAAACATCAGTATGATGCTTTTGCTTTTCCTCATGTCTCAACCTGAGCTGCATACTGATTGCTGGAAAGGAGAATTTTTTTGGAAGACATGGAGAAGGAAGGTGTTTGGGGAAAACAAGGGGAGCGAGTGTGTCTGTTTGTTGTTGTGGTTTCTGTATGAGCGTGAGTGTGTATGTACGTTTGTGTGTGTGTGTGTGTGTGTGTGTGTGTGTGTGTGTGTGTGTTTGTGTGTGTGTGTGTGTGTGCGTGTGTGTGAGGCAGATAGAGAGCAAAGCCAGATCTTACCCTCCAGCCGGAGCGAAGCCATTCTTTGAAACTCGGGCTCCTGGAGCCAGCGGGACATCCTCTTAAAGGTCTCGCGGCCAGACTTGAGCTTACCCCAGGGCTTGGGGTTCCTCAGGAGGTCAGACAGTGTGCCCTGTGACCTACACAGAACCCTCTCGGCGAAGATGGCCTGGGGGATGCTGTACCTCTTCAGCTCGGTGATGATCCTCTGGGCCACATCCCTGGTGTTGATCTCCTCCCCGCCGCCGCCTCCGCTGCCCGGCAGCATGCCCTCGCCGGGCGAGGACAAGGCGGATGATGAGGAGTGCAGGTGCTCGCCCATCTTGGAGGCCTGCTGGCTCGGGTGATGGTGGGGCTGGTAGTGCTGGCTGTAGATGTGAGGGTGGTGGCTGGGGGCGTGTTGGTGAGCCTCCATTTTGTTCAACTGATGCCCCACTGACACATCGCCTCCTCCCAGGCCTGGTGGCGACATCTCGCGGCCAAAATCCGATGTCCGGCAGAAGAGGCTCCCCCCATGGACATCGTAGCCACCGTGGAGCATCTGGCCACCATTGCCATTGGGGCTGTTGCCCAAGCTGCCGTAGCCATGCATGGAGGAGCCCAGGCCTGAACCCGTGGAGGGGGGCGACAGGCTTTGGGACATGGCCAGGTCCTTGCCGTAGGGGTTGTAGAAGTTGGTGCTGAGGTGTGCTCGATCCTCACGCATGAGGGTGAAGCTGCCAATGACATTGCTGACTGGGAGGCAGGGGTGGTGGTGGTGGTGGTGGTGGTGGAACTTGTCGTCAAAGGGCTGCAGGGGGGTCAGGGTGGTGTAGGTGCTGCCGGAGCTGGACGGGGAGTCGCCGCTGTAGCCCAGTGCAGACATGGAGTGGTCGAAGCCCGGTGGACGGGGCTCGGGCTCCAGAGACATGGATGGGCCCCCGAGGGAAGGCCTGGGGAAAGCAGCTGAAAGGTCCCGCGAGTGCAGCATGGCCCTGCCGTCCTGGCTGTGAGCCAGATCAGAGTGGCTGTGGAGGGACATCTCCCCTAGACTCCCATCCATCTTCAATTTCAACAAATAAATGTGTATTTCTTGCCCCTGTGTGTTGTTGCTCTTCTCTTGTTATTGTTTTTCAACAGCCGGGCTAACAGTCTGGAAGGTCTCTTGTTACACCAGACTATGGATTTATTGATTTGTGAATTAATTGATTTCCAGGCTTATGGGGTGTCTAATTAATTATCTGATAACGTTAAGTACTGTCTTCAAACTCCCTCAAACTCCTAGAAAACGAGTTTGCAACAGCATCAGGAGCTTTAACTGTGATTTTTATTCTCACTTGTGCATCAGCACTCTGCTCTCTTGTCTCTTTGGTGCTCAGCTGTGTTCCTCGGCAGAAGCCTCGCTTTTGTGCCTGCGTGAGACAAGATAGGCGCTGTTACTCCGCTTTATTTAAACTTTCATCGTTACAGAGAAGGAAAACAGCCGAATAACGCTTGCCTCCTCGGTCTTAAACACCAGTTTACACTCGTATATCCTAAACAATAACAATAATAGAAGCATTCGAGTAATTTTACCTCACACATCCCGCGGAACGCACTAGAAAACAGCGATATCAGTCCTTTAATCACTTCAGCCAAATCTAATTTTGGAATATAGGATTTTTCCTTCTTATGCAAAGTTATGAATACAGAAGTAGCGCGCATGCGAAGCGCTGAACATTACCGGTGCGTTTGCATATTTAGGCTATTTCATATGTAATGAATGCGAACGATGCGTTAACTAACTACCAAACATGATGGCGATTCAGAGACAAAAACGTCGACATGTGCGGGTTTATAGAGCTCAAAAATCCTACCTTTATTATCCACTTCTCAGAGCGCGTCCGCGGCTGTTGTCCGTCCTGTGCATGTCTCCGATTGTGTCGCCGAGCAGCCCTGCAGATTCACACAATTGGTCCGCTGCGCCCCGGGGTGCTACATTCACCAAAACCGGAGTGCAAAAAACCATCTGCGGTTACAGACGAATCTCTCTCGCTCTCTTCGTTCCCGTTTCTCGGTTCTTTGTTTTCCACTCCAAAAAATCTCCGGGTCTAGCCTCGTTTTTTTGCTCTACACAAGCAGCTCTCCTCTTTTTCTTTCATTATCTCGTGAGATTTTCCTCCTCCCTCTGCCTGCCACTTCATCGATCTCACCACCAACTCTTTCTCCTTCTCCTCCTCCTCCTCCTCCCCTTTGCTCACATTGACTCTCTGCTTTCAGTGCGTCACGGCCTTAAAAATCTGACAGATGTGCGATGAAATTCCTACTCCAATTAACCCTTTCTCTCCGGGGGGAGGGGGGTTGACGGGGCGGGGGAGGTGTGGAGGTGGAGATGCTCCCTTTCTCATAACCCCACAGGTTAAGCCTTCTTCTGCTGATTGCATGCACAACTTATGAATTATGTGCGCACATCCTGGTCATTCTGCTGCGCTCGGCTGTTTATTGTATCTGAATGGATTTTCACAAGCTGCAGCTAATGTCGTTTAGTTCTTTTTTTAATGTAACAAGTAACGCTGTTGTTGCTATTGTCACTGTGAAAAATGATCTGTAACATGGAGATGGAATGGGATATAGCTGGATAATACACAAACATTTCAGGGTTTTCTTAGTATGATTTTTATTATTATAAGACTTTTATAATAACTTTTACTTTTATTTCTAATTTCTAATATCAATGCAGGACTATATTAGAGAGCCCTACAATGAGTTTAAAAAACGAATTAAGGGTGAATATGCAATTATGTAAATCGCCTCACTAACTTATTGACTCCAGGAAAAAAAAAAATCTATGCATTTACACTGTTGTGCGCCATCTTCACACCAGGCCCCATCCTGTAGTTTGTTTTCTTTTTAAACACTCCAGAAGGATTTTGCATTTATTTTATTTTTCTGACTCCTCTTGTTCCACCTTTCAGGAATAAATGCTGTCAAGTGACGCTTGTGTTTAGCCCAGCTCTTAATCAGCACTCAGCTCGCGGCTCCATTCACTCACACCGCCAACACTTCAGTTTGAAAAGTCCCTCAACAAGATCAATGCGACCCTTTTTTTTCCAGGAGACCCTCGACCTGCTGCTGCTGCAGCACCGAGCAGTCACACTGCAGGCCCGGCCTGCTGGGAGCGCGTGCACGTGCGCGCGCGTGTGCAAGAGTGTCCACTGAATGTAGTTTTCTGTAAATGTATTGTGCAACACTTTAATTTGTGTCTAATTTGTGAGTGTGTGTGACTTTATAATCATTTTGTGTATGAGAGCGCGCGTGTGTGCGTGCGTGAAGGCCTGTGCTTGGGTGCACTTTTGCTCGAGTGCGTGCATGCTTGTATATGCGCGCGTTCACGTGAGATTGGTGACCATCTATGTGCACTGGCGCCTGTATGTGCTTACAGGAAGCATACATATACATCGTCTGCATGGTGAGGCCTGTGCGTGCATGTTTGCGCGCGCGCCGGCCTCAGAGAGAAGCACACAGACAGACAGAAGCAGGGAGGCAGAGCGCATACTAATCATATCTGTCTGTCAGTTTAATTTTCAGAGATGAGCAGTTCTGGCGTTTGGAAACAGCGGAGCGGTGCGCCGTGTGGGACCGCCGGCTTCCCGGAGCAGATGCTGCCCTATCGATCCGCCCCGCGCGCAGCCAGCACGGAGGGATGCGTGTATGGATGGCGAGTAGCTGGAGGTAAAATGGTCAACGGCTACAGAGCGAAAATAAAAGGTCCTTTTGGAGGTCGGGGTGAAAGTTCACCTTCTGTGGCTGGAAATTCCGAGAAGTAAGACTGACACCCGAGCTGCAAGGCCCCCCAACTTTTTACACTGCGGGCCGGGAGGGAAACTGACACCCGGCGGGGTGTTCAGGGTCTGGGGTTGTCAACACTGGGCTTTGCATTCAGCCACGTAGAGCCTTAAAAAAGCCGCTATTCCTGCGTAATGAGGATTTATGATAAGAAATGTATTTACATCCCACCCGTTTAACTGCACAATATGAGCTCCAAATCTTAGATCAGTGAGGCCATTTCCATTTTAAGCATTTAGCTTACGCTCTCATCCAGAGTCACTTTCCTCACAGTGAG
Organism: Macquaria australasica; assembly: GCA_005408345.1. Classification (NCBI taxonomy): domain Eukaryota; kingdom Metazoa; phylum Chordata; class Actinopteri; order Centrarchiformes; family Percichthyidae; genus Macquaria; species Macquaria australasica. Next base: position 1,526,227 of record SEMN01000047.1, on the reverse strand, counting down.
AGCAGCAGCAGGATCAGCAACATTACAGCCAAAACATTTACATTTCAACCATTTAGCTGATGCTCTGAGAGGGACTTACAGTGAGAGCAGCAGCAGGAGCTTCAAACCCTCCATTACCAGTACAGGCCATAAATATACCGAGGAATACTCACATTTTAGCCATTTAGCCGCAGCTCTCATCCAAAGTGACTTTCAACATGGTGGGTGTAGAATGAGCTTTTAATATAAAACCAATACTGAGCGTGTTTAGATTTTAACCATTTAGCTGATGCTTTCATCCTGAGGGACATGTATGGCTGCATCAAATCCTACACCGCCAGTATAACAAGCAGCCAATAGCAAGGAGGTCAAGGGTCAGAGGACATCGCAGTGACCTTAAAATGACCATTTATGTGCTGGAAAATAAATAGAATCAGCCAAAACAGAGGCAGAAAAGGGTTTATTTTCTGGTGTTGCAGTGAAAAAGGAAGGAGGGGGAGAAACTGCTCCTCCTTTCCAGCCTGCGAAGGAAGAGTGACTCGTCAAGATTCATAAATTCATATTTTATTAGAAAAAAATAAAAAATAAAATAAAAAAACAAGCAGAAGCCTGGTGCATTCTGCAGCCATGGACGTGCTGTGCATGCTGGCCCCAAAGGCCTGCAAACATCCCCGAGCTGCAGCAGCAGCAACAGGATGGGAGAGAAAAATACAGTACATTATTCATCCTGTACTTTACACCACTTTACGCCCCCCGAATCTGCTGTTTAATCACCGAGTAAAAGTGATCACTTATTGGTAAATGATAATAGATGGAGCGCACGCGCGGGGTTGCAGTTTTGAATGAGATATTGACTCCCTGTTTGCAGCAGCGAAAAAAAAAAGAATCTAAATGACGGTTTTTACGCAGCGTCCATCAGGGAAGAATAATCTAATGTGAAGGATTAAAAAGAGCAAAAGCAGCTTTTTCCTGCTTCTAATTAAGTGTTTTCACCTAAAGACGGAAGTCCAGCTGTAAGGACTCTTCCAGACATTAATATAATATTTTTAAATTTTTCAAAATATAATAATCGTCATGTTGAGATAACAGACTGGTGTTGCTGCTGCTGCATGGGTTTTGAGTCAGACTCTAAATGTTTCGTTTTGTTTTCATCTAATCTGGATATCCCATGCATTATTTAGTCACACACACACACACACACACCCAGTAATGACATCTGAAACTAAAATCATGCACGTTCACTCTGCTTTTCTGCCTCTGCAGTGTGTGTGTGTGTGTGTGCGTGAGTAAACAGTACAGTACAAGCCACACACACACACACACACACACACACACACACATATACATACAGTACAGTACATAATACATACAAGACAGAAAACACAAGTTAATTTCCCACGTTATTTATTGTCATATATAATAATACATGTAATACAGTATATTTGGGACAGTCAGTATTTTCATCTCTTATTTTGAAAAGGAAACAAGTTGACGCTGTTAAAAAGATCATAAGAAGTTTTCATCTTATTCAACACTTTTTGTGACAAAAATCAACTTAACAAATACACACACTGACAACAAACTTCAGCAGGAATGTGTCTTTTAAAAAAATTATATATATAAACTGTACATATATATGAAATAAATGCTTCAGATGTGAATCCTCCATTATGTGTCCAAACCTGAAGTTAACAGATAAATGGTTTTCATCAGTATTGGTGGTTGTTTTCTTATATTCATTTATTACTGTACTTTAACTTAACTAACTTAATGTTACTGTCATCTCTACCGTCACCGTGAACATCACCTGTTGTAGCGTTCAGGCTCTATTTGTTGCGTTAAAAAGTACCATAACTGTGCAGCATGCGGAACATGGAAACTGATCTGTCTTTGCAGCCATCCTGACTGTCACCTAAACTAAATTCATTTTAGTCACATTTCCGTGGTTACTTTCGAAATATATGAGGTGTGTCAGTTTTCTTCGTGATGCAAAACATTTCAGGTAACAGTAAAACACAACAGACTGTCGACCTTTCTCTTTTATTTCCTCGACCTATTAGTTTGCAAAACACGCGCGCATCTTTCTTGTCCAGGTGTTTCTAAAGAAAACACTGTATTGTGATTTCTGCTTGCTACAACTTAAAAACTAATTTCCTCAACCATGAAATCCAGTTGCTCGCAGCGTCTCTAAAGTTAATTAATTAATTTATTTTCATTTAAGTAACTTTACAGCTTGTGTAAGTGTGTGATATTTTATTTTTGCTTTGTTAAAATAAAGGTTTTACAGCAGAACATGAAAACTTTCCAGAGAAGATTTAAAGAGAAAACTGTGTGAGGTTAAACTCTACAAACATGAGCTGAGCTTTAAACATGTTCTTAAACTTATATTGTTATTAACATCTATAAAATACCTGTATAGCAATAACAATTACTATCATTATTATTTAATTTTTATTTTTAGCTTTTTTTAGAACACAATGTTGAAAGTGGCTCAGCATTTAAATCCATATTTCATCGCTATAAAAGAGTATATTTATTATTATAAAAAAACAGGCAGTAGTGCTGCCAGCCACATATTGAGGCTGTTGAATGTATGTTTTATTGCAGTAGAGACTTCAGTGATGATACAAATAAAATTATCTGAACAAAATGAAATAAAAAATATATTTCGATTTAAAAAAATAAATGAAAATACAATTAATGAATGCATTTTTTTATGAATCGAAAGAAGCCTCTTGTCATTTGAACAGTAATCTAATTTTAAATGAACACTTCTACAATATAATAGTGTAACTCTGACACTGTTCTGTTTTGCTCTTCCCTTCTTCTTCTTGTCATCTCCCTTTTTTATTTCTCTCCCACCCCTATCCCAATCGATAAAATCAATTATTACCACCGGACCTGGCGTTACACAGATCACAATGTGAATAATCAATATCTGAATTAATCTGACCGGATTAGATCTGGAAGAAAAAAACATGAACCAAAAAAATGGTAGAAATTATGTAAAAGCACCACATTGACTCCAAAACGTTAATTATATATCAGATAACCTGAGTGACGCACACATTAACCTGCAGGACTGACTGTAATATAAATATTGATGGTTATGAGGTTAAAATCAGTCTGATCTGATCTGTTATGCAACATAAAAAATATAATGATTAACATGATTCAAATGAATCTTTCTTGGCTTATTTTAATGAACCTTTTTTTTAAATTTCTTGATATAAACACATATAACAGCAGGCAAATGTCTCCATGCATGCAGGACTACAGTTTATCTGCATTAACAGCGTGTGGCCTGCTGCACAAACACACACACGTTTCTACCTGAATATATTTCTCACACAACACACTGCTGACTAATAACAGCTTCTTTTTTTCTTTTTACTTCACACGTTAAATTTTTATCAAAATAAATTAAGAAAAGCATAATTTTACATTATAATATCTGAATGATTCCACAAATGGTTGATAATCGATTATTATTCTCATATATTCATGAGAGGTATTAGACAGCAATTCAAAACAGATGCTCCCCTTTTAAAAAAGTAAAATAAATAGATGAAATAAAACAACATACATTCAGAATCCATCTGCCTCCATCAGGTCGAAAATGTAAAATACTGTAGCTGCTGCTGGAAACTTTGAGCTTTAGTGAATGAATGATAATCACATTATTTTTCTCTGTTATTTGCAGGTTTAGTTGCAGTAATGATCGTGTACGCCGTGATGTGGAACTTGACTTCGCAGCGTGAATAATGTTATTATCGATCATATCTGGATTAATGCAAATTCGCTCGTTTAATTCACTGGATTCGCCTCCTGTGCAGATGAGCCAATAATGCGCTGCAGCAGCAAGTGCTGGAGGGAGAAAACGACTTAAAACTAGTTTCACCTGCAAGAATCAAACATTACATGAGGGGGAAATATTTTTAAATATTTAGATGATGACTGTTTTTTTGCTACATTAGTTTGGTATGATAGTTTTCTTTGGAATAAATTAAATTGTCCAAAATATTGCTGCAGGGAAATTTTGCTTTCATAAAAATAAAAGCTTTTACTTTATTAAGTTCTTCATTCAGAAATAGTCTGTGTGTGTGTGTGTGTGTGTTCTGTGTGTGTGAGTGAGTGTGTGTGTGAGCGCTCGTCCGGCATGAGCACGCGCCATCCAATATCGATCCTTGCATTTTAAACAGCCTCCTATTTGCCCTACAACTATTTTTCATATAAAATGTAAATCTCTCCCTCTGTAATTGGCCCCGCATTCTTTATGCAAATGAAATTATCTGGTGGCCTGAGCAGCGCGCGGAAGGAAAAGTGTTTAATTTATGCAAAAAGAAGCTCTGGGGGGGTGCAAAGGTCGATAAGTCTCTGCAACTTGTCTGAGTTTATTTCTTTTCTCTTCTCTCTCTCTCTCTTAGCTCTGAGTCAGAGCTCATTAGAAGTTTTGAAAAGTTAAACAATGATCTCCTTCATTAGTCACACAGCACAAGTGTTTTTGCTACAGGTGTTTTTTTTTGTTTTTGTTTTTTACAGTTTACAGTTTAATTGTGAAAATCCAGATGTTACTTCCTCAGTGACACATTTTCTGCAAGTTCAGACAGCAGGAATTCTGCTTTGAGGATGTTTTCTTACATTTTAGTTTTATTTTGCATTTGATTTTACCTATAACATTAGTTTTTAACACTCCCCTAACCCCAAATAATTGGAAGTATGATGATTTATTATGCATAATCTATTTTATTTTTAGGTGACCAACATGCTGCCATTTGATGACCATGAATATAATTTGCACAATTGTCTATTTGATTTCTAATATAGATTTCTAATACAGAAAATTAGTCAGTGAAAAGTCACTTTTCCTAGACATTTTGAATGAGTATTCAATAAGTGTAAGCTAGTAAGTAGATAAATAGGAAAGTAAAAAAACAAAAAACAAAAACAAAAGCAGCTTTCGTCTCCATATATCAGGGACTTACAATCTCAATTAGAAAAGTTTTCTTTTGTTTTCCTGTTTTCTAATTGAAGACTGCAAAACATGAGCAGAGTGACACATCTCTCCTGAGCTAATTTAAAGGAAAGAGAGTTCACATTGAACACACTCATCATACTTACAAGAAAAACAGAAATGTGAACAAGACAAGGCCTACACAACACACATGCACTCCCAGGCCTGTAGTGTTATCACTATGGCTTCACACTCCTTCATAACCACATTAAACACAGCAGGAGTTACTATAACTGCTACCAAATTACCCAGCAAACTCTACTAGCTGCCTGTAACTACTTTCTCAGATAAGACACCATGCATATGTCAGTTTCTGGTCTGATTCTGCTGCCTATATATGTGAAATACTCCAACACCCCTCCTTCCTCCTCCATGCAGAAACACTGACAAACATGCAGCACACCCACTCAAATCGCTTCGACACAAACATACAAATAAACAAGTCTGCATCTTCCTGCATCTTCTGCTACCCCCTCCCTCCCTCCACCTTGCCCTCCACACCTTCCGGTCCCTCTCGGAATAAAAAAACGCCTTTCTCGGAAAACCTTGGCATGCATCTTAAGAAATCCCTCACCGCACGCTGCTTAACACGGTCACTTGCTGATAAAAATACAGTTTAAAAAGCCTCCATATTGATCACACAAACACACTCACTGAGCTATTTTCTGCTACGATAATGCATGCTTTTGCGTCGGCCTGTCAGCCTCACAGCGTGTTTGTGTGTTTTTAAGTGAGGGTGCAGGTGTGTGTGTGTGTGTGAGCTTGTGAGTGTGTGTGGGTGTAAATGTGTGTGTCTCACAGCCGAAAAGTGTGTGTCAGTCTCTCCAGCCAGTCAGCCAGTGTAACTCAGTGGGGGATCAAAGGCAGCAGGGTTTCTCTCTTTTTCCTTCCTTGGTTTCCAGTCAGGTCGGCTCCCCCTTTGCATACACCCCCCCCCCCCCCCCTCCTCCTTCTATTCTCTTGCATCTCGCTTCCCTCTCTCCTCCTCTTCCCAATTATTCCCTGATTTTCCTTCCCCGCTCGGCTGTTAAATCCACTCTGCATCCTTTTCTTATTCTTGGCCGCGGCTGCTGCTTCCTCTCCGTCCGTCCGAGTGTGTGTGCAGCCTCGTCCGCCTCTCTTTCACTCCCTCTCGCTCTCTCTCTCTCCCTTCTCTCTTTAATCAGCATGTTAATAAGAAAGGTAACTAATCAATACATTCAATGGCCTGGCTTGGCGATTGATACCATCTCCATCCACCTCCCCCTCGCTCTCCGCTGCTAAACACACACACACTCAGAGTGACACACACACAAATACAGAGCTGGAGGACTGTCTTGGGTGCAGGGGCCCTCAGTGGTAATTTAGTCAAGTCACTTTATTTAGAAAGCACATTTTAAAACAGCAAAAGTTGAGCAGCGTAAAAATTTTCAACACTTTTCAAGGCAAGGTTAAAAATCTTCAAGCAACACAGCAACAAGCAACACAGATGTAGCACACACACTGTGGTGTACAGATAGTGGCGCAGGTCCAAATACCAGGGAATAAAAATGGCCTTTGAGGTAGGACTTAAAGGTTTCAACTGTGGGGACAGTCTTGGAGTCAGCAAAGGCTCGATTCCCTTTGTGTTTCCCTTTGCAGCGAGACTGTCCTCAACAGAAAAACAACAGCATTGATCATTTGTTCAAATGCCTAAAAAGACCTTGTTTACCAGACAAGGACATCTTGTGGCCATGCAAATTATGGCAGAGGCAAAGGTGGGAATAGCATATGGTGCCGCAAAACCTTGTAGGGTGGGATTCGGGTGGGATGGATGGATCAAAAAAGTATGAGGCTTTCACATTGGAGATCGCTGTTTCTTACCAACAGTCAACGCTTGTTTCTTTAAACCTTGACCATAGTCTTTCCATAACCTTAACCAAGTAGTTTTTGTGCCAGCAGATCAGAAAACGGTTATATGAATAATTTTTGTAATGGTCGTTTGTAACCGTTTTAGAAGCCAAAGACGGTATGTGGGACAAACTATTGATTTTGTCATTTTGAGGACTTGTTGGTTTCTCAAACATGGAACATCCAACAGCTTTAGGTCAGAAGAAGACACATAAAGGAGCTTTGAGTGTTGAAAAAATCAGAGATGCCATTGAACGTCTAAAAAACCAACAGTAAGATGTTAAAATCAATTCTAAACTGCACTGGAAGCAAATGAAGAGAGGCCAGTGCATTTAGCATTTTGCAGTTGCAGCTGGGACAAGGAAGACTGACTAACATCAACATATAAGAAATACAGTATACTACATACACTGTAATACCATGTACAGTAGTCTTGGCCATAAAAAACAAAGGCGTGGATAACTTTCTCCAGATCATGGGAAGAGAGGAAAGAGTTGATTGTGGAAATTGTCCACAGCTAAAGGAAACTGGAATGAACTGTCAAATTGATTTGCTTCTCAAAGCTGAGATCAGAATCAAAAATGACACCAAGATTTTTGGCAGAAGATTTAACATACTCAGCCAACTTGTCAAGGTTTTTGGTTACTGCGATGGTCGAGTCTTGGAGGCCAAAGATAACGGTCTTTTGTAATACATTTTAATTTCCCAAATATTTATGACACAATTCTGTTTGTACTTTTGCTCTTTTCCCCTTTTCTCCTCTTTCACTCTTTCTCCAGCCATCCAGGCACTAAATTCTTCCATTTGAAAATTTTGGTTGCCAGTTGCTGTTAAAGGTATGTGGATATTTGGCCAGGGAGGTCCGTGTAGCCCTTTAGGGCAAGAGATAGTTTGGAGTCACAAGGGAAAGGAATATTTAAGAGCTGAATACTCGCACAGCTTAGGGCTGCAAACAGAGAAACATCTCGCCTTGTACCAAAGCAAACATCCAATTCTATCTCCCTGTCTCTCTCTCCCCAATATTATTAATAGATAGGAGGGAGGAAAATACACAAGCACACATAGAGACACATAAGTCCTTCCTCCTCGGGATATGGAACTCCAACAGACATGAAAACGCTCAAGATCCTTCTGAGGAGGACATGAGAGGCATGGCACAGGATGAAGGGAAATCCTTCATACAGGAAGAACACAGGCAACAGCCAGAATGCAAGGTGGCCTTTCAGGGCCGACTGGATGGGTTTCTCCCCGTGACCCTCAACCCAACACACACACACCGACACACACACAAAACCTCCCACCCCCTTCTGTGCTGCTTTTTTGCCTTCTGGTAACTTCTCTCTCAGTGCAGAGCTTACAGTGTGATGTAGATCCTTTTACATTTGTCTCCCAGTTTATATCCACCCCCCTCCCCTCTTCTTCTTTTCCTCCTCCTGCTTCTTCTTCTTCTCTTTTGCCCTCCGTATCATTTTTCACTGGCACAGTGGAACAATCGATATGTAGAAAAGCGCTATGGTATCATGTATCATTGTGGAATATGTGATATAGATTATGGCCAGTTCATGTTTACAGTATTTTTCTTTTGTCCATGGATCACAGATGGTGTGTGAGAAGTCTGCATTCACTGAGTGTTTATTCTGCTCTTCGATTGAAGGGTTTCACTGGTTGATCATTTAAAACAGAAGATTGTATCAGCAAAAATATATATTTTTTTTTATGGGGAGAGGTCTTGTCATGAGTCATACTTTAATAAAAAGCTGTAAAATGTTCTACTTGCATGCCTGTAATCAGTTTGTAACCCAAGGTGTCATTTTTATAAATGTATAGATATCTCATTAATAGGAATAAAGCACTTTATTTCATACACTGCATTTAATTTTACAATGAGAATGCATAAATGAAATATTTGAACTTCTTGCTATGGACCCTAAGAAGTCAATGCTGCATATTTATTTTGACAGTACTATGACAATAAATTTCTCCACCTCTTTTGCAATTTAGTAAATTGTATATCTGAGTAAATTGCTTTGGTCCTGTGATGAGAACAGCGGTGTGTTTTTACTGTCATTGTGAAAAGACAATATCCTTCCTCTTCAAATTTAGGCAATATGTTTTGGCCAGTGACTATTTGAATAGCCCTTTGTTTGTCAAATCAATATTTTCATATATGGTCAACGACCCCTTTGAAATCACACGGGTGTCATAAATATTTTTCAAGGAATCTATTTTTTGTGGAAAACTCTACGACATGGAACCTGAAACCTCACATGATCTCCATAAAACTGATCCAACAGCTGCTTTCCAATTTTATTTTGCCGTAATGTATGTCATAAACATACATACAGCTGCTACGCGATTCGCAGACTCTACATTGATCACAGCCGAGTAGAACAAAGATGGTGGACAACACACTCCGCTCTGATATTGTCTTTCTATGTTCCTGCTTCGCTCATCTCTCCCTGCGAGCTGAGGTCCAGTTTCATTGCATTATCTGCATGTCCGGAGCGTCCCAGAGGGGCTGCAGAATGACCAGTGGCCCCGCTGACCCTCAGAGCTGCTGTCACCCTTCATCACCCCACTCTCCATCTTGGATGGTGTGGTCACCTAGCAACCGGGGCCAGGGTTCGCCGCTCATGGACCAGAGGCTATTGGGAAATCAATCGATACGCCTCGGCCCAACCTAGCGAGCTGCCTGCCTGGCTGGCTGGCTGACTCCCCTCCTCCTCCTCCTCCTCCCCGTCCCTACCCTCCTTACACTCCTCCTCCCCCTCTCCCTTGTTATGGCCAAATGAAGACGATGCAGTTCTCACTTTTCCACACCTCGCTGTATGTGGATATCCTGTTACAGGATAAGAAATGCCTCTGCTTGCCAGGGGTTTGCAGCTCTCGAGGCTGATGTATCTGTCCTGTCAACTGGCCTCCATTTCCACCAATGTTTAGATTGAGAGGCGGAGAGACTGCAATTAATCAAATTTCAGAAGAGGATTTCTTTCCTATCACGGTATCGGCCATGAAGAAGTGCTGACCAAAGATTACACTGGTGCGCAATTGCAACCCACCCCATCCCTCCACCACATTTATGAATTTCTTTCAGCACATTGGAGCACTCCGGTGTTTCTGAGAGCAATAACTCCACCACTCGAATCCTCCCTTGGCTCATCCTTTGGATCATTTCCACATGGGTCTATGTGAATCTAATTAGAAACCTATCAGACATGAACGCAAAGATCACTTTCATTAGCAGAACAATGATAAATGTTAAAGGGATTACAGAATCCGCAAAAATAAAGACAGAGGTTTTTTAAGCTCATAGAAACATCTAGAAGGTCAGATCTGTTTAGCAGGACCTCTATTTATTATGGAGGTTCCCCTTCACAACCTTTACAATCAGGCAGGGGTCAGCAACCCTTGATCCCCTCCGACCACATTGGGAGGATGGGCAAAATTCGATCACCTTAAACAGTTTAAGACAGAAGGCTTGGGGAGAAAGAGAGGATGATGAAAGGATGGGGGAGGATAGTGGGTGGAGGAGGAAGAAAGAAGGAGGAGGAAAAGGAGGAGGGGTGAGGTTAGCACTGACAACAAACCAGTGCTAATCTGTTCTCCGATCAGAGTCATCAAACAGCTCAGCTAAAAGAGAATCTGGTGGTCCATCTGGGCTGCTGAGTGACCCCCTGTGCTCATCTGCACTTTAGAGGAGAAATACTATTTAAAAACACCTTTAACCTTTCAGGGATTCCATTCCAGTAGTACAGTCCAGCAGATATTTAAACTATAGTCATCTCATTTACTCATTTTCAGTACATAGACCCATGGAAGGCAGCATCAGATGTAGCGATTAATCGATTAGCCAATCTGTCAAATTTCCGTGAGATAAACAACAACAAATTTCATAATCATTTATCAAACAAAAATAGCAAACATACTCTGGTTGTAGCATCTCAAATGTGAGGTTTTGCTGCTTTTCTCTGTTCAAATATATTTAAAAATTAAATATACTGAGTATATCTGCAATTAATCAACATGATCAGAGCACTTGTGAGGTGCAAACACTGCACTGCATTGCATTAAACAGCAGATGCGCACCACACTTGATACCAAACAACAACAGGCAGCTGCAGTGCCCCCTCCCACCTCTCTCCAGATTAGGCTGACATATTTCTTGACTTTTGCTGTTGTCATCCCTGCAACTAAGAAGATGATGCTACCTCTGTTGTGGGGTTTGCCAGATCTCCAGATGGTCATCTAGCACGTGGCTGGAGGTGGGCCGTGAAATGACCCCCCAGCTGGACACTGTGGCCAGGTCACTGATCTCTGAGCCTCCCCTAACGCCCCTCCTCCTTCTCCTTTTTTAGGGCCAGCTGCCATCGCAGCAGTCCTATCCTAATGGTGTTGGATCACCCCCCCTCTACGACCCCCACATCAGCAGCTAGCCAGGCCACGGGGAGTGTCCAGATGCCCTCTACCCCTACCCTCCCTGAATCCACTGGCCTTTCACTGGACACAGGAGAGCCTGGGGGGGTGGGGGCAGAGTGTAAAAGGATGGGCTTGTCTGATTTGCACCCCCACCCCAGAAAAAGATAGGAAGAGGGGCAGATGAGAGCAATAGCCAAAAGGATGAGCCATGGCCACAGAGGCATGACATTGACACGGACGAAAGAAAAGAACCTTTTAACCATAAAAGTGGAATAGTCGCCTCTGGAAATCGGAGGTGACAGTAAATGTTTTTGTGACTGCCAGGGTGTCTCACTCATTGTCCCCATTACATGTCCCATAGAGTGCAGGAGAGAAGAGGGGGGACAGGCAGAAACTAGATGGGCAGAGGGAGGGGGTGATGCTTAAAAGCATTCTCAGTGACATACACAGACATGAATCCACACGAAAATACTGTATGGTTGTGTGCAGCTAATGTGCTGCTGCTTCCAGAGAGCCCAGTACACTTGGATGACTTGGCATGGACCCACCTGGCGCAGGGGGAGGTACGCCTCTGCTGGGCTGGAGCCTGGCTGCCTACTGAGAGAGGGAGCTTCTGGGTTCGCTTGCCTGGAGTAATGTCGATAAATCAATAGGACACACGTCACTGCAGGCCCAGAGAAGCCACATGAAACTGTCATTGATCGGCATAAGGTGGAGATTGTGTGTGTGTGTGTGTGTGTGTGTGTGTGGAGGTGTTGGGATGTGAGGGGTGAGGCTGTGGGGGAGGGAGCATCCACACGCAAGAAACCCAAGGGTCATCTATCCCCCCTCTACTCCCTCTTCCTCCTGCTCCTCTTTCTTCCTCCTTCTCTCCTAACAATGAAGGCCCGTGCATGGATGGGGTGTCAAAGGTCAGTGTAGTGGCCAGTGGCCCCTGAACACTGCAGAGCCACGTGCCCATCAATAGCTCGCTGTCACAGCTCACAAAACACAGAGTGCCTCTGGTGCTAGAGGACAACTGCTGTGTCGTCCACAGTGGTGCAGCTTGCCACTCGCCGACATGCTGCGTTCATGCTCGAGTTTCACTCTGCTGTCATTGAGGCAAATCCATTGCGGTTTGTGATTTGTCATTCATGACTGCTGCATCAATGAGAATAGACCAGAATACACAAGTACAGAGGGGGAACTCTCAAAGAAATGCATGTAAGCTGGATGCATTGCACTCCCCGAAACCGCCATTTCCTCCTCTGCAGCGATGTTGGCAACCACAGCAGCCTGATACAGGGCCACTGACCATAGCGAGAAGCCACAGCTGATTGCCTTCCCTCCCACTCTCGCCCTCTCAATCCTGCGTTTTCAGCAGTAGTTTCGATTGGCGATCAATATAGCACATGATCAACACAGGCCCCAGATCATGATATCCATCCCCTTCACTTAGGGCCGACCCAGCTCAGCGCCACGGCTCTGGAGCCAATGGTTCAAAGGCGGTTGGAAGTTCAGTGCCCACCGCGGTCAGACAGACGGAGATTCAGTGATTGTCTGGGTGTCAAGTTCTCCTGACAGTCTGTCTGGCTCGGCCTGCTGGGTTTTGATCTGAAGAAAGCCTCGGCTAACCTCGACCAACAGCGCCGCTCCCTCCCTCCTGCCCGCATTCGTTCCTCACTCCTTTTCTGTATCTACTCTGCTACATTTTTCTGCTCCTGTGCCTACAGTTGCTCATGGTGAGCTAATGGCCAGCACATTGATCATGCTTGCTCGACCTCCAAATTGGGGTCAACCACAAAAGAGGCCCCGTCTCCACTGTCCTGAAACAACTGCCGATTTCAAACTGTCATCTGTGCATGTTTTTCTGAAAATAACCCAGAACCCAGACACCCGGATTTGCACCCGACTTGCTGCAACCTAGTTTGCCTTCGAGCGTCCTTCAACCCACATCAGGGAGAGGAGGAGGTCACCGAAATCCCCACAGAACCCCCACCCTCGCTCCCATTTTTCACCTCTCTTTTCCAGCAAGCTATTAACCTTTATGTAATTTCTTTAATTGTGGAAGTTGACTCTGGGCTGGAGCCCCACATCACCTTTGCATTCCTTTCCGTGACACTTTCATTATCACAATAGGTATATGAAATAGACAGGTGCAAAATGCATGGCAGCCCTCTGTCCTTGCTCGGCTGGTTGCCATGGAAACGGCTGATAGAGTAGGTTATCGATCGCTGTGTCCAGTCCCCCTCCGTTCCCCCACCCCCTGAACTGACTTTTTTTCTGCAGTGATGGGCGTGGATCAATAGCCTGTATATTGTATGCTTTTCTCGCCATTCGTCCTCCATAATAGCAAAAAAGAGGGAGAGAGAAAAGAACTGTAAAAATGTAAGCGATAGTATTTAATGTGAAAAAAAATGAGAGGATAAAATAAAAGGAAAATGCCTGGAGTCTGATGACGTGTAAATACAGTAAAAGTGTTTTTGTATTTTGAACACTGGGAATCCCTTCTATTTTATGGATAAGGATGGATGGATGGATGAATGGATGGAAAGAAAGAAAAAAGAAGGAAAGAAAGAAAGAAAGAAAGAAAGAAAGAAAGAAAGAAAGAAAGAAAGAGAAAGAAAAGGAAAAGGGGCTTGGAGGGGCCCTCAGCATTCCTTCTGTCTTTCTGTCACAGTCATTCCAAAATCAGCCCTTTTCTTCTCTCTGGCACAAATACATGTCACGGCACATTTACTCACATATGTAAGTTTTTATATCAATTTATCCAAATCTTCTCTTTTTAATTCGCATACATTTTATAATCAACCATCAGAGAGGGCCAATTCATGTCTTTAAAAACGTGACGGTGAATAGAGGAGCCGCTGCGGACCTGGGGGAGCTCGTTTAAATCTCGCCTGAGGGATCCCTCCAGCGAGGGGTCATGGTTGAAGTCATGGAGCAGCGGATTTAAAGGTGGGCGCTCCTCAAGGTGTCTCTGTCGCCCCGAGGCACGGTCATCACAATTCCAAGAGAGGTGGAAATAAAAGTGCACTGAGGACACAAAGGCTTTTGGACACTTCTGGAGAAATTAGCCTGCCAGCTCAGTGATGGTCAACAACCTTGGCTCAGCTACAAACAGCCCCCACCCCCCTGGTCTACCCTTCTAAACGACTTGATTCCATACATCACAATTCATCTCACCATTTCTCTGTCCATTATTGATATTACACTGACAAATGAATGTGAAACAGACAGTTTAGCTGTAATGATTCCAGGGGAGCAATCTAAAAAGCAGGAGAGCAAAAGAGAATATTGCATACATTTTTACTCCAACCTGCCAAGCTCTCCATACATGCATCATCTCAGCATTCACATTCTCAGATTGTTTAGCCATATTTACAGGAGAAATGGGATATGCAACACATGTAGACTGAGGTCTATATGGAGAGTCACATTGTCCATTTTTCTCCTTCAGCACCAGGCTGATATTATATACAGTCTCTCTCCCTACACACATATGTCAATATGTTCAGTCTTCACTGGGAGGAATGTGCCCTGAGGCTCCCATATAAAATTAGCAGACCATTCCCATGTTGGCTCCCTTTCATGCCCCCACTTGCAAAGCGGCCAACGCCACTGTATCAATAATTCAGCCACAATTTAGTTGTAGTTGGGCCACATGTTACGGGTCAGTTGTAACAGGCGCTATTGCCACAGGATGCCTGATCTGTCTGATGGGCTTGTTGGAGGTTTGTGGTCAAATGGCCTCATGTCCTACCATTGTGGTCTGACTAATGTAACGCTACATGTAATCCTCCTGAACTCCAGCAAGAGATTTTCAAAATAACATAATGTTTACAGGTTTTGGTCTGTATTTGAAGTAGAACTGTACGTCATTCTCAGAGAAAAAGCAATAACTCAAAAGCGACTAAAAGCGTTCGACCAAATTACAAATAAATACATTTTCTTACTTAACCCCTATCTGTGTCTAGACAAGCATAAAGTTGAAGTTTTGAGATATTCCCTTTGGAGATTTTCAGCAACACACCAGTACATGTACAAGGAAATGCTACTGAAGAAATAATGCCTATGATAGCATGTTCTGTAGATCCAGACACAGGGACACAGATTCTGGAACAGGATGATGCTGATTAATTTGTTTCATGTAATTGTAGTGCTTTAAGCACCACAAATGAAATTGGATTTACCTACATTGTAGGCAGAAATCTCAGAAATAGATAGCTCAAAACCTGGGCAAATAAAACCCAAACTAGATACCACTAAAAGCAGTTCATGAAATCTTTTACATTTGGTTTTAAGCAGGTTTTGTTTACTGGTGCAGGGGAAGTGATGTGTGGTCTGCCCCAGTTCATTCAGGATTTAACATCAGCAGTGATAGAAGATTTATGAAAGGACAAAGAAAAGAAAGCCGTTTACAGAAATGTAACCCCTGTGGAATCAAATTTTGACAAATAATTATCTTAGAACACCTTAACACCAAATGCCAAATAATGGCATTTTTGAGTCTTTGAATCTTTCCATAAAATAACAATATATAGTGTGTAGTGTAGTGACTATATGCAGTAAGCCTAGAAATAAAAGGAGCAAAAGGTGCAAAAGAGAGCCTTAGGTTCAAGAGGTTAAACGTCATCAAACCACACTCCAAGTGAAAAGATGTCACTGGCTTTCTCCAACAAAAATCTGTAAGTACAGTAGACACTTTTAAATGTCTTTTTCCCATGCAGTGCACAGCTAGCTATATGTGAGGCCATCAAGTTTACAACAAATTGACACAACACAGCTCATCTTAAACAACCACATGTGTGTTTTGAGGATTCATCCATAGAATCCACAGCGGCCTTAAACAAGTCTTCGGGGATCCCCCCCACATGCATCCCACCAACACTGCTGGATGTCTGCCCTCATGTCTTAAGCCAGCCTTGGGGTGGTGGAGCTGCTAATCTCGCGCTATAGCTAAAATGGAAATCCGCATGTGTATGTGCATGCTGGAGATGTGGCTGCCCTTGCACCTTAGCGAGATGAAAAGCCCTCAAAGCCTGGAGAGGAGGAAAACACTGGCAGGGCAGAAGTCAAACTCCCAAGGCCGTCAGACAGAGAGAGAGGAAAATCTACCAAACTTTTTATCCCCTCCGGCAGATTGTGTATGTGGTCAAACCAAAGACCTGGTCTGGAAACTCTGAGTTACTGTATATGAAATGTAAATTCAATGCAAACTTCTGGGCAACTTGTGAAAGGCTGCCAGACTGTAGTGACCTGGTTTTGTGTCTAGTATTTCACTGCAGAGTCTGA
This sequence comes from Macquaria australasica, assembly GCA_005408345.1. Lineage (NCBI taxonomy): Eukaryota > Metazoa > Chordata > Actinopteri > Centrarchiformes > Percichthyidae > Macquaria > Macquaria australasica. Next base: position 1,509,675 of record SEMN01000047.1, on the reverse strand, counting down.
CAGATGCTCCTTTTCAGATTTTGCGTACTGTTTTATTTATTTGCCTGAGGTATTGCATCATGTAGAACCTTTTTCTTTAATTTTGGTCAAGCTGATTATAAAATGCACTGTATTCAATGTGGGTCATGTATCTGCTATGTCTTAATGGTTGCACCAAAAACAAATCTGCAGTAACTGGAAATGACATTATTCACACAATGTGATACTATGAACAGATGATAAGATGAGATGATTCTGTCATATGTGAAATATTGCAAGACAATCATCAACAACACGTAAAATAAAAAAGAGTAAAGTTTACCCCTCAAAAACACATGAATCTATGATATACCATATTTATTACCGCCTGATAAAAAGCTTTCAGTTTCACAGTTTTTATAGACAACTGAGACTTCTTTTTTTTGTGCGTACTAAAAGGCAGTGACTTGATCCTTATTAGGACACACACAGCAACATAAACACGTAAATGAAGGGCCATTAAAATGTAATCTGTTTGTTACTATAAAATATTGGGTTCTTCATGATCACAACATACCCTTCTAAAGTCAGAACCATATTGGTTATTTGACACAAGAGATCTCTGTATTTTTTATTTTTTTCTGTGATTTTCTCACTGGTTTGAAGTGGATGGGGCTCTGCTGGAAAAAGGTGAGGTTTGGTATTTACACGCACCAATCAGAAGTTCGCAATATTACAATCACAGTCAGAACGTGATGATAATTATTAGGTTGTTCGCTTGTTACCGAGGATGTCAAATCTGATCAAACCACACCCACACAGTGCTGATGAAGCACATTTTGAGTGTTAAACTATATTCATTTATAACTGAAAAGTTGTTCTCTAACTTTAACTTTGCTGCTTATTTAATCACAAATAGTTAAAGTTACAGAGAAGTACTTAAAGTCCCCCGCCGCTGAAAATTGTGTTTTAGCTTATTGTTCCTTCACTTGTTTGCAGATGTTTGACCTTCACTGTGCAGAATTATGTATGTGCAGAGTTTGACACTAGAAGGCTGTTTTCACATCCATCTGCTGAACGGGGAACGTTTCTCTGTGCTCACTTTAAATCTAAGGTGTCTAACGTGCATGTACCAGCAGGATTTTGTAGCATCACAACACATGTGTGATGTAAAACCTGACAAAAACTGGATTTTTCAATGAGGGAGATGAGTAGATGTAATTTTAAGATGTTTTAACTAAGCAATCATACTTTTTTTGTGTAAAAACCATATCAGACACAAATTATTATTTGAAGCAGAGAATTTTTACACTTCTTAAAACATGTCTGGATGGTATCTTTAAAATTTGAAGCCCGGTTTTCAGGTACTTCAGTCAAAATAATGAAAAGGTTGCTAAAGGTTGAACTGCAAGAAAGCAGAAAAGTTTTAGATTAAATTATTTGGAGTAAAAGAAGGAAAGACCTCCGCCTTAGTATCACAAGAGAGCCTTTAGCGGCACTCATGCCAGAGTATCGATACCATATCACAGGAGAGCACATCAAGACATATCGCATTATTGATTACTTGTCACACCCCTTTAGTAATTAGGATTAAAGACACTAAAGTGAAAATTGAACATTTGCCCTTCTTAATGCTCTTTCCTTTCCTGGCATACTGTAATTATTCTTTTAAATTTCATTCTAATCGTTACAAGCTCTTATAGCTGGAATGTGAAGAATCAGGATGACATAAATTTGACTTATTTTGGAAGTATTGTTTGTCATTAAAACAGTGGTAGGGGCATATTATTCTATTCCCACTCAAATTGCATCTAAATCAGTTATCGGACTAATTTACCCATTCTTCACAGTTCCTCAGATGCAGTGGAAATGCAAACAAGAATGTGCAAAGGAACTTTTACAGTCCCTGATGTAGTTTGTGAGTTTAGTTCCAAAGGGCCATTATGTTATCACTCCAGCTCAAAAAAGAAACTAATATATAGGGAAACTGATAAGATAACGTCATTGTTAATAGAGCCCTCTGTGTACTATAACAGAAAACTGGAGCACAAGAAAAATATCCCCACATTTTAGTGCTTATTCTGTGCCCCTCTCACAAATTACTTCATGAATACTTAACCACTAATTCACTTGCTTTAGTGTTAAAAACCTAACATTTGTTGGCCATAATCATTTCTTTGTCCATTTTTCTGTGTTTTCCAGAAAATACAGTAAATTCACCCATTTACAACGATCAATACAGAGTCAGAGAAAAAAAAATCTACTGCAGATGCCTTAACAGCTGATGCTGGAGGTTAAGTGTTCCTGAGTACACATAGAGGTATGTGTGCTAAAAAAAATAAAAATACAAAAGCACAGAAGTGATCTATGTCCTTAAGCACCTCAGTGTGCTTTGCTGGCACTCTTGATGAGTTGTTGCTGTGATTGGGTGGAAAAACAAGTCTAAGTGATGTGGCCCTCCAGTCACCTGACCATCAGCACAGCGTGGCTGCCGTTGCCAGCCCCCAGCTTTCCCCAGTCTGCATGGCACGGCGACGTATTGCACAGGTATACGGCAGTCGGTAGTTATTCATCATCCATAATGTTAACGATTACAGCATGTCGATAACAAACCCAGGAGTTAAATGAGTTTGTGCACTCAGCTACGCCTGCGCCTCGGCGGTTCAAGGTCACTCCCTCCCGTCCCTGACAGGAGGGATGATTCCTGGGCCAGGCTGCAAGCACACACATCTTGACTCAAGGTCAAGTGTGCCACTATTTAGAACAAATAGATACATAAAACACTCAATCTTGTGGGTGGGTTAAGTATGGGCCAGGACCTTGGGCTGGGATAAAGTTGGCCGGCAGCTCGTATATTTCGTCCTGTACTTGTATTTCAGCTTGACACTTTGTCACCCCACACCTCATCCCCCTTCTGCCCGCTTTAACGTTTTGAAGTCCCTCTTTTGTGACTGAACGCAAAAAGTTAGCATTGATTTTTGTCATGTAAGAGCTCACCGGAGTGCAATGTGGACGGATCTCGAGCGTCTCAGGATGACAAACTGTGTTTATCATTCAGCCCGGTGGCCAGCTGAATTTCGACTCTACAGCCTCCTTTAAGCTGCTCTGTCAAACATACCATGACCAAAGCTGCTATTCACCTATGGATGGTTGAAAAAACAAAAACACAGAGGCCCTTTGTGTTTGAGCAAGAGCAGGACAAGGCTAGGGCGCGTGGCGAGAGGATACACTTGATTTGGAGTCAGTTAGCAGCTCATGCCTATCGTAATGGACAATGGGGCAAGGGCAAGTGTCTCCCTCCCCTTAGCTTTCCTCTCTCCCTCTCCCTGTCTCTTGGCGTGCTTCCCCCAGGAGACACGAGCCGGGGGCTGGGCGCTCTGATGGCCAAGCGTGACATTTAAACCCCTGCCCTCCGGTAGCTTTAGGGGGGCTTTGGGGGGGGGTCCATCTGAGCACAGAGAAACAAAAAAGGGGGTACGGAGATAGGCTCACCCTGTAAACCCCCTATCCCTCGATGCACATGCACCCCACCCTCCCCTGCAGAAGCCCTCAGTGTGACAGTGCGGTGGGGGCCCCATTGTGCGCGGGCCTGCCGCTGAAGAAAAGGGCCCTTTGGTGGTAAACAATTCAGCTGTCCACTCTGATCACAATGGGGGCACATCCCATTGCTTTGAGCATCTGTTTCGAGTAGGTATTGGTCCCCTCGCCACTCAGCAGCGCTGACCATACATACCCGGTGAGCGACTAAATCCCTGAATCTGCTGGCCCACTACCACCTGCTCTCAGCCTCCCCTCCTTTTATCATTCCCAATTTGGATCAATACTGTTGACTCCACTGCAGTGTCTCTCAAAAGACAAGTTGAACAGCCTCATGTTGGCTGTTTAGTAGGATCTCATGCTTTTTAAATTGTGTACAGTGTGGAGGCCAACTGTACGAGCTGATTAAGGCATGCATGAGAAAGAAGATGCTTTTCTGTCATGACACAAGGCAGCAGGAGTTATCTATGAGGGCCTCATTCTTGCAGCTTATTCCATGGCTACTTATCGCCACCTTGTGGTTGTTTAGGATATTTCATTTCTGCTTATAAATGCATCCACTATCCATTACAGTAAGGTTCTTATTCTCTATGTAAACATGTGAAAGTGGTGGAAGAGGTACTCACACCCTGGATAAAAACAACAATATCGCAGTGTAAAAATACTCCCCTACTACAATTAAAAATCCTGTAATCAAAATTGGCTTAACTACAAAGTATTATGACATCTGCTCCAACTGTCAGTTCTTTTGAATCTAGGCTTAAAACTTTGCATGTTGCCACTGACTTTTATCAAATGAAATTAGAAACCATTCATTCACATTTTGCACTGCACTGAAACTGCACTGTATTTTTATTCTCCCATTTAATTAGTTTCATTCAATTTTTGCTTACTTTTATCTTTTATATTCCATCCTATTTATCTGTCTTTTGATTTCGCCTTGTGTTTCTTTTATGTTGTTTTAATGCATACAATGTACAATAATTCCCTCTGAAATGCAGTGAAGTAGAAGTAGAATAAAAGGAAAAAACTCAAGTAAAAGTACCTCAAAACTGAACTAAAGTACAGTACTTAAGTATTTACTTACTTTTAACCTTGTTAACTGCTATTGTATGTAAGTGTATACAACAGTATAAGAATGTTTAATCATTTTAGGTATTTATTAAAAAGTCTGAATGCACTTGATGCTTCTTTTAACCTGATGTTTCCAGAAAATATTTGAATGACATATTTTCTGGATTTCTTCCAACACCTTTGCCCACTACCTGATTCCAAAGGGTTAACAGTGAGCGGGGTACTCTGCTGGGGAAGCGCTAATCAGCTTGGAAACATTTGCTGCCCTTCTGGCAAGGTCAAAGGGGTCATGGTCCCTGGGCTGGATGTCCACTCCATCCCTCGCTCCTCCCCCTCCTGCTGTAAAGCCCAGCCCCCCCTAGGGGCCTATAGGCCCTGCAGGCACAATCACCGCACTGCGACTATAGGCTCACAGAAGCTGGCTTTAATCTATATGGAGCCCTGGGATGGACTGCGGCTGTCTGTCCATCAGTCTGTCAGTGTGTCTTGCCTTGACTGTACCCAGGCAGCCCTGGACCTCAGCTATCGACTCAGACAGGCCGAACCCAGATTTCTGATTGGTCCGCAGAGGCGTCCGGCGGGCCCCTCCTGCTGTTTGGCCAGCTGATTGATCTGTTAACACTGGCCGCTGGACGTGTGTCCCTGAATTTAATTTCAGAATTCATTTCTGGGAGACGTGTGTGTACAGAAATGATGTAGAGTCCCAGGATCCGAGTGAAGGATTGAGGGTGGACGTGAAATAAAATTGCAATTTAGATTCCTTTCCCCCCTCCATCATTAGATATTTGGAACGTGCTTTGACGGGAACACAGGTCTACCCTTAAAACATGTTCTTGTGTTGTTTTTTCATTTTCAACTAAGATGTGATTGAAAGTGGTCCATATTCAAGTCTTGCCTTCAAGTGTCTGATCTCCAAGGGTTACACTCCTTCAGGTGCCAGATGAGACAATTTCTCAATATGTGTATTTTCCAGTGTACATTTCTTTTTATTTTCCATGCCATTGGATACATTTTGCCTTTTGGGCACTATTTATCGGTTCATTTCTGTGATATAGTGTTGCTGTAATGTCTATAGCAGAGATACTGGCTATCTACAATACATGAATAGACCTGCAAAGGTGCCTTTACCGTCATTGCATTTCATCACTTATCAATACACACAGAACCCCCTGCTGTCAAAATAATAAAAAGTGTTGAAAAATGCCACTGGAGTCAGGCTGTGAGGTTAGGTAACCCTGATTCATTTCACAGCTCATAAAGCGCGTCAATGCGCTGGTGTGTGGGTATTGTCCACCATGGATTTCCCAGTCCATTCTGCTTTACGCTTCTCTGTTATCAGAAATACCCATAAAAAACACAAGAGACAATGAAATAAATGTGGTGGCCAAGACAATGCCTGTGTTAGGAAGTGAGGGCTGATTTGATGGAGTCTCTCCTTCTCTCCCCCCTCTGGCCTGCTGCAGACACAGAGAGGTGGGGGCTGCTTGGATATGCATCACAAAGGCTTCCTGCAGTATTGATCCGCAGTGGGTTAAGGCAGTCTATCAGCAAATGTCCCTCTCTCTGGGAAAAACAATAGGAGATTAAAAACACACAGCTTGCCGGGCGGGAGGCTGCTGATGGGCCCTTATCTGGGCCCAAAGGTCACTGTGTACAGATATAATCCACTTTCACTTAACAGCTTCATTTAAGGCACCTCACATGCAAATGGTGGCATTTCTGGGTCTATTCAAAGATGGAGGTTTGTTTTTCAAGAGACAGGCGAAGTTGAATTTCCTTTCCCAGAGGCAGAGCAGGTTGTTCACTGGCAGGAAGCTGAAACTGTTAAATCTTTAAACTGTAGAAGATGACTGTATTTCCTTTTTACAAACCAAGAAGCAAGCACAAGGGCCTGACAGCGTCTTATTGCTGATGGAAGCGGCTGTCGAGCGTCACGACTGTATGGCCTCGAGAGCTGCTGCATTGTTGCACTTATAAATCAATCACAGGGACATATTTAAAAAAAAAGATACCATTTCAAAAATCTAAAATACACATACATATCACATTAAAACTATTGCATGTAAACTCACCTATACTCAAAATGTACGAATAGACTCCTGCAGCAGAGTTGTCATACCTCATGTGTGCAGTTGTTGGTGGAAGTTAATGCTTCAACTATGTTCCTCTACCTTATCTTCTCTTCTGTACATGCACTACATTTAGGTTCCTTATCACTGCCTGCTTGCAGCTAATAAAAATTACTCATAAAATCCTGGCAGACTATAGCATCCTCATGGCACGACTGTAGTATCTGCATACTGCTCTTTTTATACCTACAGGGGCAAACAGTAAGACCCAAAAATATACTTAAAACTATGTTGCTCAAAGCATAATTTTTGTCTTTATCATCCATTAGGTCATCAGTAAAACGATGGCCAGCATGTTTGACCTCACTGCTTACTAACTTACTTTGCTTATCAATTACTTACTTTTTCACATTATATTTGATATAAGAGGACTTTGGGAGCAGTGTAGCACAAAGAAATAATAACCAAACCCTCTGCATACATTTATAATTACAAATATTAGTAAAAACACATTCAATTTTAAAAGCATGCATCTGCCCAAATAAAGTCATCTAAATACAAGTTTAAAAAGAAAAGGAGATAATCCTTACCTTCTAACTCAATCACTGACATGAAAACAGTCAGACAGCACTAACCTGCATGGCCTGACATGTCTTTTGTTGCTCCTTAAAGTACTTCGATAAAACACATTATAAATCAAGATGACTTGACTTGTGACATAAACTGCGACACCAGACGAAATGTGTATGTTTTATTCAGGTATGAAATCCTTTTTAAACAAGTAACTCAGAATGGTAACAGTAAAACAAACATAACCATTCAAAGTCAACTTAAATACTGTGTTCATGAATATATTTGCTCATGAGTATTCTAACTTTAAATATGTAAATTGTCCACATTTAGATTTGAGTTGAGATTTATATCACAATCCCAAAATGAATGCTAAAAGGAGTGGAGTCCCCTTTATAAAACAGCTGCGTAACTTCCTGTGTTCAAAATTGAAACTTAAAAACAACATCAGTGTAAATCAATACAACAGGGCTGCTGTGTTAGCAGTGAGGTGTGAGGTCAGAAGCGTTCTTTGGGCTCGCTGAATTTGCGCTTCTTCTTAGACGTGGAGGTGGATGGAGTTTCCTGGCTGTTGGGGATGTCATACTGTGAAACCTGAAAGCAGCGGAAGAGACACGCAGTTGACAAAAAGTCAACCACAGAATTGTATGTCTACTGACAGCATCCCACTCTGAGAAACCAAAGCGATCAGTGCTGACTCATCTGTGAAACAAACAGGGTTCCTACGCATTTTCCATTTCAAAATGCATCCTAAATCTTCTGTAGAACTGCTTTTTACGTAAAAGTACAACTGTTTTATTACCCTGAATTAAAAAAGTATTTTTTCCCCAACAAATACAAATGCTGCATGTTGAATGAAGTGATTTATTATTTTCTAGCTGCATTTACAGCTTTATATTTATATTCAATTATTTATGTTAAATTAGGATCACATCAGAGTTTAGAAACGCTGTAAGGACGACTTTCTCACCGCTTTGTCCTTCATAGCTGTCGGCTTCTTGTTGTTCACAGTCAGGTTTGTCTCCTGTCCACACACACGCACACACACACACCAAAGCAGTCGAAAGAGAGAATCATCTGCTGTGCTAATGAGCTTCTCTCTCTTTTTTGTATTTCTCTGAGGATTTCTTATCATTTTATCCACATTTTTTCACTTCTTTCTTAAAACTCAACAAATCTACTTGTGTAACAGTTTTCTACAACAAACAGCACATTCCTAAAACAAGTGTTACAGTATCATATTCACTTTTCCCATCTGCTCTAACTTTGACCACAGTGGCTACGTTTACATAGCCCAGTTGTAGGTCAATGCATATATGATTTTAAATAACCTGAGCGAGCTCATACTTAACTTACCCCATTAATAAAAGAATCACTGCCTCAAAGAAACATGCAACTCTTCTTACTTTTAGGTCAAAACACTGCAAACTCAAAAGAGCATTATGGGTACAATTTGGCTAACCTATGTTCAGTCATAGAGAGATCAATTCTGCTGATTGGTTAATTAGCAACGCAAAGAGACTTAATGACAGTGAATAAAAATGTTATTGAATAAAATAATAAAATGTAATTCACTGTTACTAACTGTAACAGTGAATTTGAATGACTCACCGTAGTGGACTTGATGATCCGTCCACTCCTGGTCCTCTTTAGGCCCACCTCCATGTCGGAGGTCTTCTTCACCAGAGTGTCCATCTGAGAGGGGACAGATGGTCCGTAACACCATCGACCATTAAGTGCACTCAAAGTGGCCCTTTGCTTCATGTTTACACAGAGCCTGCAGTCATTCTGCTTTTTCGGACTGCTGAGAAACCCTTAACATGTTCTTTGAATTATCAGTTAAAATAACCGGTGATGCCTTCTGTTCAAAGACATTTGTCTACACATCAATAGTTGAAACAAGCTTTGAAAAGATTTTCTTCAAAATGCTTTTGAAAAGAAGGGATGGATCCCCAGTTTGCCCAGATGCACAATCGCAGACAAAAACTGGCCTTCCACTTCTTAACAACATAACATTATTCCCTCTTTTTTCTTTTTATACCTTCAGCTCTTTTTCCACAAGGCACATTAACTTGCTGTTGATTAGGAAAATCTTCTATCTCTTTCTTTTATGTTTAGATTTCTCACCACCAATTTCCTCTTGACAGGAAAGAACAATAGATCTTTTAAAGAGGTACTGCACACTTAAACATGTTTTCTGATCTGTAAACTCAATGATATGACTGTACTGTGATGAAACACATCAGTGCTGGTGTTAATATTGACATTCCTTACCAAATATATAAAAATCGGCATTTCATGTGTTCATGTGAAAATGGCTCAACACTACTGTTTTAAATCAGCCCTTAACCTTGCAAGGCCAATGCTGACAGAGTCAACCACATTGGACCTGTCTACGTCATGAAATTTATATAAAAAAAGACTCTAACCAGTGTCAGTCAGTCTCCCCCGTGTCTCCTGGCCCACACACTATGTAGCCACAAGGCCACGCCTCCCACAGTTGTTGTTCCCTCACTCGTTGCATTTTCTAAATATGCTGAGAGGGTTCTAGCTGAATTTGAGGGTGTAGTTACACTTTAATGTATAAATCTTGCCTTCTGCAGCAGAAGCTTGAAATGATTTTACGTGTGTTGAGGTCAGTGTAGTTAATGTGTCACACCTACCTCTGTGGTTTCCACACAACTCTCAATCTTCTCATTGAGACAGCTCATCTGGATCTCTTGAGTTCATAAAAAATAAATAAATAAAAAAAGATGGCCATGTTCAAATAGTTTCACAAGTCTTGTCCAATAATGCTGATAGTGACTAAATTAATTTTGTAACTGAGCTGACTAAGTATTCTTTCTGGATAATGAGGATCTCTGTAAGTTTAACAGTAAAAAGGTTTCTATAACAACACTTCAAAATATATCTCAGTTTAATAACTGAAACATCATGAAAATCACAGCTCAAGGTAAAAGGATGTAAAATCAGAAACAAAGACCTCTAATATGGTCATAGAACGGCGATATGAGTATGTGAAAATGAAAATGCAAACTGGATTACATTTTCATTTTTACTCAAATAACACATACATATATGGAAAATCATAATGCTATTGTGGAATTACATTTTCATTTTCAGGTTTACGTCATCATTTTAATATATGCCCCTATAGGCTTCCATACCTCTACAACTGAATTTCATTTGAAAGGTATTCAACCCCAAGTGAGGCCTTCAGTTACCACTTCAAGACTTATACTTTTTAAGGACCTGATGACAGCCTTTTACATCCCTTTTATACAGTTCACTCTATTATTATATTACCAGCCTAGAGGCGGAAGAAGAAAAAGAAGAAGTATAGAATTTTTTCCCTTTACACACTCACATAGGCATGAAATACACACACTATAGCGATGCTTAACATGTTGAATGAAAAACTTTAAAATGCTTACATCTCCTAAACCCCTGCAGTTACTTCCTGCATTCTGGAGACATTATAGAACACAAACGAGGCCGAACTGAACCCTGAAAAAGTTACCATGTACACAGTTGAAGTGAAATGGGAGGAGGATTTACCAGTGTTGTCCAAGTCTGTGTTCTCGTTGTCAGGCTTCTCCGTGTCTTCAATCACGTGACTCTAAAGATTGAAACATGTTATCTGAACACCATGATCACACAATGTCAACACACTGACCACAACAACAGACACACACACACTGACTCACATGTCTGACCTGTAGCCTCACTTGCATTCGCAACATTTAGGCATTTCCCAATTCATGGGTCAATAACAAAGCTGTTCAACACATTGCACACTACTTAATATTACAACTTTTACTTCAGAATGTGACACTAGTCTTAAAGATGTTAATGTAGAATACATTTCTTAAAACAAAAATAACCTGGTGGAGAAAATGGTGGTGAATTTGATAATAAATTAATTTTAATATTGTCTTATTTGAGAGTTAAGAAGCATTACATCTTGAATTTCCAAACCTATTTGAGTCATCATTTATTGGTGTTTTTTAAGCGCTTTCATGAATATTTGATTACAGTGATCACTTTGCCCTGCTGAGTGTAAACAAGCTTCATGTGTGAGTTGTTTGTGTGCTGACCTGCGACAGGACGCCCTCCTCTTCCATCTTCAGAACCCACTTCTCCGTCACTTGGACACTCTCCTCCACCTGCAGACATTTAGAAACATGCATAGCTGTCAATCAAAAACCAGCTCCTGAAAGTGCTGACTGCAGGAGACAAAGGCCAAAAAGCTGTCCATTAAAGACAGTGAATGTAAAACTCAAAGAAGATGAATGTGAAGAAGAACAAGGAGTTAATAAGCTCTAACATATTTATTAGAGCACATATAAAAGGGTTTACAATGCCTCACTGCCTGCTTCAAGTGAGGTTTAACATTTTATTTCTGTCCCTCTGTCTCAAGCTTCCTTTCATTCACCTGCTCCAGTCTCTGTTTCTCTGTGGCCATGTCCAGCTTCAGAGTGTGGAAGGGAGTGACCACCTCGCCCATGGTGAGTTTCACCGGCTCCTTCTCAAACTCCATGGAGTCGCCATCAGCCTCCTTGAAGCCCGGTGGCTGGTAGTCCTGAGGAGTGACTGGCAAAGACAAAACAAACAGTGAGACCGAGACAAACAAATCCTGAACAAGAAGGAGACAGCATGTCTGGTCATGTATAAACTCTACAGGCTCAAAATCCCAACCTTGTACACACACACTTTCTCAAAGTGGTGCCTGATTTTACAAACAAAGAATTTGTCCTTGTGGTCTGGCCTGCTGAGCGTAAACTTTAAACTTTAATGTTTTAACATCAACTGTCAAAAAGAAATGTCATATAAAATATTAAATATTAAGAATAAGAAATATTTGTAACCACAGTTACACATGCAGAATGACGTGTCTAACATTTTAAATCCCGTAAGACTGATAAAGACTGATAACTATGCAGCCACGTGGCGATCCGCCTTGTGAATCTCAGCAAAACCATTTTGTGGATCTTTGTGACAAACAGGCAGACAACAGACAGACAACAGGAGCAGTCTCAAAATTATCAAATAAATGTGGGCATTAAAATGTGTAAAATCTGAAAATGTGGAGAAAAATTGCAAATAGGTTATAAACTGCAGCCTGGACAAGTTTTGGGGAAAATATACACCTAAATGTAGCACCACATTGTGAAGAAAATAAAAAACTATTTTTTTCCCATTTAACCTACAAATGTCTCTTTTCCTTACGTTTTTTAAAATTAGCTACAGTTGCGAATGGATTTGCACATATTTGCAAATATGGATGTTCTTAAATTTTGTGTCTGATGTGTATTTCTGCATTGTGCGACTTTTGTCTCCTTTTTGAAACTGGTTTCCCTGCCTGTTCTGACAAACTGCCTTTCAGCAAGACACTTCAACCTTTAGTTACACACTCAAGTCAGATTAGAGCATCAGCTAATGTCTAAAATGTGACACAAATGCTCATAAGCTTTGATCAAAGCTGCAGTACATCTTAGAGAGTTCAAGCAGCAGCTCATGACATCAGGTTTTATAAAAAAGAATTTTTAAAAATCTAGTTGTTGGAATATTAAACGTGCAAATCTTTCACATCTTTAGCTCAGTCTCATTTTATGCTGCACTTGTAGAAATCTTAATTATGGTGCGTTTGTGTGTGTTACCATTGTCATAGTAAGCCAGCTTCATGTTGAGGCAGACATTGTCTGGCAGAGGACCCAGGTTCTGCATCAGAGTGTAGAGCTTCCTCACCAGCAAGATGCTGGCCTTCTTAGTGTTGCCGCATGACATCGACACCTTGTTGTTGTTGTTGCTGATGAAGAAAACAGGCAGGATTCATCAGCCCAATGCTGCTTAAACATGTCTGCTCTTTCAGTCGCTATGCCAGGTAACCATTCTGGTAACTGGTCAAATCTATTAAGGCTTTTGACACTCCACCTCTTAAAAGCTGTTGTAGCACAGTGTTGCTGAAACTACAAGTCGCTGAATGAAATATTTTACCTTTTCAAGTCTGCCAGGTCCATAATTCAGGCATATAGTTTATGGCAAAGTATCATTCCAAACAACATATTGTTTATTTTAACTTAGTTATAGTAGATGCTTAATTTTCCAAACATACTATATCAAACATGCCATGCTAACACCTGGAGAAATTTGGATTAAATAATACACAGAAATCTTGATTTTTTATTTTTTTTCATGTGATGTACTAGTGCAGCAATACAGTATTTCACTCATATCCAGGTCTGATGTAGCTTCAGTTAGGTTTTGGATCAACTTTGAAGCCACTTGTGAATTTAAGGAATTCAAGCTGTTAAATGAGTTAATTAATTCATGCACTGACAGAATCACAATTAGACAGAAAATCAAGTTACATCCTGGTATGTGAGTGTAAAGCCAATTTAGAGATGATTCATACTTCGTTACTGTCACGTTTAAAAAAATCCCACCTTTCAAAGTCCATCTGCGCTCCTTTTGCAGTGTACTGGATCCTAAACTGGTAAAACTCAGTCACTTTCTGAAAGACAAGACAAGAAAGGTGCTGTATATGAGCTATGCATATCATATAAACATCTAGGTATATGTACAGCAGCTTAGCATCAGCAATGGCAAGAAAGCAACCTGCACATTACCTGGGGGTTCTCTGGGTCAGTGTAGATCTAAAAAAAGGGACAAATAGACAACAGCACCATGATGTTTCTGGATTTCTTTCGGGCCTTATAGAAAAGACTAAATGCTACACAACATCAGCTCAAAAAGAACTCTCAAAAAGTGAGTATAGTTAACGTTCCTGGTATTTGCCTGCTTATTTCTTTGCTACCATGACTTTCCCTAGCAGGCTTCTCACCCAGATGTGTTTATCACAATTAAACACTCAAAAAGACCACACATAAGAAGTCAAAGATTGACAAAATACTTACAGACATAATAACTGTCCGCAGCTGGTGAGGGAAAAATAACAGTAACTTTGACCACATTTGTTATTATTAGACGAAGGACAAAATGTGAGACAGAACATACTCTGCTGGTTATGTTAATTTATTAAATTAATTAAATCTATTTCATAATGACTCAAGCAGACATACATACTAAATCTTCTGACTGACAGAAAAGGTTGAATATGACTTACATACTTCTTCTGGATGGCCTCAAAGCATCCCTGCATCCTGGAAGAATTTACAAAACACACATCTAATTATCAGGGTCACATATCCTCCAACATTTTCCCACATGCAGTACATCGTTTAACAAGATCAGAGTGAGCCCTAAGTCATCGTCATAATGTTAACTGTTCTGGCATTTAGGTGTGAGTGTATTGCATGTGATTTGATATAATATGACATACTGTAGACTGTGGCTAGAGGGATAAAAATCGGACAGCTTCAACATAACACACAGAAGAATAAATACAAAACCAGCAACAAATACTAATATACGGCTTGTGTTTTAAGAGTTATTGCAGGATCACAACTTTCTGAGTTTTTATTTATTGTTTTAGCTGACTAAAACAGTGAATGTTTCTACATGGTCGTCATCAAATCCACATAATTGATGTGTTACTTTGACAAAGTCAAATATAGATATATTTGACTCTTACATATTGTCATTTTACACTTCAACAGATTGTTAGTGGTCAAAATTTGGTCAGAATTATTGTCATGTTTAATTCTGTCATTATCCCACATCCTATTGCATGTTATGACTCATCCAAACATCATATTTCAACAGGAATTATGTCCATGTACAAAAAAGGCAAGACACCATCAAAATGCTGTTTTCCTTGTGACCCTGACCAAGTTATGTTGTTATTTACCACTGAACAATTTGACTGGCACCGGGACAGCTGCGCTCCTCTCTAAGGATCATCACTTTCTGATCTGTGGGAAGAAAAAAAAGGAGGTGAGAATCTTCTTTGTACATATTTTCAAACGGTAAATGGGCCTTGATAGCCACTGTGACGTGCAGACAAATACATTTCCATGTGTAATCTCACCTTCTACATATTTGCTCCCGTAGGCTTTCTCTGGGAAAAGGCCCCGCAGGTATGTGATGCCGGACACTGCGATGGCCAGGAGCTTCTTTATAACAACCAAGGACTGCTGCTCCGAGACAACCTGATTAGGCAACAGCTGAGTATCCTGCATGAGTGAAGTAAATCGATCACATACTGAGTACCGCTTACTCATCACAGTTAACACAAACAACATATTTCACAACATATAAAACACTAATTTCAGCGAAAGTCTTGTGATGTACTATTACCTCCCTTACGTCTAAGATAGACAAAACATATAAGCAAAATATTAATAATGAGAATGTAAATTACATGGTATTTCTCATGTTTATAGACCTAGATATTGGCGAAATGTGGGCTGTCGAAGCCCTCAAATAAACGTAGTGAAATGGAGGTATACAGCACCATAAAATGGAAACGCCTCAAAATTGTAGCTGCTGTTTCAAATACTTGACACAGCACACATAAACTAAAACTGTGCAATTATAACCAACCAGCTAACTGTGCCTGCAGCATCACGACACACTGAATACCTGGGAAGTTCTCACTTGCTGTACACATGCCATCGCATCAGTGAGAGAGACCACAGAATAAAAGCTGCAAAGAACAGAGAAGCAAGGTGTGAGGAGGCCCAAGGTGTTTTAGCTAGTTTAGTACCATTATATTACATTACTGTTAACGACAACCAGCTAACGTCAGTTATCCGGTTACACTTAGGGAGCCACCTCGTTGTATTGTTAATAACGTAGCCTGTTGGCAATGATCTTGTACTTACATGGCAACAAATATAAGAATATTTTACTTAAACGACAGTGCAATCAGTTGTTTGAGATCTGGAAGCAAGCTAGGTGTTAAAACAAGTTCCCGCTCATTGCTTGATTGACGGGCAAGAGCATCCACACGTAGCCAATCACAGAGCAGGGGGCGTAACCTCCAAAGGAAAACCGTTTAATAATTGGCTGCCGGTCCTCGCATTAAGCTAGTTTTGGTGTATTCGTCCGTCAGTATTCAATTAAAACACCAACGCGTTGCATCGATAATATATCTTTTGTGCTGTCGGGTGCTTTGTGTTGATGCAGTGCGGCCCCCGCAACGCCCCCCGGCCTCCGTTTCGTAAAATCATTGGGCGACGGGCTGTCAATCACACAGAGCGGCGCCGTTAAGAGCATCCCATTGGCTCTACGTGGGCCACTACTGCTCGCCTATTTGTTACTGTATATGTCAATTACACGTGGGAACCGCCCCCCTCCCCCCCGGTGGTGACGTCACATCTCGTTACGCCATTTTTGTTGGGGAGCAGTCGTGTCCAGCGGAGGATTAGGTTCAGTACAGGTACATCAAACGGTGCCCCGTGTATCCGTCTCTCTGAGTTCTCCTGGGGCGACACCCGCTTGCTCATCACACTCACGCGCAATGTCTTCAGAAAACCTGGACTCGGACACTCAGGTGGACTACGAGGACGAAAAACAGGTGGGTTTGTGAACCACCGAGCGTGCTAGCTGGAAGTGGCTAACACCAGCTAGCACGAGTGAAGTGTGCCCCGGTGCTCGGCGCTGGGGGGGGGGGCCACTGGGAGACCACTGGGAGACACGTAGCACCTTGCCAGTGAGCCACTTTGTTTTGTCCCTTTGCCTTGTGTCATTGGCTGGCGAGTCCACAGCAGCTCGGGCCTGATTGGTCCTGATTGGCCCTGGAGGGTCCTGGAGGGTCTCGGGTCATGTGCCATGCGGGGGCCGACAGTCTCCAGGTGCACATGATCTGGTGGTTTCGCTCAGTACACGTGCATTAAAAAACAAACAAACTGCTCGTCCTCTCCTGACAGTGATGTGCACACAGATCAATACTTGGATCGATGCTTTATCAAACATCTGTTGACATCAGTATGGGTCAGAATATGCGTCCGGTGTGATTTGTTTTTCTCAGCTTCCAAGGCCTGTAGTGTGTTTCTGCTGCTTAAGTTTGTTGTTGTTGTCGATTGATATTATATAGGTCACATCACAATATCAATTATATATATATAAATACTATATAATATAATATAATAATGATAAATGTTGATATAATGCCCTTACATGCACCTGATTGGCTGCACACAGCAGGTTAAAAGTTTGAAATTCAGACTTCTGTTGACAAACCTGTTTGTTTTTCTGCTTAAGCTTGGATGTGTGCAGATACCTTAAGACATTTAGGTGCAGTGAATGGTAATTGTATAAAGTGTTTTGGCAAACACGACATTGCTAATGTAGTTACTGTCAAACTTAAATCGCTCACTGCTTAAACCCACCTAACTTTTATTTGGATTTTCAAATCAATATCACAAACTTTGTAAAGATACCAAATGGATCATGAAGATTTGTGTATAAAATGATGCATTAGATTTCTAAAATTGTTCAATTTTTACCCTTTGAAGTGTGATGCAGCTTCAGTGAGGCACCGGAACAAGCAGATACAGTATATCTATATGGTCAAATAGTGTGGAAGAAATGTCTAGTCAAACTTTGAAGCTACCTAAGAGGATTTTCACAAGATGAAAACAGTGTTGTACAGCTGATGTAGAGGGTTCGTTAAGAATGGGTTGTTGGATTCTGCAGTTTCCCTGCATTGGCGCCGAATATAGAAGCTCATAAATTTCTCGTCATGGACCCAAGTGAATCAGCACACTCGGTGCCACACGTCCCCCCCCCTTCTCCTAAGGGGGAGTCTGTTCATCGGCTTCTGTGTCCTGAGTCACATTTTATCCCTGGCCCAGCAAGCTCTGCAGGCTGAGTGTCCTATCTTGACTGCATAGTGGAAGTAGGTCTACGCTGTGTGCTGCTCGCTCCAGGTGTATGTGCAGGGAGTGCATAAATGGCCTATAGAGTTTGTCCGCTTACGTGCACTTTACAGCTACCCTTTCCTGAGATACGTGCTGTCAAAACACTTGATTCACACTATGTGCACAAACAAGGTGTGCCTTGGTGGCCCAAATTACTGGCCCTAATATCTGCCTGACAAGGACTTGAACGACGGGTATCCGACCAGTTTGCCTAGTGTTAGTCAGTGGCAACAGCACAAATACTTGCATTGTCTACACAAATTGCCACCCCAGGCTTCTGTAACCCTGTGCTGGTGTCATAAGGAGCTGGAAAGTGTTGTCAAGTTATTGTTTCTTTCTTGACCTCAGTTCCCAGAATCTTTCTAAAAAAACACATAACTAGGCTACATAACCAATGAAGTCACAGAAAACAAGGAATCATGATATTTACTGTAAACGTTTATGGCAGCCAAAGTGTGACCCCCACAGGAAGCAGAAAACAAGGTTTGTTATGTCCACATTAACTGAAAAGAACAGCATGTAAGAACTTGTGATTTAGCAATTAACAACACTCCGATTGCGTAAAGGGAAGTTTCAGAATCAAGTACAAATTTTGCTTGAAGTTATCTAATGTGGAATTGCTTTACAGTGATAGTTTAACATAAGTAGATTTGCTGAAGAGGGCTTGTATGGACCTGTGAGGGTCAGAGTTCATTATCCTTATCTTATCCTGAAAATCATTTAGACCTCCTTTTTAGATCTCTGCTTGTACCAAGATTTGTCCTCTTCTTGAGTTATTTCCTCTCAGGCACGATGGTGATATGAGAGACTTTAATAGAAGAACATTCATGCTGTGACTCACACTATCATAAAGTATCTCCGGTTCCCATTAGTCATTGTCATAGTCTTTAGCCCCATCACAGCAGAGGTTTCCAAGAGCAGTTTTAGCATTTTTGAAGAGTGAAGTGACTCTGTTTATCGCAGTAGACTTTACTGCAAGTGTTTTTGTAGAAGCAGCAGCATTTTTGGAATTGTAGAGGGACCATAAATGAGTGGGTGTCACATAAGCAGCTGTTCCAGTTGTGCTTAAACTTAAACGACTGACACTTTTGGGGGCCCTGAGTGTTTATGTCTGTTTATTCTTGTCCCTACAGGACTCCCAGGAGAAGAATGCGAACCCGGTGAAGGCAGAGGAGGCCAAGCTGAAGGCCAAGTACCCCAGCCTGGGCCAGAAGCCCGGCGGCTCAGACTTCCTGATGAAGAGACTACAGAAAGGGGTAGGTGACCATCAACGCTACTTGGTCGGAGGCGAGAACAATGAGGAGACAGGGTTGCGTCTCATTAAAAACTGCTCACAGATTTGATCCCAACAGCAGGCATGTTTCTGTCAGTAAGCTATCTGGTCCAGCAGAGTTTTGTACTGGGATCAGTCAAGCTCCAACGCATCACTGTCATGGAAAAATCACCTTGAAAAACTTGTTTTTGTTGGAAAAGCAGGTCCTTGCAACATGCCTTGCATTCATTTTCTAATTTTCCTGTAAACTGTTTTATATTTGTCTTAATCTTGCAGATAACTGACCTCATATAGACATCATATTGAGATGTTTCTAGCTTAGCTAAAATTGAGTTTTATTGTACAAAATGTTTCTGTAATCTAAACATGACTGATAAACATTATGTCCCTCGCAACCAAAGAGCAAGGGCTTCTATCTAGAGCTGCCATTTTGAAGTCCATTCAACAATCCTGTAGGGCTAAACCCCTTAAAGCAGAGAGAAAAATCATTTCTCCACCGACTGAATCTCAGTAGAGCAGAGTGCAATGCAGCCACACTAGTGGCATGTGAAATACAACAGCCTGTTCAACCGCTTCTTTTTATTTGTAATTTGAACAGCAGGGCAGAGCACACAAAGGCATCGTTCTCTCTCTCCCTTTTCCTCGTCTGGAAAAACTGTTGCTCTCTCCACCTACACGCACTGTATATGTTACAGAGAACTTCCACCTCTGGAGGTTGTTGAAAGTCATTCTGGGAAATCACTGACTAGGAGTAGGAGTAGCTGAGCCAGGCTGAGGGGTAAAGCCAAAAAGTAAATTGCAGTACTTAATCATAAGATAACTCCCAGAATGAACATCATCAGAGACTTAGATATCAAAAGGTTAGAGAGCCTGACAGTGGAGTTGTCCTTTTTTATGTTTTATTTTTTTTGGGGGGGGGGTGATTGAATCTGCACAATGTTCATGTCTATCTTAATACAATACTCTCGCTGTAATAATTCTTCCAGTCCGTACTGGCTGTGAAAAGATTCCTTCCTAATGACAATAGTGTACCAACTATGTTTAACAGCAGAGAAAACCCCCAAGAGAATATGTGATCTACTGATTGAACTCAGACGAAACTAAAACTTTCTTGTGCATGTGCAGCGTCTCCCCTCCTCGACCCCACACATGACTCAAGTTCTCAGAAAAAATAAACAAAATTCAAGACAAAAAAAATGTCTTGAATCTTGGCTTATGATAAAAATACATTTTCAGAAGCAATCTAAAAGGGGTTTAAAAAAGCCTTTCAACAGGTTATCTGATTGACGGTGTGTTTTGGAAGGAGGCAGAATTCTTCTCCTTCTTCTTTGCTGATTAAATGCTTTAGGGCATGTAAACGCACATCTTATCGGATCACTTTATTTAGCATCCATGTAAACAGTTAACTTGAAATCTCTAATCAGAATGATTTCAGTTGGGTTGAAGAAATATTGTCCATGTAACTACAGCTATTCATACGTCATATCCATTTTGTCTTTGATTAAACCTACAGCTTGTCTTCTTTGCTTAGGCGTGTTTCTAAAGCTGTGAGCACGTCTTCTCTCTTTTCTCACGCAGCAAAAGTACTTCGACTCGGGCGACTACAACATGGCCAAAGCCAAGATGAAGAACAAGCAGCTTCCCGTGGCGGGGCCCGACAAGAACCTGGTGACTGGCGACCACATTCCCACGCCGCAGGACCTGCCCCAGAGGAAGTCCTCCTTGGTGACCAGCAAGCTAGCCGGCTAGCCTCCACCATGCTAAAAGCGCCCTCGCCCCCCTGGGGCTCCCAGCAAACGTCCCTCCTCCTCCTCCTCCTCCCCCTCACCCATGTCCCCAATATGTCCACCCCCTTCCCTCTCTTCCCTTTTCATCCCCAGGCACCACTGGCTTTAACATGTCGGGCAGAGTTGTATAAGTTAAAACTCCATTTGCTTGTATGTGGGCAGGGCGGGGTGGGAGGGATGGAGGTTTAGGCGGCCCACGAGGTCGCAGCCTTCTCTGCCTTCCCACCACGCACAGCTCTGCCCCCTCTGCGCACTCTGCTCTACCGCCTCCCTTATATCTTGGTTTTCGGTGTTCCAAGATGCATCACAGTAGGTGTGTGTGTCATCGGGCAGGGGTTGGATGGGGTGAGTTAATGCACTTTGTAGTCTGTATAGTAAGCTTTGTTTCTTTTTTTTGCATCCTAAATGACACCAAAATAATGTGTGTAAGGGAGTTGGGAACCATGGTCGCAGCACGTTCTTTGATCTTTATGTTCCCTATCCATCCTGGTGGCTGGCTTAGGCAGGAGGGGTTGGAAGATGTATGTGAATAATTGCTTGCATACCAAATCTGTGAGGGGCAGCCGCCTAGCTTGACAGTTCTTTAGATTCACTGACAACATATTGGGAAATGGGGGAAGTGAATGGAGGCTTCCTTTCATCTCATCCTTCGGTCACCTTTCGTCGAACAAAACCCGAGGTCATCTGCTGCAGCTCAGCCAAACAGGGATTTGAAACGCCACTTTATTTACCCCTCTCTGCTCATGTTGCTTTAATTCTTGACTCCCTTTGCTCCTGTTCTCTATAACTATGCTGCATGATTGTACAACATGTAACAAAAAAAGAAATTTACCTTTTTTTTTTTTTTGTTTTTGTTTTTTAACGGGAGTGGGGCATCTGCTTAGTGATAGGAAGTATCAAAACAAACACATGAAGCCCTGAAACGTCCACAGTCACACTTCCTTCCCTCCTTTCCTGTTTGCTGTCCTGACAATCCATGTACACACGCTCCAGTTAGGGGCTCAGTGCAAGAGTCAGCTGAGTATATCCTTTTATTATTTTTAATGGCTGGGAACCCTGCCAATCTCTGAATTCAGTCTTAGTTTGGTTGCTGTTGAGTTGCATCAAGACATGTGTTTACTATGAGCCTAAAAGATTTGTGGGGGAATTGAAGCACCTTGCATAGAGTTTATGCTTCTGTAAATAATACTCACACAAGCACGTAATTCGTGATAAGCTTGGCGCTTTGAGGACCAGACAAGCTAACATGCCTGAGAGAAATGGTAGTGCTAAATCGACTCACTTGGGATTACACCCTGGGATTTCTGGCTTGGAAATTCTATGCTTTACCAACTGATCCAAATTTCACACTGCAGCTATCGGGCTTGTCTTTCCAATGTGACTGTTACCATCTAATCATCTGGCTCACGTTGTGATGTGATGAGGCAGACTGCAGCCCAAAGCTGGGCTGGCTCACATTGTGTTTGGATCTCATGGAGGTATGAAAAGTGACGCGACCACCATCCAGACATCTTGCTTTCCAACACAGATCCAAACACTGCTAAAAGTTAGTGTTTCAGTGTCACACAGGAACACATATTTTGACACGACTGCTCTATCTGATCACAAAAGTCATGTTAAAAAATACAAAAGTAACCACAGTCGTAGACTTCATAGTTGTCCTACAATCGCACATGTGCAGTGAAAATAGTTTTCAGACATTTGGGATAGACCAAAATAATTATTCTAGCTGTGAAAAAAGGACATTGATTTCTCATTTTTTGTGTGATATTGTTTTCTCAATATTTTAACACTTTCAGAATATATATCGCAGACAGACGTAGTGGTTCCCTTCACATGTTGCCCTCTTTGGCAGTTCATATTGTGAAACACTAACTTTAATAAACAAATATTACTACTTTACTTTCCTAAAACATTAGCTGGAGAGTATAAACCTACTTCTACTACCAGCGCCCTGTAGAACAACGTTCTTTGCTTCCCACACTGACACACGACATAGACTGATCTTTGATCTCAGGGGTGTTGGAGGGTAAACGGCAGGTAACCTGATAACCACAGGTGTCAGCCCGGCTCTCAAGATCATCATCACAGGCTTAAAGTGGGACACTGCGTGCCTGCATGATACGCTCACTCCCAACACTTGGCAAAGCAGAGAGAGATTTTATAACACATGGTGAGGGGGCAAAGTGTGAGCCCATGCTCTGCTCTCTAGTCCCACCTGTTAATGTGGTTCGAATGGTGCGATCAACAAATCTGCAGACTTTGAATCCGTGCCGTCCACACATTCAAGAATCTGAACTGGATGCCGGCGCTCACTGAGAATCGGCCTCCTTGTATAATACTGCTTCAGGGAACCTTCACAAACGCACACTCCACCACGTAGGCTATAGGTGATATAGGGTGCATGCACCATCACATTGTCAACCTCACTTGTTTTTCATTGAGACTTTAAAATGTGTCAAATTTGCAGTGGGCGAAAGCGAACTGACCTGTACGTATGTGCTTGTTATGGTGTTGTATGAATGCACTGCTTTTCTCTGTTCCAGCCATTGTAAATAGACTTCAACAGGAAGGGATTTTTGTGTTGTTTCCCACCTGCTTTTCACTCTTTCATAGCCTGAGCTATTTTCTGATTCAATGGTTCCTCTCTCCTTTCAGTTTAACACTACTTCTGCTCTATCGTAGTGGATTGCAGAGGCTATGTGAATCTGTATCATATGAAAATATGTGTAAATGCTGCTGTATCAGTCAAAGACAAATCTAAGAGATGATACCCTGTAAAGAACACCTGTCCTCTTGATTCTACCAGTCCAACTCTCTTCTCCCCGAGTATCTCTGTTTCAGAGTCCATTCAGTTGAGACTGTGGTAAATTCTACCACAAAATGTTAATGATGCATTGTTGAATTTGATCCAACTTTTGGTCCGGCCAGAGCTTAAAAGAAAAGTCTGGAACACTTTATGTCACTTTGATTGTCAGGAACAGACCATTTCGCATCACGTTGTGTTTAAAAACCTACAGTTTCCTGCTTTTAAGAAGTAAAGATTGCTAAAAGAAATGGGCGACAAAGCTACATGTTCTATGAAACAACAGTGGACAGGACTTCTTGAATGCTACTTGATGTTTGGCTTTGCACAGAGCAGTTCAACGAGAGGAAATAGGTTATGTTTCAAACCCACCACACAGGGTGTCTCTCATTCAGCTATGATAAACACGTGCCAGAATGTATAAAGAAAAGACAGGCTGTGTGTTCTGAAGTACTTTTGTGCTGCTTTTACCTTTTATCTGTTTTCTTGTTTTGCAAGTAAATATTTCTTTATTTTTTCTTGTGTTCTCTTATTGCATAATTAGTATATTTCATCCTGGCCCAAGATAACTGCAGGGAAATCAGAGGCACCCTTGCTTCCAAGAAAAAAAAAAAAAGAAAGGGTTTACATGATAAAGAGGATGACTGGAGAACACAGGAATGATTTTAAAATTTCAGAAAGTACAGGAGTACTTGGAATGTTTCAGTTGTGTGGGAGTAGGTGAGAGGATTTTTGTCAGTATTTGAAATAAACTTTTACATTAATATGATTTCCTTGTTGTTTTTCATTGATGTCAGGTCTCTGCTCTTGTCAGTGACTACATGCTAATGAAAAAAGGTCCCAAGTTGAAGTGAAAAAGGCTCTTTATATACAGTCTGGGGGGTAAACATAATGGGGGTGCTGAAAGGGAGTACAACCTCCCCCTGGCCACTAGGGGGAAGCACAATCATTTATTTCTAACATGTGGCCCCCTGTTGAAGACGGGAAGTTCTGGCTATTTCCAGAAAAACGAAATGGAAAATTCTACTTGTGTGGTGAAGAACCACAGGTAAAAATATCTCAGACTGGCATGAGAAGAACCCTGCTGTTCTTAAACTTGAGGAAATCTGTCACTATACATGTGTGCCAATGTGCAGGGCAGGGTGGCTGTTTATGTCACCGATGTGTCCCCTTTTTGCAATTTACTGCAGTAAATAAATGACATGTCCCTGCTGTTTACAGCCAGGGTTCTTTATTAGTCTAGGATTAGTATCAAAGTGAAAGTTTGCAGTCATTTATCAAATCGTAAACAGATCTGCACGTACACCAGGGACAAACTACTTAAGAAACTGTTATATTAGTATGAGCACTGTTTCTGTTATTGTCATTATAGCCTTTAATAATATTCTCGTTGAGGGTGTTTCCGGGAAATCCCCCCCCACCCCCCAATGTCTCTATTTTTGATGCCATGGAAAAATACAGAAAGTTACCCACAAACGACCCTCCTGCTTTAATATTTTTCAGTTTCTGGCTCGTCGGGACTCTGAGTTCTGCTTTTTGTCGTCTTTTAAAAAAACAGCGACAACAAAAAAAAAAAAACAGGTTGTGGGAACGTCCGTGACGTGCGACGGACGTCCGTGACGTGCGACGTCCGCCGTGCACGTAAAGCACGCGCCTCGGCGTTTATAAGCCACTTCGAGGCTTCACTTCCGTTCCACTGCGCCCCGCCATGGAGAAGGAGTGACCGTTAGGGATAAGGCTAGCTTCTTTTTTATATCATACAGGCTAGCGTCAATCCTCTAACCTACTTTTTTTTTTTTTTTTTTACGTAAACAAGTAAGCGTAATTTTCAAGCCAATAACTAAAATGAACATCCTTCAGCCGACGAAACGGCCCGCGGTTGGTTTTACGACCGGAGTCATGGGCTTAATTCTTCCTCAAAATGGAGTCGTGGAGGGACCGATGCACTACGGCTCGGGAGATTCCGCCCCGGAGATCGCCATGGGCTCTTTGGACTCTCACAGCGGAAACGCTGGGCCCAACGATGCTCCGAAACGGTCCAAGAATCTGGGAGTGAAGCCAACAAACGGGTATGTAACGAAAAACCTCCGGGAGAGCAGCGGCGACACGGAGGGCGGCTCGTTGCCGAGCACCCCGGAGCCCCAGTCGGACAGCGAGATCTCCAGCTGCCCGGCAGGGGACGAGGTCTTGGAGAGTGACACGAGGCAACTCATTAGCCGTTTTCTGAGAGACTTTACTGGACTTTCTAAACCTCGGTGGAGTGAAAGCAAATCGCTATCAACGATGAAGAGAGTCGTGGAGGACGTTTTGGCGAAACACAGATACGCGTTCAATGGTGAGTAACAAGAGGCCAGTGTGTGTGTGTGTGTGTGAGAGAGTTTAATCCAAGGACAGCTGCTCGTAACGATGGCCTTTACCTGCTTCAGCTGACTTACAGGCTGGGTTTTAACTCGACTGATTCCTTACAACAGACACCATGTTTGGAACTGCTGTTTTGACCAGTAGGAGCCGTTTTACTCTCACAAGCCATACAAGGAAACGGTACTCAAGTTATTTTTAAGTCAGCCACGGTATAGCTCATTTCAGTGGAAGTAAGTTGTAAATTTAGTTGATGGCGTCACAGAAATGTCAGTTTTTTTTTTTTTGTTTTTTTTTTTTTATATAAATGTACAAACAAAATGGATGTGACCCACACCAATTTTATGTATTTATTTATTTTTTTTTCCTTTTAGGCATGATCAACAAACTGTCATTGGATGACACAGGGGATGCGAGTTTTGTCAGCTCAGTAGCCAGGGAACTCTTCGCAGACAAAAAAACCAACTGGGGTCGTATCGCCAGCCTGGTTGCCTTCGGGGCAGTGGTGGCTCAGTACCAGAAGGAGAAAGGCGGGGATAACTATGTGGAGCTGGTGGGACAGGCGATCTCCACGTACCTCCTGACTGAACAGCGAGAATGGCTGATCAAAAACAACGCTTGGGTAAGTTATGACTAATGGCTGAATGACAGGATGTAGAAAAAAAAAAAAAAAGTACTGGTTGCATAACTGCTTGTGTCCAGTGAACATGCGTCATTGCCTCTGTGCTTCATCCTCAGATTTCCATCAATTTATGTTTTAATCCTTTGTTTCCAGGATGGCTTTGTCGAGTTCTTTCGAGTAGCAGACCCAGAGTCCACGGTGAGGAACACACTCATGGCTGTTGCTGGATTTGCTGGCATCGGGGCAACACTGGCCCTGTTGATCAGGTGAATTTGTTGGGACACCCAGAGAACTTGTTTTTACCAACCTCTCAAGTTTGGACATAAGACAAAGGACACGGAAGCATAACTGCTGATACGATGATCCACGTTTTCTTGGGCTCCCTTACCACCCCAACTGCGAAATAAGTAAAATGGTTGCTATGGACGTAAAGGAACAGACTTTACAGAGGGCAGTCGACCATCAAACAATTAGGTTTTATTTAATTTACGAAGAAATTTATTTTTCTAATAAGTGTAAAATGTGTTTCTATGCAAATTAAAAGTGGTATGGGCAGGTCCTGAATTTTTTTTGTTTTTTTTTTTTGTTTTGTTTTTTTCCTTGGGTTATGTGCATAATTATATCACAATTCCCTGGCGGTAGTGGTGTTTGTAAGCAAGCCCCAGGGCAAACCAGGAAGGGAAAGCTACATATTTCCATGTCAGGCAGTCAGTCTATGGAAGCCCATTTCCATAGACTCCATTCATAACCCCTGGATCCTTTATGGACACCTAACCATGTAAGGGGTGGATGCGGTGGATTTGCATGAGTGTAGCTCAACTTCCTTGTTATGAAAATGCTGAATCCGCTCTTAAGAGACGAGCGCAACCACATGCAGGACTTTTGACTGTACAACAGCCTGGAAAGTTTGAGTCTGTTGGAAGAAATGAACAAAGACTGAGTTGGGAAGGTGCAGATTGTGTTATTCAGCTGCACCAAAGCTGATGGTAGTTTGGCAATGATATTGGTTGTCGGAGCAAAAGCAGACAATACAGATCCAGTTGTAAGCTTTGAAATAAAAAAAGAAATATAATTCACATGGTTTGACCCTTCTGATACTGTTTTTCTGTTAAGGGAATTTTGCAAAAGCAGAAGACGGGTAACATCTAAACTCATACTTGATTGTGTTGTGCAAAAATAAGTGGACTCGCTCTATACTAAGTTTCAACGCCTCCGCACTTGTCAACCTTTCTGATGTTTATTCACACCACAACCCAAGACCGAGCATTGGCTGTCGTTTCCTAGAAATTTGATAAGGCTGCGGCAGCGCCTCCATCACACTGCACACTCGGCTGCATCCGCAGTTTTGCGAGTTGCAGTGGTAGTGCATTGAAAAGCTGGTGCACAGCGGCTGAATGCACCAGCACAAGCTAGATTGTGAAACTGGGGTAAGAAACGGTTCACAATGTTTCACAACACTGTCTACATCCTGGATTGGAAGGTCTTTTCGCTACCTAGAAACTGGTGACTTAATCAAATATGATATTTAATATATCACATTAATCAAATGCATCATACTTAAATGATATATTTGATTGGGTTCTTAAATGCGTCTATTTTGAGTGTTTATTGGTTGTTTGATACACAATTACAGCCATTTTCTCTTTTGCCCTCTTACATCGCTGATATAATTTTAGTCAGGAAGGTTTCTAGAGTCTACTAGACTGTAGCTCCACTCTGTACTGTTGCTTGTAACATTAGTCTAGGAATACAAGGATATAGGGGAATCCTTGGTGATGATGTGTGGCTGCACCCTTGTTTGTTCAGATCCTCCCGTTGTCTCGGGTTACAGGACAAACAACACTCATCGAGGTCTTAGGAGGAAATGGAGTGGAGCCTCTCCATGGCAATGATCCACAGCAGACCTCCCCATGTCCTCTCCTGCGGCTAAGGATGTTAGCCACCACCCTGGTTACCCCTGCACAGTTCATTCTGAAGAACTAGGCTGCCAACACAGTGGGGAATTGAGGCTGAGGCAATTTTATAGAGCTGTTTGCACCATACACAAGTGGATTGGGGGTGCAGAAAACAGACAGCACTGCAGTGTCTTGGGGATGAATATGCAAAGTGCACCAAGTCTTTGAACATCCTTGATGTTGGTAACTAGCTTATCGGAGCAATACATTAAGTGTGTGTGTGCATACATTATTTTCTCAGCTTTATTTAATGTAATGTTCTATCCATCTGTATGGAGGAGTGTTAATGTTAGCTTGTTTATCAATGACAGGTGTGATCATTTTAAACTTGACTGCACATACAGAAACCATGGCTGTGTCAAAGTAAGCTAATGAAACACAACTCAGTAGGGCTGCACATTACTAGATGGAAAATCATCACTAGGCTAAATATTGCTATGCTTTTTAAAAAAAAAAAAAACTAAATTGCCATGAATTGTACACAAAATATTCTTTATTCTTATGCCTAAATAATTGTACGTCAAACTGAAAATGAAACTATTGCTGTTGGCTATGTCAACTGGGCTATTTACACAGATGGTTGGACGTTCTCATTGTGGTTATGCCATCTATGGTCGGTTATCTTTCGCAGCAAAAGAAACGGCTTGATGAGGAAGCTGTTTGAAACATTTTGAGAAAATGACAGCGCGCGCTAGACTGTGAGTTTGATAGTTTATTGCAGCTTTCACATTTGCAGAAGCTGCAGTCTGTTTTTGCTGCAAAGTGTAAATCATGTTTTGGTCAAACAAACTTGTCAAATGTAAGTGCAGTGCAGCTGTAAACTGAAAAGCTTGTAGAAACTGTTCAGCAGGTTGAACACATTCCTATGAGGGGATAGTTTAAGGAGTGGTTTTGAAACTATTGTCTGCCACATACTTAACATTCAGAAACCGTGGAGAGTATTGATTATAATCAGCTTAGATCACTTCCCAGGAACAGCCCAACCCAGTGGAAACCAAGTATTATTATTTAGGACTAGAGCTATGCTTAGCTTAGTGTCTGTGCATGAAGCATTCATAAACTTCAGTTCCTTTGGATTTTAAAGAAACTAAGTGGTTCTCTGTGGACATTTTGGGGATGTGAGCTGCTTTCTGGTGGAACAAGGAAGTCTGTCTTGACACATTTGAGAAATTCTGAATACCTTTTATAAAATAGTTCAGATTACTTTCAGAATTGGATAAACCTCCTTTCATCATGTTTCATTGCTCAAAAGTTTTCTTCATACAGAAGCTTCCCACATTAACCAGCCCTGCTGCAGTTTTATTTACACTTTGGTAACTTGAGCTTTGAGCAACAGCCTTTTCAGTCAGAGCATTGGCTGTCAGCCTCTGCACTTCCCCGTAGCAACAGCCCGCCCATTTTCTTTTTAAAAAAAAGCAACAGTTTCTGGGAAGTCAGCTGACGCACAAGTTTATCTTTAACAGGAGTACTCGGCTGCAGAGTTACTCGTCAGAAGCTGCGAATACTCCGAATTCAGGCTCTGAGGTGCAAAGATAGGCCAAGTTTTTGCAGTTTGAAGTAACGCTGTGTAAAAGAAACAGAATTTGTTAAATTAAAAAGTTAAGTGCCCACTCGTCTCACCTGCAAAACAAGAACAGACACAGAACAAGTAACTGAAACATCACAAAAGTTTGTAGAGCTGCTTCACTGGCAAAGAATTAGAGACTTGCAGTCCTTTTGAGCTTAAGTAACAGTCTTTAATTAAAGCTTGGGCTATGGTCTTTGCTCTGCTATGTGAATATACAGAACTTGTTTATATACATGTGCAGAGAATCCTGAGGGTGTCTGCTCAGCTCTGTCCTTTGAGCAAAGCACATGTCTAAATGTGTCTTAGGACATTTCTTTAAATAAGCATGTAAATCCTGCATGTGGTGCCAAATTGTTTCCCTGTTTGGTCATTGTTTTGGAGTGGACTTCTGCACTACACTTCCCAGAGATCACTTGTCCCTCAGCGTAGTCCATACTGGTTTTTGTTTATTCTTCACTTGACTTTTGTTATTAAGTTTATGTTGGTTGCACACTGTAATTTTCTGCACATCTACATCTGCTAAAGCCAACTCCTCAATTCTTAACTTCATTCCACATTTTTGATTCTGCAAGTAGAAACCTAAAGCCACCACCTCCTGTGTGCCAGAAGCTTTTTCCCTAGAAACACCTGTCTGACGTCAGGGGCCACAGCCATGAAACTATATGCAAAGAAGTGTACATTTGCATATGCAGTCTCTCTGGTAAAAACTCTGCAAAAACTTAGTTTCTTGTTATGTCTACTAGTTTTAAAATAGGCACAAGCTTTCCTACAGTTATCTATAAATGGATGTCAACACTTTCTCCTGTTTAATGTAGTTTGGATGTAAAGCAGACACATGCTGTCATTGATCCTGGTGATGTCCATTAACCCAAAGCCAAAGCAGCTTTTGAATTGGTAAGCTCACAGCCTATTGACTGATGACACATAGGAAGTCCAGTTGGTGATCCGTTGTGCATTATCCACACATTTAACTGCCACTTTACTGTTTGGATGAAAATATATAATCAGATTTGGTTGCTCTGAAATAAAACTATGCTTGTCAAGGGTTGATGTTTACAGACATCTGTAAATTTTACTAAATGCAAATATGAGACTACATTGAGACCTGTGATATCCTAAAAAAAGATTAAGACTCCAAATAGCACTAAAACTGATACGTTGTTCAACAGAAAATTCATCAGTGTCACTCATACAAATTATAGCTTTGTTAATGATTTGATTAGCTGTTTTCAAAGCCATAAACCAATGACTAATAATCAGTTAATAAAAAATAAATCATAGATTAAGTGATACAAATAAAAAATAATTTAGTTTCAGTCCTAACTCAAGAGAAACTTGTGTCCATATCCTTTGATGCTGTCCTCCGTTCTGCAGTATCACACTCGCCTTACTCTTTGTACGTGAAGCATATCAGGGAAAATGCTTACTGTCCCGGCTTCTCACCGAATTTGTGTTTTGTGCTTTGGCATCATTGCTTAGTGTGCATTTTCAAAAGTTTTCAGGGGCTGGTTATTGTTGAACAGTATTGAGTAGAAAAATAGCTTTAAACAGAAGTTTTAAAATAGTCAGAGGTCATAGGTCAAAGGGCGCTCATTCATCAGCGCCTCAGTCTAAACTCTGAACATTAAGCTCTTCGTGGTGTGTGGATTCTTATCACAGATCAAATTTAATCCACCGGGTGATGTCGCGTTCCCTTCTGAGCTGAGTCATCCTGTCTTTTGAAACTTTATCCTTTGACTGATGACCACAGTGCAGTATTCATAGACAGCTTATCCATGTTGGCAGTTGTGACCTGCAGGCTGCCCACTATCATATCTGCCCTGCAGCCGGCAGTTCCTGACCTCATAAAATCTTCACTTTGTTCGGTCTGTATGTTTAATTGTGAGCATGAATTCAGAGAAATGGCAGCCTAAAACAGAACAGTTATAGCACCTTGTTTAAAATGTATATTTTTATAGTTACTCTTCTTGGAGGCATCACTTGAACTTGTATTCTTTTGCACTATTTTCAGATGTTCCAACTTAGATGGAGAGCTTCACTAAAATCTGAGTTGATGTGCACATAAAATTACCATCTATGATGTCATAAATAGGTTGGATCTATCAGGGTCCAGTATGCTGATACATGCAAATTTCAAGAAAACTACATAATTGCTGTCAAACTTTATTGCGCAACTGTGCAGGTTTAGGATTCAATCCAGTTAGGAACTCTTTCACTCAAGAATTTTGCGTGTGGATTATTATTTATGGACTTTGTGTTTTATAAACCCTATGTAATATACCTGTGCAGTGATTCCCAACCTAAAGGAACTTGTACCACAGGGGATACTTCTGCAGTTGCCAGGGTGTGTGTGGAAAGATTGTGGAGTAGCTCTATTAATTAAAAAGAATAGAAATTGTGATTTGATTAAAAAATATATATAATCATTCTTTTGTTTAGCAGGAAAATAACCATTGAAATAGGATTACAGATTGGTGTCATCATGATTTTTGGTAGATCAAGTGTCACAATAGCGGGTAAGCTACCAGCTACGAAAGGCTGACTGCTCGTTACAGTACACACTCCCCACCAACCTGAGTCAGTTGTCATACCTTAAAGCTTCTTGTTGCCATTTAGAGTGCATGAAAACTAGTTAGCAAGCGAGCAGAGGAGTTAGAGGAGATTTTAAATAGTTTGCTTAAAGTAATTCCTAAACATTTGAAATAGTGAGCTAAAAGTAATGACTATATGGTCCAGCTTCTGCCACTTCAAGTGATGGTACCAAAGCAAACTTGACCATACAGACCTAAACACTGACAATTGAATTGTATGAAAAAATAATTGTAACAATATCCACTTTAATGTAATGTTCCTTAACATCCCTCTTAAAATCAACTGAAATGAACACATTTGGAACATGACGTGTGGGGTCAGTGAGCTCATCTGATGGACATGTGGGGGTTCCTCTGACAAAAAAAGGTTGGGAATCACTGTTGTAGCGAACTATGGTGCTAGCTTCCAGAACTTCATGCAAAATTCAGACTCGGCGGATGCGTCATGTACTCGTTTACATGTATTTCAGAGACGCTGCCATTTCCATTTTTTGCTGAATCAAGAAGGGGACATTTTTTCACAGATTCTTGCATTATCTGTGAGGCTAAAGGTAATGAAATTATTCTAAATTTTAGAATAGTTTAAGAATCTCATACATTTTTAGTTCACTTCACCTGGACAGTTTTAATTGTATGGATTCATTTGTTTTTTTCTTCCTCTCTTGTGGTGTAACTGAGTTTTCATGAATATGTTGCAGTTTTCTCTCCTGGCTGCTGTGAGACGGCAGCTACGTGCCGTTTCTTTGCCCAAGCAGAAGTTGCTGTAACCGCCTTCTTAGTACAAACTGTACTCCAAAGCAGGTCGTTGATCCCGCATTAGGTCATTGGAGGCTGTCCATGTTTTGTTTTACAGAGGAAAGAACAGTTCAGTAACAAGGCCAGCATTCTGTCTGGAAGGGAAGCGATGTTCCCACCAAAAGTCCCAGCTTGTTATAGACGGGAAGGAAGTAGCAGAACATTTGGTTAAAGAATAAATGCTGCGCCCCAGCAGTGAATACATGGCACTCCTAAACTGGCACATGTTCAGTTATTTTTCTACCCGATCAAGACTTAACATGCCAGTGTTTTTCTTCTTCATCCTTCCTTTCAATTCTTCCTTTTTCTTCTTATTCCAGTTTTCAGATGAGACTCAAAGTGAAAGAGAAAAAAGAAAACTAAGAGCAAATAAGGCTTTTATTCACTCTGCATGACTCTGAATTGCTTTTGCATAGACTCAAAAGTGCACAAAGAAAACGGTACAAATGATCCATCTTTTCATTTACAGAAAAAAAGAAGAGAGAATTTACCACAGGGTGTTAAATGTAAATGTGGCAGATGTACAGTGCATGTTTAATCTGGACTCTGGAGCCAGAATCTACCAGAAGGTTTCAGGCTTTGATCCAGTTCAAATGGGATTGATCAGCAGATAACCAACAGTAAAATGGACCTTGAGTTAAGATTCAGATTCTGATATAGTTTTGCAAGTCAGTGTGCATATGTTCTTAAGTAACTGTCTTGCTGTTGGGTTTCTGTAGTAACCTGATTTCTTAAACATGATGTTAAAAAGAGACCTGGTTAAAGTAATATGGGTAAGGGACATGGCCTGATCAACCTGTTAGGGGGCCCTAAGGCAAAAAGTTGCTCTTGGATCCCTTCTGGTCCCCCACCTACCACCCTCTGTGCAATGTGTATGAACCCATAAAGTCCAGTGCAACCAGTAGTCCTACACTGGAATGATACTTAATTTGTGTTAGTTTGTGGTAATTTCAATGACAACTTTATTTAAGAATATGCACCATGTGAGCACAATATAAAATGAAATAATAAAGCTCTTTAAACTAGGTTTTAACACAGGATCCCTCTACGGGACACAGACACAAAAATGACCTAATAATGCAGGACCCGCTATCTATAGTGGCAGTTAGATTTCTGCTGAAGAAACCTGATTTCTTGGCCATGTTTAAGTTTAAAATTGTTTCTAATAGTGACAGCAGTGTGGTGGGATGAAAGGAAACATCACTTGCTGTGTGTCTGTCCAAAATAATCACATCCAATGTCAGAATCAAGCTGAAACCAAAACTTATGTCTACATAAGGTGAACAGCAGTATTCAAATAAAGTACACATTTGCACTATAAAGAAGCGTTACTCTCCGACTGCTCCTGTTCTCTTACTACACCCTCAGGCCAAATGCTCCGACCCAAAAGATAGAAATGTAAAAGATCCAAACTTTACAAGCTGAAGCCCCGTTACATTTACAATATGCCCACTTTGGTTTAAAAATGTGGCTTAGGTAAAATCTGATTCCTGACCAGCTGCATGTAACTAAACATCCTACAGAAATCGAGTTATTGCAGTGCAAATAAACAGGTTCTTATTTCCTGCCTTAATCAGATTTCTCCCAATAACCAGGTTTCTTCTTCACGTCAAAACATACCAACTAACTCATTCAATCTTCAAAATTGACCGGAAAAGACAAACAAAGTGGGGGTGCTAATTCCAACCTTTTCGCCTCATTGTGTCCTTTTGTTGACGACACGGTTGTTAGGGAAATATGAAACTGGGTGACAGAACATCTGAGAAGTAGGTCACCTATTTCTTTTTTAGTCTGAAGCTGTATGAACTGTGACAGAAGATTTATTTGCTCTGGAGACTCTGCATTGTGTTTGCAGAAGCATCGTGACTTAGCTTCAAAACATCTCTTTATATTGACTTCTGGTGTTTCGGGGTCAAACTGGGCAGGTCTGGGCTTGTTTGACCTGAGTGCTCCAATGTGTGATGTTGTTATGTCTGGATAACCCATCAGGTGACTGGAGGGTCAGATGGTCAGTTTCAGTTACAGCTTATCAGCCCCCCCCCACCCGCCTTCACCTTTTGTTTTGCATTGATGGTGGTTTGTTGACGTCTGTAGCCTCCAACATTTCACACAACACTGGAGCCCAGGGGTTCAAAAAGCCACTGAACCCAGCTGAATGAGGGCATTGTGTTTAAAAAAAACACTAACAGTGCTGCTGATAGTCATCCGTTTATGTGGTCATTTGGAGAAGCTCAGTATGTGGCTGTGCGTAATTCATATGACCGATTATTGCCATTGCAAATGTGGAGTCACGCAACTTTGGATCACGTGTTTTTTGGGATGGCATCTGCTGAATGGAGTGTGTTGAAATCCTTGTTTCAGCTGGGGGATGACTTGAGAAGTTCAAGAGATGACCTCATCGCCAGCAGGATAATTATACACCCCCTCTTCTTCCCTTGTCTGAAGCTGGGATCAGCACTTGGTCAGCAGAAAATGAAGACAGACCTTTGGGGGAATGAATCATGGCAGTGTATCTCCCAGTGCTTGGGATCAAAAGTTACTATTCAAGCAAAACCACTAATTTTTAGGTGGTCAGGCAAAAGTGCTGCAGGGGGGGACAAACATGATGACTGTACCGTAATAATGTCTACAATCTGGACAACATGACTAATGACTAAACCAAGTTGGACTACCACGTTCAGACCAACTTTAGCCCCCTCAGTCATTTGAATAGGGCCAGTCCACCGGCACAGAGGGCTCCAGCAAAAGTCGCCCGCCAAAGCAGTTGAACCTGGCTCAACTTTTGCCAAAACACAATGTTATCCAGCAAGGTGCTGCGGTAGCCAATCATGTGCATGCAAGCGGATTACTTACTCTATTGTTTACCTAACTTTTTAGAGTTGTAAAATCCTGTCTCTAAATATTATAAACCACTGTACAGTGGTTTGGCATCTGATAAGCCTTCAAATTCATGGATCTGTTACTCAAAGTGGACTTCCAAGATCGTATTTCATTGTTTCACCGTTACCTGAAGCCACATGCCCCTGCTAACACAGCCCCCTGTTTTTGGTCTGAAGGCCTGCAAAGTCATTTAGCCCTTTTCCACTGGAGGAACTTTTCTTGTTGCCATTTTTGTATGGAAGAGATAATGATTCTGGCCCAGGAAGATAAAGTCTCCATTCTTAATCCCGCCCGCAAAACAACCATCACTGAAAAAATCTTAGATGTGAAAATCGATTCAGAAGTCTGGAACTAGAATGTGGAATGTGCCTTCAGTTCCTGAGTGTACTTCCCTGGGCTGCTTAGTTTCAGGCACTATTTGTTTGAAAGGGGGCTATTGTGTTTGTGATGTTTAAGGGTTCTTATCTCTCTCCTCCTGATCTAGTCATTACCAGTTGTTGCCATTGGAATTAATGTGTGTGTTAATGTGAATAAAAATAGCAAGCAAACAGAAAAAGATCTGTGGTGTGTAAGTGTACTGCACAACTGAAATGAGGGAAAGTTGGCCGAGTGATGGGAAGAGAGTCTCCCTTTTTAAATCTGCCTTTTCACACAATTTGAGGCAAAACCCTGTTTCTCCGACCACAATTTGACAAACAGTTGGTGTTTTTTTCCCTCCACTTCTCACCCATTTCCGCACACACTGCAGCGCAAATGAACAATACTAATTGTTTGCCATCTGTTTATTATTTTGGTACAGTCACATATGAGAAATTTCTGTGCCCGAAGGTTTTCAGGGAACGTTTCGTGGCACCACCAATGGCAAACCGAAACTAAAGCAAAAGAAAAACAAGAAACTACCTTTTAATCTAAAATTAAGGCTAAACTCAGTGTATTTAAGTGTATTTAACTGGACTCTAATCAAATATATATTTTCAGTATGAAAACCTATGTTTTCATTATTTCTTTATTAGGCTTTAAAGTTTTTTTCCCCATAGGCTCAGCTACATGGCAATATAGTGTAGACCTATTTGTTGTTGCACATGCTTATTTAGCTATAAGGCTAATGTAGCAAATGTACACTAATGTTTGTCAGCAGTGTCTGGGATGGTTTCAAATACAAACCAGAAAGTCTCAAAAGTAACTACACAGCAAACAACACAACAAATCTTAAAACGCACCTCAACTGCCTACACATGGAATAGGAACAATATTTAGGTCAAGTCTCAAACTAGAATTTGTTCATCATTTAACTGGTAAACCCATTTTCTCTCTCCTTGCTGATGTCTGGTCATTAAAATGTTTGTTCCACTGCTTCAATCATCACATTTAAGTGGGATAAACTGTGTTAAAAGATTAACTTGATCTCGTTAACCTGACCTAATCACAGTCACATGTAGACGTTAGGCATCACTTGTTTGCGGCACATACTGTGTGATCACTCCTCGGCAAAGACAGAAAATGGTGATATTTCTAGTGCTATAAATTCCAATACACCAGTTGTCAGTGAACATTGGAGACAGCCAACACGGAAAATAACATTATTTCATCATGTGGTGTGATCACACCTACGGTTTGTTTTCTTTGATCCGAACCAGAGTTGAAAAGTTGACTTTTTTCCATTTGTTTCCATTTGAGTTTTTTTAAGTTCACACTTACTAACCGCAAGGAAATTAATCTTTGTAAACAAAAGGCTTAATAATCAGTTTAAGCCAGTTTTGTTTAGGTCTGAATACATTTCATAGGATCACATAGCCATCCATATTTGCTTACTGACAGAATGTAGCCTGAAAAATGCCTTTGCTTGCATTGTTTTTGTGCTCTCCATCTCTTTACATTGTTTGGATTGTGCGTATGTTTGTGGCTGGATTGTGTCCAGAAAAATTACAACATGAATTCAATGTCTAGTTCTGAAAATCTAACTGCAGTGCAAACAAAATCAAATTTTTACATCTATGCTTACATCACAGCTCCACCAAGCAATATGTGTAACAGTTTCGAGTACTGCTGATCCCACTTAGAATCAACATCCTGCGCTGCAGCTTTATGCAGATTTCAGGTCATTTATTGTTTTTCTGGTCCTTCTGGTTGATTCCCTTTGACTCTCACAAGCCCACCAATATCAAACCAAGATCACTGGCTCTCAGCTTACAAGCCCACACATGTTTGTATTCTACCTTCCCAGTGTGAAATGACAAGTGGCAAAGAGAGTGATGAGAGAGGGAAAATATCTGGCATGCCAAAGAGACTTTTTCCTCAGGCGTGGGTGAACCAAACGAGGTATAATGTTGAGAAAGAGGAGTCCAATGGGATGATCATGTTGCTCTGTCTCTGCTGAATTTGGATTAGATTGCTAGTTTTATAGCTGTAGGACTTTATATATCAAAGCTCTTTGCTGTGACTTTTTGGTTTTGGAGTCTACTATGTGCCCACAAGTTAACAATTACTTCAAAGTTTACTCCGCCAGTTTAGCATTACCCACAATGCAGCTTGACCGCTGACAGTTTGGTCGGAGATTTGGGTGTGTTATGCTAGCAGCGGCTAATGTAGCCTCGAGCTGCTAGCCTCAAGCAGAGATGAGGAGCAGGCTGCAGAGGTCTGGTTGTTGTTTTGTTTTGTTGTTGTTTTGTTTTTCGAAATTGTAGTCTTCAGCCCCAACCGATGCTGACTCAAGTGACATCACTTGAGGCAACTTATCAGATTTCGCGCAGCTCCCTCTGGAGCCACAATAGGCTTTATACAACTTTTTTGCTATATGCAGTAGTACTCCCCAAGACCTGTAAACGCATTTTTATGTATTAAATCGGTGCAGCTTCAAGGAACCTGGGCGTGACTGAAGTTTGGTGAAGTGTGGTTTTCCCTCAGTTCATTTGGGTAGTGTTGCTTTATATCTATTATTTTACCTGTAAGACGTCAATACACTTATACATTTACAAGCTACAGTTCAAATCTTTTTAACAGTGAGACATTTTATGGCATCTTGGATCAGAAGATTTTAATTCCAACAAACTAGAGGAAGGGTGTAAACATGACTGAAAACAAACTGCTTCAAACATGCTTCCTCTGAACATGAAACAGCTTTTAGGTACTTTCTAAAATTTGTTTTTTTTAATCCAGAATAGCTTTGCTGACCATAAATGTTCATTTTCAGCAACATTCTGCTTCACACTCATCCAGTTATACACAGTCACATCTGGGAGCTCCCCAGTTAAACCACAGACTGTTGGAGGATCAGATGGGGTTACATGTCTTATTCAGGGGTACCTCGGCAGTTGGTAGTGAGTAAGAAAAGTACTACTCTTCACATCTGTGCTCAGATTTTATTTTGCTGCTCCAGATCCCAACCCAGTACAGACCATGAAAATGACCTGGTGTCACATTGTTAGGTGTTGTCCAGGCTCCGATAACTGTTTTACCAAGCAGATGAAATGACTGTTTTCAGTGCGTGGTTCCCCTGTTGCATGCCACAGAGCGTACATGCACACCTTTAAACACAATAATTAGGGGCTTTTCTATAAGCTTTGCTATTGTTTTGTCTCTCAAGGCCTTTCTGTGAATTTGGGTCAGTGCTGAAGTCTTTCATCCTCCCCCATGGATGATGATGGGGGGGGGGGGGGGGGGATTACAGCACAGACAAAATAAGCGCTCAGCTGATAACCAAAGACACAAAGAGGCCTGCCAGCTCCAGCCTGTCGCCTTCATATTACCAGAAAGAAAGCTGTTTGGTAAAGTGTTGATCCCTGTGTTGTTAGTCTGTCATTTCACAGAGACAAAGAAAAGGCTGCTGAGTGTGTTACAGAAAACACTGTTTGAAAAGATAATCCCCTCAAATTCTGCCATGAATTCTGATCAGATGGATTTTAGAATTATCATAAATATTTGTTATATTTTGTACATGTCGGTCGATGGCTTAATCCAGTGTTTTAGTATCTAAATCCTACTGTACTAGAATTCAATCAAAGTTCCTTTAAACCAGCAAAGAGGTTTAGCAGTTTAGCAAAAGGTCAAATGTGTCCATAAACAGCCAGCGTCCTGCTTGAAGTTCCTCTGAGCAACATCTTAAAGGATAAGGCTGTGGATATTCTTCGTTATTGTCATTATTGTCAGCAAATCTCATGAAAAGAACAAAACCAACAATGAACTGATCCTACTAACAAGTATCATCTGTGGAGTCAAAGCCTGATATATCTTGTTCCTCTGCGTCACATTGTTGTCCAAAAAACAATTAAAAACAGCCCGACCATTGCACCGAGCCATATCATTGCACTGGGTGACATGTTCCTTCATTGTTCATGAACACACACGCTGTCATTTATTTTGACTCAATCCCACACACACCGTCCTGCTGCCAGAAATACTCACTAAAGCACGAAATGAGTATTAATCCACCACTGAAGGTAGTCCCCAATAAATGCACTATTTACGCGTGTTTGAGTAACATTCGCTAAAAACGACAGTGCCCAGCTGTTTAAGGATATTACTGAGACTTTTTAGAAAATGTAAATGTACATTTATGACCCATTTTTAAAAGATTTACACCTTCAGTAGGAACAAATGGGCTCTGGGCTGAGAGTCACAGACAGGGTAGGGAAGTCAGAAAAAGATGTAAAAATGTAAATATAATGAACTCAAATGATAACCAGTATGGTAGGAGTTATTGAAAGCTTATCAATATTTTATCATTTCAGCTGATCAAGTAAACACTGAAGGACTCTGTAACCTCTGTTTTACTGCTTTATGATAAAAAATAACATTAAGAATTTAATGTTTTATTGGTTAATTGTTGGACACGAATAGCTGAATTAACTGAATAGAAAGAGTTAATGATTCATAGTGCTGTTCATTTCCGCATACTTATAAAAGGTGTTACTATTAGTGTGACAGATCAATAGATTCAACACAAACTACAATGTGTGGACATTAGGAGAAAGTTACCAGAATTCCCTAAATTTTATGATAAATGATCTTTTATTTTCTGTGAACAGAATTAACTGTAAAAACATACAAATTGGCCTAAGGTGCATTTATTTGCATTATTACATATTAGGTGTGAAAAGACTGTTGTGCCCTACCCCGGGGCCAAACACGAGGTATTAACAGGAAACCGTTGGCTTAAATCTGATATGGAAATATTTTTCTAAATGAAGAGGAATCTTATCAAGGCTGTAAATCAGATCAATAGGGCAGGTGTGGGATCAACCTCCCTGGGAAATGACTGCGTGGGTGGTGGGATTATCATGTTGAGGGTATGTAAAGCAGTTATGATGGATCAATAGCAGTTAACTAATTAAATCATTGACATGCTTCTTAGATTAGTGTTGTGCACGTTATTATATGATTTGTTTTTCAAAAAAAATATATCTTTTTTTTTAAAATAAAACCCTCTGTTTATGGGAAAACCAATCTTAGAAATTAATATTAATTCATTATTTTTATTGTCTGCAGAACACTAGCACACCTCAATAGTGCAACAAAGGTATAAAGTCTTGTTGCATAGTTGTTTTTATTGTTTATTAGGCAAGAAAAAGTTCCTGCAGATTGTGCAGTGGACTTTCATGTCCACAATAGCACGTGTGTCCGGGTTTGCTTTTCATGTTTTCAAAAGCACCAGAAGCACCTGAGCACTTCATTTCACTTGTGTACTTAATGAACAACAATGAAAGTCCCTGCAAAAACACTGAGCTACCAGGTGCTATCCGGTGTACAGCAGCATGAAATGTGCATATATGCATGCAGCACGTTTGCCATGGGCCATGCAGTATGTCATATGATCTGAGTCTGTTTGTGCAGGAGCTGTTGTTTGCATCTCTGTGTGCTTGCTTTAACATTGAACTGAGATGTGTTTGCACTAATTTAGTCTGTATGATCGAAAGCTTTTTTTTTAAAGTGTTTTATTCATCTGCTGGCAAGAGGGCTGTTGTTTACTTCTAATTCAGTTTGGAGTACATTCTGTTCTGTACATTAAGTTGATTTAGCATCATCACTAATACACGTACTTAATGTTCCCAGAGTTCACGTCTCCTTGGCTGAGGAACTAGGAAGTTAATAAAATAAAATAAAACCCACTTACTGGGGTGATGTAGCAGGTATTTTCCTGTACTTATATATAGAAAAACGGAATGAGTTTCCACATGACACCACCATGACGAACAGATGATCAGTTTTTCTTATACCAATCACGGGTTGCAGCAGTGAAACGCAAATTACAGAAGAAATTCACCCTCAAACTACATAAATTACCTTTTAAATTGGTTTTGGAGTGTAATTAGTTCCCCCCCAAGATTTCATAAAAGCATTGGTTTAAAGGAATAGTTAAACCTTTTGGGAAATATGCTTATTCGCTTTCGTGTTGAGAGAAGAGAAGCTGGATGTTACTCTCATGTCTGCATGCTAAATATGAAGCTGGAGCCAGGAGACGGTTAGCTTAGCTTAGCATAAAGACTAGAAACAGAGGGAAACAGCTAGCCTATGTCCAAAGTTGAAAAATATGCCCACAAGCACCTCTAAAGCTTACTAATGAACACGTTATATTTTGGTTTAATCTTTACAGTAAGCTGTATTTTTTCGAGGGGTTATATGTCAGACTATCTTGGCCGGGTGCAGTGACTTCCTGGATTCTTCTTGTCGCCATGAGGTTGACAGGCAGCCAGTGTTTCCAGTCCTCATACTGAGCTAAGCCAACAAGCTGCTGGCTCCAGCCCCATATTTACCGTACGGATATGAAAGTGGCATCAATCTTCTCATCTATCTCCAGGCAAACCTCGAGTTTGTCAGTGATTAAATGAGAGGCACAAACTCGAGCTATAGCTTCACCGCCATCATATTAACCATCACAGAGGCACCTTCAAAGGGTAGTTGATACGCTGTACAAATGCCACCTGCTGATTATGTTTCTTTTATATTTGATGGCACAAACGAGCAGTGAAACGCAAGTCGCTAGGGTCGCCTCGGGGGCTGCAAACTAATACCGTGGTAACATTTTTCATCTTTTACCTGGGAATGTTGTTGCTAATGTTGTCTACTAGA
Source organism: Macquaria australasica (assembly GCA_005408345.1). Classification (NCBI taxonomy): domain Eukaryota; kingdom Metazoa; phylum Chordata; class Actinopteri; order Centrarchiformes; family Percichthyidae; genus Macquaria; species Macquaria australasica. The sequence continues at coordinate 1,465,942 of SEMN01000047.1, read as the reverse complement.
ACCATAGCAGAAAATCTTACTAAGTCTGACAAATGGCTGGAACATGTTTCGTAGAAAATAAACTCCTACATGACACCGACACAGGAAATTGAGTATTTACTGGTTAAAGTGCATGTCGGAAATAGGCTATAAACAACAGCCTCCTACTCATGACTGCACGTGAGTAAACAGTCCTGTTCACCTTATCCTATACTCCCCCCAAACACACACACAGAAAGACTGACATACACTTGCGTCCAAGGACACAGGAAGAGAATATCACACCTCATCAGGGAATGATGTCATTCCTCTATTTAGCTCGGCTATTTTAAAATTTTATGACCAGAAACAAGTGTTCAAGCCCTACCGCCGGAACTATTTAGCACCTTGATACCCATCTATGGGATTATAGGAAATTATATTTATAGGATTTCTGAACACACAAACCTTGTTTTAACATTTCACGATTATTTGATTTATGTTATGTTACTAAGCTGTATTTAGTTATGATGGAGTTACAAATCATCTGCTGCCACAGTTATTCTTATCCAACATCTACAGTATATTTCGTGTTATAATCATTCATAATGCAGTTTGTCCTGTGACCTCAGTTCCTGCTGACTGAAAGCAGATTCCTCTGATAAGTCTGTAATAGGTTATCTGACCTCTGCGAGAACAAACTGCTGTTCTGAGTGTGTTTGAACTTCAGTGTGCTGCGTGCTGCATTTTATGTTTCTCTGAATCAACAGAGGTCAACAATCCCCCCCGCAAAAGGATTGTTGATACTTATCACCGCTTTTCTTCCTGTTTTCATTTTGATGAGTGATTAGTATTAGAGCCAATTACAGCTGAAACACATCCTGTGTGAGCTAACAGGAAACAATCCAGTAAGAATCCCTGTTCATTATACCTTGGTTCTTAGTTTTATAGTTTTTGGACATCATTTCTATCAGTTACAATAATTATGTACTTACCAAAGCAATGCAGTTGTAGCTCCGTCCACACTACAAACACAGAAAATGTATATAAACAGATATTCAAATTCAAATTTGAATTAGAATAAAAACAATAAAAAAGAACAAAGTATATAAACGTAGCACTAAAGGAAAAAATAAAAAAGGAAACTAAATTGTATTTACAAGGAAGATATAGCATACAGTTACAGCACATGTACATACATACACAAAAAATACGTACAATATGTGAAATATCAGTGCATGGTAAACTGTGACAGATGTTTTGGGTCACAATTTTATAGTTTGCCTTTATTTTTTCTTCAAAATAAGTCTGTAAAGTTGTTTGTATGCTTCTGGTTCTGTGCTGTAAAGCAGTCATTCTCCTTTGTGCCATAAAGCAACGTCATGCCTGTCGTGTTATTTTTCACTAATTTTCTCAGTTGAGCAGTTTGCCAAAATCTGCCATGCACAACTCAGAACCTTTCAACCAATCACATTTGTTTGGACTCTGATCGTGGTGATGTACAGCTTACTGCACATACTGACACAGTCAGAGCGCTTGTTTCTTTGTCAGTCATTGGAGGTTTTTTAATCACTCGTTAAGTTACCTGACAATATCTCTGCCCTTGTGATGTTTTGAGCTTATCTCACACATTCATGCAGTTATTACAGTTGAGAATAGTAATCACAGTCTTGTTGACGTTATCAAGTATTGGCAATATGATGAGCTGATGTGATGTAGCTTTTGAACCATATCTTCAGACCAGGACCAAATATCTGCTTTGACCAATCAAATGTCCAAAGTTCACCAAGCTATCATGGAAAATGGCCCTTATTTGATGTTTGGTTTTCTCCTAGCAAGGTTTTTATTATCAATTCGTAATTGATTAAAAAAATTAGAAACGAAAAGGAGCTGTAACCATCGCCCACATCCGCTTATTTCCTAATCAACAAGCCCCCAGAGCCTCCAACAAAACATCCAGGTTGGACAGTATGACTTGAGGAAATAGGTGTCGACGTAACTGTATCAGGTTCTGGCGATGAAACATGAGATGCGTGAGACAGATGGGAAGGAGCGTTCCTGAAAGAACAGTCCCACAGTGACAGCATGGTGTAACATGCACTGATTAATAATAGAGGTAAGTGTCCGTTCTCAGGCCAGAGACGGCACGTGATCAAGGACACCCACTCAAGGTCGAGGAGAAGCACTCCTCAGAGCTCAGAGCAGAGTTTGTGTAGGCAGATACTTTATTTGTTGAACTGCAGAGAGCTAATATTTTGTACCCTATAACCATCATTGCACTTCACTTAAATTCTCCTCTGAAACTAAACAAATATTTTTAAGATAAGCACTTTAAAGCTTGAGGCAGGGAAACACAGCACACCTGTATTTGTGTGACTGGTAAAAACGGGAAAATATTAAAATTAATTCACAAAAATGAATTTGAATAATCAAATTAATACAAAAACTTGCAGCAACTTTTAAATGTAGACTTACTGAATTTTCATCATGTTGGAGGTGGAGTATGATTGGACAAATCTGGGCATTTGGTGACATGCAGATGCTGACCCGAAAATATCAGTACTAGAAAAAATATACAAGCAAATACACAGTCAACAAACTTTTGTTTTCATCATCGACTAATCTATCAACTATTTTTCCAATTATTCGTCTGACCGACTTTCGAAAACCCAAAGAGATTCAGAGGATGAATCCTACTGACTTTGGTGATCTCCTGAGTTTTCCTCTAGCGCCACCATGACGTTGACAGTTTTGGTTTTTAGTGAAATGTCTCAACTGTTGGATGGATTGCCATGAATTTGGCACATACTGTATATTCATGGTCTCCAGAGGATGAATTGTACTGACTTTGGTGATTCCCTGACTTTTCATGTAGTGCCGCAGCAGACCAACGTTTCTACTTATCCAGGCAAAACATCTATTGCCAGAAAATGTATTACAGATATTCATGGTTCCCAGATGATGTGTCTTAATGGCCTTGGTGATCCCCTGACTTGTCCTCTAGCACCACCTTGAGGTTCACATTCGTGGTTTTGAGTGAAATGTTATTATTGGATTGGATGGATTGCCATCAGATTTGATGCGCACCTTCATGTTCCCCATAGGGTGAATTATAATAACTTTGGTGATCCCTTAACATTTCATTTAGCATCATCATGTCAGGAATTCATTTTGTCCAATGCTTTGGTTTATGACAAAATGCCAGCAAAAGCCTCAGCTGTACTTTGTGTTTAGTGCTAATTAGCTAATTTTAGCATGCTAACATGCCAAACTAAGATGGAGAACATGGTAAATATTAGACCTGCTTAGCATCAGTATGTTAGCATTGTTATTGTGAGGACAGCATAGCATGCTGACATTAGCATTTAGCTCAAAGCACCACTGTGCCTAAGGACAGCCTCACAGAGCCACTAGCATGGCTGTAGACTTGCTGCTTGATAGATTATGTAAAGCACTAATTAATTTAACGTTATCTGATTTTTTCACCTTTACTTCTTAATTTAAGTTCATTGTGGTGTTGGTAATCTTGGAATCAAAGTTTGCTGCAGTTATTATAAGTCTCTGCAGATGTTTTCTTCCTCTACTGAAAGCCTGAAATCCAATCAGAGAGAGAGAACAACAGAGCTGTGTGCTGGCCCTGCAGATGTGATGACAAACCTCAGGTGTCTATGTCCTGGACTTCACCTGACAAGCTCCGGTTGGCCCAAAGTGCACATGAACTGTGCTGCATTAGCTCAGTGATCCGAGGTGTTTACAGGCTTCACTAACGTCCAGCCATGGCCCTGTGAGTCCAGAAAAACAAGAGCTTAGCGCAAAGGAATGCAGAGAGCCCTTCAGTGGATCCTGAAAGGGCTCTGCAGCTTACATAAAGAGAGCAGGAACAGTGTTGTGTTTCCCTGGATAAGTTTCAGTATGCACTCCTCCCCAGTCTTAAAAGTATGTTTTTCTTGATCATGCTCTCTGGTTTGCTACTGCATCTTTATTCAAGAATAATAGAAGTTACCAAATAGTCTTTTTAGGAGAGTGACGAAGAAGAAGGCAAACTACCTTTGAACAAATGACATGAAACTGATCGAAACCTGAAGAACCATAAGTACAGGCCCTGAATCTGTTAAGACACCAGGTCATCTGGTACCAAAATTAAGAAAAAGCAATAATTTTCTTGCACATAATCCAAGGTAGGAATGCAATTTATTCCTCTTTGTTGTCTGGAACAACATTTCCTCCCTCTGGTATCTGCTGTTTTTTTAAAGATAATTTTTGTGGCTGGGTGGATAACACCCATCACATGTCAGAGGCTGCATCCAAACCATGTTCAAGCATAAGGCATGCACCTCAGGCTGCCAACATTTAAGACGATTTGTTTACTGAATATATTCTGTTTCTCTTTGGTGTCATGTTTTCTTATGTTTCACTCATTTCCTCGCCATAGCCTCGTGTCATATCCAGAAAAGCATGTTTTTCTGACAGCTTTCCTGTAACACTGTGTGCTTTATCAGCCCCCACATGAAAATTTCCCTGCTTTACCTTCAAAATATTTCACACCTTCAGTGTTTTGAGTGAAATTCTGGCCAACTTTTGCCTCCCACACACACACACATCTGACTTAATTAAAGGCCCAGAGTCTGAGGACAGGGGAAATACACGTCTGGGTTTAGAAAATGTAAAGCAGTGTTTGGCTGTCTCTCCCCACATTCTTTCACTCGCCCACGCTCTTAAAGAAACAGTGTCCAGTTTCATATTGCAGCTTTATAGAGAGACAAGTTTCAGTCTTTGCCTTTGTTGATAAGAGCTGCTGTGTTTAAAGTCAGTTAGATTTAAAAATGGCCGTTAAAGTTTAGTTTTAGTTTCTTCATGTAGAACAGAGGGTGTGATCAGAAATATTTTGCTTGTATTCCTACAGCAGCAACAAGAGTTCAGTAAAGAAACCTCTGACTGGAATCCTTCAGAATAAAAGCTTAATCTCCACAAATATCAACTTCACAAATTATAAATGAAATGCTCATAAATACCCTAATTTACCAGTCTTCTTAGGGCGTTAGAATGAACCCTGGTGCGTTTGCCCGGTTAGTGCGGTTCGTTTGGGCAGGTGTGAACACAGTAATCACACTCGGTTGTGGACCAAAACAACCGCACCAACCCTTTAGAGGAGGGGGTCTCGAACTCTGGTTCGCGGTTTGTTTGTGGTGGGAACGTGATCCGCAAGTTTGAGCTAAACGGCTCCTGTAGCCAGATGTGCTTTGCATTCTGGGATGCGGCAGAACACACACAACTGTTTCTAGTAGCAGCAGCTAGTTGGAGGATGAACCAGCAATGTTTCTCTCACAGAAATATGACCTAGTCCAGAACACCGGACCTTACATCCATGGGACCTTCTGCCTGTATTTACTTTCTTCTTCTTCTTTGGTTTTACTGGCGGACTACAAACCAACATCCATGGTACATGCCACCACCTACTGTTACCGTGTTTAACATCTCCAGACACATCTGACCAATAAGCAGAGTGATCGTTCTCACCTGGTTTGCAGTGATGCATTTTAGTTCGCTTGGATTTTTCTCTTTGTGAAAAGAAACCAAACCGACCGGAAAACGACCGGAGTTTGTAAAACGTTTACAAACTCATCAACTGATTCAGACCAGAGCAAACCAGTTATAGGTGTGAAAACGCCCTTAGTAACCAAGACCTGAACTGGGAACCGAGTCCGGCAAGGTCTGAAGCACATTCAGTCTTGGACTAGGTATCAGTTCAAATGACACGGTGCTTCATCATCATTCCAGGCAGATGGACAGTAAACACAAATGTACTGTTATTCTTTTCAGTCACAATTGTTAATTTCTGGAGCATCTGGCCGCCTGTGTTTGTGTTCTCTCTCTATTTGGGTCTAATTATCCTCAGGTCAATGTGAAGACCTCTGTATTTTATCTATCCATATTTTCTTGATTGATTATACATATAATCACATATCTAAATAGTCCTCTTCACCTGTACTTTATCCTCACACTGTTGTTTCGTAAATTGCAAGAAAACAAAACTACAGGCACAAATAAACCACATGTGTAAATTAATTATTTGTAATTGGTAGTGCCTATATTTATTTATTTTTGTTTTAGCAGAAGGTGTCAAATTACATAGATGAAAGAGTGCTTACAATTGTTGGATGTCTATTTTTTATTAAATTCACTGATTTCATCTCAATCCAAGACCGTGCCAAGCCTGCTAGCAGTCACGTGCATCACCTCCTGCTCCTTCACTGGTCACAACTGCTCATTGGCTAGCCTGAAGAGGCCACCTCTGGTTCACTGATTAGTCTAAATTTCTATTCAGTTATTCTTATCCAGTCAGTTTCTCTGCAAACAAAATATTCGACTCAAATGTGCTACTTCTTACCACCTGATCACATTTTTGTTCACCTCAAGGTTCAGTTTATTCATCCATAAAATCATACAATCAACCAACACTGATTACAGAGCATAGACAATTATGCATAAAACACACACACACACACACACACACACACACACAAAGCAAAACATTAAAGTTCAGTGTGTGGGAAACAAATGAGCAGCGACCAGAAACACCTGCTCAAACCTGTTTCTTCCCTCTTGGTTTGGAAAGATTTGGACTTTTATTCCACCGTGAAAACCTTTGAAATCAATTGGAGTCTATTGTTATTGCCATGAGTTTCAATTTTAGTCTTTGTCCTCCCCTGAAGAAGCAAACTATAAATGTTTTTACAGCCATCTTTCAAGCCCACGGAGATTGAATGGGGTTTTTGGTCAAGTGTCACTTCACCTTTGTCTTTCCAGCTGGTTTAGGGTGAGTCAGGTGGTGTCCATATGAAATGAAACCCACTTACAGTAATTAAAATTCCTCAATCCTGTGCTATGGTCAAGTCATTGAACTTTGTCCAGACTTTCTCTCCCTCCCCCCCGCAGTAGATCTGATTAGTCATCTATGGAAGATCCGGTCAAATCACGCAGTCAGACAGCCAGTTTAAACAGGAAATGGATGAGCTTATGCATTCTAATCATGCGGTCTGCCTTTTCTGCTGTTTCAGGTCTTCATGTTTCATTTCCACTCACCTGATTAAATGACTCATCTCACTGAGTTTAATTTTTTGTCCTTGAACAGAACAGAAATAAATGAATTTAACTTCCCATTATTGTCTTGAGTTATGCTTCCTCTTTGCTGACCTTTACTCCGTCATCATCATCATCATCATCTGCTTTTCCACACCCATGACGGCACAAACTTTGGGCCACACTCATGGTAACGAGCTGTTTCTGTCTGCGTGTTTTTCTCTCATTTCATCTATAAACTGTTAAACCCTGATGTCACTTACAGTGTCAGTCCTCGACCAGGCTGTCCTTCAAAGCGGCTGTTTGCTCTCTTTTCCCCAGCTCCTCTATCAGCTGACTGTGTTTGCTTCCTTCTAAAGCAAATTTACTCTGTGATGCATTTGAAAGCCAACTCACAAGAGCAGGCTTGTCTTTGGCAAAGTCATATACCTGTAAACGCACGTCAGCGCACAGCTTCCCCTTTCATTGCCTCCGTTTCATCTTTGCACTCTAAAAACAGCACTTTTTTTGTTGTTGCTTTTTTGCCCCTTTTCTCATGGCATTTTTGTTTTTGTACAGTATTTCCCCAAGCAAGCTGCAAAACTTTGACATAAAGAACAGGGAGTGGAGCAGTTTGTGGCTGTGTTTGGGAGGAATGAGAAGAATGAGGATTAGGATACAGGCAGGCAGTCCCAGAGAGGCAGGCAAAGAAAAAAAAACGAAGTCCTGGGAACATCACGTACTAACATAACTCATATACACGACTGCGACTGGATTACCAGGTTATAATGTAAAAGGGGGATTGTGTGTTTGTATGGAGGCTAATTTGAGGCCTGCACGGTTAAACAGGAATAGCAAGAGCTTTTACTTCAGCTGCGATTCATTAAAGCTTTTCAGCCTTGCCCTTTGTCCCTGCTTTGAATAGCAAGGTAGACTTTGAAGTGCTGCCCTGAAAGAGACAATCAAAAGCCAACCAACCAACAGCTGGCAATGCAACTGCCGTTAGCCGTCCCTCAAGTCAAGATCCAACCTGCTCTCCTCATTAGAGTCACCCAGAGTTTGGTTTTTCCAGTTTTTTGTTTTGGGTACAGGATGCTGTGTGTGTGTGTGTGTGTGTGTGTGTGTGTTGTGTGTGTGCGTGCGCGTGCGTGCGTGGTGTGCAAAGTGAGGCAACAGCCGGTTTCCTGAAATCAGTCAGTAATATTCCCACGCATTTCTCTGGAAAACAAGCTTCATAATCAAGTCTGCGCTGCTCAGATAAACAAAGTCAGCTGACGGTGGAGGCAAACTGCAGCTCAAAGAGAGCACACCGTCCCCAAGTGCACATTACACACGTCAGCCTGCAGTTTAGGCAGTGTTTACTTCCAGGATTAACTTCACCTTCAAATGTTTACTAAAGAAGTCAGGGTTATGCAGTGGTGGAATGTAACTAAGAGCATTTACTCAAGTACCGTACTTAAGGTACGTGTACTTTACTTGAGTGTTTCAATGTTGTGATAGTTGTACTACACTTCAGAGGAAAATATTGTACTTTTTACTCCACCACATTTACAAAAGTACTTCAGGGGACATTTTTCTGCAGAACCAAAAGTACTTTGGTCGGTACCGATGTACAGCCCAGATTATCTGGTAATGTCAGGGGTTTACAGATTCAGTCTTAAACCTCCCGAGCTGCTCGCTGCCTCATCGGGCCGCCCCGATAATTTCAAACATGTTTGATATTTAAGAGTTAAAATTTGGATGATTACGTCAGTATTTTCTGAGCTGGACCACAACAGCCAATGAGAGAGACAAGCTAACGTTAGTCCCGGAGCAGCTGACGGTGTTGCCAAGCAACGGTAAACATTCCAGCCCTTGAGGCTAACGTTAGCTAGCATACTACTGTTGACAGATATTAAAACTGACAGGTAAAATCTCACCTCCAGTTCTCGCGGAAGAATAGACAACCGGTGTTGACCGAGTCTCCCCAAACATTTTCTCATCCAGACTCGCGTGAGATCACGAAATTGAATAAAGAGAAGAACATCTGTCAAATTTCTCCTTATGTGTGTGATGCAACCCGATTTCAAAATCATTATCTCTTATCATCATCTGCCACTTTAGAAACAGTGCATCATGGTGACTTCAGGCTGCACTTGTCTACTTGACTCTGATAAAGCCATCACAAATGTTTCAACAATCCTGTCTTTCTCTCTGTCAGAGAGAGAAATCAAATGGCATCTGTCTCCGTAACTAATAGCCCACTGGCTTTTACTTAATATTGATCCCTAACTGTCTGGAGCAGCTATTGACTGTTAAATTCAGACACATTTTGCACTGTGAGAAAAAGCTGTGCTGATCTTTTGCAAGACCCCAGGATTTTTGAACCCCTTCGATTGGGGCAGCAGCTTACCACCATGGCCTCAGGCTTGGAGGTGCTGACTCCCCAACACTTCACACTTGGCTGCAAACCACTGCACTGCATGCTGGAGGTCACAGTTCAATGAAGCTAAGAGAGCTACATCATCAGCAAAAAAGCAGAGATGTAGTCCTGAGGTTACCGTGCACGCCTCACTCCTTGGCTGCACAGAGAGAATCATAAACAAAACTGGTAACAAGGGACACCCCTGGCTGAGCCCAACCCCCACTGAGAACGCACTTGACTTCCTGTCACAAATATGGACACAGCTTCCTCTCCAGTTATATGAAGACCGAATGGCTCATATCAACAGCCCTGGCAACCCCGTGTTCCCACATTAACCCCAACAAAACACCTCAGATGACATAGTCATGAGCCCTCTCCAAGTCCAAAAACCACGTGTGTGGTGTGACCTCTCCATTATCCTTGCAAGAGTAAATAACTGATCCTGGAGAGGCTGAACAATATGGTTTAATAATACTAATAATGAAGTATGCAAAATTACAAAAACAAATTGTGCAGAGTAAAAAAAAGAACAAAATCATAACTTAAAAGCATGCTGTATTTTATGTCTTTAAAAATGCACAATTTAAATTAAAACATATCATGTTAGAGGTGAAACTACACTGTATTTGAGTCTACTGGACTGTTAAAGATGTTTCGATGTTTGGGGTGGAGCGCCTGGCTGCTTAGTGGCCCATATCAGCTGGTGTTTTTTCGGTGGAGTGGAAAGTACCTAAATGTTGCCGTCAGTTAAAAAAACCTGTGCACAGAAAAGTGCAACCAAGATGAAATTGTTGACCTATTCTGACCTCGGTTTACTGATAAATTTGACTGAAGCAACTGAGAACGCTGCAGCTGTGGACTGAATAACTTGGCTGTCTCTGGGGTTGTTATTATCAGAGGCGAGTCTCTTCCTGTAAGTTAAAATAAATTGAATAAGAGAAAAAGAAAGGAAGGGAGGGATAAAGGAGTTAGGCTTATCATTATGAAAGGCTAAAAAAGCATCTTTGTCTTTGACTTGTTTTCGTTTTGTCTTCATCTTTGTTGCTCAGTGCTCTTGGACTTCCCAAAAGATCCCCTGTCAGTCAAACAGTGTGTGCGATATTGTGACGTCCACTTCCTATAGTTTTCAGATAAAATCTGCTCAGTGTTGCTGCTGGAAAAATATTAAACTTACCACAAATTTATCACACACTTCCTGTGTATCAGGAGATTTCCCCAAGATAGAGCCACCATTGTCATTTTGCATCACTACAGTCCCACAGTCCAAAATCCCCGCACAGTCCCTGGCCAGGGTGATCGCTGAAATAAGTTACATTTAAGGATTCTGGGGACATTATAAATGTAAATTAGGACCAGTTTCTCTCCAAAACTTGGCCTTAAGAGTTAAAGATACAAGGTATGCAAACTTTCATTTGTGCACAGGGAAAGAGTTAGCCTGGAAACCAGACGAATCTGCGAGGTTTTATTTGCTCTGGCCCATGTGTCCGGTCCCCCCTCTCATTCAGACAGATGTCAGCCCGGGTTGGGCCAATCATAACCGTTTATCTAATATGGGGCGGGTTTGATACGATGACTGTAGCCTATAGATTATTTTTGCAAACAACCAAGATGGCTGCCGCTGATGTGAAACGTTCTGAATCCGTTATCGTGTCAGTATTAAACGAACTGGACGGTATATTTTCTCTGAAAGAAGAAGAAACAACTGCACTTAAAGCTTGAGTTGAAAAGAAAGATGTGTTTGCCGTACTTCCGACAGGATTCGCTCAGCACTACGTCACACGTTTCGTTGCTCTGATTGGTTGTAGGTCTATCAAGTCCAGAGGCATTTTGGTCTCCGCCTGTTGATAACACCCCTTGGAAATCGAAAAGGAACTGAGAGGTGATGTCAGGCTAGGAAAGAGCAAAAAAACTTTTAAAATGTAACGCAGTAACATATTCTAATCTAACCACTCTAAATACATCTTTATTCCTCAATGTTTTCCTGAAACATCTAATTTGTGTATGTAATCATTTTAAGTCCTTATTATAGGACCTGTAGACACAAGTCTTTCCAAAGAAAATAATCATGATTACGCATGTTCTTACTCACTATGATTAATATCTAGGTTTGTAAGAAGCACATTCTCCCCTGTTGTGTCACTGCAGTTGTCTCTGCAGCAGAGCCCGACAGCTGAGAGAGGATCAAGGCTCTGAAAGGCCGGATGACAACATGCACTCTAAATAAAAGGCTCACATCATGAGTAATTGGGATTGCACAGCAAGTTAAAGACCACTTGTGTGAATTATTGGCTGTCACCTCATATCCCTTTAACCTATATTTAGTACTTCTGACATTTTTTTGATTTACGTTTAGCCCACACAGCTAATACAGTCTACTGTTGGTCACAAAGCAGCTCCTGTGGATGAGGAGGTTGGGCATTAAGTGTCTTGCTCAAGGGCAGCTGGTCAGAGGCTGTTGTACATAAGAGACTGGCAGGTCAATCTGATAGCTTGATATAAACCACATCAGTTTATTTTGGGGTAACACCAAAAAACACAAAAAACATTGTTACACTTATCGGGAAATCATGAGGCTTCCCAGATGCACCTCACGTCTGCCAGGAAGGGGCATTATCAGTCTGATATTGTGTTGTCTGATGGAGGAAGAAAATGACCGGGATCTCTTCCTGCCGTGCAAATTATGGCTGTTGTCTGTCAGAAGCAAAAGCAGGAGTAGCATGACATTGTTATTGCCGGATAACCTCTTAGGGTGAAGGTCAAGGTGGATGGGTGCACATTGGGTGCACAACGGTGTGACTTTTAACCGTGACCATGATCTTTTCCTAACCTTAACCACACAGACAAGGCATTGACAAAAAAATGTCCTCCAGACAATAGGAGTGCCAGATCAGAAAACGCAATGACGAACAACATATTGTTTAGTTTGGTGGACTTTCTGGGCCATTTCTGGAGGAAGAAAAAGAATTGGGCCCACGACATGGTTGGTTCTCGTACCAGGCTCTGCAAAATCGAGTGTGCACCCGTAAACCTCCGAGATTACGTACTTGCGAGTGGTGAGTGGACCCGTTGCATGCCTCTCAAAATTTTTACCAAAAAAAACGCCAAGTGCAGCTATTCCTGGTTTCTTCTTTGCCACTACAGTGTCGGAGAGGAATGGCAACTCCTGCAAGGGCGAGAGCGCAAGACTGCACACATTACTTGTTGCAGACAGTGCGCACACGAGCATAAAGGTTATTAAACTGGATGCAGGGTAATTTCACTGCATTTCACATGCACGAGGAATGAAATAGAAACTCACCCATCTAGGTGTGTCAGCTGCATTGATTGAAGTAAAATCAAGTGTGTGCTTCACACTGCATGTGAACTTGTATGTGCGTTCACGCTGAGAAATCTCACCTCCAGGTGTTTTTTTAGGAAATGCAATGTTTGTTTGTCTGTGTTTGTTTTGATTGCTTGTTGCTCAGTTTTTCTAAGCATACTGTTTGGATCAATTCTTCATACCAACCAGACTGCTGAACACACACCTTTCTGCACACACCCTTAGTGCAATCACTGGGAGAACATCTCAAACAGGACCACGCCAAGTGCAATTTGGCTGTGGTACAATCTATCCATAGCTGTAAAGACAAGGACAGATTAACAGTGAAGCAGTGATCACTGTGTTGATTTACAGTCATGTGTGCAGCACACCCACGCCATGCCGAGAAGCTAACAAAACAAAAGTGTATTCTACATATTGTGAGCAGTGTCGACGGTCAGGGTTGGTGCTTCAAACCCGGATGTTTACAGGCCTGCTGCCAATCAGTTATCAAGCTGATTGGCAGCAGGCTGTGGGAATGTTTTTTGCATGGTTGCCCCAAATAGGTGCCAGTATTTCAAACGAAAACACACTTAACATCTTATCAGTGTAGTCACAGTGGTTGGTGAATCATTTTTTGTTTTTTACTGTTTTAAAAACAAACTAGATACTAAAAATGGAATGAGGCCTCAAATGCAGGTTCCTACCAAAATAGCTCACTAAACAGATAAAATGATAAGGAAAGTTTCACAGCATTTGCAAACCAGTCAGTAGGCAACTTTTTTTTAGCCGTTAGTTAATGTGTTTTTTTTCCCCATCTAATTTTGCATTGAGCATTTAAAGAGTGAAACCAGGTGCTCTGGTTGACGGATGATGATTGTTGGGTTTGCAGTATTTGGAGGAATGATGTAATAACGTCTGTTTTCTGACTTTTGCAGGTGCTGTGATGTAATGTGAGGACCAATAATCTTCGACACTCTCCACTGGAAAGAAACCTTTACCTGGAAGGAAGTTCATCAGCCTACAAAAACTCTGCAAACACAAAAAGACTGTCTCAATCCTTTTCTACAGCACCACCGTCTACTGCATCGTCCATCACCGTCTGATTGAACACTGTGATTCTGTGTATTACCCGTTAAACAGAATGAAGCCCTTCCCTCAGCACCCTGCAACCAAAGTACTTTATCCCATTCATTGCACGTATTATCCTTCTCTGGGTTTTGTTAACATGCACTTTAATATCACTTTTACCTACATTTCTACTGTGCACTGGGCACCTCTGTTGGATAATATGTGGTTAAAGTATTTAATGGCCAGTTCACACAAATTACAAAAAGTAATTTTCTCACTTACCTTTACTGCTATCTAACCATGCAAAAGGCTTTGGTTTTTATTTGCTTGGGTTTTGAGATTTCTGCCTCCACCCCAATAAAATGGAGGTGAATATAAGTTTGTTTGTGGCGCTCGCAGCAGTGAAAAATGCCATTTAAAAACATTCAACAGCATCCCGTTCTTACAGAAACAGTGTCATAGTGTCTCTGGATAATTCCCAGACCTTATTGTCAACAAGTTTCATTGGAACTACTTTCTACTGAAGAAATAGTCCCTATGAAATTTGACAGTAATCCTCAGTAACCCAGTTATTGTTTGTAAAAATACATGTTGCTGTTGAGCTTTGGACGCTTTGACCTAACCTCTGCTGTATTTGGGGGCAGCAGATGTTTTAGAGACAGATATCTAAAAACCTCCACACATAAAACTGAAACTCTCTGCATGGCTGGATACGACTAGTGGTAAGTTGGAGGAAGAGAATATATAATAATAGTGTTCATTCACTTTCCTCACAAGACTTTCCATGGGGAATTTGGGGATTCAAATCAGATTGTTTGTTCATTTCAAGGTCCCACTGTTGTTTTACTAGCACAACATTTGTGCGTGCACTATTCAGCCAGCACTTCATAAACACATGTATTTGCTCTTTTTTATATAGAGACTCATTCATGCAAAACGATCCATTCATTTTTGTATTTTTTATTTTGTTGATGTGTTGTGTCCTGATGATGATTAATGTAAAAAACAACAACTGACAATGTCAAAAAAGTCTGAATGCCGCGATGAAAGTGGCAGTTTTGAGATTCTGATATCAGAATCTTTGACTTGACTTTATTCAAAGACATTTGACTTTTTTTTCTCTCAAAATTCAGAATTCTTACTTTTAAATTCATCCTGATTTTCCTCAGAATTTAGATTTTTCTTTTCTTAGTTATTATTTTATTGTCTGAAATCAGACATTTATTCTCAATTCTCTTTCAGAATTCTGAAAGTAATCTGATAACAAATATATATTTGTTTGTTTTTTCATTTGGCACTAATGATCCTCCTTATTTTGTTCCTTTGTGTTATAGACTTTTATTGCACTTGTTTAACCGCTGAAAGCAAATCTCACATTCTTCTCTGAATCAGTGTGTCACACTGAGCACCTTGTATAAGTGGTCAAAAAGATCATCTGTTCTTTATGTGAAATCTATACTGACAATGTCAATCCAGGTGAAAATTATGATCCCAACCTGTGTCTTTTTCTGACAGAAGACAAAAAAATAAGCTTTTAGACAGTTGTATCACTACATGGAAATGCGTTGCTGTTTGCACTTTACAAAGTCTTTTATGGCTGTATTATTATCCTGCACCTAGTGTGAAAATTTAAGGGTTTCATTCCAGAATGTTTTTCCTTTGAGAGAGAAACCTACCTGACGTTCACTGTTAAATCAATAGAAGTTAGATAAGTATTTGCTCTAGAAAAATCATATAAAGTTAAATAATACTTAAATCATATAAAAGAAATTTCATTTCATACCAATCATTTAAAGCGTTGGCCTGAGTGTCGACATTTGAATGATTTTTCCTCCTCAGATTGTTTCATTTGATTGATTGATTCATTTGAGTTTTTGAGGCCCGAAGAGGTGAAAATATTCAGTGTTTCACAAGACAAAAAGCAGAAAAATTAGAGAAAAGTCTGAACAAAAATGTATTTCTTAATCTTTTTTATAAATCCATTAATCATCTTTTGATCCCTCAAATTTTATCTTTGGGTTACCACCTGATTTAAAGGCTCAAACAGTAAAATTTGTGGCCATGAAGATTTGTTGTACGCTCTTTTTACACACAGAAGACTATATGCAGAATTAGTATTAGTATAGCACGATGCAATCCTGTGGGTTATTTTTTTTTTGTAGAACAGCTGCAACATTTGCTCAACATATTTGTGCCTTTAATTTCCCATCTGTGTAGGTGGATGTCTCATTCAGAATGAAACTTTTCAGCTCTTTGTTCTCATGGATGTATCTATACAAATGTAAATAAGGTTTTATCCCGACTTTAACACCATCCGGCATGTCGTTCACTTTGTTACTAACGTTCACCTCTTTGAAATCCCTCTCTGCGTCCTCAAGCTATGATTTTGGAATCAGACATGTTGCCCAAATGCTTTTTCTATTGCCTCAAATGTTTTCAATAGAACCAAAAACCTGTGGGCGGGCATGTTTTTTTTCATTTCCTCTCTACAGTTGTTGGATGTCTCTGGGGAGTCTACTGGATTATGGAGGGGATTTCTGTTGGATTTCAGTGAAATAAAGAAGGCTGTTTTTTCCTAACCACTGAATAGCTCTCCTGTTGCATCAACCAATCACAAAGCCCGCAGACCTGACGTACCCTTAAGTGGTGTTTATCTGCGTTTTTAACAGTAGACATTTCAGACTGTAAGCTGTGTATAATAGAGCATTGCATCATTTAAGTGGAATGAGAATGTCTGTGAGGGTATAAGCCTTTTAAAACAGCGTTGGCCTACTTTGTTATCTAAATGAACACTGTTAGACAACCTATGGGGCTCTGTTGTCTGTGATGAGGTCTCCTAGGAGGCAGATGGTGCCACCAGCTGATGAAGATATGACACGATGAACTTTGTGATGCTTACTGCCACTGTATAAAGGGCAAAGTGATAAAATGACATCTGTTAAAAGCACGGTAGAAAAAGTAAGGCAGCAGAGGAGAGAGTCAACTCAGCAAGTTGATTTTGTAGATTTAAAAAGAAGCAACAAAAGGTTACGAAAAGTCTTTGAGCTAACGTTAGTTTAACATGTCAGCATGGTAGAATTTGCTAATTAGCACTAAACACAAAGTACAGATGAGGCTGATGGGAATGTCATTAGTTTAGCATGTATTTGGTCATAAACCAAAGTACTGAACAACTAAAGTTTTTGATCTGATGGTGGCTCTAGATGAAAGGTTAAGGGATTCCCAAAGTTATTACAATTCATCCTGATGGGGAACATGAATGTCTGAATCAAATTTCATGGCAATCCATCTCGTAATTGTTGAGACATAGGACTAAAAACCACAAATGTCAACCTCATGGTGACGCTAGAGGAAAAGTCAGGGAATCGCCAAATTCATTAGAATTCATCCTCTGGGGACAATGAATGTCTGTGCCAAATTTCTTGCTAATCCACCTAATAGTATTTGAGATTGGACCAAATAGACAGACATTGCTGCTATCATAGCGAAACATTTAGTTATAATACCTATTTCCTTGCATTATTTGAAAAATGTTACCAAAACTAGTTTGTGCAGAAACCAGGTCCAGGAAAAAGTTATTCAGGAACAATATGAAGGTAAAAATGCTGCATTTGGACTTACGTGGCTTGTTAACTTTACACTATAACCTCCCGTGTATACGTTTTGGGAAGAGACGTGCAGAACTCCAGGTTGTTTTGATGCTGCCTGACATTCCACATTAATGCTGCATCAGTACTTGGGAACATCTTGTTCTGAGCTGCAGCAGGGAGGCAGATTCCTGCGCTGGGCTGAAATAACTGGTTAAAAGCGCATGCCTGGACTTGCTCCTTACATAAGAGGTGGATGTAATCTCCTCAGACCTTACAATAACACGGGAGGTTCATGAGATGGAAGGAGGTCAGAAGCTGGGCCGACTCCAAGCTTTACTGATGACACACCACAGCAAGAACAAGGCAAGACGATCTGAAGAAGAGCTGCTGGGCATCACATGACACCCTGCCGGAGCCAAATATCATTACAGATATATAGGCATACTGTATGTCTTATAGGTTTTAACACGTCTCAGCAGAGTCAGATTCAGTCAGGGTTCACATGGGTCTCTATTTATGTAATGCAAATTCTCAAACTGTGGGTAATGCCTTTGTTTACCTCTACCACAGAGAGAACCAGGCCTTTCTTTGTAATTTTCCTTTCATATTTTAGACTTTTAGTTTCCCTGTTAATGCAAACTCAGCATTTCCTCCGTGTTTAGCTGTTGTCTTGATAAATTCAATATAATGTACATTTCCACAGCTTTATTTCCATCATCAACAGAGTCACGT
This sequence comes from Macquaria australasica, assembly GCA_005408345.1. Taxonomy (NCBI): domain Eukaryota; kingdom Metazoa; phylum Chordata; class Actinopteri; order Centrarchiformes; family Percichthyidae; genus Macquaria; species Macquaria australasica. The sequence goes on along the minus strand of SEMN01000047.1, from coordinate 1,447,830 downwards.
CACACTCACCTCCCTGCTGTCCTGACCTTCTCCTTGTAACACAAATACTGTTTTCACTCTTCAGTGGTGGAAAGTAACTAAATAATTTTACTCTAGGACTGTAATTAAGTACAGTTTCAAGGTACTTGTACTTTACTCCAGTATTCAGATAGATTTGCTACTTTATGCTTCTACTACACTACATTTCAGAGAGGAATCTTTTTTTCCACATTTTTTCCACATTTGTTTGTCAGCTCAAGTTACTGAGCAGACTTAGATTTTACATACAAAATATATGGTATTGATGTATTGTTATAGATTAAACTACTAGCAGTATATAAAATGGTTTAAAACATTAAATGCTGCTTATAAGATAAGGTACCAGTAATAATCAAACAATAATATGATACTAATAATAATGTAAAAATCATTCTGCATAATAAGTACTTTCATACTTTAATTAAATGTATGTATCTGATAATACTTTTAATTTTGAATGTCAGACTTTTACCTGTAATGGAATATATTTTACATTGTGGTACTGACTCACTAATGAATCAGCTCTACTTAGTCAATCTGTTTTAAGATTTCCAGCTGCTTTCATCATTTCCTGCACAAATGTTTCAAATTAAAAGCCTTTCAGCAGCTCAGTGGTCATAATCCCTCACTATTCCTGGCAGTCTTTTAATGTGAAATATCTGCAGGAGTTTAATTGCTGAATAAACGACATATGACTACATTGTCGTGCTCTGGAAACGTACAATATGCAGAATTTCTGTTCTGTTTGTTTGTCTTACCTGGCCTTTACTTGTTCCAGCAAGCCTTCATAAAGTAAATGACAAAATAGGTTTTTTGTCACAAATTAGCTGATACTTTCAGCACTGAAGCTATAAGTATACAGGAATCAATGGATTTAAAACCACTTTTCTTAATTAAAGACATATCAAATGCCATTCTTAGAAATCCTCTGGGGTCACTGTTGGTGTGTCAGTCGAGAGGTTGAGAAACTCTCAGTAGAGAAGCACTGAGATGTTTGGTGACACATTCTTTTTCAGGAATGCAGTGGATGTTAATGAGACACGTCAAGACTGGGTGAGGACGTTGTGTCTCATCAGTGTGTAATTCAATGTGAACATTGTGTCCCAGACAGGATGATGTGTATCCAAGTCTGTTTGATTAGATGCTGAAAGACAACACCCCTGAAGACACTTAACTTCTATTTGAAGAGGAAGATGTCATCCTTTTTATTTTGGATTATTCTGGTTGCCAGGTGTCACTAAAACCCAACTCTCCTTTGGCTTTAGTCAACCTTTATGTTATTTGAATGTTTGGTTTTTTTTGGTTGATTTATTTTTTTCATGTGATATCATCATGTTTCTACCTCTCAAGTTCTTTGACGTACTCAGCAACCTCTGTAATGTCTGTTTTGATGACCTTAATCTATCTACATGCCTTATCTACATATTTTCTTTATCCTTTCTTACTTTCATCATTCTTTATTTCTTTAGAAAACGATCTCATTTCTTTGCAAGAATCATAACAAGACATGTTTGACTTCTGCTTTGGTACAGCTTGCAGGCCTTTCCTAAGCATTTTCTGATATTTGCATGATTTGAACTTGGATCAAGAACATTTTCCTGCCGAGCCTGTTAGCACTGGGTTTTGCCAGAGGCTGCTCTTTGTTGTTCTTTTAACAGTCCCCTCCTTTCGCTTTCGTGTTCTCTTCTCTTTCTCTTCCCGTCCTGAATCAGCCTGCTTTGTTTGATCTGGCATGTGCCATGATTTATCCACTGGAAAAAGTCCCCTTTCCTTCAGTTACTGTAACCTTATCATTTATTCTGCAGGCAGATAATTTGTAGTACAAAATCTGTACAAAATGGGACCTGCGTACTTGGAGGAGCTGCCAAGCAAGACAGTGGGGGAGATATTTGCTCTAGCCTAGTTTAGCATAGCCTAGATTAGCTAGCCTGGTTGTGCCCAAAGTTCAAAAATATGCTTATCAACAATTAACATGTTGTATCGTTTGTTTAAGCAAAGGGTATTTCCCAAACTGTAAATAAACTAGCTTAGCAAATTAGCCAAGTAGAATCTCCAAGTTCAAAGTACCCAATGCTAAAGCTAGCACAGAGACTAGCACTGAAGAATGACCAGGCTCACTCTTGTGTGTGTAACCCAGGAAATTAACATAAACAACCATATAGAAAATCACATATTGTTTGCATTCAAAATGAAGAGATTTTAAACATTACACCTTCCTCACATGATGTGCAGGCTCAGATTGTCACCTGCTGGTAAACATGTTGGTAGGATCAGGTGCAAACAATTAAAACATCAAACACTGTCATAGAAAGTTGGCACAGAGTACATTTCAAAGGAAACGGGTGGTCATTCTTGGAAAGACTGTAATCCAGAAACAATAAAATAAAGTTAAATAACAAAGTAATATCTAAGTCTATGCTTTGCCGCACCTTTTCCTTTAAAATCTGCTCTGTGTGCCCTGTTTCTAAAACAGTGCTTGATTTGTTTTAATTGTTTGCACCTGATTCTACTCACATGTTTGAAAGTGGTTGAACTCTGACAATCACTGAGCCTATACACTCTAGGTAGCACGTTTTTATGATGAATGATTGAATGAAAAAAGTCAAGGTCTGCTTCCTGAGGTTTAACTCGAAAAATGATAAACATGATACTTTTACAACCAAAACGTCCTGACGTTACATTTCATCTCTGACATATTTCTGACCTTATCACCTCAAACCATCCATTAACCTACACCCAAATTACTTCAAACTACTGGCAGGTTGCCAGAGAGTCTGTTTTCTCAGTCTGTTCCTCCACCGTCCTCCTCCCTCCCAGCCCCCTCGCTCCGTCTCAGGCTGTGTGTGTGGCATGTGGTTTGGATTCCTGCCCAAGTACCATTCACTGTGGGAGAACAAGGCCCCCCAGTGTGCTCTGTTTTCCACATTCCTCGGCCCTGACATCAGCCCGGCTGCAGGAAGGACGCTGCCTTAATAACGAAACAAACGGCTGTGTGCGGGAAGAGGCCCCCCTGACCCGGCAGTCTGGCAGGCGGACCCCGGCAGGGTGGGGCCCCCGCCATATCTGACAGCACAAGCCCCCGCAACAATGCAATCAAAGGGATGCTTTACATACCACATGTTGTTTTGCGGCATAAATTAGATGGAGATGGCCAGCGTTCGTTAAGATGGATTATCCCCCCATAGATGGTCCATATGGAAATTTAGGTCACATGCTGAATGTAAATATTATGCTTTGCAAAATTTCAGAGTGAAGGCGACGGAAGACTGATGGCTTGTTTAGTTTTGGTTTCAAGCCTGCAGCATTTTTGGATGGATAGACTTTATAGTCATCTTGTATCATCATCATCATAATAATAATAGCAGAATGTGTGTGTTAATAACATTCTCAACATATTAGGCATCAACTTTTTACTTCCAGAGTTGTGTGAATTCATTGTGGAAAAATGTTTCCACCTTGGGTTTCACTAGTCTATTAATACATAATATAAAACCTTCACTGAGCACAACAACTAACTAATGAATATGTGGAATTGATTTATTGATTGATTCGATTCAATTCACAGATCTATCTGAGACTTACAATATTTCCAACACGTCCACAAGATATTTAAACTAAGACTCCACAGCCATGCTAGCAGCTCTGTGAGGCTTAGTCACAGCAGTGCTTGTGAGCTGAATGCTAAGGGTTAGGGTTAGGGCTAGAAGAAAAGTTTAGGGATCGCCCAAAGTAGTACAATTTATCCTGAGGGGAACATGAATGTCTGCGCCAAATTTCATGGCAATCCATCCAATAGTTGTTGAGACATACGACTAAAAACCACAAAGGTAAAAAAAAAAAATCTATATCTATCTCGGATATAACACTAAATACAACAATAACAGACATTGTATTGATGACTGAAAGAACTGACCACACAATAATAACCTGTTATCTTGCACCAAAGATGAGCCCTGACATAAAAGCCCCTTAAGTTTGGACAACTTGATATATAATGAAAGGGTGTAGCGCACAGGTATTTAACCCTTTAACACCCACCCACCTTTTGTGGTTGGCCCGCCTAAATTAAAACAAGCGAACTATTTTTGATCATTAGACCGTCACGATGAATTCAGACAAAATGTTTTGGAGGTGGGAAGACGCCATATTTTCAAAGTTTCAGTCATGCATTTTATCTGGATTATTTTTACTGCAGGGTGTTCTTTTTGAAAATGTCTGAAAAGACAATAGTTTAATCTATTGATATATATATTACATGTTCATATTCCAGTAGCCGTTTAAAGTACTAGAACTCCTTCAAAGTTATATGCAGTGCAAGTATCCCAAGGGCAAAACAGTGGGTGGTAAAAAGTAAAAAAAAAATAGAGGGAACATTGCCTATTTTACTTACTTGAGGTCCATGAACTCGCACAATGGCCCTGATGTTTTACCCATGCTGAGTGTCTACAATGGCTGTGTGAGAGCAGAGGTAGCTGGAAGCATCACCACTAATGAACTAGCAACTAATTATAAGTAGATCATTTGTTTCCGTGAATAATGTTCATTGATTATATTCTAAAATCAGTAATTCTCCTCGTGTGTACCATCTGAACTTCTTTTCACCTTATAAGGCAATCTGTGTGCAAGTTTTTGGACACAGAAGGAATGACCTTCAGTTCAGCATTGCCAAAATTGGAGAAGGACTGGCTGGGAATTCAAGATTGTTTATTGTCATTCCTCAGTGCACTGATAGCGAAATATTATTAACTCCTGCACCAAAGTGCATTCAACAATAAGTCGTGGTCAAAATGCAACATGGGCCCTTTTATGGTGACATTTAACAGATCTCTTGTTGTATTGTACTTTACAATATACAGTACTTATTTTCAGTACTCTTTCTGCTCCTTAAAATATATATGTTCAGTTTGGACATACAGGCGATGGCGTCTTCAGTTTTGGGTTCTGGCGTGTTGTCTAGCTTATCCGGAATCTTTTCCACATGCAGTCATTCGATGAGGTATTCAGGCTCATGGCCATGCATTCACCTCCAGATGTAGCCTTGTGTCGGGTTTCCCGTAAGCAGAAGGCAAGACTAAGTGTGTGTGTGTGTGTGTGTGTGTGTGCGTGCGTGGCTATGTGGGAGGGCAAGTGGGTTGGAAAATGGAGGGGGATAGGAGCTGAAGAGAGGAGGCGTGGAAGTGTGGGAGGAGGAGACATCAAAGACGAGGGGAAATCGGATCCCCTCGTTCAGACAAAGCAGACCATAGGGGTTCAGAGACAAAGGAAATGCGATCTACCACGTGACCATGAACGCCACGCATGCCTCCCCTGTCTGGCTCCATTCAGCTTTTCACTCATTCAACTTTATCAGGCCGCAGTGCCACGACAAGCACTTGGACCAAACTGAAATGTCCACGTATATTAAAAGAGTATTTTGTGGTTTGAGTGTCCTAGATTCTGTTGTGTGGTTAAGTTTGTTGAACTCTGTTGTAGGCGGGGGGTTTTTTTTTCTTCCTTTTTTAGAGTCTTTTTTTTTTTGTTTTTTTAAATATGTTGGAGTTGTGTTTGTGGTTTTTGTTTTTAGTTGTTGTTCGCAGGAAACCACCCTCTCTTTGTCACCTACCTGTCTTTTTTAAAATTATTTTATAGTATAATCACAAACAACCAGAGAGTGAAAGAAGATCACACTGCAGAAATGTCACCTCAAAAAATATGTGGAGAAAAAAAAGTCCCATCTGCAAACAATGTACTGTAGACATTTTACTTGTTTAGTCATGTTCACATTGGTAAAATGACAAAATAAAGTGAAATTTGACAAATGCCGACATGCAGACTTAAATAATGTAGATACGTAATGTGGACAGTGATAATGTAGAGCCAAACTTCATGTTTATTCTGATGAACTTTGTGATCCAGCTGATGTTCCCATCTGATTTCTGCCTCCCAAGGACTCACACCATTGTTGAATGCTCCCTTTAAAATGTCTATTTTACATTAGAAAACATACAATACCTGACAAAGAGCCAGTTTGGGCTTGGAACGATGTACTTTTCCTAATGTAATAATGTAACGAGATAGACATTTTAAAGGGAGCATTCAGCAATCTGTGAGAGGCAGAAATCACAGTTTCTCAGCAAGAAGAAAGGTGTGTGTGAGTGTGTGTGTTGAACATTGTCTCTTTTACAAAAAGACACTTTTCTGAGTCCAACTGGGAAATAAGAAATGTCCATGTTCTCAGGTGAGTCTTGAGGCAGCAGTTTTAACCGCCATACTCAGTTCACAATATTTATACACGTTTTCGATACATATTTAACACTGTTGTCAATTGACATTAACATCTTTTTATTTTTGTCATTATTATTGTTATTTACACTGTACAGGTCTGGATGTCTTAAGTCCCCAAGGGTTACGTATAGTATATGCAGTGTAGTACGCGTACTTGGAAAACACTCAGCTCTTGTTGCTGACGACTACAGCTGTCGTGTATTGAACAGTTCTCAGTAGACGTCTCTGTTAAAGCTGTAATGACAATCATACCTTTGTTTGGCATAAAACATCAAAAACCAGCTGGGTTGGTCAACATGTCTTTGCTTTATGCTGGTAGTCCACTGAAGCCAAGTCAGATTTCTGAGTATTTGAATCCTAATTTGAAACAGTTTCCATTTGTGTCCAGCTGGTTCCACCAATCCATTTGAATGGAATCACTGCGATCAGTGGGTTTGCTCATGGGGGACTGGGTAAATCTGTGTAAATCTTTTGCATTGAGCTCATTTGGTGAACTTTGACACACAAAATTTGTGCTGATTACTAACAGTGCTGACTTTAGAGTCCAAAGGAGGAGGCTAATGTACAGTGTTGACTATGCAGTTATATTCAACCCTTCTCTGACAGAGTAGAAACTATGGATTATAGACAGTTAGTAGAAAGAAGTTGATGGTACAGCTATGTCTTTTGAATAAACTGTGTGACCAGATTGTTGAATTTTGCCACCAATAACTTTATCCCAATGCATCCTTGGTATGTTTATACCAAAAAATTGAAGACCGCTTTGTTTTAATATTGTGATGTTAAGTTTTCTTTATGGTGAATTTCTCATCTACACTTTGCATGTCATACTTAATATGGCTGAACTGCACTTTGAATTCTACAATTAGTCAGCAGCTCTTACATGAAACTCATGAAAACAAGTATTTATCAAACAGGGAGTCTACTTAAACACCTGATTCATACTTGTTTTACCAAGGTGACATCATGCACCAAGGAGGTGCCTTTACACATCACACAGGCTCTTCAGTAATGAGGTAAAACACGGGGGCAGAAGATGCAGTGAGGCATCGTCAAGAACATTATCTGCCTCAACATGTCTGAGATGTCATTCTCATCCAACTGAGTGTGTTCTTCCATGATACTTGTAATCTGTACATTACAGGCTCACACCCTTACACCCTTAGGGACTACTAATGTGTTTACAGGTGCTTGAGTAAGAATCACCAAACGTCTGGAAGATCCTGTCTGTTCTCGGGTTCTGCAGGTTTACAGTCATTGTTACTGTCCAAAACATCCAAAACAGCTCAGAGTCAAACTTTAACTTGTTTTTTTCCCTCCATCTTTTATGACCTTTCATGACTTCACCCACTGAAATTTAAACAATATAAAAATATATATAAGCTGGCTGTAAAAAGTTAGTGGCGTTGACCGTCACATAGAACAGCGACTGTCTTCAGTTTGAATTCATCACAGTTTGAATTCATCACATTCCAATTGTTTTTCTGTGAAAAAGAAAGATAACATACTCTCAAACCAGCCCGGCAGCATAATTTACTTCTCCACTGCAGTATCTGTATGATGTGATCAGTATGTGATTGTGTTTTGCTGGTGACACAATCAGAATGGGGGATTGTGTCACGTGGTAAAGCTTTCCAAAGTTGTGAACCTTTTACGTAAAAAGAGGACCGAACCAAAGTTGTTTTGCGCCTTTGAACTCTACAGCTGCGAATCGTATGCCATGTCCTTCAAAGTCACCAGATCTCAACCCAAATAAACACCTACGGGAGAGTTTAAAGTGATGTGTCAGACGGCGCTCATCATCAAGACACCAAACGAGGGAATAACTTTGGAAGAATGGTGTTTTCTCTCTTCTCTAGAGTTCAGAAACACCTTACTACAACACCTGTAATGTGGTTTTTCCATCAGAAGGGTAATAAAGAACATCCTGATTGCATCAGCTGAAACCGACTGGACAAGCCTGCCACACCTCAATGTGACGTAGCTGTCCACGTATGACTATACCTTACAGTGACGCTGGGTGTGATTAGAACAGAATGTAAACTTTAAACTAATTCAGGTCACTGCAACAATGCCTTTCTATTTATTTATAGCCTTCAAGAGTTTCTAACAACAAAGTACATTCACCCAAGTATTGTTCTTCAGTACGGTTTTGAGATACTTGCTCTTCACTTTGAGTATTTATTTTCTAAACTACTTTATACTTAGACTCTACTACATTTCTGAGACAAATGTAGTATTTTACTGCAGTACATTTACCTAACAGCTATAGTTAGCAGTTACTTTGCAGATTAAGGTTTTACATATGATCAGTTTATTATTTTATCCAAAGTGTCACAGGAAAAAAACAATTTATTTGGTGACCCAAATGAAAATCCATCATTAATCAAGGATCAACAAAACAGATATGACCAGAAGGATAATAAATAACAGCAGTCAATACATAAGAAATATGAAAACAGCTATAGCAATACATTTATTGAAATTATAAGAAACAAATACATATAAAATCATTGAACGGATAACACTGATGATCAAAATGTGTCCTAAAATCCTGACTGGAAACACTGACAGCAAGATTGTTTCACCTCCAAATCACAAAGAAGGTCTTAAAGGAGATAAGTTGTCCTTTTACTGGAGCGTCAGAGGGAGTCGGCTCTTTTCCCTATAGTTTAGTATGGACCTATGGACCTAGAAGTTCCGGGGGTGTAAACCATACTTATCAGCCTTATTTGCTCGGATAGATTGCTCAGATTAGTGTGTACCGGGGAGTGAGTCTACATGCCAACTCTATCATACAGATTACGGAGCAATCAACTCCACCTTGATCAACCACAATGTTAAAATGATACTTACGTGTCCATGTATATGTCATAATTTGTCAGTTGTCCTATCAAAAATCAAATGATAAATTCTGCATGATGAGTACTTTCACTTCACATTTGTATTTAACATTTTGCTAATAACACGTCTGTACTTTACTTCAGTGCAGGTTTGCATGCAGAGCTTTTACGCGTAACTGAGTATGTAAGTTTTCCTTTAACTTGCACAAATACATTTGTTTTGGTCACTGGGGGGCAGTGCAACACGCTGCAAACATAAAAGTTGATATTGCGAACGTGTTAGCAAACAGTAGCTTATTTACACATCCAGCAGACACAGAATGACATTAGCATTCATTAGGAGTTGTGTTTGTGTCCACCTGATCAATGTTAAGTTCAATATTCACTCTTCTTTTAGCTCGCCACCAACTCCTGAGGGAAATATCTAGTGTCAGATTCTCCACTATGTTTACTAGCTAGTGGCTAACTTTGGTGCTGGGCAGGTAGTGCACGTTTGACTTTAATTAGCTAAAAGATGCTAAAAAGCTCTGTAGAGCTGAAAGGAGCTGCAATGCTGGGTGATAATTCTCTGTGGGTTCGTCACCATGAGCAACAGCAGCTTTAAGTAAAAGACCCTCTTCCACCACTGCGACTAAAACACCCATTTGTGTCGCTCTGATCTTGCACTGTGATCACCACACAAGTACAAGTGCCAGTAAATCTGTCTTACGAAGACCTTTGCCCTTTCAGATATGTGCTGCTGCCACATCTAGTCCTATCTTATCTTCAGCTAACCTATGCTATAGTCAAGTTTAAGTTTAATTGGCTTATAACCTGAAATCCGACATGAGTGGATGACACACCAGCAGCGCTCCTCGCTGGACAGACTCTTATATTTGAATGCTCGTATTTTTATGGCATTTAATTGTGGGTGAGTTAGCAGAGCACTTCCTCACACAGATGACTGTGCAACAATGCAGCCTGACTGTACTTTATGTTTTCTGCTCATTGGCAGACAGAATGAGGGCCAACACCTTGTGAGACTTACCACAGGGCATACAATACTCCGCCAGACAGGTTTGGGCCAGCTTTGAGGTTGAATTAGTCTCACAGTGGAATGTTTTTCATGTGGCCTGTTTGATATTCACTCAGTGTTTGGTACCAAGCGGGATGAAAACTTCTCCGCCGGGAAGATCACGAACACAAAGTGAAGGACAGGGCTTGTGTTTGCTGTCAACACGGGGCAAATGTACTCCTGCTGTGATCACGCTGCGCACGTAATACACACACACACACACACAAAGGAGAAGCAGGCGGACAGCTGCATTCTTTATGAGACAAAGGCCTTTTGTCTGGGGGTTCAAAAAGTGTAACTCAAAACATCTCAGTTACGCCCTCTAGTGGTGGAAAATCCAAATAACGATTAATTTTACAAGAATTCCATTTATGTATTTCCCCATTTCATTGAATGAGGAAGCAGGTATCTCAGTTTGACATCCAGTTTCTGAAGGTGCCTGTGAGAGGAAACAATGCTGCAGTGTGTGACTGAGAGAAGAGCAGGGCCACAATGAAAGGACAGCGCTGTGCAGATCTGTGATCATTGATCACAAGACGGAGAAGAGAGAAGCAACAGAGTCGTTGTTGTTGCTTAGGTCTCGTCCCCAGAGTCTCTTGTGTTTGAATATGAGGGGAGAGCCCCCTCTGACTTCCTGTTAAAGTGGGAGAACCCCGTCTCGCCTCCCCCCTCTTTCAAATTCAAATTTAAACTTGCTTTATTGGCATGAAAACATAAGTACAGTCCTTCCAAAACAGGTCGTAAGAGGTTTACAATATATGTATAATAATTCAGAATGTAAGAAAATGTCTTGCTTTATCTATATCTGCTCTAGAAAGGTTTACTTTGCACACTACACTGTATACAGTACAACTACAACACATCATTGCCTCCAAATCATTAAAAACAAGATAAATAAAAGAATAGTTTAAAAGAATAGTCTGACATATCTTGCGGAGAGTTACATGAAGAAGATCAATACCACTCTCTGTCCATTAGCCAGCAGCACATTAGCATAATTTAGCATAAAGAGAAGAAAGGGGGAGACAGCTCGCCTGGCTGAGAGATAAGCCTACTAACACCTCTAAAGCTCGCTAATTAACACGTTATATCTCTTTCTCTGTTTCCCAAACTGTTGAACTATTCCTTTAAACAACTGAATGTAATGGTGAAACGATGAGTGGTTTTCCCTCAGGCTGTGACATATTTTCTACCCAAGTAAATATTGAATTGTGTGAGTGTCAAACTCTTGGTATTTCAGTTTTATTTGGGTAAATTTCGTGTTTCTACAAGCTGCAGTGTAGCAGGAAGTGTTTCTACATCAGCAGAACTGACGCAGTCTGTTTCTATCTGGGTTGCCACATTTGTTTGTGTTGGCCAGTCACAATGGCCAGATTGTGGTAACTCACTCAGACTGTGTTCAATTCATGTGCTTATCAGTTTCTGGTTGCTCGGATAATCTGCCACTCAGTCCTGCCTCTACAGTGCTAAATAGCATTGCTTTTCTTTTTCTTTTTCCTTTAATCTGGTTGTTCCAAAATGTGTTTGGACTGTGCTGAGCCTCCTGCCTGTACATCTGTCCATCTATCTCTCTCAGTCTCACTCTCTCTCTCTGGATCTTACTCAATTCTTTTGTCTCAGATCTCTAAGCTGGCTCACACTTCCCCCAGTCATTAACTGGAAACACCTACGCACACCTGCGCACAACCCATATGTGTAGCGCACACACACACACACAGACACACATACATATTTTCTGGTACAAAATTCCAGCCTAACCGTGACCTCTGGAAATTTTTAGTATTGGTTGAGTTCTTTTGGACAAGCACAAACATATTCAATTTTTACATTTTGAGTCAAACTGAAAATGAGAGTAAGAGGAAGCTGACCTTGAGGGGGAACAACATAGTTCAACAGAATAAGACTTTGATTGCACCACTGCTATAAAACAATATTGATTGTAATGACTTTATTGACAATTAAGTTTTATTAGATGTCCTCACAAAATTTTACAATTTGAAACAATTTAACCTCGTAGACTCATCAGTGGTTTCATGCATCTTTATATACCGAACATTGTTCAGTACGACTTTGTTTTAAATTGTATCCAAACTTTGTGAAGGTTACAGGTAAATTACTATAAAATGATGCATGTCTTGTCATTTGATGTAATGATGCAGCCATGAAAATGTAACATGTTACAAAAGAGGATGTTGTCATACAGTTTCACAAAACTTAAGAGGAAATTTAAGGGGAAATTAACAGTTTAAAAGGTCGGTCCACCCAAATAACACACACGACCAACAGTGTTAAGAAATGCAGATAGTTTGGGTTTTATGTTCCGAGATTATAAGGTATTTTTCTCTGAAACTTCTGCCTTCGAACCAATACAGCTGAGGTGAGCGGAGGTTAATTTGTGGAGCTCAAAGCAAGCGAAATTTAAAAAAACAAAACTCAATATGTCTTTCCAGAAACATTTTTGTGTTTACTGTGGATAATCCCTCATTCTTTCTTTGGTAGAAGGTAGTTTCAACAGAAAAGTCCAAAATGAGGTCTGGGGATTATCCAGAGTAACCTGGACATCATTTAGATAGATAAAACTATCTGCATGGGATAAGTGAGAATATACATGGAGGCCATAGCATATGATTCATATAATTTGTGTGCTGGAAGCATCTGCATTTGCATGTTTATATCACTCATTTCTTTCATGCTTTTCCTCAATTTGAAACCCATCTTTTTGTGACGGGTTTTGTGAGGCTGCAGGTGCAACAGATCACATCAGGACGTTGAAAAGGGAATGTGCAGACTTGCAAAAACAGAGAAACTGAACACATAAAGTAAGTGCTTATGTGACGAAATAAAAGGTACAATCAGTGTGAGAACTCGGGTGTTTTTCTGTTCACACTCATATCGGATTATGTGGATTATACCCGCTTTAGAAAATGAAAATGAACGAATGCTTAGTACGCCTTTGTTTGTTGTTGCCACCACTATCTCTATGGTACAGTGCAATACAGAGTGATACAGAGCAGAATGCAGTCAGGTAGCATTCGTGTGAAGCTGTAGTCTCACCAAGATGTATGTGAAGCATCTCAAGGATCAAATGGATGAATGGCATTTTGCAATAACGTTGAGGGTTTGGTCAGGGCGTAAATAAGCACATACTGTACATACTCTGAGTTTGCACAATTCTCTCTACCTATTTTATTAAGAGACATCTGTCACTGTTATACTAATAGCAAGTTGAAATGATTTTGTTGAATAGAACCAGAAGAAGTCTACCAGTTCCACTTTGGAAATCATCAATACAATAACGTTTTTGAACAAAATTAAAGATTTATTCCCCCAGTAATGAGCTCACTATTGCTCATTGCATGTTTTGTTTTTCTCATGCAGCCCTTTGGCTCATTCATAGCCCAAGTGCCAAACACTGGAGGGCATTGTACAGTCAAAACACAGGGTTGCCTGTTTGAAAGCAACGATTTCATAAGAAGTTCAGAGCGGCTATATTTACATTGTTAGTGTCTATCTGCTGCCCTCTAGTGGTGGTAGAGGAGTAGATGAACTGTTTGGTTAGAAAACATCTATAAAAGTGCAGAAAATGATTCAAACATTTGTAGTTTGGAAATGTAAGATGATGTAAATTTAGGAACAGTATCCTAAACATAGCCTTCAAACCGTCTTTTTATGTACTTACCAAAGGTTTATTCAGGGAATGCAGGGGAATTACAGCCGAGGCTTTGTTGATGTGAAGTAGTCAATCATTTTCCCTCCAGGGGGGAATTTGATATCTTGGGAATTACTGTAAGACAGTAATGGTGTTACTGTAACATGGTGAGAGAGTTTTACCACACTGCCTCAAATTCAAAAAATGAAATAAAATTTGAGGAATAAAAGACTTTGGAACTTGTCATGTTATGAGAGAGGAAAGTGGGCATACATGCATCAGTAATAACTAAACCAGAGGATTTAATTCAAAACTTAAATGACAAAATAGGAGAAATAAGAGGAGGAATTTTGAAAGCAGGGTTGTTGCATTTAACGACTGACTGACTGACTGAAGTGTTAAATGACAAGGAAGTTGTCAAAGCTGTGGAGATGAAACTCAGAAAACACAAAAAAGAGAATTAGAAAGTAGACCACAGAGCAAAATATTACTGGGAATGAATGAGGATCTTCATGAAAACAAAAGGAAATGAAACCTTTGTGAGGGAAGGAAGAGCAAAGTGCAAAGGTTTACGAGAATGGGTTTTGAAATAAACAAAAAAGAGGATATGTTTTAGCAACCCTTTAAGTTGACGTCTATTCGTAAATCATTACCAAGTAGAGTTAACTAGCTAGTTTCAAACTAGTGATTTACTAAATCTGGTTCCACCATCAGAACTTTAGAAATGTCTCAGTAAAGACAAAGGAGGTCAAAACTCCAGCAACACTTGAAGCATACAGAACGACTTTATTGTCAGACCGTTGCTGGAGTTTTGACCTCTTCAGACTTTTGCCCTTCTCCATGCACCTTGGAAGTAGGTGAAGGTGTTCCAGAAATCCCAACTCTGCTTCTAGTAAAGACTTAAGTAATGTGTACAGTAAGTAGGCTAATGAAACATCTGTAGCACCATCCCATCGAAACCAATCAACTATGTAAAGAAAAAGTCACTGTAGCATGACAAACTGTAACATAACTTCCAATTCTAACAATTTTAGGGGGTACATTTTATAATATAATTTGAGGTATGTTTATGTGTGCGTGGAGTAATTTTAAATCTTTCCAGTTTACGTAAATATTAAACAGTATTTCAGTCAAGTGCTGGATCAGATATGTCAGCAATAGTCAGAACACATTTTTTCCTTTTCAATCTAAGCTAATGTTAGTTTTGTCAGTTGGTTCTGTTGGCTCAGCTAAATTACACTTGGCAGTTACCGTGTAATCTCTAATCTCTGCAACCTGATTTAATTATCGGTAAGTGATGTGTAAATCTCCACATAACACTGAGGCTACGCTAGGCTAAGTTTGAAAGTGGTGCAACCCAATTTACACATCCAGCAGACACAGAGCAACGTTAGCATTCATTTGCAGTCATGTTTGTGTTCACCTGATGAATGTACGTCCAATATTCACAATCGTTTTAGCTCTGGTTTGGTCGCCACTAACACTAAGAAAAGTTTCTGGCTCTTTAGCTGCTTAGTGGTCTGCTATGTTAGCTGCTTGTTCTGTCTGCTGTTTGGTGCTGGGCAGGTAGTGCACAGTGAGTTTTTCAGAAAACTGCTGCTGCTGGAAACAAGGTTGAACGTGGGGATGAACCATACAGTAAATGTGCCATAAAATAAAACTGCTAAAAGAGCTGCTTGTTAATTTGGTTAATTGATATGTCACTCTGAGCAACCCCTTTCACATTAAACATAGTTACTAGACACATTTTTAATATAAATATATTACTAAGTGGGGCTTTAAAATTAAAATTCCTGCTAAGCTTGCAATAATACAACATATATCTGCCACTTGTTTACAGTATCCAGTAAAACATCAATTCAAGATACAAAGCCAATACTTTTGTCTGTAAATTTCTTTATTAACACTCAGTAGCATTGTTTTGTTCATTAATGGAGGAAAATTGGTAGTCCCAATGTGAACAGCCTGTTAACATTATAAGAGTAAAAGAAGCTGAGACATATAATAATGTATGATAATGCAAAAATAATAATAATATTAAACCTGGTTTCTATTCCCCACCCATGCATAAAATGCATCACAAAGTGTTTTACATAAAAGCAAATATTCATGAAATTTGCAATAAAATATGACTTTCTTTTTTGTTAAAAAGCAACAGGGGTGCAGAGTTTGAGAAGGTACAGCTCAAGTCAGACCACTAGATGTCAGCCCTTCTCTGTCTGAGTCTGACTTCACTCAGTTTTAATTGAATGACTGATGAGCATGAGTTCATGCCCCACTTCTCTCTCTCTCTCTCTCTCTCTCTCTCTCTCTCTCTCTCTCCCTCTCTCTCTCTGTATGACTCTCTGCCACCACCACCACCCCCCTCTCACAGCCAAAATAATAAAATGCTGACTTCTCAATATGCCATCTGTCAGTATGCCTGTCTCAGCATAGTAGCCCTGAAGCCTGACACATGAGAGAGAGAGGGGGGTGTAGAGAGAGAGAGAGAGAGAGAGAGAGAGAGAGAGAGAGGAGGGGGGACAGAAAAAAGAGAAACAACTTTCTCTGGTTTCCAGGCTCTGCCTTGCCGAGGGGCTTCAGCACTGCGTCTCTGTGAAGGTAGGTGTGAGGCTGCTTGCTTCTTGTCTCTGTCGCTCTGTGTGTGTTTTTGGGGGAGATCCTGCCTGCATGCTGGGGTGATCCCACTTTAATCTTTCTCTCTGGCTTGCCTGTTTGCGGGGGCTCCACTTCTTTAAACCAGAGCCTCAATATGTGTAAGACTGTGGATTTGTGTCTGAGATGGGGGAAAAAGCTGCAGGATGAGTGGGGGACATGGGTGAATTGTTGCACAAGTTTGGTGACTTGATGCTCTGACTGGATTTGATTTGATTTTGATGCTGACGTGAGTTTTCAGGCTGAAACTCTCAACTCGTGTCACCTTGTTGGAGGCTTCTGCAGAGGGTCAGCCGGAAACTGAAATACTGTCGCTTAAATGAAGCTATCAGTGTGGAATGTGGAGGGGTTAAGCCATCCAATAGCTGTCCATTGCTGTGCAGTTAATTCGTCACGGGGGATTTGGAGATTTTGTCTCAGGGGGCTGATAACCGGGAAGGAGGGCTAAGTTTGCCCTCCACCTGCACATCCCCTCCAGTTAAGATCCATTAGTGTCTGACATTTGTGTATCTGTCACTGGATTAATTTGTCTTTTGGGGACTGATGCCTTAATTGTGGTAAAAGGTGAAGTGGGGGCCTTACTCTTTGTGTAGATATGACTTTACTGCAGATTAAGCTCAGTTACAGTGTAAAAAAGTTGTTTCTCTGACAAAGATGTCTCTTTATGACATACACCACTTGCAAACAACCTAAACAATTCCACTTGTTGCTTCTTTATGAATATCTGCATTAGTGCACTGCAGCAGTTACACATTTGTAGATTTTTTTTGTTTAAAAATGACTAAATTAAACTTTTAAACTCTCTCTCTCTTCCTGCAAAACCTATGCAGCCAAGTTGTTCTCTGGGCCTCAAAATGGTGCTTTGATACAGTCTCAAGGAGCAACCCAAGCCGGGTAGGATTCACACAGCTGGAAGTAGCTGACTTGTGAAGCTAAAATTAAGCTGAGGGCAGATTGGGAATGTTGCACTTGGGCGGTAAGACGTGGAGAAGACGACCTGTGGATGGTGACAAATCTTCTGAGCTGTCGGTGGCAGAATAGCAACTTACAGCTGGGTCATTTAGAAACAACAACCTTTCCACTTCAGCTACCATTACACAAAAAATAGACCTCTACCCAAAAAACAAAACAAAACAAAAAACACTCAAAGAGCAGTGAAACCGAGAGAAATGACATCAAAGTTTATTTTCTGCTCCAGTAAGAACAAGCGCCCTGGCACAGAAGCGGAGTGTAAATCATTCTGGGGCATTCATGAGTGTATAACCTTTGTCACTGTGAAATCTAAACCCTTGTAATGGTCTTTGACTTATAAAACACACAGTAACTCCTCACTGCTGCTTGTCTCAATGCAGTGCTTTTAATGTAGAGTTACTGGAGTTCCTTAATGGATGAAATTGTACAAGCGCAGTGAATCATGGTTTTACTGCATGTATCTCCAAAATATGTACATTTTTTCCCCCAGACTTCCACCAAACTCTCCTACGAAATCAAGAAGCTCCAGTCAGTGTGTTCTTCCAATGACTCCACCAACATTTAGGCTACTCAATCACTGAAGCCCAAGCCATGAAATCTCTGAATACTTGAACTGCTGTGACCAAAGTGCTCGTGCACATGCTTGGAGAAACTTAACAGATGGCTGGAGATGGAAGGACAAAATTGGTGGCAATAATCAGAACAGTTGGAGCAGCTGCTTCAGATCCTGTTGGAGAAAACATCTGCTCCGTAAGATTTTCTGACATGTTAGCTGTGATTTCTTTTGATGAAGGCCGCATAGTTACACTTTAAACAGTTAAGATACGATCACATTGCAATTCCGTCCTACGAATATAGCCTACTCTGCACATTCCATTCACTTCTATTGAAGCCTGCGTGATGGACAAATTCAAGCATGTGCTTCCTGTTTTGGTGAGATCACTAGTCGGCTCCGGTGGACTGGCAGGTCAGAGTTCACCTTCGCTCAGCTTTGACCGAATGGATGTACTCAGTCGGCCAATAGTGATGCATCAATTTTATAAATGGAGTTATTCTTCTAACGTCATTCGTCACCATGTTTAGTATAAAAAACTGTAGCGATGCTCTTGTCAATCAACCACAAGTCCTGAGAAGCGCTCTAACTAGTAATAAGTGAAAACACCTGTAAAGGTAAGGCTGTACCATGGGAGTGTGGGGCCTTTAACTCATAGCTGAGCTGTGAATTTGATTCATCTTATAATCACTTTTCAATCCAATTCCAAGTAAATTAATAAATGAAGTGACTCTAACAAATCTCTAATTGAATCTTTTATTGTCTTTTCTTTTATTAGTAAAGAGCAATGAACAAAACATTCAAGATGTTATTTACAGTGGTGCTTGAAAGTTTGTGAACCCTTCAGAATTTTCTATATTTCTACATAAATTTGACCTAAAACTACATCAGATTTTCACTAAAGTCCTAAAAGTAGATAAAGAGAACCAAATCAAACAAATAAGTCAAAAATATTAGACTTGGTCATTTATTTATTGAGGAAAATGATCCAATATCACATATCTGTGAGTGGCAAAGTATGTGAACCTTTAGGATTAGCAGATAATTTGAAGGTGTGCAGGTTGTTTCAGGTCAGAACTGAAGACCTGTGTCACATTTGAGGGGACACTTTCAGATGGGGCTTGAATATGTAAAGACAATATACAGTAGCTGTCATTAATCAAACCCCAATAAAATGTGGACACACATTTATAACCAGGCTCGGCTAATGTCACGGCTCTCATAAAGACGGCAACTGCAGGTGCAGGAGATAGCTGAGATTTGAGCTGGAAAAAGAACCGTCCGGAGCCAGCTGGCAGCGGCAGGTGACAGCCACCGCTCCCAGTTTGTTTTGGTTCATATAGAAACCCTCCTGGGACTGCTAGGGACAGATGCACATTCACAGGCGTCCTGTCTGTTTCCAGTGTGGTCGGAGGCTTCCTGGCATGTGGAATGTGCCAAATTAAATGTGAAAACAAATGAAAACACAATGTTGGGCCTGGCTGTTTGTCTGCTTACTAAAGTGCCATTTTATGTTATCTGCCAAAGTCCTTGCATTGTTTTCATGTTTTATCTTGTCTTACTGCTGACAACAGATAGTCCCTCAGAATTATAAAGTATTGATCTGATGTGGATTTGTTGTTCTCTGTACAATACTAGAAGAGGAAATGAATTGCTATAAGACCCCCAAACCAAAGTCAGTATAATCTCTTACTAAAACTGTGTATGTAAAACTAATATGTTCTTCAGTTCCTTAACTGGCAGGCTGCTGGTATGCAGTCGTCTGAGCCCTCACTCTTAGCTAAAGTGTCAGAAAACAGCCATGTATTTAACTCAACAATAAGCGAGGCTCAAAGGCTTGACTGCAGGCAAATCACATGAGCCTTGTTTGGATGGAGCTCTGGGTCGCATTTACATCTTAAGTCACAGACTGCTCTATTAAATACAGTCGAAAAAAAGCAACCAAAAACACTCTGAGGAACCATTATAAAGGGAACAGAAAAGTTTATGGTCTAGCTGATGTTGGGAATTGCTCATTTTTAATATTTTCATGCCAAAATGTCTGAAATTTGAGAGAGAATACTGCCTGAAAATGGAGATTTTCGTCATTTACATAAAGCAGAATAGAACTATTGCATGCAAAGACAATAAAACTTCAGGTCAGGTTTCCAGATTCTTTTCAAACTCCTCCATACTTACAGTGAAAGATATTAGCTGGTTGAAATCATTTATAAAAGGCTAATACTGATTTGAGAAGAGTTGAGTTTATGTTTGTGCTGTAATATGACCCACAGCCTCAGTCTTCTGCACTTGATTTTTTTGTTTTACACAACCACCTATAGCCACAAGGCCCCAAAAGAGTTTCATAAATCTATCCAATTTAGCAATCTTAGCATGATAACCAACCATAGGAATACAATATTTCCTTACAAATTACATCATTTGATGCTTTACTATAATGTACAGCAGACCATCAGAGTCTGACTGGTGTAATTTAATGAATAATAAATAAAACAAGAAGGTCAGAGGTCAACCACAGAACAGCGAACCTCCAGCTGACAGAATTCACTTTTGCTCAAGGACACTTCAGCAGTGAGGATGTTTGAAGTTTTAAAACTGAAACTTCTAACATCATAACATCATAAACCAGCATTATAAAAATACACAGATTATACTAGTACACCATCAAATCATTCTTTGGTAATATTATAATCATGAAGGTTATGTACAGAGTTGAGAAATCTGACTGAAAAGAGGCTTTTGAAGGCTACTGTAGTAAAAACCTTTTATCCCAGATAAAAAGTGAGTCTAGGTAGATTTATCCTCCACCTGCTCCTTTGAGCTGCAGCCTCCTTCCCCTCATCCTTTAAATCCTCCTCCATCTTCCTCGACACTCCTCTTCCTCGGCTGTGTGATCTGGTGTTTGTGTCCCTGGCTTTACGCATTAGAGTAAAAAGTGAGTGAGAATTGCAAAGGTCTTGCTCAAGGCGAAAACTCAGAGATAAATGAAAATAATCTCAGATATAAATTCACAGAAAAGCTTCTTTTAATCTACATTTTAAGCTCAGAGAAAAATACTGCAGATGGCACGCACCAAGTTCTTTGATTCATGGCAGGTATTGCTTCATCAGCCATATGGTGTGTATCCATGTGGGTACAGACAGTCACAAGAAGTGTGTGTGTGTGTCCTCTCTAATAAAGTGTAATCTGATCAGTGACTCCGACCAAACAGGTGTTACCTTGAGAAGAACATGGTTATGGTCACATAGTTTTGGTGTCACTGGAGCAAAGCAATGCCAGGTAGAACAGAACAGAATAGAATAAAATGTCAGATATCTTCAAGAAATTGCAAGGTCTTAACATATCAAATCTAATCAAACTTTATTTGTACAGCACCTTTCATACAGGTTAGTGCAGTTCAAAGTGCTTCACAGATGATGAGATAGTAAGACAGAACAAGTGTGGACCATAAAAAACAACAAAAACAATTTAAGAGTTTGAGATCAAAGCACGCGAGAAAAAAAAAAGAAGATGAAAATGTAATAAAATAGAGTTAAATAAAAGCTGGACTAAAAACTAGATTAAAAAGACAAAAACAAACAAAGAGATAAAAAATGATATATGATAATATTAATAATTATATATATTTAATCATAAATACATTAAAGTGAATAAAATAAAGTAAATCTATAAAACATTCTTAATCTAAAGCCAGGCTGAAGAGAGGATGGTTGTAAGTTTATCCTGGAGTAATGGACAGAACTTTCTAGTTCAGTTTCCATGTGCTGTTGTCAAGGAAACCTGATCATTTGGCTTCATGCTCGGCTGTATGAGTCCTTGACTTTGTGCAGGAACTTGATCCGTTGACACCACAAACACACCAAATTTACACAAACAAACACTCGTTATCTTGACTCAGTTCTACATTACATTCAGTGGGTCGGTTTAAATGCTAAATGTTATGGACCTGTTTCTTTAACATCACTTCTAACACACGTCTGTCATTCGCTTGTAAGCTGCAGCTACCAGCACAAGTTTGTGTGTCTCTGCGCTAACCTGTCAGTCAAACACGTACATGGGCTTGCCCACTCAGATGCTTAAAGGCTAAAGGTGAATTTCTGATACATGTATATCCAAAGACCTTTTTTTTCTTCCTTTCACTAATAAAAAATATTAACAGTAAATTATTTAAAAATCACTCATTTTGACTGCAAAGAGGGATGACTTATTGTGATTTCAGTTGGACTTTAACATGACAGTATTTGATACAGCAGTTTATTGCCGTTTCATAAAAGTTCATAATGGCCTTCATAACTAAAGATCCCTTTAATTCATCCCTGAGCATAAATGTGATTATATACTTACGCAGAAAGCTGCCTGCTGTAAAATACTTGAACTCTTGTTGCCATCACAGATCTCAGATGTTAATGGTTTCTGACGTTATACAAGCGGACTGGCTGAACAAAACCACATTCTGTGACCTGGACTGTGGTGGGTTTTCTTCTCTGGCCAAGTTGGGATGAAATTTGGACTGAAAACGAAAACATTGGACCTCACACACCCGATAGCTGCATTACTCATACTGTGACCCAGAGTTATGGTTGTGGTATTTCCTAGTTTGCTGTGTAGTTTGAACTCGCTGCTCTGTGCTGTATCAGAGACTTGTTGGTCGTTATGTGTTTGTGTGTCTGTGCCTTTTCATCA
This sequence comes from Macquaria australasica, assembly GCA_005408345.1. Lineage (NCBI taxonomy): Eukaryota > Metazoa > Chordata > Actinopteri > Centrarchiformes > Percichthyidae > Macquaria > Macquaria australasica. The sequence continues at coordinate 1,425,139 of SEMN01000047.1, read as the reverse complement.
CCGGGTGCAGATATGTTCGGGTGTGTCCACTACTGTATGAACGAGTGTCCGTCAATGATAAATAAGGGATTGCACTTTCCACCCCTCTCCTCTCTCCATTCTGCTATTCTTAGTTTTTGTGTGGTGGGCTGAGGGTTTAGAGTTACAAAGACTTTGCTCTCTCTCTTTCACTTTCTTCACTTCTCTGCCATGCTCTACCGCTTCGCCTTTCAGACTGCAGGGCATCCGTGGGTGGTTATTCACCTCTTGTGTGTTTTAAGATGAAAATGAAGCTTATGTAAGCGTGTGACCTGGAGGCTGCTGCATCATATTTATACAGACTCTGCCCCTCCTGAGTATTGCAGATTTATTATTGGAAATGCATCTATTATTATCATCATCGCATTATTGAAGCGCTCTGGATAGGGCAGCCGATAAGCTCAATGAAGATCATGAAACTGTTTGGCAAGGACAGTGGTTCCCAAAGTGCAGGGCAGGGGACCCCCTGGAGCCCTGACAGACCCTCACTGTGATTCAACCCTCCTCTCTCTCCCCTCTCCCCCCTTCTCTCGCAGTGCCCTCTCGCCCAGGGGTGTGCAGCGGTGTGTATGCGTGAGTGTGTGTGTATGTGAGCCGGAACCTCAGGAGCCATGTCGGACCCCAGGGACATTGACGAGGATGCCATCCTCAGGGGCCTCAGTGCCGAGGAGCTGGATCGGCTGGAGTATGAGCTGCAGGAGATGGACCCCGAGGTATGAGGAAATAAGTGAATTTGTCTTAACCTGCCAGGTGGTCGGCTCCTGATCACTTTCTTTAATTGCCACAAAGCCTTGGTGGTCAGATCTGGTTCCGGAGGCCCACAAGTCCTGCAGGTTTTTGTTCCCCCAGGTGGTTAATCAGTCTGGTCTGTATCTACCTGACACCAGGTGTAGCTTGTTAACTGTTAGCAAAAACAAAAACCTGCAGGATACAGAACGTCAAAGATGGGAGGCGCATTCACTTCCACTTTATTGCAATGTCTTTTCATCAGTGAGCCCACCAGGGATTAAATGTGCTACATATGAGAAGTGAGCAGCAAGAGAACAAGGGCCAAAGATCAATTGAAGGATGAAATCAAGCGGCCCTCTCAACCAGTAAAAGCAAGCGTTGCCATAACAAACGTTCCCAAATTGAAATAATAAAAGAAAATTCTTCAGGCCTTTATTTCTGTCTACAGTGCACCAAGAAAATGAACAGACACTGAAAGCAGAAGATCATTCTTAGTAAGTTCTAAGATCAAGTCTTAGTAACAGATATGTGTTTTTTCATGGTTCCTTCTCAGTTTTCATGTTAAATTTAAAAAACATTAGTAGGGTTCATGCATACTCTCACCTGACTCATGCAAGGCCACAGTGCACTCCATTGTGGGACACATTTGCTGCTAAAAGCAAGCATTTCTACAACTGCTGGAAGGAAGAAAACTCAGGGAAATGAGGAAAGATGTTACTACTCTTGTTTCATTGGAAAATAATTTCACTGTCATTCATGCCTTGTGGGTATTATTTCATCAAGCAAATTAAAGTTACAGTCAATAATTAAAGAATGAAGATGTTGTGCATACATTTTGAAAGGGATGTACTACCTGGCTGTAGCAGATCATGCAGTTTCCACTCATTCAGCCCATCCACTGAAGTAACAATAAAGCCATTATCCCATGTTCTCTAGTCTTAATGTCACATCAACAGAACATTTGACCTCTTGTTCTCCCAGAATGCCATGCTGCCTGCTGGCTTCCGGCAGCGCGACCAGACAAAGAAGAGCCCAACGGGTCCATTCGACCGTGACGCCCTGCAGCAGCACTTGGAGAAGGAGGCCCTGGAGCACGAGGACAGGGAGGACCTGGTGCCCTTCACTGGGGAGAAGAAAGGTGGGGGAGCAGGCTCCTGTCTGAGGAAAATATTCAATTTAAGTCATCTCATTTCTGTGTAACAACACGAAAAAAAAAAGAGTTCTCTTGTAATTATAAACCACAAATTAGGGATCTAACAGAGAAGTGTGTGACATCCCAAACACTAGAATTTCACAAGGAATTAAAGATGAAGTTAAACCTAAAAGTGAAACACAAACTGTGAGAAAGCACTTTATCCAGACAAAGCTGGAGTCACTGGCATTAGAGGTCTTTCTGTCTTTTCTTATTGGTTTTATCTTGTATAAAACACCACTGACAAGACAGAATGGTTAACATTAACATTCAGTGTGACTGTGCAGTTTTAATATTATCATACAGTAACATTGTTCTCTGTTAAGTGCCAACATGTAAATCAAATATTTATTCTTTAAGATTCATGAGAAATTTAACAAAAATATGTAAATAGAATGTCACAAATTTTCAATGACGTTTACCTTCTTCTTTGAAGAATTTTCTCAGTGATAATATCATGAAGCAAAACCTCGATATCCAATAACATCATCAAATGTTTTTAGGAACAAAAATAGCTTTTTATAGTAATTCTTATACTGTAAACGTGTATGCATAGATGCAGAATAAAGGACATGATATCAAGGAAATTACAAATTTTTAATTACATACAGTCAGACAATGAAAGTGTTCCCATCACATGCTCCTGTCATGGGAAGAGGAGGTATTCCCCCCAGTTTTTTTGCACAGACCACACACTGTATTGTAAAACATCAGTGCTTACATAATACCACATATACTGGATATATAGCATGGTTACAATAGCTCTTGACAGAGCTAAATCTCCACAGGCTTTTTTCGTCCTTGTCTTTCAGACAGCTGTACACTTTTGTGCTCTGTGATGCACCGCTGCACAGCAGCTCAGGCTCTTAGTTTCAGGTCTGTGTGGAGTTTTTTGCAGCTCACTGAGTTTTGGGGCCATTTCTATCATAGTCCCACAGGCTAACACATCCGGACCTACACCAGGAAATCATTTAGCTGAGGATATTTGTACTGTAGTTCCTGTGCAGTTCATCTCATAAATGGAAACCAATAATACAACAGGCATATCTATGTCCTGTCTAAAATGAGTTTTTGTTGTGATTCACAACTGAAATTGTGAAGATGAATGAGAAAAGTACAAAGAAAAAGATAAGAAGGCACAATCTAGGCTCCAGTGGAAAACTGTGTTTATTAGAGCTGGTCCACAAATCTGCGATAAGCCCTGGCTAACTCATGTTTTGGGAAACATGATCTGAACAGAGCTTTTACCAAAACAGAGGCACATTTACGGTTTAAAACATTTAGACTGAAGAAACCCCATTAAGATAAAAAAAATACATATATATATATAATAAAAAATGTTGGGAAGTTTGGTTTGCAGACTTATACATAAATACACACAAACATCAGATAGGTCCTCTTACACACTGTCTGAGTCTTTCTCATTTCATTTCTATTTCTTTCCCTTCTTTCTGTCTACTATCTATTTTATAGACTTTCTCTTCCTTCTCATCTCTGATTGCCCCTCTGCCTTTTTCTTCTCTTGTTCCATCTCTTAACTCATCTATTCTTTCTTTTTTTCTATCTCCAGGAAGGGCCTTCGTGCCCAAAAAACCACAGGAGATCCCCGAGCACGAGCAGGTGATCCTGGAGCCGGAGCTGGAGGAGGCTCTGAAAAACGCCACTGACGCAGAGATGTGTGATATTGCAGGTTAGTATGTACTATGATGGGGGGATGTGGAGTGAAACTAAAGCTGAACAGGCCTTTTTGACAGCAGACAACACAGGTGTACAGTAAGTAATAATTGCTGCATTGCATTGCATTAATCGCTGGGTGGGAGCCATTATTAATGTTATCAGTTCCACCTGTGCTTTTTCTGCTATGACAAGTCAAAATGTCTGTTGTAATGTCTGTTGTAATGTTCCAGCTGTGATGAAATCCAGGTTTGATTGTGACACTGTTGCTGTGTCTCAATTCGGATACTTCCGTTAGTACACTTACATGCAGTACACTGTGTACACTATGTACTTACTTGTGTAGTGTATTCATTTTGACAGGGTAGTGTTGTCTCAAATCGAACAAGGCTTTTGTGCACTAACTGGAAATGACGATCACAAGCTTTGACCACTTCTTCTTCTTCTTTTTAAATGGCGGATTGCAGCCGGGCGGAGCATTATCGCCAACATTTTACTGCGATTGCCGTGTGCCGAAATATCTGTCAGCTTGTTTGCTCACTTGACTTCAATTTTATTAACAATTAATAAAAATGAACGTGCTTTTACTTTTAGCTGTAACAATCATTTTCATACATTGGTGGTCCTCCCCTTCCGCTACGTAGCCAAAATGGCGACCATTGAGGGTGAGAAGTGTGCAGCGTTCCACACTCACACACGTTTTTACCGTTATGAGTACATGATCCAGGTACTTATAGTGCACTCGGCATATTTCCATTCTTGTCAGTGTGAACGCACTTATGCACTCAAAACAAAGCAAGTGTAAGTACAGATGTACACAAGTTGAGACACAGCATTTGATTTGATTGACTATAGACCTTTTTCATGGCAGACATTTTGACTTGTCAAAGCAGGAAAAGCACATGTGAAACAAATTTCGGTAACTATGGCTCACTTCCTTCAGTAAGCCATGCCAGTGAGCCAGCATACAAGGACCCTGGCTGGAACTATAGCTCATCTAAATGGAATGCAGTCATTCTTCATGTTTAATCAATTACATTAAGTTTCCTGCCATGACATGCAAAAATGTTGGCTGTGAAAATGCTCTATTCTTCCTATGATGTCATCTGTTTGTCCTCATGCTGTTTCCCATTAGCAGGTACTTATTAGTCGTACACACACACACACACACACACACAGTGTGACCTCAGTGTTTCATCACAGTGGCTCTGACCCACATTGGTCGATTATACAGACCCAGTTATCTCTCTACTGGTAGCGTCATATTGTTTCCCTCAACACCGAGACAGCTCAGTAGTCCCTGGCTAACAGACACGGCCCGACATGCGATGGGATCTAATTCCCCACGCTCAGCAACACAAAAATAAATAAGCCTGGCCCCAGGCCACCAAAGGAAGGGTGGAGTGGAGACGGGGATGGTAAGGGGCAAAGATACTCTATCTGTTTAAAACAGACCAGTGGGAAGCTACTGTGTTCACAGATAGACAGGCCACAGCTTTTCATGTTTCCTGAAGCTCAAAGTCATTTTACTGAAGCTTAGAATCAACAGTGTAATGTGAGAAGTCTTGTGGGAGTCTTTTGGAAATCGTTCCTTTATTTAAATATGACTCCATTTAAGATTTGTAGATTTTACATTTTATTAATGTAGTGTAATGATGGTCTTAAAGCAGTAGCCATAGTATTATTACTCCTCTATCAGCAACATTACAAGCCAACACTAGAAAGGGTAACTATGGTAGCTGACCAGACTGCAGATGGAAATTATAGACATTTAACTAAATCTGACACAATTACATCAAAAAAATAAGTATTCATGAAGCCCTGTTCCCATGATAATGATGGCAGTAATTTCTGAAGCAATGCATCTGTGATTTCAGACAAAAGTAGACAAAATACTCACTGGCAAAATTTTATCAGTTGTAGATAGCTAGCGTAACGATTGCTCCATGATTTGGTCGACAGCGTTGTGTCCAGTTGACTTAATAATATATTATAACTTTAGCCTAAACTCTGATAGCATCGAGGAAAGGCTTTCACACGGTGGAGAAATACTACACAGTGGATGTGCCAGTCGTGAACTTAGCTAATTTATTTATTTTATTTTTATTTTTTTGCATAACTTGTAACCCCACAAATGTAACCTAGTTAGTTAATGATAAGCTCCTGGTCCTCGGAAGCAGCGCTCGGTTACTACTGCTAACGTTAATAAGCTAGTTCGACACATGCAGTTTGGTATGCGGAGAAATCCAAAGCTTGACAGGCCTGCCTCGCCTAGTGCATTGTCCCTGATAAATAATTAAATTAAGATGTAGGGCAAGATTTCTGGACCCGGATCAGGTACGACAGAGAAGACCTGCATAGTAAAAGATAGACAAGTTTTAACAAAATAATCAGTGGATACTTCAAAATGCTTAAAGAACCCCTGTAACGTATGTTGAATAAATGTTAATGACTTTAGAAATTTGGTTGAATTGAATCATAAACGTGTTTTCTTTTTTGAGTGTGGTCCTTTGAAACCTTGAAAACCCGGCCACACTTCTCTGACAGGCCAAACAGGCAGGCAGGCATCCTGAAAGGCAGAGCAGGGGAGCCTGTTTGTCCAGCTCCGTCAGCCTGTTAGCGAGACCGCCGTTTTAACCCTGGATGGAGTCCAGATGAGGATTAAACCTCAGTTAGCCTCCGTCAGTCTTTTGTTTGGGTTTTTTGGCAAACAATAAAAGGGGATGAATAGTTTGGCCGACCCGCTTCATGAGCTCAGAGAGAAAATGGTCCAACAAGCCACCCTGATGACTTAATTTTCACTTTTTATTTATATTAAGACGTTGCTATATTGAGCTTTTTAGTTGTCTGCAGTCTAGTTTGTGTTGTAAAGCTACCGTGGGTTATTCTCAGGGCCAAACCGGATGACTTGTTGGGGGTGTTTATGGTCGGTAACGCCCCCCCCTGAGCAGGCAGCTGTCTCTCTGGCCTCCCTCTCCTCACAAGGCCTATCCCATGGTTCCCTCACACCGGGTCGGGAGGCTGGTGGGTGGGAAGGTGGAGTGAGGGTGCGGGGGCTGTCACAGCAGCAGGCATGTGACACAGTTTAGCAGGTTACAACAAGAGCAAGAAAAGAACCAGCAGGTCTGCCTCCTCCTGGTCATAAACAGTAACAACAGGAAACATGAGAAAACTGTCACTATTATCTGTTCAGTGAAGGTGGTGTGGAAGAAAAGTCATTCAAGTGTAAAAATGATATTCTATATGTAAAGATTCTGTATGTTCTATATGTAATATAGCCTTTCTATTTTATCACGAGACACTCTTAAGAATTTATTCAGTTTTCTTTCAATACATTGTCACTTAATCTCCAAACCAATGAAACTACAGTGGATACAAGTTAAAATATACCACCAACTGGCAGGAGAGTAACTAAGTACATGTATTCAAGAGGTGCTTGTATACTTTACCTGGGTATTTTTAATTTATACTTACTTCTAGTGTTGCACATTCAGATTTTATATACAAATCATATGATCTGCTCATAAAATATGATGCAATGCTGTAGATTAAACTACCAAGCAGTATATAAAGTAGTGAAAATTAGCTCCTTCTCGACCAACTTTAACATCAAAATTCATCAGCAAGCACTCTGAAAGGGGAAATTCTGCAAATTGAGTACTTTTGATTTTGATACTTAAAGCTGCTGTAATCAGTATTTTAATATTAACAATATATGTAATTACTACGTATAATGTGAATGGGGTTTCCCACAGAGAATTATCATCCAACTCTGCAGTTCCCCTCAGCTCTACAAAGCATTTTAGCGTCTTTCAGCCCATTGTTTTGGTTTTACGGCCCGCAACTTTTCACTCTCTGTGCTCTCATCAGCATATTTCCCAGATGCTGGCAGCTAAAAAAAGCCATGATAAACCCACTGTACACTATGTGCTCAGCAGCAACAGCAGACAGACAAAGTTAGCAACTAGCTGGTGAACATAGTGGAGCATTTAGCGGCTAAAGAGGCAGGTATTTTGCTCAGGAGTTGGTGGAGAAAACGGAGCTAAGAGAGTGAATATTAGACTCACATTCGCCAGGTGGCCAGAAACACGACTCCAAATGAATGCTAATGTTGATCCATACCTGCTGGATGTGTAAATAGGCACTCATTTGCTAACATGTTTTCCATTTCCATTTTATGTTTACAGCATGTTGCACTGCCCCCCAGTGGCCAAAACAAATGTTTATTGCAGCTTTAAGGACATTGTGTTTTTAATACTGTACTGTTACTTGCATAACATTTTAAATAAAGAAACTTTTACTTGCAATGGAGTATTTTTACACCAAGTTATTGCTACTTGTACTTAGGCAAAGGAGTACCTCTTCCACCATGACTGATTAAAAGAGTTGTTGAGAGGATTTTTTTCAGCATCTACTATGTATTTTTAGGGGCAATTATAAAGTAAGAATTTGACTTTCTGCTCTCTTGGTTCAGATGTCACATACTGTAGAAGTCATATTCTACCTACCGGTATATATAAATAGAGCCAGACGTAAGAAATAGTTCTGTATCAGAAAGTCTCCTAGCCTTCATTTTTACCAGCTCACTCTCTATGGACCAACGCCAAACTATATATCTGATTACATCACATTATTTTCAAATGCAGCAACGTACATGAATTTGTCTTGGGATGTGACAAAAGCACAATCCATTTTTATCTTATCTATTTGTTCATACTTACAACTGCACTCAGTCACTCTATTATTTATTTCTGTCTATACTGTGTATAGGACTATTTTTCTATTTATTTTTATTGTATTTCTATATATGACACTTTTGCTGGCTGCTGCAACGCTAAAAATTTCCCCGCTGTGGGACAATAAAGGCTTATCTTATCTTATCTTATATCAAATATCACAAGTATTTTTACCTTGTATTCACAGTGATTGTTTTCCTGTACTTGCAGCTATCCTTGGTATGTACACGCTGATGAGCAACAAGCAGTACTACGATGCTCTGGGCACCACAGGCACCATCGCCAACACAGAGGGCATCAACAGTACGTATGACATCATTTCATAAACAATTTGATCTTTTTTTAAATTGGTAAAGACATTTTAGAAACTAATATTGAAAGTCATAAGAAGGTAAGACTTTAAAACTATTAAATTATTAAAGTCCAATCAAAAAATCCATAAAATAATGGTCAGATGATGAAATAATGAAGGACTACATGTAACTACTCAGTATGATGTATGATATCACTTTACCTGGGGGTGAACAAACACAGTAACTAATTATTAAGTAATTAGTAATGAATGAGTGGCTACTAGTTCAGAGCTAATCAGGAACGACTCGTGAAGAAAGTGGTCGTTATTCCGATTCACGGATACTTATGAACTAATCATTACCTAATGATTCATTAATACAGTATCTCCCCGTCTGTTCTCTAGTAACTCATCATTATCTATCTATCTATCTATATAGTCCTCAATTCGGAGTTATTCAGGAACTACTCATTAATGATTCATTAATTATCAGGTTGTTCCTGATTCGTTCCTCCCTGGTTCCTTAGTAACGACTGATATTTTTGTGTACCGTATTGTAAAGTGTGACCCTTACTTCTTCTTTTGATTAGATATTTCCTTATTTCAATCATAATTTTGCGTTCAGACTGTATTTTATTTAGGAAGGTATCATAAAAAGCATTGTTTCGGTATCAGTACTGGTATCAAAAGTTTCAAATAATACACTGTGCCTTAAATGTGCTGAAAAGGAACTGATAAGAAGTTGCTTTATATTAACTACATGAAGAGAAAAAAAATCAAAGGCAATCAAAGCGTAATTTTGTTGTTGTTTTCTTATCTTTGACATTATGTCTGTGTCATTTAAATGAAGGAAGTTTCAGAGAGGATATGTTCTTAAAGTTTACATACCCATGACAAGATATTTCTTTTAGATGTACTGTAGCCAACGTAACATATCGTATGTCACTACGCCACTCTGTAGCCCAAGCCGCGATGTTGTCTCTCCTTCAGGTGTAGTGAAAGCAGATCCATTCAAGATCTTCCCCGACGAGCCGCCCAACACCACCAACGTGGAGGAAACCCTGGAGAGAATCCACAACAACGACAGCAGCCTGACTGAAGTCAACCTCAACAACATCAAGGTCAGCTGAACGTGAAAAAGCAGTGATATTAACAGGTTTGAGTGTATTGCTTCAGTTCATCAGAAATACAAATATCAGCTTCTGCATCAAAGTGAACCATGCAGCTGAACTTTACAGATTTCCCAAATCTCTTTCCAAACCTACAGTTTTGCTTTCTGCTGTTGACAGTCTCTCTGAAAGTGACTCTCTACCATGAGCAACGACAACACTACACAAGATGATTTTCCTTATTAACAAATATTCATAGTGGCTCAAATTCAGCTGGAGTGCAAATCCTCCACACCCATGAGCTTCAGCAGTACTTGGTTGAGAACCCGACCTCGTAAAGGTAACGTCCCTCTGTCTGTGCTGCAGGACATTCCCATCCCAACACTCAAAGAGATCTTTGAGGCGATGAAGGGAAACTCTCACGTGGAGTTTCTGAGCATCGCTGCGACCCGTAGCAACGACCCTGTGGCCTATGTGAGTACAAAATGAAATGACGCTGATTTTTCATTGCAGCAGGACAGCTGACAAATGCCACGTTTTCTATTGTTTTGGTTTTCATTTCTTTTTATATTCTTAGAGCCACTGATGTCATACATAGATATTTAAACCTTGCACGTAGATACTTTTCTGCATCTTTTCAATTTATGCCATTTAGTTCCCTTAAGCATGGCATTGCCAATACTGAAGTTGCAGTAAGAATTTGATTTCATATTCACTATTTGTTGGGTTCTCTACAAATAAAAGGATGGCAATATTCTGTCAGGTATTCAAATACATGGGGAGGGGGTTTTCTAAGTAACTTGAAGTTCTCAGTTTCTTAGTTCAATAGGCAACATTTGGGAGATTCAAGGTTTTCACTTGGCAATAAAAATGTTTTCCAAAGGTCACAAAGCAGGAGTAGGCAAGTATGAACGTGATCATTTTGTGTGTGTGTGTGTGTGTGTGTCAGGCATGTGCTGAGATGCTGCAGGAGAACACCAGCTTGCAGAGTCTTAATATCGAGTCCAACTTCATCACGGCAGACGGCATGATGGCAATCATCAAAGCTATGGCCAACAATGCCACACTGGTGGAGTTAAAGATTGACAACCAGGTCTGAAACACTGCAGTGACTGATGGGGGACAAATAAGCAACATATCAGATTTAATGTGTTTTGAGTTGTAACACTTGTACTCCTGTACCATGTGTTAGTTAGGCATTGTAGGAACTTTTTTGCTCATCTTGTCAGAGCCAGTGTCACTTTCCTGAAGGGGTCGAGATCTCTTTTTGAATGAGCTGCTTCTCCTTTTCTCTCCGGTACAGAGGCAGAAGTTGGGAGACTCAGTTGAGATGGAGATCGCGTCCATGTTGGAGAACAACTCCAGCATCCTAAAATTTGGCTACCACTTCACCCAGCAGGGCCCCCGCACCAGAGCTGCCATGGCTATCACACGAAACAACGACATGAGTGAGAAACGCTCCGACCTCACGCTCAGAAAATCATTCTAAATGTCCATCTAGAATTATGGAAAGATTGGAGTAAATATTTAAGATGCACTGGGCGAGATTAGTGTGTAAAATCCAGCTGAAATCAAAATTTGGGGAAGAGCAGCTGCCATTTTGAGCCACTGATGTGTGAAGATGCCAGGTGTCATAAGATTTAAATGAAGACTAAAATACAGATTTTTGGGCTCAACTTTTAGAGCTAATAAAAATCTTGAGCAACCATCTTTTTGACTGTTATTTTTTTCTAATCTCATCTTTCTTCTCTCTGCAGTTCGCCAGCAAAGATTAAGATGAAAGCAACAAGGAGCAGACAGAAGAACAACCACTTCAGCCCCTTGGAGCCTGCAAACAGACTGCCACAGAGAGCCTCCTGCTAGCTTTCTCAACGTGGTGCCACAGAGCTGAATGAATCCTCCCAAACTGAGCTGGGTCGTTGTGCATGGTGCAGCCCACCTAACAGCCAAGTCGAGCCATTTCATTTCATTTACCGCAGCCAGCTTTTTGTAGACTGCTGAATTCATCATAAAGGCATGTATAGGTCACAAGCAAAATGTGAAGTGTCTTTTTTTTGTGCTTTTAGTTTGCCAACATCATCCCAAACAAAAGGTTAACTCTTTTAAGTTCATGAAAACATTTTCAATGTGGTGCTATCTGTGGGAAGAAAACAAACTGTAAATACTTTAAATAAAAAATATATTCAAGTATTTTGTGTAAATGTTTGGCAAGTTTAATTTGATTGTTTCTACACCTTATCTGGACATGAGTATTTTATATTGGATATATGAATATTATTCTCAACAAATATAGGTTTAAATGCACCAAAGCAGCACACAGTTTGGTGCATTTAAGTATCTACAGCTGAAACTGGACAGAATTGTTCTGCAGAAGCTCAAATGAATTTAATTGTCATATTAATCTGTATTAGATCCAGGGATACTGGACATACAGTCCAAAATCAGATGTTCACAATGTGACAGCTATACTGCACTACTTTGTAAGACTCAACAGGTCAGATCATTGACAAAATCATAACATTATTAATGACTTCATTCTCTACAGTCTATGGTGAACTTTTTGTGATTATATGCCCCCCAAGATTGACGTATACTGCAGCATTTTAGGGATGAACCCTTCATGTAAAGCATCACAGCACTTTAATCCCTTAAAGTTTCTCTTGATCCTGACTTCCCTCAAGCACCTGAGCTATTTTTACCCCTCAAAGCCTGATGGGAAACGTAACCTAGTCCACTGGGCTTGAGTTACCTTGTTCCAAATATAAGGAACCAACTTTAAGAGGGCTGCACCCACAGAGATTTATGAACAGAAACAGCTGCTAACCTCTGAGGATTTTGACAGCATTGCTGGGGTTCCTGCACTACCTCCCCTCATTTCTTTAACCTATTTCCTCATTTCTTTAAAGTGCTGGCCAAATGTCAAGTTTGACATGACCACTGAGCAGAAAACTGATTTTTAGACTTCTCAAAGGTTACATTTTTAAAGTCATGCAGGCTGCACAGACATTTGGCATCTTAACATGATTTAAAGTCAGTGTTGCCTCGCCAGAATCTATTCCGAGGGTTTGATCGTTGTTTGACAGTAAAACACAGGTGTATTTTTGGATTGTCATGCTGGGTGCCATGAATGCTGTGACAGACGTATTTACCATATTGTGTTTCATTTGTTTTTGTCAAATTTGCGTCAGAGGACTGTCTAAGTCGTAATACTGAACTGGCAGACATGATATTAAAGGTAATCAGAATTAAACATCCATTAATTTGTCTTCAAAGCATTTTACAGGTGTTTACATGTCATACTGGCAAGTCTTCACAACGAGCAAGAAAGATCTTCATATAAGATATAATAAGTGCCTCCCCATGTGGCGATGACGCTCTGAGCTCCAAAATAATGAAGTGAGCGTCCTTTTGACACATATTAGCGGTGTCATCAGAAACTAACTCATGTTAAGTCCCTCTGCCCCCTCCCACTGACCCAGATGGTGTTATCCAATTTATACCAACTGTGCTGAACGAACACCCTGGGAAGAATGCTAACCGGTGGCTTCACTACCCAGATTAGCACCAATACAGCCTATCTGCTGCTGATTTATAGTAAAGCTGACTGAGGATTAGTCCTACCAGAGGGGAGATGGAACTCAATTGAAAGGGGTAACATAGACAACAAAGAACGACGGAAATAGTCTCCATCATTCTGTAGGCTACAAGAGACATTCAGCTGAAAAGTCAGGTGTGTTCAGCTTTCAGTGCTGCTCTTCTGATCCTGAAGGGTCCATGAACAAGACGTAAGGCTGATGTTGGGGAGGATAACATGGTCCAGTCAGTGTGTAACACCGTTTAAAGTTAAATTTTACGCAAACTGTCTGTTGCAAACATCCTTCACACACACGACTTCCTGATTCTACTTTGATCTGTATTTGCCGTAGTTGTGCACACACAGTTTTCCTGTGCAATGAGTGATTATTACTGACATTTTGGGTGAACTCGCTTTCAGTTTTACCTCCAAATAAAGTGCTTTAGATAATCTGAAAGAACTGTTGGGACTGCATTGTAGCGATGTCTCCGTGTTCTCAGATCTCAGCAATATACTTTGGTGAATACAGTGTTATCATAACCTATAAGATTATGGCCAAAACTATGAAAATAATGCCAAAGTAGTAAAGAATTATCTTTTAATGCCTTCCAGATAATTAGGACACAACCATGTTTGGAGTTTTTGTAAGTGGACACTGAGAAAAACACCACTGCCAGTCTTGTTTGAAAATTGTATTCTCTCTTGAAATCTTTATGTTTTAAAGTTTGCCTGATGTTCAGTGTAGTAACAGAAACAGTAACAAACATTTTCAGCAAGTTAGAGTAACAGGAATTTGATTTTTTTTTTTTTTTAAATACAAGGACATGTTTAAATTTTTTCTGACATTTACTGTTTAGTCTGATTCCGTAAATTGTATGTTATGATATAAAAGCATCAACAGTTGTAGCTGATGATCACTTGTGACTAGCAGTCTGAAGTGAGTCCCAAGATTACACAGATGCTGTAGAATTAACACAGGAAAACCATGGAATTCAATGAAAGGTTGATGGATGATACAAATCTGTTTAAGAAAGTCCTTGCATGTGGAGCTCCGGCTGTTACAAACAGCACTGTGGCTTCTGAATGTACCACTGTGGTACAAGTTCATCTGTGTTTCCCCACAGTTAGTCCTTTGTAGGTAGGGGGGCAAGCGAAGGAGGCTCCTCCTCATCAGAATCAAACTCCACATTCTCATCTTTAACCCACTGGCCACTCCGGTCTCGCAACCACCCCTCACTAAGAAATAGACAAAGCAAGATGAAGTGCACTGAAAACCATGAGGTTGGTACAGTCAAATATACTGAACTGACATCTAAAACTGTTCTGTACCTTTTCAGTTTGAGGTAGTGCTCCAGCTCTCTCCTCCTCTGGGCTGTTATAGGCTCTGCCTCCTGTGTCACTGCAGCCTGAGATCCTTTTATGTCTCCTGATGGATGTGATCCTTCACTGGCTACAGAAGATAAAACGGTTAAAGCCCAATCGGGGCTTTGAACACAAAATCTGGAAATAAAAGAGTTCCTATGACAGACTTTTACCTGCTGTGCAGCCACTAGAACTGCTTTGTGATAAATTGTTTGAAACTTCAGTTTTCCGACATGTGTTTTCTTGTTCAGATGCCGTTTTCCTGGAAGAGCTGTCACTGGAATCTGAGCCCTTTTCATGTTTCGTACTTAAAAATAATGACAGATTTATGTTTAAAATTGTGTTTTTTTCCTTTATTCCTTTTCTGAGATTTCAAATATAAGTAGAAGTTTGTATATTAAATAACCATCTCTCTCACCTGGTTTTTCTATGGCAGCTGTTGTACGGTACAGTCGACAATAAAGCGTGATGTGTAAGCTTCCGTGTTTGTGCCAGTAAAGGGGCTGAACAGGACGGTTCCTAAAAACACCACAAAACACTGCATGTGGAATAGTAGAACTACTAAATGCTCTGTCAAGCCTTGTTTATCTTTTCCACAACAGACAAAAACTTTAAATCGGTCATCAGGACACAATTTGTCAGGGTCATATGGTAGTCACAGGGGTGCCACACAATCAAAGAAGTCTTTGACTGAGACTGAGACTCATGTAATTCTCCAACGACGATTCACCTTCTGAAACAACAGAAACAACTTTTCTGTACAACTAAGAGAGTCTGAACATTTTTCAACTTGACAGAGCAAAAACAACTTCTGACCGTCACCGTTACAGTTACCGACCTGTCTTCTGTCTTCAGCCTGGACGTAGTTTTCATGCTGCCTTTTTGTTATTTCATTCTTCAACTGTGCTTTCTTGCCATAGAATGATTTTAATCCTGAAGAAATACGACACAAAAAAGAACAATTGACACTATACATACACACACACACACACACACACACACACACACACACACACGTGAGACAATATACATTTGTCAATCACCAGAACATTTGCCATACCATTTATACTATAATGCTATCCCTTCAATATCTCTGCTTGCATTATGCCACTGTGGGCAATGTTGCCAGTCAATGACCCAGACAAGTAAAACCATTATTTTGCTCAAGAGCAAAAATCTGGGAGCTAAATGATCGAAATAAAAATCACGTGTAGGTGTCCGAGAGCATCAAATGCGTCACCCTCCAGGTGCCTCTTTCCGTTTCTGTGGACTGTCAGCACGTCGGCGGTGTCAAACACGGGTCGGTGGGAGCACACAAGGCAGGCGTATCTGGAAACGGAAAGAACGGGTTGAACTTCAGCTACACGCATCGCTGCGCGTCAGGAGCTCCTCTGGCAGTCCATCCCACCTTCCATTTTTCACAAGGGCCGCTTCATCTTCTGGAATAAACCCGGACAGAAGATCTGCCACGCGCCGTTTCTGAAACGCAAAAAAAAAATAAATAAATAATAATCTCGGCCAAAGTCTCTGCTAGAAAAGATTAACAAAAATAAACGGTTACCTTCAGGATGTTCAGCTGACTGTTGTCATCGCCTTCCCTTTTAAAAGACATTATTGTTACTGCTGATGACCTGAAAACTTAGTCTATATCAGTAACAGGTTAGCTGGCTGGCTAGCTACCTCCTGCTGCCTCCTGATAGCAATGTTGCGTTCCCGGTCAAAGGAGGAAATAGGAAATAAGAGCTTCCTGTTTGAAAATACCGTTCCGCTCAGTTTTTAGGCGGTAAATTGTTTTGACATCAGAGTTTGGCAACTGTCACCAATTTCTAGTTGTTTCTCTAAATCGGAGAGTACGTACAGCCATTACAACGTAATGACTAGGCAAAGCCACTTGCTACATCTTGCATTGGCTTTGTTTGGAAACGTTAGATGTACCTTAAAACATTAGCTCCAACACATATATACACGTCTAAGTGTGTCTAACGCTCAGAAGACAGTAAAACAAGCAGAGATTTCCAGTCACTGCGTGACAATGGATTAATTCTGTTTCTAACCACTGACTGCACATAAGGCTTCATTTCCCCCCGTTTATTCCAGTTGTTCTGAACGCAGCGCCTGTGACGAATCATGGGACCAGCCACGCAACACGGCAGCCATGGCAACAGACGTGAAAACGTTAACGGCCGCAACTTTTCAAGCGTTTGCTTGAGAGACGAGGTAGGTTAAACCTGTATACAGGTGCGTTAATTGTTATTGGCCGCGGGCAGAGGTTCAACAGGTGACCTTGGCAAGAACGAGGGCCAACGTGAATTGGCAAAGTTGGCGACTTAGCTTAGCTGGCAGGCTAACTGAACGGACACGTAGGCTGAGCAGGCCGCGTCCCCGCGATGTGAACAACACGAGAGTTTGCCGGGTAACCGTAATTCCGCCGGCCAAGTGGTTCACGGCTATGTCCGGGGAGCGAGCGCCTTTGCCAGCCGGGGGGAACGGCCTGCTCCGCGGGAGCCGTGCGAGGTCTTACGGCAGTCTGGTCCGGTCTCCGCTCTCTCCGGTCCGCCAGAGACGCGTTGAACACAAAATTCAGCCAGGAGAAACACTGCAAGGCCTGGCTCTGAAATACGGAGTGTCTGTAAGTATTAGTTACTCCTGAAACTATTTCCATTTCTTTATTGTTTGTTCAGCTATTCATTTTACGCCGATATTAGAAATTACATCGTGCCTCCCCATGCAATGTAACTTTGTGAAATATTTGGATATACAAAATAAACATTTAATGTTATTTGTTTAAAACACTATATGTATGTACAGTACATTTTATTGTAGTCTTTTGCATTTAAGTAGTATTTTTATCTTGGCTATTGCACTTGTTTGTACAATTATAACAACATAATTGTACTAACTAAATGGTTCAGTAAAGTAAAGTTGATAATGAATCAAGCAAAAGTCACAAGCAGTACAGCACTTTAATTAAATTATTTATTCAGTTGTTGCCAGTTAGCATGCTGAAGAAGGGCGTCTGCCTGCAAAGTCCATCCTTGGACGGACAATTGAACTTTAGTCAAGCTTAAAACACATTTACAGAAGGCTGACAAGGTAATCTTCTCTTACAGATGGAGCAAATCAAAAGAGCAAACAGGATGTACACCAATGACTCGATATTCCTGAAGAAGTCATTGTCAATCCCTGTGCTGGCAGACCTGGACCACTGTACTAATGGGGTGGATTTGGTTTTGGAGGACAGTGAAGAAGACGCTGCTGCGAAAAAGCAAGATGACGGCACAGAAAGGGCGTCAGACCTTACTCCAGTGGATTATTTGAAAAGGCTGGATATCTTGATAAGTCATTCCAAGCAGGCTGCTGTCAAAGGATGCCATGATGCAGAGAAAAGGTATGTCTGCATGGCTGTCACAGTCATGCTCCACGTTTGTGGTGTGACCATAGACATACAATCTATGAGTGTGACACAGTATTGCCATTTAAGTTGCTTCTGTGCTGCAGTTTGGCGTTCCAAGTCTTAATATATTTCATATATAGCATAACACCATTTATTTTTATGTCACTCCCAAAGACCAGCTAGTTGGTGGTGGTTATGGACATGGTTTTCACCAGGTTGACCTATAAAAGTATTGCTGTACCGACAGTATATAAGCCTGCCTTCCTATATGTCAGTGTGCAATTTCCACCATTCATGAAAAACCTTAGCTTATAAATTATGCTCATGTGCAGTTTGCATTACAAAAATACATTTTAGGGGGAATGTAATGCCACCAAGATTACTTTTTAAACATTTCATATTGAACACTGTATCTGCAAAATGTTTACGTGCAATGTATTTTGCAAATACTGTATGTTCAGGTTGGTCCACTTGGTGAGGTATAGAAAATACCGTGGTAACGGCCAAATATAGGAATTTTGATGCTGACTTCTGGTGTGAGACTCTACATGAACTTAGGTCTCCAAGTCAAACACCTAATACACCCATCCATCTCCCTTGTGAACGACTTCCTGCTTTGGCACCAAATGTTGCGATTGAAAATAGAATTGTCAATACACATTAGTTGCATATGAATGTAATTCATAGGAAACCTGTTGACATTTTAGCACGACTCACGCTCTTATCTTCTCATCTGTTTATTCTTCACAGGGTTGCCGCCCTAGAAGCAGCTTGCACCAGCAGGATATCAGACTGGCGGCCGCTTACAAGGTCGCAGAGTGTCATTTCATCTTCCAGAATGCAGCAGCAGCAGGCAGCACATGGGGCAGTGCCCCTAACTATCACCAAACTCACCAAGAAGCTGAGAGACAGGGAAGATGAGATATTCCAGCTGTGACATGTTATTTCTGCTGTCTCACTCTGATCATTAAAGAAACTTTCCCAGAAAGCCACGGCAGGGTTCGGCCTCCAGGATAATAGAGCATTACAGATAAAGGAATAGATCTCCGGTGATCCTCCTGCTGCTGTATGGATGTGGAGCTTCTTATGACAAGTCTTTTCATATTGCCATTTAATATAGACCTTATAATGGGAAATTACACTGTCTTTTAACAGGTTTTTAAAATGAATATTGCACTTGTGTAGCCTTATTTATTTCTTAAGACATACTGTAGATTATGAAAGGCTTCATATGGCCCATAGCTGTGTTTGGCTTGTTTTCACATGCAGGAAAGAGTGTGCAGAGTGTGAAATGTTAAAAATAAGAACAAGAAAAACAAGTCACGTGTGGGTTTAGTCTATTTAACAAATGGTTTGTGTGTAATGCTACCTCACAGCCTGATAATGCAAAGTTGGCCAAGTTTTCTGACTAAAGCCTTTAGGCATGGTGTGTACAGTATATAAATGATGTTCACTGTAATATTAAGAGCACAAAATTGCTCATAAATTGATCTCTGTCTGCCACTGCTGAAGAATTTAAACTGATATGTCTTTAGAATATATTTTGAAAGCAATGTTTTTATTTGTTATGGGCATATTTTTTAAAGTTCATATACGTTTTGTATAGTTCATTTTAGAATTTAAAAACATGTTTTTATCCCATATTTAGGTTCAGGTCTAAATACATATACAGTATGTTTGTCCACACGTCTTACAAGGTTGAGCTCTCTTGGCCCTAAGGCAACTCCAGAAACTGTTGACTCTCATTAGCACTTGATCTTTAAACAGAGCTTTCTGTAACTTAATAGTTTAACTGACTTTTCTCCACATTATTGCTTACACAAAGAAGAAAATGTTTTAGCAGCTAAATGCTAAATTACAATATTTGACTATTCTATAAGGTGGAATGTCCAGTTGGGGCTTGATTTTTTTTTTTCTTCCTCTTGTCTGTATATAATAAATGTCATTGTAATGTAAAACCAAAGAATAACACTTGTGGTTCAATCTTGAGAAAAACATGAATTATAGGATTAACATTCAAGCTCTTTCAGTCAACACCATTTAAGAGTCAGTCTTTTTGTTGGTACTTCTAAACATGTTTTGAAGCTGAGACTATAAAGTGTTGGTTAAAGTAATTGTCCACTGTTGGGTTGTTTGCTTTATTATCGGCTGCATTGTCTTCCAATCGCCTCAGTACATTGAGTTGTTGAAGCATCATCGTGACCACCAGATGGCAGTGCTGTATTACAGTGGCATTGTTCCCTATCCTCTTTATGCAATCTGTCCAGCTGTTTAAACTCCTCCTCTTCGGAAAACATAACATCAGTAGCTCTGAATGAAACATTTCAAGGTCTCAAAAATTAAACATTGTGGATGATCATATTCTAATAAAACAGTTGATATAGTATAAACCAGTTTATATTCAAGTTTGGTTTCTGTGAACTTTGTCTCAAAACATATATCACAATTATACAGTATATATCGCCTCACATTAAAAACTTGGAGGAATGACTCAATAATTATTTTTATCCCACATGTTCTTTGAGAACAGTGTGGCAGCAGTTTCTCCAATCACTTTTCTTACATTGCCAGTCCTCAGCAGCAGTAAGACCAATTTTGTCCAACAGTTCTGAGTCTTAAGTGAGTCTGCCTGTAGATCTCCCAGTGTCTGACTGACATTTTATTGTTTCTATGTCATATTGTCCCGTCCTCCATCAGTTTGTCTAGTCCTTTGCAGATCTTGGTGAGGTTGGGTCGGAAGGGGCCACTGGGGTCGTAAAGTTTGGTCAGGAGGTCTGGGTCGGAGTAATGGTTAAAGACATGGTTGATGCGACCGTGGGATTTAGGTGTGAGGTGGGTGTTGACCAGCTTCAGCAGCAGATCCCTGCAGCTAGTCAGGAGGTCCTCCATCACTGCCTTGTCAAAGGTAAAGTCCACCTGCACCAGTCAGGGGAAATGTAATGTCAGAATGTCATTACTGTGAGGGTTTCGTGCCTTTGTTCATCCTTAATAACTGTATTTGACAAAATACATCATCAAATAGGGGATTTGTGTCTGTGAGCAATATATAAGCAATGTATATACTAACAAACTCGTGTATTACGAATTATTCAAGTCCTATATCAGGATATCTGCACATCCTTAAAAAGAAAAGCATTACTTAAATACTGCTACATACCCTATTTATGTTCTGTCATATGTTATGAAAGCAGAGATGGAAAGAAGTTAAGTAGAGTCATTGAGTGTGTAGTTACACTTAGATAAAATCTTCTTCATAGCAATTTTGAACCACATACTTTACAGGTTGACTCTTGAAAACAATAGAAATCGATATAGTAGTTATGTATTGTTTAGTTAACTAGTGTCCTTACCCCAGTTTGATTTATTAATTGATTTATTTGTGTTAAATTGGAAATGTTCTTGACAGAGTGGAGTACATTCATTTCAGAAAACTGAATAATTAGTTCTGGCTCTCTAAAACCTGCACATGTCCTGTACATTAAAAAGTGAATATGTGAAAACGTACCTCGTAGAAGCTGATAGCCGTCATGGCCCCCTGGTGCAGCTTTTTCTTAAAATCTTGGGCCACTCCCAGCTCTTCTGTGGTGAAACGGTTGTTCCGGAACAGCACGCCAATCTTCACAGCAATCTTGATCAGGTCTTTGATCACCTTCTGGGCCTCACTTTTATTACCCGAGTACTCTTTGGAGACGCGGTACAGTTCATCCAGGATCTCACTGGTGGTGTCGTCAATGAACATTTGGACGGAGCTTTTGGTGGCCATGGAGCTGAGGATCTTCTTCTGCGCCCTCAAGGCCATGTCCTTTGAGCTGAAGGCGTCCATGGTTACCTGAATTGTCAGGGAGAAGGAAAAAGTATTTTGCATTTCAATAACAATGTTGATGAATTGCAATGTTGCTATCCTAATAAACATTTCACTGCTCACGCAATTTTCATATTGTGCCTGGAGACAGACAGTTCAGGATTTGATGCCCATAAATCATCCAACATGAAATAAGTAAACTGCACATAATACTCCTAATCACAGAGGCAAAAAGATTGAACATCTGCAAGTCCAGCTTTCTCTGAGTGGATTGAGACAGTTGGTGTGTATGAGACAGTTGTGTGTCACCCAGAATTTGGATTTGTCTCTTTCTGCAGGTGGAAAAGATTCCCTGTCACTGTTCATACCTGACACCAGATTACAGCTAATCCAGAGCCTCAGTCAATAAAGAACAGGAGTAGATACACTGTTTTCCTTTTATCTCCATCGCATGAATAAAAATAAAAGTGCTAAATGTAAGAGGAGTGTCTTCTGCCAAAAATATTGAAGATATTTATAGACACAGCCTTAAATGAGGAGGAAGAACAACATTTTCACACCTGGTTGCCACCCAGCACAACTTAAGTCTTTTACTGCCAGACAACGAGCAGCTTCAGTGGAGTAGTTGGAGGTTAAGTGCCATGTTCAAGGGCCAACTATTTGTTGTTATGGAGGCCCAGGAGAGCAACACATGTTCACTTCTCTCATCCAAATTTCCCAGATCACCTGGGGATTTGAACTGGCGACCCTCCAGTTATTACTTTCACTCTCTAACCTTCAGTTTGCCACCTATCATACACTATTTTACACACGTCATTGAAGTGCATTTCAGTAACACAACTGTTAACAATTCAAGCTCAAATATTTGGCCATTTATAAAAATCCCCACAGTGCTAAATTAAACAGTGTTAAAAACAAACGCAATTTTGAAACACTGCTTTTGTAATGTTAGTTCCAGTGTTTGTTTTTGTATCTGACATGCACATATGATGCCAAAAGGGAAAAATACCATGGAAGAGACTCCACAGAGGCTTTTAATTTCTCCACTGAGATTTTAACCACACCTAGCATCCATCACAGAGAACCCCCCGGGAGGCCATCAGCATGCATACAACTACAGCTACAAAATCCACTGTTTATCTTTGATTGTCAACACAGTTTGAATTAATTCCTTTTTAATTACGTTTAATTTTCCCCTAATCTCTAACATGAAGGCAGGCAGATGTGGAATGGATCATTCACAGAGGAAAACTACATTTAATTTAGCTGATGTTCTTATTAGAGAAGCGTACAAAGACTGGGCAAGCAAATAAGGTTAAATTTCCACATCAACAAAATAACAAAGATGGAAAGGATCAGAGTAACATGACTCTTACAGTGAACGATGAAGCAAATATGTGTCCTTGTAGAATACTTATGCTTGATAAATAAGTCCTAGTTATTTCTCCAATCCCACAAACACACACATAATGAACAACTTAAGTCTTATTTAACTGCCTAACTCCCACTTCTTTTTAATCCAAAGTATTTGCGATGAGTAAGACAGTCAGCAAAGACATACAGTATCTCCTGCATGCATCAGTGCCACTGAGACAGCTGTGTATCCTCCCCTATGTCCTGTGTGCAGTTTGCTCTTATATTCACACTTGTATAGACACAGAGTAGGCAAACTGTTACTGAGCATCTTTCAGTGTAACCTTCTGCACTAAATCCCTCTTCTGGCCTGTGTGGACAAGTATTTGAGAGGAGCAGGTAGGCTGCATAGCTGAGGCAGGTCCATGCCTGCTGTTTCCAGATTGCATCAGTGGTGGGGCAAGAACAGAAAGTGAGCACCCCAAACCCAATGGCTACCTTAATTATTAGCCTGGGGTTTGCCTTTGGGTAAAACAACAGCTACTGTTATTGAAACACGCTGTGCATTAGCAACAGCATATCGTCCGTAAGCAGTCAGTTAAATGACTGCCTGATGGCTGTCTTTCTTTCATGCCTGTTTGTGCTTATTTGACAGCATTATTCAAATGATGATATTCTCATTGTCAGACTCCAGTGATGCACAGTCAGCACAGTCTGCAAACGACTCCACAGCTCACTAATAAATGAAAAAGTAATCCAGTCACATTAACGATCATATCATGCAAATAAGCAGTGCTCGTTGTGACTCTCCCCATCCCTGGTGGTCACCCCAATCCCAGCTGCAACATCCATAATAAGCAAACAGTCGCTTTTATAGGATATCTCACTAGGTTCCATTTTACATGCACAACCATTCATTTTGAACAAGTGTCACATTTCTAATAGCTCGCTTCGTTACAAAAGCTTCGGGTTCCCTGTGGGGAATTAAAGAACATTCATTAGATTAATTTCCCTTAACGGTGATAATGGAAGTGGAGCAGCGTGATAGCTATTTCAGATTCATGCTTCAATCTCATTTATTTGCTAAAAAGGCTACAGGGATTTGAGGGACATGCACAGTGTGTAGTCATCAGCCAGTATTCCACATAGTGAAATGTAACTCCGCAGCTGGAGACGGTTTGCTGCTTGGCTTTTTGTGCATCTGCATTGTTTATTTTATGCAGATCTATCAGTGGGGTTGAGGCCGTTTGGAGAGCGTTGAAACATTTCTGTGTCACAGCAGCACATTGCCATGAAACCACTTTTCTGTAATGGACGTCGTTCAGTCGGTCACATCGAGGACACTTTCAATGTTGAGCATCAATTTTCTGGTACAGACGGATTGAAGAGGGCTTTTAAGCGTCGCTGGTTGTTGACACCCAACAGGGAGTTACTGCATTTAAATGTTCAAGTGTTTGTTGTTTGTGGAATTGACAAGCACCTGTATGCTCTGTGAGACCTAATACTGTCGGAAGAACAAAATGAAGAATAACAGAGCACAGGTGGAGCTACCACAGTAGGGATGGTCATACTTTGTTTCAGAGTTACTCTAATAGCCAGGCGGTGAAGAATCTTTAAAGGACCAGTTTGTAAGATTTAGTGGTATCTAGCAGTGAGGTTGCAGATTGCAACCAACTGATAACCCCTCCGCTCACCATCCCCTTCCAAGTGGGTAGGAGAACCTATGGTGGCCGCGAAACTCGCAAAAAACACGAAAGGCCTTCTCTAGAACCAGTGTTGGGTTTCCCCATTTCTGGGTTACTGTAGAAACATGGCGATGCAACATGGCGGGCTCCGTGGAAGAGGACCCTCTCCCTCTGTAGATATAAAGGGCTCATTCTAAGCTAACGAAAACACAACAATTCTTATTTTCAAGTGATTATACACTAACGAAAACATACTTGTAAATATTATATTCCATTTCTGCCAATAGATCCCCCTAAATCTCACACACTGGTCCTTTAAACGTTAGGTTAATGGACAGTCAAAGAGAGTGCTGATTGGTGGAGCCATCCAGACAGGCAGGAGAGGTAAATATTTAGCATTCCTGAGATGACTCCAGCATTGAGCCTCAGTGTTTGTGTACATGTATGAACTTGTGCGCACATTGATGTGCATTTTTGAGTAAAAGTGGTTCCCAGTTATTTTTGCATTCAGGTATTTTTGGGGTATAAAAGAATGTGTTGGATCTTTTGTGTGTATTTGTGTGCTTGTGTCCTTGTCCCATCCAGTATGTGTGTGTTTATGTAATTGTGAAGATAAATCCTCTCACAGGGCTTAGAGGGGATTCATGAAGCCCCTTTTGATTCAGCTGATCAAAATGTGCCTTGTAATGTTATTAGAGAGCAGCAGTGCCTCGTTACTATAAGCTCGACAGATAGACATCCTCACTGGCTTTCACCAGGCTTGGGGCTGGGTGTACTGAGTTGTAGCTGGTGAGACTGAGAGGACGGGGTTAGGTCTATTTTGCAGCCTTTGATCAGACTGAACAATGAGAAAGTTGCAGGAAAAAAAACACAGCAAAGCCATACCACTCAATCAGATGAAAACAAGGAGGCAATTGTTGGAAGGTCAACACTGATTTACAAGGGTGGTTATAGAAACTTATTTTCTCCTGGTGATGAACCAAAGAGGATTAAACACTAACAGTAAAACAGGACTTCTGTGTCTTAGACAGCAGCTTTCTGTGCAAGATGAGTCTTGTGCCAGGATGAAGTGTCACTTCCGCTGTGTGTTTTGAACTGGGGGCCACAGGGCTGAAGGATGTCGATGTGTAGATCTTGCTTTTAACTTTAACTTCTTGTGTGATTTGTAACTCTGTTATCTTACTTCAGTGGCACATTTAATTATTTATGCAAGTTTGTAAGGATTAAGTTGGTTTCATATTTAGTTATATTTCTCCAGAAACCTTTTAGTAACAGACAAGAAAGCATTTTGAAATCCTTTTGCATTTTGAAAAAGCACATATTGCTGTTTCTCTTTCAACATTGCACAATTCTTCTGAATTGTCATTGCTCAACCCTAGCACCCTTTTACAAAGCCTCAAAAGGGAAGCGAAACAGACAGCAGTTGGCTAAACGGCCGGGTGTCATCAGCAGAGGCCCACAGGTTGTACTTGTCCCTCGTTTCTGCACCGCAATGTGAATGACATTGCACCCTTTCACTGTCTTTTTCTCTGTCTGCGAGTGCTTTAAATCAAAGTAGGCCAGTGAAGGAGGGAAAGTCCACTGCCTCGAGTTTTGAGTTGAGCAACTCCCAGCATGTGCAAACAAAAGTGTGAGCTCTACATCTGTTCATGTCACTGTACTTGTTCCAGCATGACTGTGAGCGTACATGCATATCTCCCAACTTGCGCTCAAGATGGGGAAGTGGACAGAAGCCACACAGTTTGTTCCAATCATCCCTCTACTCAGTCTGTCTCTTCTGGGTGCCAACAATGAATACTAAATTTTCCAAGAACAAAAAAAGGAGATATAACACTAATCTGGGCCCAGAGGATTTTTTTCTTACTGGCACATGAACACGGCAGAAGTGTCTTACCTGTGAGTGTGTGTGTGCTGAGTCCCCCTCCCTCCTGGTCTGTGTCAGATATCTCTCTCTCCCTCTGCTCTGTCTCAGGTTGACAGCCCAGGCCAGTTGATTTAATGAGATCCCTTCATCTTCACCACAACCAGAACCAAAAACCCAAAAAACAGTCCTCCTGCAGCACTTCTGTCAGTGCTGCCACCCTGTCTTAAGATAATGTTGAGTTGTACTTCCTTGAGGAACTAAATTGCTATGACACACCCCTCAGTGTCTCTCTCTCTCTCTCTCTCTCTCTCTCTCTCTCTAGCTTCTCTGTATCTTCAGTTTCCCTCTGAAATTCAAATTCAAACTCTTCAAAGCCGCTGTATTTCTCTCTTGCCCTCGCTCATCACACCTGGGCACTCTTTCTGAATGTGTCCGTCTCTCCCCCTCCTCCTCTCCCTGCTTCTCTCTGTATTGCTGACGTTGTGCCTCTGCTTGTTCTGACAAGTGAAAACCCCAGAAAGAATTCAGCAATAATCCAGTGATGCAGCCAGTTGAAAAGGGAGTGGCTTAACCCCTTTTTTTGTGTTTACCTTCGCTGGAATGCAGCTCCTGTCAGTGTCGCTGAGCTCCATGACCCTCCCTGTGTGTCTCTTATTCAAGGTAGAATCAAAACAATGAGTAGCCAGGAGCGTGTCACACAGTCTGACACACATGCACACAGTCTCCGCTCACTGACTGTACTGAAACTAAACAATTTAACCAATCTGTGGCACTTTTGATATAAAGTTTATGGTTAAACGCTACGTTATAACGCTGTTTCAACATGATGCAATACTTTTATCCTGCTCTCTGCACCAGTGCCTTTCAAATCTGCCTTATCTGCCTCATATCTGCGTGTAATGCTATATTTTGTTGTCCTTTGAATGTTTAGTCTCTTGTGTTGTTTTAAAGTCACAGAACAATTGTCATATGCGCTTAATAACACTTCTTTCAAGACTGATTGTCTTGACTGATTTATGCCTTATCTTTTCTGTGGGTACTTAAATGTTTTCAGCCTTTTGTGGGGCGGGGTTTACACTTTAGATGTGTATATTGTGTGTGTATTTATGATGTTAAGTTTGGTCCTGAAGCGATTATATTTTATTCTGTATTTTTAGAAGTTAAAATGACAAGTAAACTCAACTTGAACTTGAACTAACTGCACATAAAACTAGCCACTTGGCTAAATCTGGCACATTGACATTAAAGTGATGTGAATGCGTGTACTTTGTCCCTGATGGTGAAAAATACCCTTCATAAAGTAATTTCCCCTCGAGTGGTGAGTTTCATTATAGTCACAGCATAGGCTAATAAAATCCGAAGGCCAGCATCACTCATGAATGAAGCTTTGTTTGAGCTGGTTGCCATAAAACCTGTCAGCCTTTTAAAGTCTAATTTGATTGATTGAAATGGAAATACAGATGAAGATAACATAGGATATAATCCAGAGTAACCAATATTGAGCCTGGTATTGTTCACAACAGAGCAATCAGTCTTGGCAACTACTGCAAACTTGACCGCAGGTCTCAAGTCATGAATTCAGCGATTCTTTTAGAATCAGGAAGTGTCTCCTGCTTCTAACGCTGTTTGTTTATCTGTAGGTTTATCTGAATGGCAACCAGCTGTGCTGAAGGGCTGTTGGCTGAAGCTAACCAATGAACTCTCGCAAATGTTAATTGTTGTAAGATGTCGGGGTTAAAGGTCATGCTGAGACCCAGCTGGACTAAGAGGAGTGCCTGGACAGGATACCAGCCCACCAGTGTGCGGTGTAAACCGAAACACACCTGCCTCTTTGTTTTGCTTCCCACGCAGCCCTTCTGCAAGAAATTAACTAAAGTAAAGTCATGGTAAACTTTGCAACTGCAGAATGAGGTCTGTCACCGTGGCAACAGACAGGAAGTAGTGCTTAAGCGGTTTCCTGATAGCTTCCTCTTTATCATGTAATGACATCTCACAAGGAAACATCAGCAGGGAGCACTCAGCTGAATATTTGTGTGCATGAGTGTGCACACTTGCATGTGTTTGTGCGTATAAGTGAGAGTAGCGTGTGTGAAGGAGCACACTCGTCCTGAAATGATCCCTTACCCGTCTCACCTTCGTACTGTACACATCTTACACACTTGCCTCTTTTGGTTATGAGACAATAAGAGGAACTTCAATTATGTCACTTATCTTTCATTAAGAGATCACATGGACCTTCAGCCTCCAACCTTACACACACACACACACACACACATACAGTCACTCACATAATGGCAGTGTGTTATCACCAGATGACTAATACAGGAATAACTGACCTCATAACCACTGAGGTCAGGGAATTGCGCCTGAAGATTTGGAGCCTGAATTGGATGGAGGATTTGGCGAGCTTAGGTGCTTTCTGTGCTCGTGCTGTCTTTCCACTTGCAGCGTTATAAGATAGATGGTGAGAACAGATGCTGGTTCAGGGGAGGCCAGATATTTAATTTGATCTGTCTGCAGCTAACAGGGATTCACTTTCCCCCCATGGCATGATCAGATATGAAACCCTTCTATCTCACTTGTTTTTTGTTTAGATGTGAAGAACCTCGGGGAACCAGAAAAAGTCCCTGATTTGTTTACTAGTTCATTTATTCATTAACTTGTGGTTATCCTATCACCTCCTATTGGCTATTAAAAGGCATAGCAGTGTCTACAGATGACACTGAAAAAGGATCATTCACTCACATCCTCTCTGCAGTTCTGTGGAACTGTGTGGGCTACTGTACTGTATGTTACAGTGTGATGCTTTTTCTTTGTTTTTGTATTCAAGTGTATACTGGAATTAATTTTCAATTAATTAGTCCAGCAACAGAAAATACATTGTGATGATGGATTTGTTGAATGTATCGATCAAGAGAAATGCAAAATATTTGCTACTTTTCTCTGTTTTGTATGATTGTATGTTGAATAACTCTGTGTTTTGGACTGTTGGCCGGACAAAACAAGACATTTGAAGAGGAAGGACATTGTGATGGGCAATTTTTTACTATTTTCTGACATTTTGTTGAATACATTAATTGAAATAAATAATCAATATTTAAATGACAATGGTAATAAGTGTCAAAATGTTGAAACCTTTTTCTGTAATGCTTTATTTCACGGGTTTGCAATTTCAGAATAATTTCCTAAAAAGTTTTGTGGAGAGAACTATGTTATTTGGCAGTAATTATAGGGCAAATATGGTATTCAAGTGGTAGACTGATAATTAATTAATTCCAATAATTGCTGTTGTAACCTAGATAATCTTTTAGCTAATGCAGTCCACAGCTGGTTACTTGACATGGCAGAGATGCAAACTTTGTCTAAAGATAAGCATACAGTTCAACACATATGGGTAAAGTTTCTCATAATAAATGGATAATGAATTAATTTTTTCCCTATAATTAGTATCAAATGACATTTCTTCTTTCCAGAAAACTTCCTAGGATATTATTAAGAAACTATAACCCTGTAAAATGAGGCATTTTTTGATGCTACACACCAGCCACAAGCCAAAAACAGGTGAATTTTGGTTGCACCTGCAAGTGGCAGGTCAATGGTTTTTTAAACCACCAACCACTTGAACCCAGTAGATGAGTATGAGTGTCAAGACCTAAATACAAATAAATGAAAACATGACAGTTTTGGTGGCTGTACATACAGTTTTATATAAATAAACGGTATCATACAGTGAACAAATGCAGTCAGTTACATACAGAAAGTAGAACGAGAACTCAGTTGTGAAGGTCTAGCCAAATGCCTACTGAATTACCATATGCCTAGTTTAAACAAAATAAAATACAACCTCTGTCTGTCTACTCTCAGTGAATTTAATGAAGCATCCATAGAATTAGTTTTTCTGTTTCGGTGGAAGCTCCCGCCTCAGTTAAAAACCGTGTAAGCCCTGTCACAAAATGGCTTAATTTGTTGTCATACATTTTAACAGGAGCAGTAATAGCAGTGACTTCACGAATGGCTTGTGGAGCTGTACAATAATACAGCAAATAGCATAAAGAAAATCAGAATAAAGTCGTTGTCATGGCTGTCATTACCTGTAGTACAATTTTGAAGTTCTCTGTTTCTCTCTGCATGTGTTGTTTGTGACATTGTACTTCCTTTTTTGTTTTTGTTTTTTTGAAACAGTCGACATAAGGAAAGGCATGTTGTGAAACCTGTATTCAGGGTGTTGATATAACTGATCTTAAAAAAAGTACTTTCCCAATTTCTATACAAGACAAATTCTTTGATGCATGAAATCAGTGAAACAAAGGAACAACATACTATTGTTCACTTTGAGTGCAGAGGGGTTTTTTTTTTGTTAAGTAATCAAGATTAACAGCACCAAGTATCAAGTACTTGCCTTACATGTTGCACA
This sequence comes from Macquaria australasica, assembly GCA_005408345.1. Taxonomy (NCBI): domain Eukaryota; kingdom Metazoa; phylum Chordata; class Actinopteri; order Centrarchiformes; family Percichthyidae; genus Macquaria; species Macquaria australasica. The sequence continues at coordinate 1,393,941 of SEMN01000047.1, read as the reverse complement.
AACTTTACTTCAATACAAGTGGACTTTAGTGGGAAATTAGTTAGTTTAAAAGTTAAAGTGTTGGTCTCAAAATGTCACAAAAGCCTATATCTCTCACAACCCCTTGGCATGACATGGCATCCAAAATGCGTTAAAATGCAGATCATCAGTAACCATAAATATTAAAAACGTTGAGATGCCTGTTTTGTCTTGCCCCTGATTAAACTTCAATGATATTTTCAGCATCACACCTTTGTCACATGTTGAAGTCGTCTTGTAATCTCACACTACAACCATCTGCTCACAGAATGGAGCAGGCGGCGCTGCGCATGGGCAGGTTGGCGGGCAGCTTGGCGTACTGCTGCCTGAAGCTGTTTTTCTTGTTGTTGAGTAAAGGACCTGGGTTCTCCAGCCCGTCAGCGGGCGGCAAAGACTCCGTCATGGCGTTTCCCTGGGGCACATCCAACTTGGCCCCCTTGTTGTTCTTAGTCTTTTTGGCTTTCTCCTTCTCCTGAGGCTCAGTTGACATGGCGGGGGGCTCGTTGGCGGCCTCTGGTGGGGGCAGGGTGTCCAGGGGGAGATCGCTTGGGCTTGGCTTCCCTTCAGCTTGCTCCTCACTGCTGGTGATGTGCAGGTTGGAGGCCATGCGCTTGGCATTGGTGCTTGTGGAACTAGTGCAGTTACACATTAGTACACATTAGAGTCTCAGTGATTCACAAAATACATTTAAAAAAAAAGACATTGTCTCTAATCATGCTGTCAGAAATCAAACAGTTTTACTTTTGACCCCATGGATGAAAGCTGTAAAAACACTAGTCTCTTGGATCTGAGATGGGGTTTACTCTTGCCAAAAGCTTCTCTTACACTGTAAAAAATCCTTAACTAATCATTTAGCCTAGAATAAAGGTCCTACAATCATATATTTTTTTAAATAAGCAAATAAATGTCCCTTTGAGTGATGTTATTTTACCTATTTTCAATTAAATCAATACATTTTCTAATCATTTTCGAGAACAGTACAATTTTCATGTTACTAGTGCACTTACTTCAAGAGTTTCAAGATACTGACACCCCTTTTCCAAAACAAATCTTGAAACAAGGGAAAGTGCACTGGGAACAAGTGGCTGAATCATTTCTTGTTTAATGAAAAATAAGTCTCAATCACTTGATGTCAGACTAAAGGGACTGTTAAGAGGGAAGGTGTTTTTTGTTGGGCTGTGTTGCCTTTTTTCTCCACCCTGTTTTGTTTTTTGTGGCGCTTCAGTAACCCAAGGGTTGCGCTGCCTCATCTCAGTGAAAATTTTGTTTTTGGTGGTCAGCATGACTCCTTCAAACAAACAAAAGCACCTGAAACAGCCTTTCAGTTTGCTTGCTGTCTGGTGCTGCAGGGGGCAATGAGCACAGCTCTGACTGAAGCAACAGGGGGCATCCTGAGTCCACTCTGTGTAGAGACGGAAAGTTATTCTTTGGTGCTGACTGCTGTCCTTTTGTCTACTCACCCATTAGAGCTCTTGTCCTCAGAGTCTTTCTGTTCGCTGCTGTAGCGCAGCTCTGCCGGGGTCTTGAACGATAGATCTTTCTTTCCTTTCAGCCAGTAGGTCTTCATGTAGCCTTTACCCTGGAAGATGTTAGGAAGGAACATTTCATCTAAAAGTAATTAATCAATATTAAAACACTCAAAACAGGTCCAAAATATGTCAGAATTGGCTCAAGATAGTAAGTATTTTCAGTAATACTTTCCCAACAAAGGCAGGTGTCCCATTTTTTTTTAAATCTTACATCATCTTGGAATAAAGTGCTTGAGTTGTTACAGCTACAAGACTGGCAAAACCTGACATGTAAAGTATTAATCATAATGTCCATCTCAATCAGTGGATGGTGGATAAGAAAGCCATAAAAGCCGAGAAAACAATGTCCAACAAAAGATGTGTGTCCATGGCGGTCCATTAACCACTGACCTTTACAAAGATTTTGCCCCTCTCCTCAATGATATAGGGCTCATGTTCCAGGTGGTCTTTAGTGGTCTGACTGATGTGTATCTGCATGCCCTGCTCAGACAGACGCACATACAGACAACTACTGCTAAAGCTGAGTATTGAAATACAAACTCCATCTGTACTGAAACCTTTTTAAATCATCAAAGGGAAGTGAACATTTAGCTTACTGGACTCTAAAATCAGAGTTCATTCAGGGTTTTCTTCCTTTATGGGAGTGTATAGTGAGGAAATGAAGCCTGCAAACTCCCTTCTTTTTATTTTAATTTCAGCATAAAACAGATTTCCCACAAAACATGACATTAACTTATATTACTATAAGTAATGGAAAGCAAATGAAGTGATTAGCCTGTTGCATTAACTAAAAACAGCATGCACAATGGCGTCATTAGACAGAAAATGTTTTTCTATAGTAATCACATGAATTGACTGAGGGAAATCATGAATGTTATTGCAGTTATTTATTCTATTGCTGTGGGTTATTTAGCACATTTTGCAGGGCGATGGGCTGTTAAAATGTTAGTGTAGTCACCACTCCATTGCTCTCCATCCTTGAGGCTGTGTTCACAGTGTCGCCAAACAGACAGTAGCGAGGCATCTTCAGACCCACCACACCAGCCACCACCATACCTGAGTGAATACCTGAGAGAAGAAAACAGTTAATAGAACCAAACATGAGCTGATTTATTCATAAACTGCCTGAATCCATGTTTTATTGCAGCTATTTTCAAATTTTCCTCACAGACAAAAAACTGGTTTACATTTATAGTAGTTATTTAGCTTGCACACATCACAGCCAACATTTATCCAGACCCTTGAATTTCAAGGTTGTCATTTAAAGCAGCCAGTAGTGACAACAGTGAGTGTCAAAACTTCAATCTGCAGACAATATATCCTTTCTTCAGTGTTTAGAGTGGAAAATACAATTCAAATTTTCATATTTGGTTCATATTTTACCTCGAAGGAACAATTTAAGACGGTTACTGTTACTGACCCTTAACATGATAATGATGCATAATATATTTGTGTAAGAGTGACAGCCTTGACTGGAAATATGTTTTTTTCTGCCATTGGAGAAACAAAGTCTCAGGTGTTTAGCATCAAGATTGGCAGCCTGTCAAGGGACCACCTTCTAGCCATAATGCATGCTGGGATAGGCTCCATCCCAGAAGACCCTCATCAGAATGAATAGTTTACAGAATAGATGGGTGATATTTGATCTCAGTTTGTGTGCCAGTCAGATCTTTGCTCTGAGTAGTTGGCTTACCTAGGCTGTAATGCAGAGTTATGAGTTAAACACCTCAATTTCAGCTGCCTGGTGGTCTCAAGTCCTCAGGTAAAATAAGTTGATTAAATCTTAAACACAGTTGGGGATGTACAAACAATAAAAACATGATCCATATTGGAAAACTCTCGTTTTTCTCCAAAGATGTCTCTGGATAGGGTTGACGTCAGAACAGTGACTTTACCTGGGTCCTCTGGTTGAGGAAAAATCTTTCTGTTATGCCCCAAGATCCCAAGATTATATTTTGGGGGTTGTCACTTAAAGGTGGCAGAGTGGATAAAAAAGCCCAACCTGGAAATGTCTGAAGTACAAGGATGTAGAAACTGAATCAGTTCAGAGGCAGCGATGGCTGGCTGACCCTGAGCAGTGACCTCCTGATGGCCAGAAACAGACAAAACCCATCATGGCTGAGCCACTAAAGCTCCAGACAGTTGTACTGCTCACCAACTCTGATCTGGATGTTATCTCCGGTGGAGGGGTCTTTAAGGTGGTCGATGGAACTCAGCATGTCCAGGGCCATGTCGCAGATATGGTGCGCGTGAAAGGTGGTCTTGTTGGGCACGCCTGCCACCACCATGTAGGCATCACGGATCGTCTCCACCTGGACAGAAGGGAAGTAGTCAAATGTAAAAAAAATAATCGCTACCATTTTTACATTTTGGGGGGGGGACATTAGTAGGCAACAAAAACCGACCCTAAACACTTAAGAAAGTGTCAAATATACACCTCAAAATGCTCAAGACAGTTGAACTCATCTGAATCATATACATCAGACTGTGCTGCTTTCTTGGACTGACCTTGTAGACGTTGTGCTTCTCGCTGAGTGTGTCGAAGACGATGTAGATCTCATTGAGCATGTCCACCACCTGCATGGGTGTGATGTGGATGCAGATCTCGTTAAACTTGACCACGTCGCTGAACAGGATGGTCACATCTGGGAAGACCTAGGATACGAGCAAACATAGTCCAACAGTTAGAGATAATCTTACAGTGTGAGCAAACAGCAGTATACACACCAGGTGCCTGATACCAGAAAGAGATGCTTGTGAATAGTTTGTTATTGTTGTATTTTAATTTATTTTGGATGGATATGCATTCTTGGTTAGATTGTGATAATGTAATTTGGTTTTATAAGATTTTCATTCTGTAAATTTATATTTTTGATGTTTTAAAAATGTGCAGCCTGCACAAGTCTCACAACATTGTTAACCAGTTGCTCAACAATGCCCTCACCCTTCTTGTCCTTACTTGCACAATTGCTGCAATTCAAGCCAAATCTAGTTCTGTTGGTCACAAAAAAATCTATGGCTTCAATTTAGCACTTAGCCATTTTTCAGAACCTGATGCTCTGCTATTTTGTGGTTTTTGAGTACCGCTATCCTTGTTAACAGCACTGTCTTGTACCTGGCATGTCTCCAGTGCAGTGATCCCCTTCCTGAGGCGGTCGGCCACAGCTTTAGGGATCATGGCGTACAGCAAAGAATCTCCTCTCTTCTTCTCTTCGTCCAACTTCTTGATGATTTCCTGCAGCTGAGCATATTTTTGTTGCTCCTAGAGGATCAGAAATGGGACACAAGAGTCTACAGTTACAGTCTCACCTCTCTTAAAGCTCAAAAATCCCTCTTTGCCTTCTCTAATCCTCTTAATCCACATCTTGCTCTGCATGACTGAAGTGGATTTAATGGCTGAAATCAATAGGGGAGCAGAGCTTTCACCTGGTCTCCCCTGGTCAGGTAGTTTCATGGAGAGAACTGGCAGTTCTTCCATTTTGTGCACTCAGCGCATCATATAATATAACTTTCAATCACATGTCTTTTTAGTCTAACAGTACATATTATGAGGCAATATTAACCACTTCAAACTGCCCCCTGGTCTGTGATTGGTACGACTGAGTTCCCCTTTTAAACACAAATCTGCTTTGTTAGTACGATGCTCTATCTCCGGAGACTAAGGATTCAGTCTTCACCTGATCGAGGGCCAGCTGCAGCTCAGCCGATTGTTGTGTCCCAGCCAAAATCAGCTCTCTGCTGGAATCATGCAGGTTCAGATCATTCACATACACACCCATCTTTATCATGTCCTCCACCGTCTCTATACTGCAAGAACAAGGACAAGAAATTAAGATACATAAACTGCAAAATGACAGAGAAAGAAATTCACCAAATTAGCATAAATCCAGTCTACAAAATTAAATACGAGTTTGGGGGAAAAGCAATCCTAATTTCAGTGAAACAATTTAGTATTGAAACACCAAATACTGGCAATAGCGTGATGTACCACGAATGAAAAAGCATCCACAGTTGAAAAGAGCAGCAATGCCTGTCATTTTTTCTTGAACTTTACAGTTCACCCTCTGTCACCCTTTCCTTCGGTGACTACAATGCAACACATGATAAGCTTGGATTCACTCAGGTATCAGACACATTGACACACAGACCCGATACTTGCAGCAATAGAACTGGACCCTACCCAACCCTATTAGTTAATTGTAGTTGAACCTGTATAACTTGGACTTGGCCTGGGGTCGGGTCCCAATTTCTAGGAACCAAGATCTGACTCAAAACTGTCAAACATAGTCAGGCTGTAGGCTATGGTCTTACATGGGTGTCCCCAGGAAGATGAGGGAGTCCCACTGGGGGACATACTTCATCTGGCCCTTCAGGTGGAGAGGTTTCTTTGGAGGCTCCCGCATGTCCTCAAAGATGGTCTCACTACACTTTCCTAGGAAGAGCCATGAGGGACAGGTCAACAGGATTGTGGCAATTAAAAACATAGTTGTAAGAAGTGAAAATGTATTTTTAGGACTAAGATATGAAATGCTGTTATGGGTAGGGCATTGGTTGTCTTGAAGCAGTCAACCTTTTGCACAAAACTGAAAGTTTAGAAGTTTAGTAATTGTTAAAAGTTCAAATAATTGACACTCTTACTAAATGTCCTTGTTATACAAGATAGAAATGTAAGCTAAATGTTTTCAAAAGACCAAACTAAAAAATACTGTTTGCAAACGTTAAAGTGTAAAATGTTCTGACCAGTGACAGTCTGGAATGCCAGCAGTTCAATATCTTCCCCTCCAGAGTTGGCAGAGCTGTTGTATTGCGTGAGAGCGCTGCTGTACTCCTGGTCTGTGCCCTTCATCTCCTCCACTGCCTTCGGCTCTGATGGAGGGACAGCAGCAGAAATAGTGAAAGTACGGATGACCGAATTAACCAGGATGTGAGTTTAGCAAGTGAGTTAACAAGGGCATAGATATGTGAAGATGGTGCAGTGAATTCCAATCACACAGTCAGGGAATAGCAGAACAAGATGTTCAGCAAGAGAAAATAAATTCTAACTTCATCATCTTGTTATAAGTTCTGTTCTAGTGTGTTCTTGATGGTTCTGGACTATTGTATTATTGTATTACTATTAGTATTGTCATTTCCTCTTGAAATAATTACATCCTCAGCAATATGCAACACATTAATCTCCATGTTTCATTTGTTTTCATCCACTTTTATTCTGACAACTAATTTTGGAGAAGAATTCACCAGACTGCTAGCTACTTCTTTGGTTTAGATCAGCATCCTTGTTGCATAGACATGCAAAACATGTATGTATTTAAATATAGTTATATGTGCTTTGAGGATGCAGTGCATTTAACTTTGTTGTTAAATGAACAATATTTTGGCTCTTCAGTCAGTTTGATATTCATTTCCGCCTGGATATATTATAAATGTTCTATTTTGCTCTGTCCAGATACAATAACCTTGGACAAAAATGAGGGAGTGAAATCAAGGGATGGACATTTTGTGATCCCATCCATTTCAAATGAACCCTTTTTTATTCATCATGCATTTGAAATGAAAATAAAAAATTGTGATTGAAATGGAAGGAATGGTACCTCTTTCTTCTTCCCTCTTTACTTTCTCGTTCTCTTCCTTCTCCTCTGGCTCCTCCTTGCTCAGTTTGGGGATGTTGACCTTTTGCTTGCTCTCCACCACTGCTTTAGACAACAGCTCAAACACATTGTTCAAATGGGTGTAGATCTGATGAGAGGGAGCAGAAAGAGTTGTGTTGCTTAGTAAGTCAGCAAGGCAGTGATTTAAGTCACATGAGCAATTTAATATTTACAAATATGACAAGAAAAATTGGACCACTCCAACCAAACTCACATTATCCCAGCTGAACTCCAGCATGGGTCGGACCAGAGTGAACTCCTCGTTGACCTTCTTGCCCTGGAGGTCGGAGAAGACCTCTTTGAGGCCGTCACCGATGCGGTACATTGTCATGTCCCGGCGAAAGATGACGCTGAAGGGGAACATGTCAAAAAAGATACCTCGCTTCATTGGCAGCTTCTCGTAGCTCGGCGCTGTCTTCTGCTGGGGCATGCGGTGTTTGAAGGCGGCGTTGTCAAAGTTCATCTTATAAACCTGGATGAGCAGAGAGAAGTTAATTAAACCTTTGAAATACAAGTCAGATATTTTTGTGGTGGTTTGAACAACAAACAACGTTTTTTTCTTAACTGCAGTTGATAAACGAAAATTATTGATGTAATGAAGTATTTTCAAGACTTTGAGCTTCTTAAGTCTGTTAAAAGTGCATGTGTATAATTTCAAAAATAATCTGTGTGAGAAAATATCTCACAAAATATTTTCTATTCATTCATTTCTTTCTGGAAAACATTGTGTTTGTCCAGCAACAGCTATTTGCCCTTAGGGGCAAAACATGACTTTGACTGTTAGTCCCATGTATCTCCTCCATGCACTTGTGACATTATGTTTAAAGAAAACTTTTGTCGGTCCACTACCTTTTAAAATTGCTTGTTACATGTAGCTTTTCTCATTAGAACGAGTTATATTGCTACTGAAGCTGTAAGCTAAAGTCAAATGAAAACTGCAGCTTTTTGGCTAATCAGAGTGAAAACAAACTTGGCTTCCATACTTGCCCACATATACTCAGTATCACACAGTTGAATCAACACCTTTAAAAATAGATTAAACAAAAACTGAACATTATAACCTTCATGAAGGTAGGATTTCCTGCAGGACTGTTGTATTACACTGCATTCGTCTTAGCTAGGTATACCTAATACACCGGAAACTGTATGCTTAAAGAAAATAAAAAGTGACATTGTCTAATAAAACATACTTTTTCAAGGGCTTTAAAGTTGCAACTAATGGCTTTTGAATGGTTAATACATTATTTACTGTTGCTTAATAGATCAGTAATAAGCCATTGGCGAGAACAACATTTGGGCTGTCAGGTCTCTGGAAAAGAGATCCAGAGCATCTGTACCAAACATCTTTTTAATTACAACTCGTTAATATTTAGATTTCCAGAACTGATGGATTATAATGGAAGAAGCCTTTATTAATGACTTTCTCACCTTCTAATAAGCCATCACATCTAATGTTATATACATGTTAATGAGTCTTTAATTAAAGGTTGTGAATATGCCACTTCCTATGATCAAGTCTGCAGTTAAAGACATTATGTGGAATCTGGCCCTCACCCTAAACGTTGTTGTGACAAATATCTGATCTTTCTGATCTATAGAGCATTATTAAATGGTTATTAACATCAATAACGTAATTAGTTACAACTTATAAACTATGGCTTATTAAAAAGTGATGCCAAAATAAAAAATAAATGGATACCATTGGACCTCATCAGTTACTGTATGATAATAAGAGCAACTTGGGTTTCACTGGATAGTGAAAGACTCGCTGGCTGTTTCAGGAATCAAAACAGTGACTTTCTGCTTATGGGGTGACATTGATGTTGGCTGATGCTAGACAGTATGACAACAGGTACATGAGGTTACACATTTCACATTTATTCTGCTGAAAATGCTGAGTTTACCCAGAGTTCCATCCCAATAAACACTTATTTCCATCCAATAAACACTTGCTGCCTGAGTGTAAACAAGAACTCCACCTGGAGGTGATGGAAACATTTCCATGCTGATAGAACTGACACAGGGTCAAGGAGAGATGCTCGACAGATACTGACTGAAGCCCAAGTACGTACCACATACGTCATTTTCTCGGTTTCCTCTTTAGACAGGATTTCCACTTCGATATCTGTGTTGTAGAATTGGCGTCCCACTTGAGAGAGCTGCCCTGCAGGAGTCAGTTACACACACTGGTCATGGATGTGTAAAGGTCAACTTTTGCTTATAAGCGATTCAGTCAAAATGGGCTTGTGTAAGCTTAATTTCATAACAAACTGAAGAGTTAACTAGAGTCACCGTTTTATTTTGAATCAATGACTTTGCCTGGATAGATGAACCTTGCCTGATGGCGTGACGACTGTCTTGTCCCTGTGAACCAAGTCATTTATTTTATTTTTCATCACAGCATACTGTACATAGGGCTCATCGCTTTAGTCAATCTTCTCTAAAAAATAAAAGGAGGGAGGAAATTGAAAACACTGACAGTCCAAAAAAACAAGAAACGGTCAAACTATTAACTATATAAAACTGTTAACAAACTAGTCGTGTATTATTGATTTTCTTGATCCCATATTCACCTGTTATTTAATATTCTTAAATAAAACAATTGAAACCAAATGTGATCAGCTCAAAACCTACAGTTCATTCATAGTCTGTTTACTACAATTTACATTTAATTTGCATTACTGCAGGCTATTGGAAAGCACACACCAGTGCTCTGAATGACTTTTCCAACCTTCCAACTGGTTTCAGTACAGTTCACTACAGTATGAAAATGAATGTGCAGAGACTTGGAAATTAACATATTGTCCATCATAGTGAATGTAATTTTGCTTTTATGTCATCCAGATTAAATTATCTTTTTGTGGTAAGGCAGCTGGAAGTGCATATTGGTTTATCCACAGTGCATTGCAACTTAAAAAGAAAACTACTTTGATAAAAAGTAAAAGACATGTTGTACACTGCATGGTCTATTTCAGGCAAGTTTCTCTGGAAATTGTGACTTTACTTAACATAAATGTAGTCCTGTGGCTCCCTGGAAGGTAGGACAATTTATCAAAACACCTAAAAGACTATGTCATGGTTTGAGAAGTGGTCTGCAGTAACGTAAAGTACGTGTAATTTGTAGTAAATGAGGTAAAACATGCAAAAATACTGATGGTGTATGTTGTGTTTGTGTCCTGTGTTAGTCAGTCACCGTCTTCTGTCTTCTACACTAGATAAGTCAAACAACATTCAGAGTAATCACATTCAGGTTCATGAGACTAGAGCCTATCCCAGCATGCAATGGGCAGAAACCCACATATACACTGGGTGAAGATGTAAACCCCCCCCCCTTCCCGCTGTGCTTCTTGTTACCTTTGACAAACTGAGTGAAGCCCTTGCGGGTGCTGCGGTAGTGCAGCGTGAGGCTCGTCTCACATTCCTCCTCCACGCAGAAGCTCGGCGGCTGCACCTTGGGGAAGGAGAAGCGAAAGTACTCGTGCAGGTTGTCCAGCTCATTGATGAAGTCGCGCACATTTCGCCCCAACACCTAGAAAAGATGGATGATGATGATATTTGAACTGTAAACAAATTATTTTTTATGTTGTCAGAATACTTGGTAGTTATAAATTATTTTAACGTCTCTTTGGTACTGTTGTGTTTCTACACCACACCTCCCAAAGATCACCTTTCAGCCCCACTATAGATGCAGATACTGTACTGTATATGCAGTGATGTATTTTCCTTTGGATTTTCTATTCTTGTTTTATTGTGAATGTATAAATGAGATTGCCCATCAGGGAATTTTATTGGCATAAATATTTTGGAGGTAATGCTTTTTAAATTTTATGTTCAGCTATATTTAGCTATAACCGCTCATGCTAACTACCCAGTTCTTATTCCATTTATTAGGGAATGTGAAACATACTGTATCACTTGCCAAGTGTCAGAGGATTTTTTTCTTGGAAAAAAACAGATGAGCAGGGTATGCATTTCGACACTAATATATTGTCAGTCAATGATGGAGAGTAGAAAGGAGGACATGCATTTATTGCTGCTCTTAGCTAAAGACAACCAAAGGGAGGTGACTGTATCACCTTTAGGATTCGCTCGTATCCGTAGTTTCCAATCCTCTTGACCATATAGACCCCGAAGGCATACATGAGCTCATCGTGGGTCTTTCCCAGAACCTCGCCTGCTGCCTTTGCCAACCTCAGGATCAGGTTGTCACTGTAAAGAAGGAAGGAAAGATATTAATTATATTAATCATTTTTGTTTGAGTTATTCTTTGAGCTATTCTGTTTGTCCCAAGGTGATTTTTAAAATCGGCTTTTCAGTAAAGACATGACCAGAAAAAGAAAAAAGCACCATGTAAAATCTTTAATAATTCCAATCAATCAATATCAAATGCAGGGGTGAACACAACATCATAGAGTTTCTAAACCGTCTCTAGTCAAAACAGTAACTGAACAATACAAGCTTTACAAATGTATAATTATTGCACCACTGCTAAATTTCAACACACTGTACATCTGTTTATGACATTCCTCCTTGTGGAAGTGCATCGTCATAGTTAACAACATCAACACTCAATAGTCAGCAGTTCAGCTGGAGACTACAGTGCTTAGGCTCCTAAACAGAGTTTGTCTAAACAAATAATAAATATTTCATGAATGCGACTGGCAGCAAATGTATTGCATTTTTTCAGGTTTCAAAGTGCTGCACTTGAATTGAGCAATGGTCTAAGCATTATACGGTTGCTGTGCTATTATACTTACATGACAGTTCTCAATATGTGTCTGGTGAGTCTTTTGTTAAAAAAAAAACAGTGTTTCTTGCTGTTCAAGCACTGAAAACCAAGCCATTGTACAGATTTGTCCCAATATTGTGCAGTCACCAGACTAATATGTGGAAACATGATTAACAAAAACAGCAACCTACTTGTACATCTGATGTCTGACAAACTTGAGGTGGGGTATTTCTGCTCGGTTCTCGATCAGTCTCCACACATCCTCTCCATAGGATTCATTAATGTAATCATTCACTGCTTCCAGATACAGGCCGTACATCTTTAGAGGGTTGGAAACCTCCAGACTGATGCCGAAGTTAACTGCTTAGCTGAGGAGAGACAAGGGGAAGAAATGACACATCCAAAATACAGGTTCGAGTCATCTTTGTTCGGGTCACTAATGGGTAAATCCCTTTAAATCCATTCTTCCTTGAGAGGACAGACCTTTGGAAGTGTCTTCTCATGAGATTAAAATAAGACATTTGGCTTATAAGACATTTGGCTTATGTGTAAAGGTTCATTGTAGTGCTAAAATAAAATTTAAAGGCATACTTTTCTATCCACCTGCATGCATTGAAGGAAAGAAGGAAATATACTTTTACCTCTGTCACACACAACCTCATGAAACCTTAGGTAACCTCCTCAGACAACAGCTACATCTAAGAAAAGAGCAAGATTCTCAAAAGGGAAGTATTTTTCAGGAAGAAACTGTGCATGCTTGCTGCTGCTTTGTTCCACACTTATTATTACAATTTAATGTGGCAAATACAAGCTACTGAAAAAACATCACAGGGAAATCAGGCTGCGCTCATGCTCCCATCCCGTCAGATAACTACAGTAAAACACATAAAATAAAACCAAAAATGTGATTTAAAAAAAAGGACGTGAAGGTGAAAAGAGAAGTCCCCTTACCTGCAGTCCCTCAGTGCTGTGTTATCCTGGGTTCCAACTGTGCCAGCCAGCGCCACAGACTCGCTCCATGCTGAGAGTTTCCACCTGCAGCTGACATGTGCGCTCTCCCCTGACACTTGCCTGTCAGGTCAACAGGTGACCTGGGCCAAAATAGCAGCACCAAGGCATGTTTGTGGCAGGTAGCAAAGAAAAGGCCAAAGAAAATGTTTTTCAGACTCAGCTGCATGCACTGGCAAACATACTGGGTGTAATTTGTAAGGTATTTGTATGGAGATTAAGTCTGTGGGTGGCAGTTGCTGTATATGGGAATCCCTTAAAACAAGACATTTAGTTTCTGTGTTATGTAAACTAGAGTGCACAATGTGAGGCTCATTATCCAAAATTAGCCTGTACTCTTTTGTAACAACTCATTAGAGCTACCAGGTTTCTTGGCTAATTACCTCAAATTTGCATAATTACGGTCAGGTGCACATTAAACTGACGGGCATTTTGTTTAGATTGACATTTGAAAGGTTTTGTATTGTTTGTTGTTATGTGAAGTGAAGCTCAATAAATCCTTTCAAACCATTCAGGCCTCCAGTTAAGGCTGCCATTATATACCGCTGATCAGTGAAGGTTGAAATGGGACAAACATTTGTTTTGACTCATATCATGATGTCTGTTTTGACCGGTAGAAACTGCTTTTACATTTAAAAAAAAAAAAAACACATTCTGTCATCATAAAACCAGGCATATAAGTAATAAAACAAGAGCTGAAGCTTTATTAAACAACTGTCAACCAGTGTGGCTGCTTCACGGTGTCTAAGTGAGGTGACATACACACAGAGAACTTGCAAGGTAAATCCTCACCACTTTTCTCCTCATATCCACTAGGGGGCACTGTTACAACACCCTTTATTTATGACTGGTTTATCCAATGCTTCCACTGGGAGGGAAATGAGCTTGAAAATGAGAAGAAATGTGTGACTCTGGCCTTTTGGTAAGTCCAGACAAGGAAGATCAGGCATTCTGTTATTTCATGACATTTGTGGCCCTTTATATCTGTCCTGTTGCAAAATATACAGACCTGATTCAAAACATATTTTTCCTCCATAAAAAGACCAGATTTGGTGATGAACTTTTACTTTTTTTTTTCATATTTAAATTTTGACCTGGAAGATTAGCAGGCTCACACATAACATGTAGAGGTCTAATTAAGAAAACACTTTCAATCAGGATGAATTTTTCCAGCCACCATTTTCCTCCTCACACCTACACTCCAGTAGGGAACCAAAGGTGTACTGACAGCTAGCCTGTAATACCCGCTCTGAGGGATAATGAGCCGCTCTCTGTTCCATTTCTTGTGTGGCTTTTTTCTTCTTTTTTCCCTCCATTTCCTCTGTCTCCCCAGTGTTCACCTATTTGCCAGGTGCTGCTGCCTTTCTTTAATGGCCTCTAGTGCGACGGTGCCACGCGACGGCCAGGGAGGCCCGTCGCTGCCTCTTAGCTGGGGAACAGTGGGAGATAACAATGTGCTGATGGTGCCAACCACAACTCCTCACAGATGCCGCAGGTGCTTTCATTAAAGACGACATGACTCATCTTCTTTCGCTCTGCCAATATTACACTCTGCCTTCCTTCCTTCCTTCCCACAAAGAGAGAGGTGTCGCTGTTTCAAAAGGTGTCCATTTATGTCATTTTTCAATCGCTAACAGGGAGCCAAGGAACACCTCCTTCCCGTTGTTTGATGTGAACGACACAAACACACACAGATACACACAGCCCTGTTTTCCTATTTCCTCCACCACACGTACAGGTGGTGTCTTTTTCACTCCTTCCTTTCTATTCCCGCTTGTTATCTGGTAAAGGAGTTATCAGGCTCAGCCAGCCTAACGGAGGGATGATCCAATCTCTGGGGACTATCTGGGTCATTGGAGGAAACCATGCATAGTCAGAACCTATTCAACTCCAACAAAAAGTGATACATAATTTTTATATCGTCAAAGCAGGAAAAGAGCTCACTATTCAAACGTGGGGCATTGATTAAAGCATCGGCACAAAGCAGGTTGTTTAAGCATTTCGACTGAGTCAGACCGCAAAGTTATTGGGTGACAAACTCACACCATAAACTGCTTCTTATTGTTTGCAACCAGCAGCCCCTCCAGATAAAATTGTAAATCCCTTCGGTGTAGCAGGACTGTGACTGCACAAAAGCTACAGGGATGAATCCTAGGATGTGGCAAAATGGAAATCTCTGCCTCTGTGGAGGAGCTGTAACTGCTGTGACCCCGTGGTTGAATACTTAATGGGAGTCTATCTGTATCCCAGCCGTCCTATCTCTCAATCCCCTCTCTCAGCGCCCAGCCTCCCCCCCTACTGCAAAAGCATGTGCTATATTTCTCCAGCACAATCCCATGATACCTCCCTCTTATTGGTTTACTATAGACACAGCAGGAGCTGGGCTATAATGCTACGCTAGCTGAATGCTAACGATGTCGGGGCATCTTACTGTGGCTTTATGCAGCAACCAAGGGCCTCTCTCGCTGTATTTATAGCTCCTCTGGGATTTCTTCCCTCCCTGCTTCTTCCCTCTCTGTTTCTTTTCAGTTTCACCTGTCAGCATCTCTATCTTTCCCCCAGTATCCTTTACTCCACCTGCTACTTTTCTCTTTTCACTTTCTCTACGCAGACCTGCTCTCAATCTCCACTAATGCCGGCTCCCTCCAGCCTTCCATCATTATTTAATGCAGCAATTTTGGGCGATATCAGTCCAGATTATTGTTATGGTTCGTCACATGCCTGTACAGCTGTGTCCTCCCTCTATGTCTCTCTCTGCATTAGCATTAATTTAATCTTCCGCGATTTAAAAAGTATGTGATGTGATGTTGTACGTTGTTACTACTTTTGCTTTGATTTCTATGTGGCATAGTGCGGTGAGGCTAATGGCGCCTGACCAAAAGCTCTGTCTCTCTACAGGCCCTCTCAACTGCAGCCGATGGAAATACAGTACTCTTGGAGGTGTAAAAATAGTGTCAAATCCTAACAAAGGCAATTCTAGAGCGAGCGATAGGAGAAAGGTGGGTGGGTGGGGGAGGGGGGGGGGGGATTGCACGCTGTTGGGAAAAGAAAGGAAATTCAGGGTGCCACAGTCTGCATATAAATATTCCATTAACTTCAGCCGGCTCCATAACGGCATGGCAGTGCGGTTATGCATTCAGTGCCTGGAATTTGAAATGAAATTATGGTGGAGGTGGAGAGGGAGGTAGTGGTGGTGAAATAGCCGTTTCCTTTCTTCCAATTTTCTCTCTTTCGCCCCTTCGCCTTATCACGGGTGACACTAATCCAATTTCAGCTCTGCTTGTGACAGCTCTAACGTGGTTTTGTGTACTTATTCCACCCCCCCATGCACACTCACACACACAAACACCCAAGTGGCGCACGCATACTCCAAAAGGTTACATACAGTATCCAGGCATATACAGAATGTACACATGTACATCCACACATGTTCATTTGTCCAAACGTGCACGGTACAGTACATACACACACGTGCAAAACTTAATGCATCCATCCATGACTGCACACAATACACAGACCAGTAACATAAACAATCTCCCCGTCTGTCATTTCCCACCACCAGCTGACAAATAATACATTAGCCTTATGATCCGTGAGTTTACAGTCAAACCTCATCTGAAACCAAACAAATTCAATAGATCTGCTCAGCTCTGAGGGGATCCACATTCTAGGGAGCACAGAACCTAAAAGGTCAGTTCAATCAAAAAAAAACTAACCCAAATTATTCCTAACTGTATCCAGCCATGCAGGTACTTTGGGTTTTCTTTTCTCATGTTCCGATATCTTCACCGCTCAGACTTCAGCCACCACCCCAATACGATTGAGACTTTAAAAACTCTGCAGCAACGTATCTTTCCAAAAACAGTGATTCAGTTCCTCAATAATCCACAGACTTTATTTGTCAGTGCTGAAACTTTCAGTCTCATAACCTCAGTAAATAAAAGTGAAACCATCTGAGTGGTTATGTACTGCTAGGGGTAAATGGGAAAATGTATGTGTGATTTGGGTGAACTAACCCTTTAAACCCTATTTTTGTACTGTGATCATTCTAAACCTAAGGTTCCCTTACAGCTGAAAGCTTTGGGAATAGTTTAGTAAGTGAACCTTGAGTTTCAATTTTTTTTATCAGAGTACATAAAATGGTAAATGACTACTTTAATACAGCACTTTACAAGGTGTTTGCTGCTCATTCACAACTACAAGCTACCACGCAGCCATCCATCGGGAGCGATTAGGGGTTCAGTGTCTAAGCCAAGGACATTTCGACATGTAGACAGGAGAAGGTGGGGATTGAACCACCAACCCTGTGATCAGTGGACAACCCACTTTACCTCTGGAGCCACAGCCGCTTGCATGCCTGAGGTCAAGAATGACCCTCCATCCTCCCATGAATGTGTTTGTGTACCTTCAGTATCTGTCAATCTGCCTTATTACCACTATTATTAAGTAAAAAACCTAAAAATCTGATTTACATTAAGATTACCAGACTTTGGGAGTAAATTCAAGAATTTCTTGAATTTAGCTGTGTTTCTGTTGTGTGTACTGGTGTAGAGAGCAGTATCAGTAGTGGCAAGACCACATATGAGTCTGTCCTACTTATTCCCAACACAACACATGGATGTATTGCACTCAGTCTCTTGGGGCAACTGTTATTAAGTAAAAAACCTAAAAATCTGATTTACATTAAGATTACCAGACTTTGGGAGTAAATTCAAGAATTTCTTGAATTTAGCTGTGTTTCTGTTGTGTGTACTGGTGTAGAGAGCAGTATCAGTAGTGGCAAGACCACATATGAGTCTGTCCTACTTATTCCCAACACAACACATGGATGTATTGCACTCAGTCTCTTGGGGCAACTGTTGGTGGAGAAATTAGTCTCTGTGCGCCTTCTATGATGGATTTCTCCCTGTTTGATGATTGAATGTCAGTGCAGAATTGTGAGATTAGAAATAAACCCTTGGCTCTTTAACACCAAAGCCTGACGTTTGTCATTGATGTTTTAGAAACTCTATTGTAGTGGCTGGAAATGAGAAAAATACACCACGAAACAACAAAACTGCCTAGAAATGGAAGGTATAATCAAAAATCGTTCTTTGAAGGATCAAAATTCAAAACACACAATTGGAGACTATCACTTTCAAATTCATTGGTTTTACAATACACAGACAAGCACATTTTTAATGTTGCTTTTACATCAGAAGTGTTGCAAAAAAGTAAAACAGGACAATATTTTTTAATTATATGTTAAAAAACACAGAAATGCTTATTTTTCATGTACAATGAAAACTTGTGACTGTCCTCACATGAGAAATTACCTAAAAAACCTAGGCATGTTCAATGCATAGACCTATATGTTCAAGTTAACCTGACAAGAACCTCTAGTGACCGTGAGAATTATGACTCTTGTTTGTCGGTGAGAAAGGCATAAATAGCGTGAAGTTGTTAAAGCCACTAAGCCTTGTTGGGAGGAAGGCGGAGTGGATGGATTAGTCAACAAAACGTGTGACTTGAGCATGGGGGACTGTTACTCATTTCCCTTTTCCTACCAACAGTCATGGTTGCTTTGTTTTAACCCCCACCACAATCTTTCCCCAACCTTAACCAAGTAGTTTTTGTGCCTGAACCTAACTGAACTTTAACCATAACCATAGCAGTGGCAGGCAGAAAATGCTTAATCATTTTTCTACTGGACATATGTGACTTGTGTTACAAATTACCAACATATATTTTGGAGGGTAATTTTGTCATTTAGTTTGGAGGAAATTGTACAAATACTTGTGGTTCATATAGTCAAGAACTGACAGATTGTGCCTTTAACATAGTTTTCAGTGGATTTTTCAAAGAATGCATCGATGGCTACCTGATGAACAACATTTTCAGGCACTGTATCAACAAAATTAAAGTTGCCAAGAAAGCATTTTCTTTCCAACCAAGGCATTAGTTAAATGTGTTTATTGTCGGAGTTACTTGAGGTGGCTAACAGATGCTGCAGCTCTGTGTTGATTTCACACCTTGGTCGTGTTATTAGCAGGCAGGAGACACTGCATCGCTGCAATGGGTGAAGTGAGGACACAGAGGGCCGTTGCATAAGTGATAAATGAATTGTAATAATGACTATCAGTACTTTATTCATTTGCTCCTTTTATCTGTTTTCTGTTTGTGTGTTTCGGCATTAACTGGCTTTTTATACGTAATTTACTGATCAACCATCTGTCCACACTGATTTTTATGGGCCCAACAGCACACACTGGACTGAATGAAACAAAAACCAGATAATTGTGCCCATTGTTAGTAATGCTGGCAACAATTTCTGTTTTGATTTTATGCTAATATCAGGATGTAACTTCACATGTAATTTCATAAATGACAACCATTTGGCACCTTACATATGAGATGAGTCATATAAATCAAATTCCCATCTTGTGGACTCCAAAAGTGGCAACAGACCTAGTTCCAGTGTGCCTCTGTGAAGTGGCAGGCAAAGAGTATGTACTGAGAGAGTCTCTGTGAAGTGGCGCAAAGTTTTACATTTTATTTTAGAAACTTGAATAAGTGCTGAAGGAAGCAGTTCTCCAGCGGCTTCTTCTCCCAACGTGTGATTTTACAGTGTCCACGCGACACAGGACGCCGAAAATACGACAACAAGATGTTGATACTGCTGCCTCGTCTTCTTTTGTAGTTTGTTACTGCCACACACATGCACACACTTACATAGAGACACAGGAATTGCCAATGCACACACACACACACACACACACACACACACACACACACACACACACACACACACACACAGCCAACCTGCATGCATGCACACGCACACTTCAGCACCTCAGTGAACATCCCATTTCCCTGTCTTTTTCCAGAGTTGCTGCTGGGAATCGTTTTTCAATTGTGATTTTTTTTTTTCACCCCCAGAGTAGTTCTTTGCGCAGTCGGGTAGCGATGTCTAAATGGGAGGCAAGGTCATGGAGTCTTTGTCAGGATGCTCCAGAGAGAATGCACAGTGAAAACAAATGGTGGTGAAACAAAAAGCCAACATCACCCTCCGCAGCAAGGGAGGTAATTGCATCAGAAAGTGGTAATTTAAAACAGGGTCGTGGCCAGGCTGTGGTAGGCCGGCTTGTGAGTGTGTGTGTGTGTGTGTGTGTAGTATATTGTTTCAAAAAGTCTCCAATGGTGAAGCAGTTCAGTCAGCATTGTCTGCCGTAAATCATTCACAACAATACGACAGTCTTGGAGATCATGGCTGAAGTATTGTTTACACTAAAATAATGGATGAACTTCACTCTCAGTTTTAACCACATTCATCACAAACTGTCATCTAGCACAGCCTGAAACGTAAGACTTCTTACTAGCGGGTCGATGGTGGTGGTAATGAAATGCTTCGTGGGTAATAATGGGCTCCACTCGGTCCTTAGCCGCTCTGTTATTATTTCAGAGATACCATCAGCAAAGTATAAGAACATCTAAATTTAGCGTATTTACTTATGTGGTTCAATAGGTTTGTTTTGTTGATAGAAAATAGCACTACTGGAACTTTTCTGAATCCATCCAAAACTCAGTAAACGTTATTTTTTCTCCAAACAGATATAATCAAACCTGTACTCACTCAAAAGCACCAAGTAATTCAGTTTTTATAGTTATAGTTTAATTCAGAATAATGATCCTCACTGTTACCTGTCAATACATTTTGTATTTAAAGAGTATTTTTAAGTCCTCAAAGGTGGAAAAGGTGAAAAAACACTGGTCCCTGATTGGTCGACAGCCGCTCCTCCGACTAAACCTGCTGAGTGGAGGCTGTCCAGTTCAAATACAGCAAACTGGCCTGAGCGGATGGATTTCAGGGGTTTTCCCAACCAAGCCATCACAAATCAGGGGCTCAAAGGGAAATAGCTAACACGTCCAGATATTTCCTGTTCCCAAGTTTGAGGGAGAAACATTTTCAGTATAAAACATCAACAATAAATGTCAAATTTTGATGTCAGTACCTCACAATAAAAGAGCAAGAACTTCTTTCACAATTTCTCAAGAATAATACAGAGAGAAATCTATTAGAGAAAAGGCTTCTTTCTACACTCACAGTAGTCTCAGCAGAGCAGAATACAACGCAGCCATAAGGCAGTTTGTGTTGTCTTGGAAAAGTGTGCTCTTTTTGTTACTGCAGTTATTATTATCATTATATCTCCCGCAGCTAATGCAAATAAGTCCAGACACTTTCTCTGCAGACAGAATACATTGAATATTACAGAGTTAGGAGAGTCTGAAGTACGAATTGTCCTTAAATCCTGGCAGCCTGCAGCACAGGACAGGTCATCTGGCAGCCGATGAGTCCCAGTAGCTCTCTTAAGCTTGATGAGCTGGTTAAACACCCCCTGCTGGATGAACCAGTGCAGTGCTCCTGTCTGAAAGCTCTTGAAGTGGTCTGATTCTCTCTGAGCCCCCTGCAGACACCCCCCCCCCCAAGCTCAGTGGATGGTGGTGTGAGGCCCAGCAGCGTGAGTGTGGACTGGATCCATAATCCTCTGTCTCTCAGAAGACTCTTCTGGAGAGCAGATGATACAAAAATTTGAACTTGACTCACACTGGTCCTCTGCAGTGGGACGTCTTTTTATCATTCATGACAGTGTGTATCAGCATCTACTGGCAACTGTCAGTTGGCAGCACATCTCTGCAGCAATGTCACTATTATTTAAGAAGTTTGATGTTTGAGGGCAAAGTAGCTAAAGATAGAAAGAGTAAGAGAAGGAAGAACATACAGTATTGTGTATTGTGTGCCACTAGGATAAAGTTAAGTGCATTCATGGTATATGCATTTTATGTGTATAGTATGATTACAATTTATCTGACTTTCATTTTTATATGCTGTGGTGATTTTGCAGAAAAGCAATATCTCTTTGTACGTTTTCTTCTGGGCATGGTACAGACACTGAGATTAAAACTACAGCTATAATGTTTTTATGGGATAAATTGAATTATCAGTGTGGGGCATTTGACATCAAATTTCTGCATTAAAATCAGGTAGGCTAAAGCCTTAGAATCTCAGTCTGTGAATGATGGTTACCTGCAATCCATCAAAAATTAAATTGCTTTGAACTTTTTTGGAAGACTGGGTGTGATACTGGTGCTCACAGTGCTCCAGCAATCTGTCTGTGCAGAGGTCTGTTATTTTTCTATAGTGTTTTTTTTTTTTTTGCATATGTTCACTTTAACCTTTAAAGACAGTATGTCCCTCCAAGAATTGAGTTCAAGTGATATAAAGACAGTGCACAATGTTATGGTGTAGAACTCATCAAAATCTTGTGACACACTGTTGACAATAAAACGAGTATGTCAGCCAGCCTGTTTTGCCCTTGTAATGTGTGGATTTGTTTGCATGCCAGTGTAGATGAGACGCTGCTGTGTGTTTTGCCAGTGTGTTTGTTGTATTATTCACTGTGCGGCTGGTTTTGGATGCTGCGAAGCCAGGTCTCTGCCAAGTGATTGGGTCTTAGCAGGAATCTCCACCTAGGGGGTAAATGGATACCAGATTGTTGGTCTCATACGTTAAACTCATTAATGAGATGCCTGCCAAAGTGCCAACATGCTGCTGGTGTACAGGCTCTAAAATGTGACGACAAATTATACATTTTGGCCTTTTTGCACATAGTAGATACTGCATATGGTACAGTACAGTAGCTGTTGAGCATGCAAACTAAGCCCCATCATTTGGACTAAATCACACAGTACATGTGAGATTACTTCAACATTTGGTAACAAATGTTGCCTGTCATGTAGTAGTGGGAGTTAAATGAGAAGATAGATATCAGTTTTATCTCTCTTTGTTTTAGAGATACTTTGCCATTCCCTTGCCTAGTGCATCATTAGCCTAGCTTAGTACAAACTCTGGAAGCAGAAAGAAACAGATAGCCTCTGTTAAAAGTGAAGGTGAAAGTGTGAAAAGACAGCAACTTCACTACAGGATTTCTGAGGTGCTATGTGTGACTCTGAGCCCAGCAGTTTGTCAGTAAATAGATGAAATGTGCAAGCTAATGTCTTACATCTTCTTTCTAGAGTTCTTTAATACTCAGTGTTCAGGACACCATGTAAATATGAGAGCTTTGGAGTAGTTGGAAGGCACCTTTAGACAGATCCAAGCTAGCAGTTTCCCCCTGCTTCCAGACTTTGTGCTAAGCTAGGCTAAACACGTTGCAGAGCTACCTCAAAACTGAAAACTGAAAAAGGATATTGAACTTCTCATACAACTGCTGCTAAGACAGAGAACAAACATTTCCCAAAATGCTGGAGCATTACTTTAATAACATGCTACGCTAGGCAGTTATGAAACATTTCAGGTCAGAGGATATTTCCTTGCAGTGAACACCGTAATGAGTTTTGTTGCAGTGTGTTCTCTGTGTGTTACTGTGTGTAAAACATGAGAGGGAGCAGGCTATGACTCAGGCTTCCCACTGGCTGCTTTTCCATATCTTCAGTTCAAGTATTGTTATTATTGTATAGTTTCTCTATCTCTTTAGTCTCTATCTGTCTCTGTCTCTTGCTCTGATCATGTATCCCAATCACAGTGGTGGAAGAAGTATTCAGATCTTTACTATTAAAAGTAAAGGTGTCTAAAGGGTCTAACCAGATAATCAGACTGTCCATTTTGTTCAGTCGCTGATAAAATCGGAGATGTGGGCCAGTGGCAGTCCTACATTTAAATTTTTACTAAAGAAAAAGTAGCTACTGTACAGAAGTATGGGCAGCAAAAAAAAAAAATCCTTACATTACTTCTCAGATGGTTTGGTGTCATGATTATCCGTTCAGCAGAGCACGCCAATTTTCTTCATTTTGCATTAGTGAAGTTAACAATAATAGCTAACTGATAGGACAACAGGGGATGTAATGTGTCACACAGACAGTACATTTTAGGAACGTCTGCTGTTGGAGTACAAAGCATGGCCTGTTTTGAATTCGAACAGATAATTTCAGATCAAATATTTCCTTTTGTCCCTGGTTGAAACGGTCATTTGAATTTCAAATAAAAACCTCCTTAATAGTGCTGGGTAGTAATTTTATACATTTATCTTGGGTTTTCAGTATAAAATCTTAATCTGCCAGTTAACTTGTAATTGACTAGTACCTCGAAATTATATTCAAGAACAGTACTTGAGTAAATGTACATTTTAGCATTCTACCATTGCTCAATCACGTATTCCTTTGTGGATCAGTCAGTTGTCTGGAGCGTTGTAGATCCATTTCAAATTTTGTGTTCTGAGCTCATACAGAAGGCAAAAACTGCTCGTTTGTTTCCTACGTATGTGTTGTGTATTTGAGCCTGGGCAATAACATTACAGCCATCTTTTAAAGGGTACAACTGAAGACCAGAAAAACAGTTACATCATTACATTCATTACATCATTACACCCAACAATAAGGCCTGCAAGACCAATATGAGCCATAAAGTGTGTAAGAGGCTGCCACTGGGGAGCTCACTGTGTACAACTTCATCAGTTGCTGCAGGAGTAAGGTTTAACAAAACCTCTCATTTACTGCAGCTACAACTCTCCTTTATGCTTCACTTGCCTGTGACCACCCAGTCCTGCATAACACTGTCGGTCCTGGGATGAGATTACGGTAAACCTTGAGCCGTCCACATTCATAGCACAAACAGAGGCCCCTGCAGCGAGGGGACACAGGCTTGATTTTCACAGCCCTATTGTCTTGCTGAAAGCTGGGCGGTGAGATAAACCAAATATAGAGGGGGGAGGTGACGTAGTCGTCAGTGATGAGGGTGGTAGTGGTGTTGTGTGGTTGCACGTTTTTCTTGTGCCACTGGTGCCAGATGCTTGCAGTGTGCCAAAGACAGCCACGTGCCACCACCCGTCCTCCCCACTGTCCTTTGCCAGCTTGACACAACCATCTGCGCGTTTGCTTGGCAGCCTCTCCCTCCAGTCAATTTACATTCTTGCACGATTCTCATTCCTTCCTGTTTGGAGCCCTCGAGGGAATGTGTCAAGGTGTTGGAGTCCAAGAAGTCCCTTGAGGATGCCTGCGAATGAGCTCAGCAATTTGTAATTCCTAAACTCTACCCCACAGCACTCTGTATTCTATTAACATTTATTAAACATATCAAAGGCCTGAGAGGAAGCACTGAGAAAAGTACTTTGTTGATGCCGTGCACTGACAGCGCTCAGATTTTTAGGAGGTATGCAGCTCTATCTACCTTCATCCTGAGTTCCACATCACCTGGAGCCAAAGTTGGCCACTTTCTTTTTTTCTTGAAGTGTGATTACATTTTCTGTGAGGGCCACAGATAGACTCATTCCATTCTGGGCCAAGAGAAAATGTATCTGTGTAGAAATAGGACTTTTGTTCATTTCATTTTTTCATCTCTGTAGAAATTGAGGTACAGTTAGACAATCCTGGCCGAGTAAGAACGAAGTGCAACATAAGAGAACAATTCACTAAGAAAAACAACAGATGGTGAGGCGTACGGAGCAAGAGGGAAGACATGGCATAGTGTTTTTGTGTGTAAGATGAAATCAGAGGTAATAAATGGAATATAATGTAATCTGATCCGTGATCACATGCTTTCTGCCTTTTCTTAACTTTCTCATTGTTGTCTCCTCTCCCGCCATGCCTCATTGTCGTTCTCATCCCAATTAGCGCTGTTTCAAATTGTTCAAGTGGTTTTTATTGCCTATCAGATAGCTGTCGTGCCCCGGAGGTCTCTGTTTAATATTTTATCCGCAGCTGTGTGGATACCATCAGGAGAGATTCCTCATTCCATTTTAAGCTTTCATTGAAACCCCGCCGCTCAGAATAGAGGTATCAAAACCCGGTCTAAATAACGAGATTGACATTTACATGACTAATTGATGTCATGGTACCATCCCAGCATGTTCTTTCGAAAACACACAAGTGATGGAAAGCGCTAATCCATGCTGATGTAGGGATCAGAATCATACAAATTTAGAACAGTGGTATTAGCCAGGGGATACAGTAACTAAATATTCTAAGGGGATATGTTGTCAGTTGTTTCAGGCAGTTAATTCAATGAAGAAGTGAGGCTGTGCATACTTCCTGCATAGTGGAAACCAGGATTTTACTTCTTTTTGTATTTCACAGTACATATTTCAGCTCTTGCTCTTATTCAGTGTAATCAGTCAAAGGAAGGGTCACTGTTGCTCATACTCCATGTGAAAAGGTTGCGTCAGTAGGTCTTCTTTCCCGACACTGGCAGTTCTTTTTGTGTTAAATCATTTTTTAATGATGTAAATTAGTGCGTGACATCATCCAGCAACATCTAGCGACTGTTTGAGCAGGTTTTGGCTCCTTTCCACTGAAAACAGTTAGCAACACTAACTGCAGAGTTTGGTGATAAATCTCTGGGTTCATCAATACGAGCAACACCTTTCACCTTACGTAGTAATTTAACCCAATGATTATTTAAAAACATTGATTAGTGCAGCTTTAACCTTAACCAAGTAGTTTTAGTTGCCTAAACTTAACTTGACCTGAACCATAGAGTTGGCTGAAAGTAAGTGTTGTGATTCGTTATCCATGTTGAATTAACTGCTGGTAGTCAAGGCTGATGCTGGTGTCACGTGATGGGGCGTGACAAATCAGGGAAGGACACATCATGACTGATAAGACCCAATCAGGAAGCGAACGTGGGTGTCTGCGTCATCGTTTTAAAACGTCTCCGTTTCCGCCCGTCCTCACTAAAACGCAATCCTGGAGTTTTCAAACTAAAACGAGGTCATCAGCCTTTTAAAAGGTCTCTGTTTTAGGGTTTCGAAAACGCTGAAGTAGTGTGGATGCTAGGTGTTTTGTTTCAAAACAAAAACGTATTAGTGTGGATATAGTCTAAGATGCAGTTAAAAGCTCTGGAAAAAGCTAGTAAGCAACTTTGAATTTTTTAAAACAACCTCTTTTGTTGATTAGGTATGAAGACTTGTTGTACATTTTATAGACTAGTATCTCCAACAACCAATTAAACAGAAAAGCTGCCATGTGAAACCCTAGTGAGCTATATCAAGGTTTTACATTTGCTCTCATGGATAAAAGACAGAACCGAGAGTTGAGTGTGTTTTGATGTTGAACATATCTGATTGGTGCAATTTGCTGCATTTGAAAGAGCTGCAGTGGCTGTTTACAGCGCAAGTGAAGGCCGGTTAGGGGATGGAGGATTCATGATGTTTGTTAGGTCCTAATGATACACAAAGTGAATTTTGATGAGAAAGGTTGAATGCAAACAAAACATGTTAATGAAAACTCCACAGCGTGCCCTCTAAGCAAGGTACATAACCCTATGATTCAGTTGCTCATTGGCCAACAGCAGAAATCTGAAGAAGTACGGGCTCCCAGGTGTGCATAATGTGATGAAAAAGCATTCTTTGACAGAATATATAAGTGAGAACTTATTAGTTTTCTACCTGGGTGACAGCACACTGAACAGCCACTGTTACTTATAGTTATTGAACCTTTTTCTGAGACCCAAAGAGGTAGTTGCTGATGTTTTTGGCACTTAATTAGAGAAGTTGATGTCGCTTCTGAAATTTGGTGATAAAAAGTTGATGGGTTTTATTCGCATTAAGCTTTCTCTCAAGCCTTTTTATTGCAATAATTTACGTCTCCCCACTCTCTGGTCTGTCATCCAGCTCACCAGGCACTGCGCTGTTTTATGTCTTTAAAGTTATCTTATATCACTGAGTGTTCAGGGTGGCAAAGAGCACAATGTTCTCTCTCTTTCTATCTGTATCTGTTTATGAATATATAACACCATGCACACATTCTCGCCTCCTCTGTCCTACTTGATCAAGCCTCATCCAGGATTCCTCCTCCCCTGTGTGACCTAGACGTTTCTCACCATTTAGACTTGTAACGGTATTGATTCGCATGTAAACAGGATGTGGCTCACATTTTCCCATGGTGCAGTCTCGCCTTAACTCATACGTCAATACGTCAATGCTCTCTTCCCAGACTTCTCCAGTACACACTCACAAATTGATATCCAGCATGGGCTAAATGAACACCTATCAAAATAAATGAACACACATGTACATGTACATGTACATGTGCACAACCTTGAGCATAACTTGATCCTTGAATCTTCTTTTTTCCTCTCTACGGGAGCCAGGCTCTGTATCTAAATAGTTTAACGTCTCAGCTGATTGTTTCACAAACTGAAATAATTGATTCAAACAACCACTATTAGCCAAACCACTATGTGAAAATGTAAAGAATTAGCCCCAATCACACAATCAAAGTAGCGCACGTGTCACTAAAGGATAGGTTCACAGTTTTTTAAGTCTTGCTTGTTGTAATCATTGCTCTTGTTCATACTGGTCAATAAGAGATCCCTTCATTATGTGCTTCCAATGTATTTGATGGGGGACAAAATCCACAGTCCTCTTTGTGTGCAAAAATGTATTCAAAAGTTTATCTGAAGGTAATATGCGCTTTCAGCAGTCTGAGTCAGACAAATGAAGTGGATTTCTTACAGTTACAGTTTGTCTTTTTAGTACAAAATTTGCTCATTTTGTTGCTATCCTTCCACTGCAACTCAAGAGGGAAACTCTGTCCAGGGAAAAACAAAGACGAAATTTTATACTAAAAGACTGTAACTTTGAAACCCTGATATCAGCTTAGATAAACTTTGTAATACGTTATTGCACAAAACGATTACTGAGGATTTTATCCACCATTGCTTACATTGTAAGTGCCTTAAAAACAGGGGGAATGATTACAACAAACAAAAACAGTTTCAACTTGAACAACTGTGAACTTATCCTTTAACTGCTTGGGAATGACCTAAAAGCTGTGATGTACACTAGTACTTACATCATTTATTAATTTATTATCAGGGACGACACAAATGAATTAACATCAATATGTTGTAAATAAGATTTACAAAAGGCAGACAAAACAACAACAAATCACATGTAAGAGTATAGTATGATAGTTTTAAAGTGTTTTAGTAAAACATGGCTCTAAAAGCCACTATGTGTAGGATTTTGAACATTTCTGATTTGGCGCCACCTGGTGGTAATATTGAAAAGACCCTTTTGTAGACAGGAATGCATGCCGCTACCTGAAAAAAAGTTTTCACAAATTTTCACCTGGATTCACTCATTTTTCTACAAACAAAAATGTATGGCATCAGAATAGTTTGAAAAATGCTATAATCACATAAAATTCGCGGCATTGCGGTGCTAACTACAGTCATAGGAAACTACAGTAATATCTGCAGATGTGTGCTCTCCTCTAATCCTAATTATTTTTTAAATACATATATATTAATGTAAATGTGTCTGCCCATCTACAAACAGTGACCTCAACACAGTATAACTGCCTTTCTCTTGTTGTATCTCCTTCTACCTTTGATGGTGGTAAAACCTCTCGCTTTCCTTGCATGATGCATGTTTTTACATTTAGGACATCATGTTCATTACACAAAGTTTCACAAGACTGGGGTGTCTTTCCATACTGCACTAAGACTGTAGCTGTCCTGGATAGAGAGTGTTGCCTGTTCAATTGTAAGTCAATCACTGCATGTTCGACTATAGCCAAGCAGCTTCATTTAACTACTCAGAGACCACTCACACTACTGCTGCTCTGCTGTGGTGGATTGCCCAGCAATTCTGCTGCTTATCATCAATTTCAGTTTGGAGCTTTTTAATGGCCGTCTTATTTCACACTGAAAAGGTGTATTGCATTATTCACATTCTAATATTGTGGTGCTATTACACCCCCCCTCCCCTCTCCACCACATACATACAAATCCACATACCCACACACACACACACACACTCTCTCGCCTCGCAGTGATGAAATATGCGCATACTGTTTACAGCCTCATAAATTGAGGGTGCAGACTCAGACATAAAAGATTACATAAAGCAATTCCTTGTGGTTATTTTTCTCTGTTCATTTTCTTCACATGGAAATGAACTGCAGCACGTCTCCTCTTGGAGTCTCTCTGAGTCCCCCAGTGTGACTGCAAGAACCTCCGACTCGCCTGCCGAGCCGCAGCAGAAACTATTACAAACAGGAAAGCAGAGCGAGTAGCCGTGGGCAGGGAAGCTGGTTTTCCCTGTCTGTGCACTGTGTAAAGAGAGGTGCAGTACAGTAGCCTTGTAACTGCGGCCCTTGGAGGCCCCCCTAAGCAAGAGGAAGACTTGACTGGCTGACCACAATCTATTATTAAGCACCGGATCAAAGCTGAGCGAAGAGGAGGGCATCTGCAGGGCTGTTGGGGTTGACAGGGTTCATCTCGACGGGTTGAAGGTATTGAGGATATAAAAGCAGCAAGCAGGCAATTCATTCATTTCACATCCTCAATGTATGTGATGTTGAGTTGTAGTTGTTTAGGGGGTGTGTGGTAGTTTGTTGTGAGCAAACAGCAACTTTTCTGACCTTTCAGCTCGGTCAAAAGAGCACGAGGCAGAAAAAGGCTTTTTGCAAAGCCGCTGTGGTTCCACTGACTCAGAACAAGTCGTCATGTTTTTATGTTTTTTCTTCAGACTTAAACCAGAGTACAGCTGAAAATCCCCCTCTTTATGTATGTGCGTGTTTGCTCTGAGAAGAGGCCCTGTTGAATTCCAGCAGTAGGTTATTGTACTAATATTTGTTATTCAGAGATGTTTGGTCTGTGCTTCAAATGAGAAAAAGACTGTGCACCAGTGCAATAGTTCTGCAACTTGTACAATATTAAGATCTTTCATAAATTCAGCAACCAAACAAGATGCACAGCAGCTCTGCTCCAAATGAGTACTAGTTGAGAGTGCAGCAAAAAAATAAATAAAACAAAACCTCTTCATAGAGAGCCTCTAGCAACAAACTGAGCTTCTGATTTGCATTTAGTCTGAATGCCAGATTTTCTAGTGCTATCTACACTTAAAGCAAGGAAACTACAGGATATTATTCCAATATGAGATCTTACCATGAAATGATAGAGATCGAATAGTGCTACAATAGTAATATTAATACATGTAACCTGTAATATAAGCAGAAGTGAGTTAAAAATGTGTGGAGTTTATCATTGGCTTCATTGTATGACGTCTGTAAGTGTGCGTAAAAAGATTGTGCGGTTTCACTTATTATTGAGCAAAAAAACAAACAACTAACTGTACTTTTAGTGGCTTTCACTGTGTACAAATTCAGTTTATGTCTTGAGTGATTTTTATGTCCTTAATACGCCTGAATTCTTATAAAAAACAGATTCCCAGAGCCAAAAACAATGACATCAATGATAAATATACTGCCGAAACACTGCATGCATCTCCCAGCATTCTGCATGAACATCTGGCCAACACCTGTAACTGCCTCGCTGCATCACTTCATTATAATACTCCACTGGGAAAAGTCTTCATCTCAGGTTACAATAAGTCAAAAGCAACTATGGAAAGAGGTAAACAACAGTACCCTGTTTTTTTTAGACCTGCTAGGAAAAAGATGGATCCGCATTTTCATCTTTTATTGCAGTGTTTACAATTCTTGCCCTCTCCGAGGTAAAATATCCATTTTTGGAATAAAGCAGAGAAACAGTTGCACCGTTTCAGATGATTTCTGTTAGGAGTGCTGCCAATCTTCCATTATAGAAAGGACGACGTAGGGCTTATTTATAGGCACATTTTCCCAGTTAAATGTTAGTTTTGGCTCCTTTTACTGCCAGGCATAATGTCTCCAGACCAGCTGCATAGTTAATAAGGCAGGGGTGCAGAGATAGCACACTCGGCTGTAACCTTTATGCTTCCCTCGTTGACATAACTGGATCGATAAGTTAACACAAAATACTGGAAACATAAGGGCAAGAAGTCACAGTCCACCTGCCTGTGACCTTTTAAAAGAAATCCAGGAACGCTGCGTCTGAAAACACCTCGTGCTGCCCCACAATGCTGCAGTACAGGACAGCCGAGGCTTTGCTGAAGGACTATAGGTAGAGCTGCACAAAATGACAAACTAACAGAAAGGATCAGGTTGAAGCAGAACAACAACAAAGTGTTGCATCCCGGTGCTTGTGGCTTCTTAAAGCACCCCCTTTGCTAAATGGACTTGTTTGTCTGCCGGGGGGTCCTGTCAGGGGCTCTGATGTCATTAATATTTGATGGAGCTTGATGGAGGTAACCTTTAAGGCATCCCACTGCTGTACACTCCCAGATGACCTTTTCTTTTTAGCTGGACTCCTTCCTTCAGTAACTAACTTGTCCTGATGCTGGCTGGACAAGGTGTGCACAATAAGAATCAGACTTTGATTTTTATCAACATTTTAGCAGAGATTATCGGATCTAGAATGAGCTGCTAATAAGGGAAAAGTATAAATACCATACTTTTAATTGTAAAAGTAAAAGTAGTACATGAGGGAACTTTTTGTTTGCTTCTTTTTCTATAACAGGGCTGGCAAATATGTTTTATGCATAATTAAATCAAAGTTATCAGTTATAATCACAGTAATATAATGAAGCTGCAGAAAGAGCAACATCTGTTGTGCTGCTGTTTTCTTACAGTTGATTTTATAACCTTAAAAGGGCCATACAGATGGGGTTTTTTCATGCCATATATCACCCCAAACGTTTCTAGGAAGGTTTTCTACCTTCCAGGCAGCCACTGGTTTCCATTTATTTCATTACAATGTGAAAAATAACCTGCAGAGACTTGATAAACTATTCCATCACAATAAAGATTTCATAACGATTTCTTGTTGTTGTTGTTGTTGTTGTTGTTGTTGCAGCTACATGACTGTTCATAAGTGTTCCAACCTCTGACTTTCGAGAATCGGCTGCAGAACAGCACAGTGTTTTTTCACTATTTGGCAATTCCCACACGCAGAAGTGTTCTTGAATGCATCGCCAAAGACAGTCATGAAAATTATCTCCGCTAGCAGCAGCAGTACCACATGATGGTGTTGTAATTTTGACAATATATAAATAGGTGAGAGGTGAGGAATGGTTCACTGTGATGGATTACTTATCTCAAGTTTGAAATGTCTGCGCGTTAGTTTTTCTACAGTAATGAAATAAATCTAAATATAAAATCAATCTAAAAAAGAATGTATGTAAAAGCCCGTGGAGAATTGTTTGCAGCAATGTGGGGGTTTGCATTTTATAGCTGCTGGGCTAAAAAATGAAAACTCACCAGCAAAATGAAAAATCACAGGTATAGTCTAAATGACCTTTCCCTGGCCATATTGGATTTATTTTCTCCTTATCTTACTCTGGTTCTATTATGACATGAACACAACATCGGGAGCACACCTGAGACAGTGTTGCAGGACCACATCAGTTGTATGTGCCTTCCAAAAATGTTACAAATCACTGTTGAAAATAACTGTTCTATGTTGTGCCAACGCTACAGTTAAGGTTTGGTTAAGTTTAGGCACAAAAACGACTTGGATTAGGGAAACATTGTGGTTTGGGTTAAATTGACTTCTTCACTAAGGTAAGGAGAGCTTCGTCGTTGTGGTTACAATAATAAATACTTAGTTTAAGTTAGTTTAGTCAACAACTTTGACGGTTGGTAGGAAACGGGAAATAAACAGCAGTCTCCCGTGTAAAAGTCTGATCTTTTGTTGACCCATGCATCCATCCCGACCTCCTCCCAACGCAGACTTTGACGCTCTATAATAAAGTCACCTGACTTCCTTGTTGGCTCCCATCATATATACACAACAGCCGGAAGAGGGCTTTGTCACTTGAACGTAAACATATATTGTTTTGGGGCACTTGCTGAATCTGATGCTGTTGTCCTTCCTGGGAGGACAGTCTCGATGATAAAGTACATTGATATTCATTGGATTGATGGCTTTTTTATTGTATTTGTTGACTGTGACAGCAAAGTGTATTTCACTCTACATATATTTTGAGACTGAAAGGTTTGTTTTGAAATATTCATTCAAACATTTGAGGTGTTTTTTGAGCAGTGCTGTGCTACCAAGGTTCCCCAAAGTTTTCTTTTTTCATTGACAAGTCCCACTTCAACAACATAGCACTCTCTGCTTCAGCAGAGTCCCTTTTTGATTTCCCAAGAGACACTCAGCACCTTACCAACTGATGTGAACACAATTACTTCAAGATTAATGTCAAGAAAACAAAGACGTGATCACAGCGCTCAACTCAGATGTTACCAGA
Organism: Macquaria australasica; assembly: GCA_005408345.1. Taxonomy (NCBI): domain Eukaryota; kingdom Metazoa; phylum Chordata; class Actinopteri; order Centrarchiformes; family Percichthyidae; genus Macquaria; species Macquaria australasica. The sequence continues at coordinate 1,359,899 of SEMN01000047.1, read as the reverse complement.
CTTCTGCCTGCAATACTGAAAAAGCACCTCGTATTCATGTGTTGGTCTTGAAAATGATGTACTTACATTTTATATATGTGCAGCAACAAAAAACACAATGCAGCTAAATGCCATAAAAAACATCTGACATTTAAAGATGCATTAATCAGTATTTTTTTATATCAACAATGAATCCAATGAGAGAGAAGCACCATACTGAGCCATCTGACTGCTGTTTTATTTCGGCTGCAGTTACACTCTACAATAAGTCCTTCAGAAACGAAATGCAGAGCTCAGCAGCTCCAGATTAACTTTTTACCATCAGCAGGATCACCTGTTGATTCCTGTTGAAGCGTCCTTGGCAGACCTTTGGGACTGAGGTGGCACAGAAGGATCTTGTTTCTTTTCTTGTGATGAAGGAATTGATTATGTGTTTCATTGTGAAAGAGAGAAACAAGGGTGCTGAGGCCGTTCACAGCTGAGCTTGGATGTCGTCTTGCACGTCGTCTTGCACAGTGTGTGTTGTTAAGGTGGTAGACAGACACAAAGGAATGACACAAACCTAACCTGAAATCTGTATTTCCTAAGAGAACTGCTAAAACTTAGCATAATGACAAAAAACACGGGTTGAATATATTTGCATGTAAATTTCTTCAAAAGTAATAATATTCATTTATATGCTTTCATCCCAAGAGGTGTTCCTTTTTGTATTACTTTTATATTACACAGTGTGAAGGGATAATTGCCTCATTTTTACCTTCAAAATTTAGGATAACTCTGGCTTCCTATGGCTGAATGATCAGAGTAACCAAATGACGCAGCATGTACGAGTTGTACATTTTTATGCAGTTTGTTCTCTTCAGTGTTTACCCAGTTTTATTTGTTCTTTTAAATCCATCGATCTGTTATTTACTAGTGCTGGCAAAAACAAATCTTTTATACTCGTTCTTTTTCACTATTTACAAGGCCTGCTCTGTCCCATACTGCTTCCAAGAAATAGCCATAGCCTTGCACTCAGAGACTCATTGAAATGGAAGCATTACAACCTTAAAAAGGGTTACAAACTCACTCATTAATGTGTGAAGTTTATCTTGCTTTAAGTATTTTGCCCTCAGGGCTTAATATATATACACTTCTCGTACATGCTGAACTGCTGCCGTATGCTGAAGAATACCGTTCATGTACCAGAGTCAGACAGTAGACTCGCTGTTTACGACTACCATTTGCTTGGTTGTTAGACTCGTTATAGTTCTGTTAGTGTTAATAATTGTATTGATTTAAATACTTACATTTTCTCCAATTCGTTTCTTATTTCTGCTGCTGTCATGATACATACAAACATACATACATACTGGTAGATTTGAATGGAGCGACAGTGACTTTAAAATTTGCCATTGAAAATAGAATTTGGCATTGAAAACAAAACCTGAACTGAAAAAGGAAACACTTCGCGATTAAAAACTCTAGACCCGGTATATACAGAGGCCATGAAACACTCGAACTTCCCGGCACTAATATTTACTGATATTTAGCTAAAAAACAAGGCTTGAATTTGAATAAAAAGGGTGCCCAGTACTTTAACCAACAGTCTACATAGCATGCACGTGCAACATTTAGGGGCACAAATCATGCAAGAAATATTAATGTGATAGTACAAATCAAGAAATACCTGCTGGGCTCTGTACGGATCATTTTGCACTCTTATCCATCAGCTTTGCGACTAAAGTACAACACATATTGTACCTCACACAGAGCCTCATTTTTGCCTCCTTATGTGTGCGAACAGGAAATGGCCTATTTTGCCAGACACCATGAGCACCTACATTTCTTAGAAAGTACTGATTTATAAGTAAACATGCTAAATTGAACAGAGTTCTAACATGCCGGTAGTCCGTGGTGAGAACTAGAACAATTCAAGCACTGATGAAAACTGGTAACATACTAATTACTACAGACTACAGTGTCTATTGCTGGGAAATGTAATATGCCCCTAAACATACATCAGAGTCCACGTGTCCAACATTTTAATCACCCAGAGCGTTTCAGATTGTATATCAAAAAAGCATTCTGTTCATTTTTTTGTGTCAGGTGTCACCTTGTTTTGAAGTTTTCAAACTGTCTTCCAACAAGAATATCAGTCTTCCTAAACAGGTCAATGGATGTTGCTCTTTATACTGTGTGAGATTCAGAAGACAGATGGGTAGAAAACAGCTTCGAGAGCAGCTGGATAATGATTTTATTTCATTGTCAGTGCAGTGTCCAGCAACACTGCAGATTGTTCGAGGAGCGGATGTGTTTGTGCCATTGATCTTGGCCATCTGATAAGGAAGCTCAGCGACAGGCTGTTAACCTCAAACGTTGGGAGCATTAATCCATTTCAAAACCTCCCGCTGCTTTTCGCTTTGCTCTGCTCAATTTCTCCTGGGCAGGCACACAGAAGAAGGACAGTATTGAAATATTCCTGTCTGCCTTGTAACTCCTTTTTACTTTTACTCGAATGCAACGTGTTAGTGGTTTTATGAAACACAATCAAAACTCCTGACGAACTTTCAGACATACATAGTTATCAGTCAAAGAAAATGAATAGGACTGTTTCTCTACAATCCAGAAAATTAGATTTGTTAGAGGTTTTCCTCTGAATGCAGCTTTCTACTGGTAGCAGATTTAATAGAGAGAATTATTTAGCCCTACAGCGGTTTACAGGCTTTTGGAGTTAACAGGTCATCCTGTTTCAAATGTTTACTACTGTAATGAGAAATGGTAGCTCTGAAAACCGTTTAGCTTGGGGCGTGCCTGAAGAAATATACAGGATTGGGCACTAATAGATTTGTTATAGGAAGTTGCACTGAGGGAATTTTATCATTAATGGGTGTGTTTTAAAAAGAGTTGAAGGTTAATGGAAAGTGCCTTAAGGCAAAACACTGGATCGCTTAACATCGAGGGATGGTTACTAATGAATTCTGTGACTGATGGCTGCTTTGAGATTATTGTATGTCATTATAGGTGTGTGCCACGTTCCAATACACAGAATCTGATGTAACTATTTCTAATTAAACTAAAGTCAATGGAAAGTCAACAGGATGACGGTCCAGATGAGAATTGTGGGATTGAAGACAGATTGAAAGCTTCAACAGATGAATGAGTGAAGAGGGGAAAATTACACAGTATACCTTTTGGTTCAGGAGACTGAAATCAATCTAGCTTGCCTAATAAAAGTTTGAATTTTTTTTGTATCAGCTGAATTTGGAGTTGAGTCATCCAGCCAACTTAACCAGTATCCCTCTGGTCTTATCAGATTCAAACATCTGAAGGCTTCTCAAAACAAATAAAACCAAAACTAGATCAACTGACCCTTCAATGACTGTTGTCAGACTGTTGTCTTTTTTTTGTAATTATGTATTCATTAATTTTTATTGGCAATTCTTGTGGCATGGTTCTGGGAATGGCAACGTTAGTCGCTCAGCTGCCTGGCCATGTCACTACTTTTGTCCAGACTGAAATATCTCAACAAGTATTGAATGGATTGCCCATACATTTGGTAGCAACATTCATGGTCCCCCTGAGGATGATTCCTACTGGCCTGGTGATCACCTGACTTTTCCTTTAGGGCTACCATGAGGTTCCTATTTGTGGTTTTGATTGAAATATCTCAACAATGATTGTATGGATTGCCATGAAATTTGGTACTTTATTAATATATACATTGTGGCGTTGTGTATGTTTTGTCTGTTTGAACAAAGTCACTTAAGAACATTTGGGAACGCCTGAAACATAAAGAGGTACTGCTTCAGATTTGGCTTCTTTGAAAGCCGTGTATTTTGTATAAAGACAGTTTGTGACTCATTTTCTTTGTTGTTTGCTTGTTGCAGCTCTGACAGCCGTGCAGTAATTATCTTACGCTGCATATGTACATCCTGCTTTATCCTGTTGGTTCAACTGGCTTCTCTGGGTTTTTAGTGAGCCAGCATCAGTAAGCAGGTTTACCTGTAAACATTTGGAGACTCGTGAGCAAAATGGCTGGTGAAGCACTACTCATGTCCTCGAGGCTTGGCAGGACATCAAATATGTTCTTTAGTTTCACCAGACACCGTGTTTGCTCAAACGCTCGCTGCTATAGTTAAAACCGGACATTCAAGCTTTTGTCTGAGGAGAAAATACAGCTTACTGTACGATTCTCTGAGTGGGAAAATCTTCCTGGAATGTTGTGCATGTTTGAGTGAAGTCTTGTTTACTTTCCACTGACACCTATTTTCTGTGTGCTGTGTACAAGCCAGCCTGTTTGGCCGTAACGATTGGGGTGTCTGAGCATAATGCAGTTTGACCCGTTGCTAATGATGTCCTGACACTTGCTTAACGGAGCTCTACATTTGGATAGCTGGCATCTAATTGGAAGTGACAGGACAGCACCTGTAGCTCTCTCGGCACAGTGTTTACCAGCAAAATGTTAGGGGTGACTGTGAGGGGAAGGGGATTGAAATGATCTGTTGGGGAATCTGGCTGTACTTCTCCAGTAGTCCTTTCTTTTGCACTCACACTTTTAAACCCATTCATTCACACTTGAGAGCTGCCCAGTACAGCCACAGTGCATCACTGTCCACCACCAAGCAGCTTGAGTGGAGTAAAAAAGGGATGGTTAACATTGTTGTGCTATTTTGTTCCCAAGTCATGCATGGGCAGCTAGCTTGGGCTCAGAGTCCAGTAGCTAAAGATCTCACAAAAACAGGAGAGATCAGCAGCAAATGGATATAGGTTAATGGAATTATAAACCACAGGTGACCCAAAAAGGTGATGCTGGAGTCACAGCTGTAATGGTGCAGCTGAACCACGTGTAGTTATAGACAGGAGACTATAGATACACTCTTATCTCTACAAAAGAAAAAACACTACAGCCATCAAGGACAGCTTGACGAACTTGGTGTCCATCAATCGATGGCACTGAAAAAAAACAAATAGAAGTAGGATAACTGGAAAAGTCAGTCTAGGACTCAAGTCTCAGCAGCCAGGAAACACTGGCAGAAGGTTTATACAGATGGATGACAAATGAAAGGAAAAACCTGAATAAATGAGTGGAGAATACACATGCTTTGCTACAGGTCACGAGGGGTCCATGAATGGTTTCACGAGCATGAAAATGATTGGAGTCTTCGCAGTCACCTGATCTCAACCCAACTGAACACCCATGGGAGATTTTGAAGCTGTCATCAAAACACCAAATGAGGGAATATCTTTTGGAAGAATGGTGTTCAACCCCCCAGAACAGTTCCAGAGACTTAGATAATGTATGCCCAAGAGAACTGAAGTTGTTCAAGGATTTATTTGTCACATACTCATATTTCTCAATTGTGCAGTGTAATGCCGGGGTGGTATACTCTAGAGGATTTGCTGAAAGGTTTGTGTTCAATCATTGTTATCTGTTTATTATAAGCAACAGGTGGAGGCATGATAGGGATGCTATCTAGATATTTTAAGTTTGTGGAGCAAAATGTAGTAAAAGGTTATAAGACAAGTGAAAAATATACAAAATTGTGTCAGTTTTGGGACTCCATACAGGTTACACATGGCTGCAGTACATTCATTTGGAAGTGTGTGTGTTCAGTGAAAGGTTAACAACCAACCAAATGAACCTGGTGTGACATTGTTCCTCTACTGTTGCTGATACAGTTTGGCCTCTGAACTCCTGATTGGGAATATGATTTTTTTTATGTTTCAGTTTCTCAGAGTTACAAACCTGCAAGGACAATCTGTTTCTGAGATTGACATTGTGGTCAAAGTACATGTGGAGATGTTCTTTTAGGAGCAGATATACACCTGAACCTTTTGGGGCTTTGTTAGCCCAAATCAGCTCTACTATGGTCTGTGACAAGCCTAACTCAAATGTTTATTTAATCTGTTTAATAGTTAGTATTTAGTGTCCACTTGTCAGTTTGTCAGCATGCCACCAAGATGGATTCCTGCACTGTTCATTTGTTTTTGTATTTTAATATTTAGAGCAGGGCAGCTGGCACAGCATTCATCTACATAAATAAATAATAAAACAAGAATTAATAAGAAAACTAGTAAAGGGGTAAAAGGCAAATGTGAGAAAATGAAGCAGCAAGCTCTTTACTAAAGTTAGGTGGACAGTTTTCTTTGATCAATAACAGCGGAGAAGCAGCTGAAGGTTGTTTCCGACACATTTGTCCGTCAGTGCAGGCGGCAGCACCTTTAAACTTTTCTATTTCTGGAAACCTCCATCTCTGCCGCAGCCAGCTCCATAAAAATGAACTCGCTGTCTTTATCACCCCTGCCCAGGCATCTCAAGGAGTTAAGAAGGAAAAGAAAAGACTCCATATTTTTTCTTATCCTCATTAGGCGCTAGCAAAGAGACCTTTTTTTTTTTCTTCTTGCGGCCATCCCGCCTGCCTTTGTCTCTTAAATCTGTCTCCAGGCCAGGCAACGGGAGTCGTGATGGAGCTGGTGCCATACAGGGTGTGATCTTCTCCGGCGATACTGATGCTCTGAAAAAGGTATATCAGCAGGAGGAAGGGAAACCAATGTGCTATTTGAGCTCACACGTCCTACAGCTTGGTATTCACAGTCACAGCCAACTTAATTTCAGCAAGAATGGCTACTAATCAAGTAGTGAAGGCGTCATTTCACATTTTAAAGCTCATTTCCGTATCTAACATGCCTATAAATTCTGCAAGGGTAGTTACAATTCTTTTCTCATTTCAAAACGTCAGTATTTAGCTTGGCTATTGTGTAGTCTCAGCCATCTGGATGCAACAAAGTTTGGCAACATAACAAAGGTGAAAAATTTAGGTGTTTATCATGTTTTAGCTGCAGTGAGTAAAATTTTAGAATATAACTGAATTTATACCACGAAATTAGCCTAAATAATTTTGAGGAGACTTTTACTCCACCACACTTCAGAGAGAAATATTGTAGTTTCTTTTCCAACGTCTTTATCTGAGGGCTATAATTGTTCATCACTTTACAGACGAAGGTTTAAGTTCATAACATGTCATCCATTGTTAGAGTTTAAACCAGCCAGCAGTACATGGAGTAGTTTGACCAGCTGCAGCATAAAAATACTCTTCACAGGTTTAGGTTTCTTTTTCCTTCCGTTTTCAAATTCAAGGTGCAGGTGTGAGGAAGCAGAGAGAGTTTAATGAGGAAAGGGAGCTCTGTAATGTACTATGCAATAATAATGGGCATGCACTGTGAAAAGAACATTTGTCACAATGAGAACATTTATGAACTTTTAAACTCAAATTGTACTGCAAATTTTTACATTGTGCAACACCTTTAATGGAGTATCGTTCCCTTGTGGGGCTGCTTCACTTAAACCTGCATTAACCAATATTTCTGATAGAATCAAAACTGAATCAAATTACATATTATATAACGTTCAAGCATAGTGTTTAGTACTGAAATCCTACAGAATTATTACAAACCTCTGCAGCTCTATAGGGCTTGTTAGCATTTTTTAGCGTAGCAGCAGTTTCGCCAAAACATGCTTTGATAAACTCACTGTGTGCTACCTGCCCAACACCAAACTTCAGACAGACAAAATTAGCAACTAGTTGAAGACGGTCAAACGTCTAGCAGCCAGATGTTCTTCTCAGGAGTTGTGAGTCTTGAGTTAGGTGGACAGAAAAATACTCCAAATGTCTGCTGATCGTGCAATGAGGCCACTGTTACACATTAGCCATAACAACTTTATAATATGGTGATAGGGTGTCAGCTTGTTTTGTTGTATTTTGACCCACTACAGGCCAGAAATTGATTTATGCAGTAATCAAAGGATTTCAGTTGTTTTTCTACATTTTCCATTTTCCACCATTTTCACATCATTAGCTGGACTTAAAATATGAAATTATGTTATGCAACTTTGTTTAATCTTACAAATTAAAATTCTCCATACTGGGAAAACCTGACAATTTTACTATAATGCTCGTGTCAGCATGTCAGCTTTGTCCATACAGCTTTAATATTGTGACTCTGCTATGGCTGAGATTGGCTACATATCAAAAGTGAAAGGTCAAGGTGTCATTGTCACTGAGTGGCAACACTTCAGTTATATTGCATTTTCCTTTAGTTGTGTTTACATGTGACCGCTGGACTTGTGAAATAAATCTTTCCGTTTCATTGATTGATGGCAAAGCAGACTGTTGAGATGCGATTAAGTGTGTGCAACACATCAGATAGAGGCTGTTTGCCCGCAGAGTCCTCATGTTATGTTAAGTGTTGTTGTCAATACTGCAGATTAATGCACGGAGATAACCAGTGTGTGTGACTCTGTGTCTGAGTGTTGTGTTTGTGTATGTTTGCTGAGGAGTTGTTCGCTTTTCCATTACAGCCTGTGGCGTGGATGGTACCCATCCATCAGTTCAAAAAGCAGAATAACCAAGAGTGACATTCAATTACGCTATGCTAATTTGTGTTATTTATTTATTTATTTGGGCTTCACCATTCATTTACTTAATTAACAATTTTGGACGTGAGCTATCATGAGCAGATTGCAATATTCTTTCCAATAACAGGCCATAATGAAATATATTATTAGCAATAAAGTTAATGGAACAAGCGAAGTGAGACTCCTCATCACCGCTGGATGGATGGCAAATTAAGGATAATAAAGGGAACAAACAAAGAACACGACTCAGGAAAATAGCTCCTGTAAAGTATTGTTTGAGATTTCCTTGAAACATCTATGGGATGGTATTGTGATCCACACTCGCATTGTATCATTCTGATGCATAATAGCATTTACATTGTCCACCTGTCACTGGAAGGCCTAAAGAGAACCTTTTCCTCCTCGTTGTTATTGCAAATTGGACCTTGTTCTCAATGAAAATGTAATTAGAGCGCTAAAAGAGAGAGCTGGATGTTTTGACAGGCCCAACCGAACTCAAGACGCTTGAAGGTAATTAAAAATATTTAGCTGGGCCGTGCAGCGTCTGGCATTCACTTGGAAATTCTCATTTGTGGTTTTGATTGTTTTTGTGATGTGCTTCTTTTACAGTGATTTAGCTAATCAAAGAGAGAACATCTTCCAAAAGAAACATTTCTTCAATTTGATTTACATGGAGCTGAATCATGACATTGAGGATCCACATGAAACCATCTGACCAGCATTTGAAGGGTGGCAATGTTTAGCAGGTCAGAATTTAACACAATTTTACATTAAAATATCACGGACGTAACGCATAAAGCTATAAAAACAAAAAAACTGCTGATTTTCATTATATATCATCATAAATTCACATTTGAAGTGTACTGGCCAGTCTGGATTCTCAACAATATGACTTAAAACAGGTTTTCTAAATATTTCATCTCTTGAAACAGTCTGAGAAGCAGTAAATAGTATTTCTTTCCCCTCAAAGTTCACACCGTGCCAAATTAATTGGACGGGAAGAATCCAAGCAGCAGTGGATCTGCTGACCTCTGAGACCAAGCTGGACATACAGTAAGAAGGAGCTGTCTTTGATGTTAAGATGTTAAGGTCTGAAACTGACTGAAGTTCAGCCATAGCCTTTGGGCAAGTTTCTTTTTATCAGTCCAATTATGTGCTTGAAGCAGAGACACTGACCATACGAAGGAAAAGTAGGAGTAGATTGGTTCAAAGCAACACTGCATTTAAGTCCACATAAAGCTGCCTTCACATGATAAGAAGTTCGCTCTTCGCTCACCGCGAGGTAGAGCGCAGAGCATAGTGCAGACACTGATTTATACGCAGGTATACATCATCAAAAAGTGCTAACTTTAGCATTGGATTGAGCTAGTTCTATATGCCTATTCACAAACCTGGTAGCCCCATCTGACTGCTGACATTTTGCCATGCATTACCTTTTCTGAAGAGATCATTAATGTTGTGTTATAGAGTTTGGGGAACTCTGAAACAGAGTGTGAGTTTTTCTTCCATCACTCTCTACCCCTGCTTGCATGTGTCATTTCTGGCTACGTCACATACAGCTGTTATCTCATTGTTTGCACTTTGAAAGGTCAGGGCAACCAAGGTCAAAGTTGAAATTATTTTAACTTTGAGCACAGCGCTCGGTGGCAATTTCAAGCGGTGCACCCTGCCAAGGGTAGCGCTTTCGCCTAGTTGGGCGCCACCACTCTGATCATGTGTGGGGCCCTTGAGACATCTCAAGACAAATATTTAGGAGAGACAAGAAACACAACTTGCATTGCATCATTAGATGATATTATCGCCATTATTTGATGTCTACTACTCAAAATGTATTGGTTAACATGTCTGTGCAGAACAGTACATTTAGAATAAATACTAATTTTACTGCCTGAAATCATAAACTCATATGTCTGCAGGGAGCTGACAGAATTGTTGTTCATACCAATCATGGGCACTGGTTCTGTGGGTGCTCGGGAGCTTGGGCAGTCCTGCTGTTTGAGGTGACCATATCGGAATAATAGGGACGCTGTTCAATGAAGATACTTAGAGCAATGGATGGACACAATGTCAAAGGAACATTTTAACTTTCCACTAAACCTGTGTCCATTCCTGTGTTTAACATTCTTGGTGTCATCCGTCCCCCTATAGATTTTCAGTCAGTGATTTCATTCAGTGATAGAAAAGTGCCTCATAATGCAGTACCTTGTGATCCATGGCCGGGAAAGTATGTTAAACAGTTGCACAGTAACTCTCAAACCGAGATCGTTGCAAAGTGAGTTAACCAGGAACACATCCTGTCCATTAACAACCACACCGTTTTAATCATCAGCAACCCCAGTCAGTTGACAACTGTGGTGTGTGAGCCCATACAGGTATTAGAGCATCTAGATCCAATGTGCTTTATGGTCAGTTGCATTACTTTATCGCTTGTTTAAATAAGCATATGTATATATGTGGTGGGCTGTATATAGGCATGTATGTGTGTGTGTGTGTGTATGTGCCGGGCTGTATGTAGTTTGGTGAAAAATGTTAAATTTTTTGTTGCGTTAAAAACTTTCTTTAGTAATTAAGTGATTTTACGTTGATGGTTTGATTATCTGTTCTTTATAATATGATGATGTGACGGCCATTGTGCAGTTTTTAGGCTTCATATATATAGATATAATTTTTGGGAACAATTTGAGAACTATTAAAATTCAATTAAAATACTTAATGTTTTAGAAATTTCAACCAGTGCTGATATCTGGCTTCCATGAATTCTATTTTGTTACAACAGCTCTCCGCTAACTGCTGTCTTAAAACATTTCTGGTCAAAAGACATCTAGATGTGTAGGTTTTTTGTATGTCTATGTCACATTTAAATGTTTCAATGCCATTTAAATGACATATATTTCATATATCAGGTCCTAACTAAATGTCACAACATAGTCATTTACTTTTCTGCAAATCCCCAAATCAATGCTTACTGACCTACATTTATGTGAAGGAGTTGCCATAATGTACAATTCCAGAGCATTTACTGTAAGTGGATATGAGGCATATATCGGAGAAATAACCAGGTATGCCATATCTGCTCTTGACATAAAACATGGGCCAATTCCTGAAATGTTGAGACTTGGAAAGTGTGATGTAAATCCAGAAATTATCAACTAATGTAACCAATTTATGGCCTGAAAGTTGACCACATACGCCACTAATTTGTTTTATGAACTGGCCGCGACAAACCTCCTCTGCTCGTTAATTTACCAAACTATTCAAATATTTGGACTGAAAAAAACTACATTTTGCTATCATTGCCTCTCCGCCCCTGTCACCTTGCCTCTGAGCCGGGGCCGTACAGTATGAATAATGAAAGCCCTGATCTCCAAGTCTTGCTGGCTCTCTGGCAGCAACCAGGAGCGGCTCCATTAAAGAATGAAAAGGCAGTTCTCTTTTGTTGCTCCCAGATCCCCCCATTATTAAGGAATCCCATTAAACGACAGAAGGTGACTTTTCCTTTCAGTGTGATGACACATGGAGAGAGGCCCCTGTCAGGTCAGAGATGGGGGCCGCTGATGAGGCCGGTGAGGGGGGTTTGACCCGAGAGGAAAGGAGTTATTGATTGACTGAGCCAGCACTGCGTCTCCTGCACTCTGCCAATCACCTGCAGACCCTTTTCTTTGTTGCTTTCTTTTCTTCTGGCCACTAGTGATCACCCATTTCCAGAATGCTCTCTGCCGAGCCCGTGCCCTCATTTAACTTCATTACTGTGGGGCTGACAGCCAGGCAGCAAGGGGGACAAACAGCATCCTTCGACCCTGCATGGTCGCCATCTCCTGGAGCCACCTTTCCTGCCGCCATCTATCCTCAATTCCTTCTTCTCTGTGGTTATTCTATCACTGTCTCGGCCTTTCTGCGCTGCCCTCCCCGTAGCGGCTACAAATGCAACTCAGCAGCATTGATAACAGTCTGACAGACCACAGTGGAGGGCTGGCGTCAGCTCCTCACCCCCGTCCCTTCTTCCCCTAACTCGACGCCTTGCCTTTCTCATCAAGGTCACCCTGCTGCCAGAGAGGGAGAATGTCAGGCTGTGAATGGAGGCTTTCACTTGCCACTACTTGTTTCCTTACACAGGTTTCTTGCACCTACCAAGATGATGGCAGTGGTTTGATTTAGCACTGCATTGCCAGGCCGTCAGCAGGAAATAACAACTGATGTCATGCCACAAATGTATACGACAGTGTGTGATTTATAGATTTTTGATGTCCAATGGCAATATTTTTAGACTAACCCCTGATAATCAATTAACAATTTTAATACCAAAAAACTAATAGTTTCTTCTGCACAATTTTAATCTGAAGTCTGAAGCAGCATATAAACCATCACGGGACACGAAATTACATTTTTCTGACCATTTTCAAATCACTGGGATACAGTTTTGGCTGTATTTTTCCCTCCATTCCAGGCAGCCTCTGGTTTCTTGTTATTTGCTGTAACACATCGTTACATGGTAGTGTAGTTTAAGTACACAGTTTACAGTACAGTTACCAGTACACATCAAGGCTACGGGGATAACACATGGAGACTCCAAGGATTGTGATTGCTCTGCTTGGCTGCTAATGTTTGTCTTCTATCTGACTGTTGATAATGAACACAACATCTAAAGAAGGGCTCAGTAATCTGCTGCTTTTTAGTAACACTAGAGATATTTATTAATGAAGCCATTTCCACTGCAAACCTTCTTCTCACGGTGATCGTAGTTTTCTATCACAAATAGAATGAAAGAATGGAAACATGATTATCTTAGGTATTAATGACTACACAGCCTTAGACTCCTATTCAGTAGTGAGAGAAGGCAAACCCTCCCGTTGTCTCTCAATATCACAAAAAGTGAAAAAACAAGATTAAGGATGATATTTACTAAGGATCTGTGGCCCCTTTTTAAGGGCTAAACAGTCAAATTGAGTTTGTTCTTATTTACTAAAAGACCGCACTGATGTTTTGCGCCGGTAAAATGGAAGAAAAGCTGCACAGCTGAAAAATGCATGTTTGATCTCATGCAATATGTATTTTAAGGTGTTTCTGTTTAGAGGTGCAAAATATGGGAGGAGTGAATGGAAATGTATACAAATATCCTCAGCACCTGATTTATCACTGCAGACTGACCACTGCAGCAGATAAAACTGCATCTGGAATTTAACACCTGGGACAAGCCGGTCTGAAATAGGTGGCAATTAATGATTTACAGTGAGTGAGAGAGACTAACAGAGTGAGAGAGGAAATTAAAAGTTGCATTACAAAGTTACTTTGCTGAAGCGCTCCACTCAGCACTACAACACAAGACAAAAGAACAGCAATGCAACTCCCTGTTATTTTTCATGAAACTTTACCTCTGTCTCCCACAGTTGCCTCCTGGTTATTTTTCCTCACTTTTAATGTCTCAGAGCAGATCCAGCCCAGTGCATTATGTCTGAAGCAGCCAGTAATACTTGTTATATGTTTTTTTTCCATTTACAGAAATGATCTAGTCAAATGAGTTTTAAAGTTCTATCAAGAGTTACTCAATCACTGATATTTCTGTTGACTTGACAACGTCAAGCTATTTATATTTCCTCTTATATGGACTTCCTCTTGTGGGATGAATACACGTTTGCAGTTCCAAAAGTTTCTCCTCTATAGCAAATGTACAAGTTCAGCCAGAGACAACATTTTCCTTTGCACTCCATTACTTTAGATATGCGCATCGTTTCAAAATAGCCCGCCATCAGATCTTATTTAGCAGTTCATTCACAGAGAATGAACTGTGGCTGCGCTCATTTACATCTTTAAGTCTTCGCTAAAATGAAAAGTGTTGTGCCCCTGACGGTAATTTGCGACAGGCTTAGTAAATATTCCCTACAGGAGTCTGCAGCCATGCTAGGGTCTAGTCGGTGCTTGTTGCTGCTTTTGACTTTAATGCTAACATACTGATGTTTAGCAAGCTTTATAGCATGCTACTTATTTCTAATTAGCACAAATCCCAAAATACAGCAGAGGCCGATGGAAATGTTCTTAATTTTGCAGGTATTTGGTCATAAAGCAAAGTATTGGACAAATTAATTTATTTGACCTGATGATGGTGCTAGATGAAAAGTTAAGGGATCGCCAAAGTTATTCCAATTCATCCTGACGGGGAGATGAATGTCTGTACAAAATGTGTCAGTCCAACCAACAGTTGTGTTTTTTCGTGCACACACAGTAGATATTCCTGTAGGATTCAGGACTCAAGCTATTTTGGGTATGTATGTAAACATCACATCCTACACAACTTATATAGTCGGGTGTTGCAGATGTGTTTTTATAAGAATTTACAACAATATCCACTTTCTTCATGTACTGTGATAATCCGAAACGGGAGATGCCTTTATCATCGTAACCCAAACATGACCTTAATTAGGATGTGCGGAGCTGGTCCCAAAAAAAAACCTCTGTGTTGTGTTACTTTCTGTAGAAGCTGTAGATTCTCTGCCCCTCTCTGGAGTATCTGCTCTGCTCTCATATATTTAGCACCTAACTTCAAACCAAAAGTGTCTTGCACCTTTGGTTGTAACCGGCAAAGGGAAAGTAACACTTGAGGCAATGTGCAAATTCTGTCTCTCTCATATATGTGCGGCGGCACACGGTGTACTTCAGTGTGGCTCAGCGATGAATCACAACATACACAGTAGACCCGTGTACACACATACAGACCTGTGTTTGAAGACTTATTTCAGACTACATATCCTTTTGGGAAAACTAGTGAAAAAAAAGTGCTGGTTTCAGGCTTGTCCCCTGTTTTGCCTGTGAATCAGATTTACATGTAGAATAAATAGTTAAATAAATGAGGGAGACAATGATATTCGAATAGAAGGCCGGAGTGGGCATGGTTTATACCGGAAGTCATGTCTAATCGGGCAGGTGTTGTATTTTCTAACCTAATATTCATTGGCAACGCAATTCTTGTGCCTTCAAAGCATTAAATTTATTTAATATTGGCATATAATTAGTTATGAAATATATTTCCACATCCTCATATTGTACTTTTAATCTTTCTCTCTCTCTTTTTTAAATTAATATAAAGCTTTATGAACTGTCTGATTTTGTGTGTGCGTTCTTTCACGATAGAAAGGCTCGGTGCCCACACAGCACTCGCTGCTGTGGCAGGAAACCAGGAGCGAAGGAGAGTAGAGGACACCAATCTCCCGACCTGATATTTTGATTCAATCAGTATCTATTCGGCAGGGCAGGCTGTGCGCAACATTTATTCATTTATTAAATGACTAGTTAGTGAAATCAAAGTCCTATGTTGCAAACAGAATGGGCATTTTTATCTTGTGGCCATCCACAATGACATGAATCAGTTTGAAGAATCATAATGGAGGACGCACAGACATGTTAATCATGGAGCTGACTTTCTTTTTTTTTCAGAGAAATAGCGAGCAACTTCGTGTAGAAGAAATATGTTTCCATTGCATTGAGCTTTCCGGAATAACGTATTCTGATTTGGGTACATGCCTAGTTACTATCATATTTCACTGCACACTTCAGGAAAATCCAGAATAGAGTTACAGTCACAGTGATCATAAAATAATAGAAAAATGCCTGAGGTTGTTTTCATGCTCTGAGAAGGTGCTTTTGTAATAAAGCATGCCACCATTACATACACACCTCACATACTTACATGTAAATGTCTGTAAAGGTTTTGCAGTTAAAATTTTTCTTTATGAATTAGTGGGTTAATGAGGTGCTTCAGCCATTGTTGGTGAGTCTGGTTTGCTCAGGGTGCTGCGCAATGGGTGCAATTTGCTCTTGACTTTCTGTTTGATGCTGTGTGTGAAAATATTCAGAGAGAAAACAGGCAAGGAGTTTGCACGCTGATTAAGATTTAAAAAGAGGTAGTAAAAATCATTTACACATCATTGTGGTGTAGTTTTGATTTGAAGTGCTAAAATGCAGCCGTGCGTGTTTTACTTTTCATACACTGTGATGAGGAGCCTTGAAAATATCTTTTTCCGCCTCTTCCGAGTAATTTCTTGTGGACACAAAGCAGTATGTGGAGTCTTTGCATGTTCTCAAGTAGTTCGCACTAATTGGAATCTGCACACCTGCTGATAATCACACTAATGACCAGAGGCTCCACACTCTCCTGAGTCTCAATACAAGCTGCCAGTAACCATTAACTGATACCAAAATAAATAAGGATAATAATAATGATTTGGGCAAATTGGCACTGGGATATAGGATGTTCTCCTCTGGTAAAAGCACAATGTGTAGTAATAATAATCTTTGTGACAAAATGCTAATTAGTTTAGTACATCACATCTTATACAACTACCACAAAGTGTTGGGAAATGTTTTTTGGTCTGATTAACTTTTTTTAAATTGTAATTTAGGATGCTACATTTTAGTGCAGGACCACCATCTTCTAAAACATGATGATGGAGCTCTTTCTGTTTTACATGCAGAAGTATTGTAGTTAATTATACCGTATACTACAGTGACTTTCTGCATCTTTTTTTTTTATTTTGAGTCTCTTCAATTTTCTTCTTTCTTATTTTCATCTCACTTCTGTCTTTCTGCCTCGTTAGTAGACCTCATATGGTTCATCACATATTTCGTTCAAGGGTGACTCAGTCATATCATACTGAGTCATATGTTAATGTGTTCCTGAGACGACCCCCCCGGCTCGCAGGGAGAGCTCGAGATTTTGCTTTGCACTCCGTTTGTCTTCTCCTTCCATAGTAGCCAAACTCACTGTGAAAACACAGCTTTATCACTCCCCCCACCCATTAAATTCTGTTGACCTATCTTGTTTTTTTTTCCTGCAGTGGGAAAGGTATTTGTGGGATAAACAAACCATTGAAATGCCACCAGATTCCGTGGAGTCCCATAGAGCTGTGCCCCTGAGCCGGAGGGACGGGCATGTTGACATTAGACATTAAGCAGCATTTCAGATCATATTATGGTGTGACACCAACATCGTACAACTGCAGCTTTCAGAAATGCCATTCTCAAACGGTGTGCTATGAAGCATATCATATTGATATTATATCCTGTAGATCACAGCCTGACTCTACGAGCAGCTACAGGGAACCGCAGACAGTGTTGTGCTGCCTTGTGTCAGCTGCACAAGTCGAAATCATTATGTGAACGTTACAATGATGCAGGCACAAAGACACTCGACAGTGTGCACCTCTGATTTAAAGTTAAACCTCTGCTGAGAACATTTAATGAGACCTTGACAAAAGTGGGGGGGAAAAATCTGACTTTTCTTCTCTTTTATATTCTGTTCTGTGTTTCCTCTGCCGACATGCAGGGTAGTCTACAATCAGGTTGCTAGTAAACAAAAGCTCTGTTTGCGTCTAGCACTACATTGCAAATGTGCTGTCTGGAAGAGGGAATTACATTTTCTTTTAGATTAGTTTTCATATTAGTTTATGTATGAATCACACACAGATCTGCATTTTACTCTCTCTTTACTTCTAATAAGCTATCAGCATATTTCAGTTTTGTACTAACAGGAAATACACAATATGTGTATGTCAGACTGCAATCAAGCTGCAATTTTAGAACACCACAGCCAGTTGCACTTCAAAGACAAAACAAAACGTTTCTTCCAAAGATTTTGTTTTGCAGAATCTTTTCGAAGCTGTCTCGCCTCCGCAATTTATTTTTCACAGCTCTAACTGTAGCAGCTTGTCCATTTCCTTTGTGAATTGCATAGCATTTATTTAACAGCACACTCAAAAATAATGTTTTTTTGTTTGCTTACGGATAGTTTTAAAAGAGTATACTTTATTGTGTCACCTTTCTAGTGTGAATACACTAGAGACTCAAAACCTTCTTAGAATTAGTATGTTGTATGGAAGTGGGACACAGCTAAAAACTAAGGGTGCGTTCAGATGCTAAATGTCATGTTGTAAAACCAATTTCCAAGTTTATCACCAAGAAGTTGCCCTCAAATGGCCGATAAAATGTAAATATCAGTGGGACAATGTACTGCAAAACTACTACTTTGTGTTTTATCTTTTTAAAACAAATGAAAAATGTTTGTGCAGCAATCCACCTTAATTCTTTTTATTTTGCGATACTCTCACTCATCTCTAAGAAACATTATTTGTACTGGAAACATTTAAATAATCATATTGTCATGTTTTAAGAAAACATTTCATGATACCTGGGTTCATAGTAAATGTTATGATAGTTAAGTTCAACGAATGACGGACAACTGGTAAATAGTAGTACCATGTTATTGGCAAATATGCCTGTATAACCTAGCCTCTAATGAGAACAAACAGTGGAGTTGATACCGGGCTTGCATTATTTTGTAGTGGCTTTGACAACCTGGATGCAAATACCTGAGAAATACAATATGATCCCATGATATTTCCTGAATGCTCCATTAAACAATTGACAGGTAACCAATCTACTTTTTCTTATAGTCAAGCACAAATAATGCACCAGTTGTGTCCTCCAGATTCAGGCAATAGAAAGCTGTAGAGTATTTGTTTTCTGCCTTTCAAGGGGCCTTTGAAATTGTTCAGTTCAAAAAATGCGCACTTTAGAGGACAAAGACCCTGAATAAGGACACAGCTATTACCACTTAATACTTAACAATTTGGAGGAGTGAGAAGAAAAGGATTAACAGCTGTTTACAGCCACCTTAAAGGGAAACACTGGTATTTGTAAACCTGGGCCCTATTTTTTCTTTACTAATTTTGGGGTCTAAATGACTAATAGGTACCAAAAGCTTTGGAATTGGTCCAGTAGATCGCCTCCACCGGCACCCGCGAACAGGCTGCAATGTAATCCTTTGGGGCAATTGCGCCCATGAAAAGTTGGTCCAATAAAAGTGCTTGTTTTTGCCACTGACAGGCTCTGACTGTTATTCGAAGTGTCTGACAACATTATGGAAAGGATCCCTACAGAAACAGACCTCTTTGTTAAAGAGTAAGATCCTTCCGTCTTCTTGCAACAACTCAACCTTTCAGAGCGACTTCAGAGCGAGACTTTTCCTTGAGCAAGACTTTCTGTTTCTGGTTAAACAAAAAGGATCTTACTCTCTAACAAAAAGTATTAGTCATTTCAACCCCAAAATTTTGTAAAAATACAGCCCAGGTTTTAAAATACCGGAGTTTCCCTTTAAGTACTAGGGTTTCAGTAGGTTGAATGCATGGCAAGAATAAAAAAATACCAGGCTTTTAACACCTTGAACTTACTAAGTAGACGTCCAGTCCTGCTCCCTCACTTACTGTTAGGATTATCATTTTTATCCTGTGTATAAGGTGTAGCCTGATGCTCAGTCCAGGAGGCAGGGGGTAGCTGGTGGATGCGTCTGTTTCCTACTGTTTTACTGGCAGACTCCTCCATCTGTGGATGGGAAACTACAGGTGTGCACTTCCCAGACACAATTTATCATCTGCTGTACTCATGGCAACAGAGACATTGCATCTCATGGTGCGCAGGGCTCACATAAACACCTTTAATCCAAATAAGACCTTAACTGGAGCACTGTAAATACTTGCATTTCTTCAATGCATGCAAATGTAACCACAGAACTCTTTCCCTCTCCCTTTTCTAACCTGTTGTCTATCGCTTTTTCTGGTTGTTAAGCAAGCATTAATTATGCTATGACCTCATACAGGGGAATTTAGGTATTAGAAAGAAAGGCAAATGTGGTTAATTCAATATATGAATGCCCGAGTGGCTCACCTGTGAAATTGACCGTTTGCTGAACAGCTACCCCCAACAGTGACTGTTCAGTCATAGCTTAGCAACCATTGCTAGGCACAGCGGGCCTGACAAGCTTTGGATTTCTCAGCATGGTGAAGCAGAGTGCATGGGCGCAAGTGTACTGGATTACACTGTGTGTTTGAGTGCTCTAATGTAAGCTGCAGTTGCTGGCATGTCCAGCTAACTAGCTTACTGCCTCCAAGGCCAAGCACCACATCGTTAACTAGCTACATTAGTTCATAGCATTACAGGTGGTGTTTTGAAAAAGCCCTGTTGACAATAGCACATCCACTGCCCGGAAGCTATCAGAGTTTAGGGTAACATTAGCAGCTCTGTCCTGCTCTTTATAGGATTTGGGGAAGTTTACACTCCAGCAACTCCGAACAAACGTTATCCCAAATAGCATTACACTTGCCAAACACACCAGTTAGTCCTCATCCTAAAACCCCTTTTACAGGGTTCTTAAAACGTGTCAGCTGGAAACACTAAAAAGTCAGCCAGTGACAGTGTTTTCAACCAACTCACAGAGCTAACGTTAGCTTAATTAACTATCTAATAAAATCTGCAAGCGACAGTTGTTATTTCTGAGAGCAAAATCAGCCTGTTTTTGTCTGCCTCTATCTGAAATCAAGGCCCTATTGTTTCAAAAATTACTTTGAATTTCGAGTGGTAAATCTCCCACCGTCATCACTGTAAATTGCATGCAATTGAATGGAAAGAATAACAGGTGAAGCAATAGTAACTAAAGAGGAAGGGGCTTAGCAAATGGTCAATTGTGGACATGATCTGATAGCATTCTGCAAAGTGTCCCAGAGCCAAAACTAAACATGGAGAAGGAGTATTGAGTTGCTCAACGTCCTTCCAGATCCATTCTTCATATATGTTTACAATCTATCTATAATTTTGTCATCCTGATTGTCCATACTGTAATTTTACTATGGTGGTCTGTTCTGTACACACAGCATCTATTGCATGTCTGTCTGTCCGTCCGGGTAGAGGGATCCCTCCTCTGCTGCTCTTCCTTGTGGTTTCTTCAATTTTTTCGATGTTTAAGGGTTTTTTTTTTTTTGTGGAGTTTTTCCTTTCCAAATCAAGAGTCAAGGAAAGAGGGTGTAGATTGCAAAGTCCCTTGAGGCAAATTTGTGATTTGTGATATTGGGCTGTATAAATAAAAATGGACTTTGTTTTGAATACACTTCCAGCAGATATAAGACTTGCCCCGTCTTTGACTATCTTTAAATCCAGTCTAAAAACTTGTTGGAAGACATCTCTCCTCTGCCTTTGGCTGAATGTCAAGCTCTCAACATTATCTACTTTGCACTTACATCTCACTGTTTTCTCTGTATCTTACATTTCTGTTTTATCTTTTAAATAATTTGAATTCAGTCCTTTTAATTTGCGTTTTATGTCTTATGCTGTATTTCTTATTTAATGTCTTTTGTGCGTTGTGTAAAGCACTTAGAGTTTATGCAGAACATAAAGGGCAACTCAATTTTACTTTATGTTTGTTTACAAATTCCACATGCCGCCCCTGCATTTGTGCATTTACAACTGCATCTCTAAAAGTTAATTATTGCTGTGTGGTGGAGCCAAAGACAATTTTTAACATTGTACGCAGTAAAGTCACCTTTAATAATGATATGTCAACTTTATTGAAAAATCTGAACTGCCTCATGAATATCTACTTTTCAGTGTTTGAAAATGTCTAGTTGGAATAAATGTTAAGTTGACATCATCGCCACTGGCCCTCTCAGCATGTTAGAAGCCAACACATGGATGTTAATGAGAAAATATCCAACAACAGAGCTGCATGACATCCACACACGCAGCCTAATTCCTGCAGCAACGTTTCCTCTGACTTTTGTACACTTTATCTGTGTTGTCCTTCAAGTTAGTTCCTTTTTTCCTTCATATTGTCTCTGCCTGGCTGCAGCTTTATTGCCCTGAGCGAGTAAGTGGTCGGGGGTTGAGCTAGTTTCATCTGAGGTCACCTCTCCTCCATCCCAGGCTTCTGTTCCTGAGAGAAACCGATCCTGCAAAGAGCTGCCCTGCAGTTTTGATTAGTACATGCTCCGCCTCCACAGCGTCTCCTGGAGGGGAGAGAACAAACTGTCACAATAAAAGCGCCAACGTCCAACACAGGCAACAATAAAAGAATATCATCAGAGAACACGGACAGACGAGAAAAGAGAGTGAATTTTTTCTCCACTATAACCCTGAAGCCACAACCCTGATCGAAACTGTGACCTTAATACACAGACACTTCATAATGCTGAGAAATCCAGTGGGCGGATTTTAAGCTGCAGGACTATTTCTAAATGCCACGCTAAGGTGCCAGTCATACTTACAGCTTTGAAAATCAGCTGAATTGCTATTTGTAGAGGATAATAAGCTGTCATCACCTGGTGCCTTGCTCTATTTTCTTGGTTTTGGGGAATTGGAAATACAGTAAGTTTGCATTAAAAGATCAGTAATTCAGTTTTACATGTTTAAGGTTGTTAAGTCTGCAGGGAACAGTTGGAGCCTCTGCTTTCTACAAATCATTATCACCCAGCCTTAATTCCCAGTGTTAACATGGAGTGAGGCAGCAGCTTTAATTGTTGTCTAGCAGTTAGCGGAAATGGGGTTTGAACCCTACAATCTCATGCTAAAAGTGGAAAGAGTGCCGAGTGGTAGGAACGTCTCGTACCTGAAAAGGTCACAGGTTTTATGTCTAGCTGGGTGAGGAGTTAGCAGGCTGGGGTTGATACAGCATTTCCTCTCCATCAAACAGATTGTCTTCTCTGTGTTTCATCAGTGTTTAGCACGTACCTTTTTATTACTCTGTTTGGCCTCACCTGTCTGTATGTCACAGGAAACAAATATGGATGCTGCTGGTCTTACCCTGTCTTCTAAACATTACATTCATACACAGATAATCTGCACTAGAAAATATCTTTTGTAGACAAAATAATGCTGTTGTTATGTTTATTGTCCTTTTTGTCCTAAAGCATCTTAAGGCAACTGAAAGCTCTTGTTTAAAGCAACTATAATCAATATTGTTATAATAAGAATGTATCAAATGACTTACTTACTGTTTTGGTTCACTCTCACCACTCTCAGAGTATAATTTTTAGCTGAATGAAAAAGCTGTACGCTACCTGCTCAGCACCAAATGGCTGATGGAAACAGCAGCTAGCTGGTGAACATAGCAGAGCATTTAGCAGCTAAAGAGCCAGATATTCCCTTTAGGAGTTGGTAGAGACCAAAAACAGAGCTAGAAGAGAATGAATATTGGACTTACCTTCGCCAGGTGGCCAGAGCTTTCATAACTGCTGGATGTGTAAATAAGCAACTGTTTGCTAACAACTTAAAAGGTGATGATAAGTCAATGTTGTGTTCACAACTTGTTCCTGCTGCCCCCAAGTGGCCAAAAAAATCAGGTATTGCAGGTTTAACGTTAGGGAACTTCGTGGTCTTCATTAAACTCTGAAAAAGTCAAAGCTGACTTGAAGAACTGGATGGGATTCACCCCTAATTACCTGAACCAAGTGTTTCCGATTTTCCTAAATCTAACGCGCAAACCCTGGTCTGTCAAATTCCAGTACTTTGTCCTGATTCATGAGATCCTGATGTCTCCATATTGGGTCATTATGTAAGTCATTAATTTGTAAGTAAAGTCTGTGCAGTTTGTATGTCTTTTAACTTTTTTCTTTTTAATTCATACTCTTGTAGAATATTCATCTCAACTTTTCCTTTCTTTCTTTTATTTTTATATTCATCTCATGTTTTAATCTTGTTTTGTTTTTTTTGCGCTTTTAATCAGTTCATCCTGTCTTTTATTATCTATCGTGTAAAGCACATTTTAAATATTGTTTAGTTAAGATGCAACATTTTTATTATTTGTACTGCTGCTGTTAGTAGTAGTAGTAGTATTGTTTCTAGTCACATTATTATTATGTTTATTGCTTTTGAAGAACATACGAAACATAACTCTGGCTGTCATTTTTCTTCTTCCACCCTGATGAACTGACCGTAAACTGTCATCTTCCATCAGTGGTTTGATTCACTTCTGACTAATAACGTTTTCACTGACGTCTGCTGTAGGTAAATTAGTCTGTGTTCCTTAAAAACCCTAAAATACAAATAGCTGGAGAGAAATGCAGCCATTTCCAGTCCTTCACGTATAACAGGTCTGTGCCACTCTGAGCTCTGTTTCTGTAGCTTATCTATTAAGTAAATTAGATGCCAGTGGTAAATAGTTTTACTTTACAAATGACAAATGACCTCCGTGTGCAGGTCCCTTACAAAGCCACTGCGCTGGGTAACACAAGATGATAAAGGAGGCTGTTCTTGAACGGTACCCAGCTTCTAAATGGCCAGCCTGGTCGAGTGCATCATTCCCATGTCAGGGAACAAACAAATAAGATGAAGTGCTCTCTCAAAGTCAGTGGAAAGGACAACCACACTGGCTCCCAACAAACAATGATAGATGAGCAATACATGATGGTGTGGGCAGAGAATGGGGAGAGTGTTCAATTAGTACAAGGAGAAATGGCAGTTTAACGGTACAGCAAGAGAAGCTGGCAGGCATTAAGAAACGCCAAATTGAAAACGCATACATCTCAGATAGCTGACAACCTCATTCCCTTTTCCAAATTGGTCACAAATTTATGATTTTCCATAATTGTTCATGTTTTGACACCTCATATTTCAATCTTGGAAATGAATGAGAGAAAAGTACGGTTGGGGTATTTTTAAGAAAAAAAGGAGTTTAGGGTTCTCCCATGTGAAAAACTTACTCTAAATGCTAAAAGGGTGAATTCAGGCGCACACTTCTCTCCCTCACCTCTCAACTTTGCCACTGGGCTCCAGGATTTGTGGCCCACTGGAGGCTGTGCGCCAAGCTATTGTGAAGAGTTACACCTTCAAAAGCACTCTGTGCTGGACTCATGAATATTTATACACTGATTAGGTGCCCTGATTTATCAGGCTGCGACAGAAAGGAATGATGGGTCTTAAGGAATTGAGGCACGCACAGACACAAAGGTATGGCTCTGTTAATGCAGATCCTACACTCCACATAATAGGCTGTCCATTAAAGAAGACTGTTGGCTGTGTAGAAAACTTTTTTTTAGCTCATTGGTACAGTGATAACTTGTAAGAGCTGTGTGATCATACAGAGTTTACAATATTTGTGATTAGACAGTTCCAAGCCAGTAGGACTTTGCAACACATTTTCAATGCCCAAAATGGAAAATGTATTGAAAAAGTGTTTAATTTATTAGAATATACAATGTTTTAGTGCTGTTCTGCCTGTTTGACTGATTTTGTAGTTTATTGTCCATAACTTCTATGCTGCTGCTGTCTTGGTCTCGCTTTCAAAAGAACCTCAGTGAGACTTAAAGTAGGTTCAGATTTTTTCCCCAAGTCTGTCTTGATACAATTCTCACATGCCAGCTCTGTGTCCCAGACATTACATTTATATTTGCAACAGCAATTATGTTTTCAGATGAACATTATGCCACCCAAGTTATGTTTTTCATTTGCACAAGACATGCCTCAGTTTTCCACCAACCTGAGTGAAACAACCAGTTCCTGTCACTCCAACTGGCAGTAGTACAAATGCAAACTTGGCCAAAACTACTAAAAGAAAATACCATTGAACAATACCATAAAGCCATCCCTTCTATCAAAGCGGTAAGATAAAGGGGTACTTAGGCCCATCTGATAGGACTGTGGGGGTACGTCAGACAAAAAAGGTTGGGAACCACTGAGTTACAATGACAATGTTCATACTGACATAAACACATAGCATATCCGCAAAACATTGACTGACAAAATGTTTTGTTTTCCCTACAATATCTGCTTGTCGCAACTAAAGAATGATTTTTAGGAAATCATTCCTCCCTTTCACCATAACTGTGTAGCAGCTCACCTCTGTGTGACAGGTGAACACTATCATTTGTACATACTGTTTATATCATACATATATTGTATATATTATTCACTGCCACTTTTGCACACCTGTTCTTATTGCTCTTTTCTTATTTTCTTTTACTCACTATGTGCCGAGAGACTAATTGGGTCTCTTTGTTTACTCCTCTTGTCTATACTGACTGCAAAGAGATCCCTTCTTCTTAACGTGATTTCAATGCAAGAGACTGAAATTGTTCCATAATTTTTAGAAAAGCAGCAATTACAGAGCAGTCTACAGGTTTTTCTGCTACATTATCAGAACTTTTTTTTTTAATTCCAGTGTGCTTTGACCTCTTTTCTGTTGTAAGGTGATCTCTGATAAAGAAGAGATGGCATCCACAAACTGAAGAGGGATTAGTTGTTAGAGTGTATTGATATTGAAACAGTTTACCATTAGGATGCAACATCATTGGCCCTTTCATGCTGATTATATCATTACTCAAGGTAATCCAGAAGAGCTACTTTAATACTTTTGCTTGAATGGCTTTGGAGACAGTTATTGTCACTTTGACTTGAATGAAATTTAAATCAAGTGGCCAAACAGTAGTTTTTATCTGTACTAATGGTGCTCTTTCCATCCTTGAACTTTTTAAATCCTCTTTAACAAGCTGCCTCTTTAGATAATGAATAAGCTTCAGTTATAAAGGAAGGATCTGGAGTGTAATAGTTTCTTTCCAAAACTTTCTAAAAGCTACTTGATTATTCCCTGATCTCTCCATGATCCCAGTAGCATCACCCTTTGTCTGCTGGATCATTTTTCTCCAGTTTACACAGTTGTTTGCTTATCAGACTGTGGTTTTAAGCACTGGATCTCAAAAGTGTCTTTTTGGGATGGCAAACTGTCAGTTTGTATAAAATGCTTAACATCAGTGTTCAAAACAGTCCTACTTACAAATATCACTTGAGTATATATTTGCAGATGTATAAATAAAGAGTTACTGAAAGGTTTCAAACACATTAAAAGCCTTATTTTACACCTGAAATGCTTGAATGGAGACATCAGCTTCAAAAATTGGTGCTCTTGTGGTGACTGTTGTGTGTCAGGCCCGGTGGAAGTCATGTAACGTTGTAGTGCTGTTAAATCTCTTACAGAGGAGGTCAGCATGGATGGTTGGGTCAACAAAGTGTGTGACTGTAAGTGCACATTTTCAATTTGTGCATTTAAAAAAAACACTAAGTGGAACTGCCGCAAATTCAGGAATGAAAAATTTAAATGTCACAGGCTTTTACACTACGCCCTCTTCTTCTGCAATGGTTTAATGGCACCCTGGAGCATTAGTGCCACCAGCTGTTTATGTCAATGAACCAAATGCTAATATTCGCAGTATATAAACAGTAGTGGTTGGAAACGTGCATTAATTTGTATTTTCTTTTGCTGATTTTCTGGAAATTTTATTTTGAAAATTTGCGCTAAATCTGTATGGAAACTTGGCTTTTGACACCAGAGGCCTCTGTTTGCATCTCGTCTCCTACCACTAACAGTCAACACAGGTTTCTTTCAACCATAAACACAATCTTTCACTAATATAAAGTACTTTTACTTCCCTAAAAACATATTCTTTATTTTCAGCCAGGTTTTAGGCAGAAGTAAACCACCATTTCACTTCACTTTAAATCAATGCAATTTTACCTTTTAACAGCTTTCCTTAGAAATATATCCAGGAGATTCTGTAGGACCTTACACGTTTAAAATATAACTGAAATGCCACTGAAATTTGGTTGCAGTATAAAAGAAAATTGTTTCCTGGCCAAAGTTCTACTTTTACAATCTCGTGTTTTAAATTTGTATTAAATTATATACAGTATTTAGGCCTATCTGATCACAATGCAATAAAACATGGATTGCAAAAGTTTCTTCATATAAGCTGGCAAGTAATGCCAGCTGGGTTTAATTACACACAGCCCCTTCACATCCAGACTGCGAAGGTAAGACAAAAGCAGTATGTTAATGCCATTTTTAGCCAAGCTAGCAGCATGGCTCGAGGGATGGCAATGTTGGTCGGTCGGTCCACCACTTTGGTCCAGACTGAAATATCTCAACAACTATTGGATGAATTGCCATGAAACTTCATATAGACCATTATGATCCCCATGGGATGAATCCTAATCCCCTGACTTTTCCTCTAGAGCCACCTGGAGGTTGATGTGTGGTTTTGAGTAAAAGGTCTCAATAACTATTGGATGGGTTAACTTGGTACACTCATTCTGTCACAGCCTGACCTGGTACTCCTGCTCTCTAGAGGTTTTGCTGTGTGGGTGTGTCTTTCAGGAGCTGCTCCCTGTCTAGTGACACCTGCAAACAATCACCTGCACAATCAAGCCAGTCAAGATTCCTATTTTAGCCTCAGTCTCCCTCAAGCCTTTGCCAGATTGTCTTGTGTCCTAGACAAGCTCTCAAGCTATTTGCTCAAGCCCTGTTTTTTGTGACCTTGTATAGTGAGTTTTGCTTAGTTTTCTGGACGACAAGGATATTGCCAAACCCCTTCCTGTACCTCTGCCTCGCTGCCTGACCTTTTTGGATTTTTGACCTCGGCCTGCCATCTGTTTCTGCTTCTGCCCAGCCTATTGTTTGACTTTTTGCATTAAAACTCTCATAAGAGACTTCTATGTTGTCTGCTTCTGAGTCGTCTCCACGGTGCCTGACGCATGAATCGTAGTAACTTTGGTCATCCGGTGACTCGTCGTGTAGTGCCATCATCAGGTCAAAATTTTAACTTGGTTTTAACCAAATTCTGTGCCCACGGACAGACTCACGAGCGCTACAGTGGCTGTAGACTCTTCGTCATGTTTAAGACCGAAAAACTTCAACATTCAAATCTCATTTTCGTATAAGATATATTGTACAGTTTATCTGATTTTATAATGTTTCTTCATATTTTTATTATCAATTTTTCTATTTTCTATTTATATTCTTGCCTTGCTTGTTAACAGTACTTGCTTTTAATTTGCTTTTATTTTTTATTTTCTCTACTATGCTTGTTTTTGCACCAATATACCAAAGCAAATTCCTTGTAAGTGAAAACCTACTTAGCAATAAATTCTGATTCTGATCTGTCAATGGGGGCAATTGCCAACCTCAATCAACTCAGACATCCATGCTTTCACACGCACTTCACTACATGCTAACTACAGGCAAAACATGTTTTAGTGAAATATAACAGGAGGTGATGGACAGAGGCGTGACACCAGAGGTAAAACCACCAGATCACTCAAGCCGTGCTCTCTAAAGGGGACAATGAATCCATATTGTACGTCAGCTGAGAAAAGTAATCAAAGACCTCCGGCTCACCTCAACGTGCTGTTATCCTTCACTCACTTTCAGCTGCCGTTTTGTTCTTCATTCATGTCGGCCTTCCTGCCCAGCAGTTTGAGTGACAGGTGAGATTAAGCACCCTTTGAACTCTATCTGGTTATTGGAGGAGCAGTCTAAATTGAAGCAGTGTTATTTCATGCTGCCTTGCTGAGTCAGTGGGAAAGTGGGAGCAGGGGTGGCACTTCTCTGAATGAATAAAGAGCCTTTCAGAGGGAAGGGTGTTGAGCCAGATCTCAAACACGTTATAGAACAATAATGAGAATTGTAAAGGGAAGAGGGGAAAATTAGATTAAAAATGTTTTGAACAGCAGCTCCGCTTTCGTTTAATCTCTTAGAGGGGAAAAAAAAGAAAATATAACCTGGAAAATATTTTTTTCCTTCCAAGGGATTTGCAGGGAACAAAAAAGACAAACATTGATAAAATGGTTTTCTCAGTCCACATTTAAATCAAATAAAAGCCTTGAAGAATAGTTGATGATTTGAGAAAGAAAAACAATCAGATTAAACCTATTAATTCTGAATCCAAATCCGAACAATACCATAAGACCGAGAGAGTTGATAAATCTTTATATTCAGTGACCTACAATGACCTGTGAATGGCCTGTGAAATTGATTACAGTAAGATTTAACTAGAATATGACATTCTGTAATTAGAAATGACTGAGTTAGTGGAATAGTTGGGTATTTTAGTTGAAATTCAAGTCAAGATAACAAATTACACTGACAGTACTTACCAGTGTTTTCTCAGAGTGTTTTATCTCTGTGAATACAGATGCAGCTGTCACAGAAATCACGACATGCTTTCTACATCAGGCTTTTTGTGGAGATTATTTAAAATTTGTTCCTTGTCTGTAATTAGAAGGAGGTTCCTTAAGAATTCTCTGGCTGGTAGTAGTGTGACAGAGTACTGCAGACTTCTGTGTTACTATATAGGAAAGAAAGAGCAGAGATTAGATTTCAGTTGTAAAAACAAAACAAAATGAATTCAATATACTTTCTTTCCAAATTCAATCTGTTTCTGTTTTCTGATAGTGTGGATGGAAAAAGAAACATTTGTTTCCCGATGGATTTCTGCCTGTATGTATGCTGAGCAGTGAACATTTGTGAGGTCCTGACATTTACAGCTGATGTTTTACATTCATAAAAAAAAACATCTGCTGCTGTCAGACTTCATCGTGGATTGCTAAAAATCCCACCACACAATGTCTGTGCTTGGCCAGTTATCTGTGACATCATGAAAAATATGCAATTAAACAATAAAATGGACACAGAAGAGCAAATACAACAGTATGTGGTATATGTGTATTTTTAAAAATCCCATCTGAGTGGAGGATTGTGGGAGAAGAAATGCAGGATGACAACTTGCTTCACATGCTGTCTGCTCACAGACAGAACTGATCAGACAGGACCAACAGTGCAACATCTGTAAATCTGTATAAGTTTGTTCATTTACATTTCTGCAATTGTTCGTCATTATGATTTTCATGATTTTCTCAGTAGCCCTGCCACGCAAACACACATACACTTGTTTTTGCCACTTGTGAGGACATTGTATTGACTTATATTAATGTCAGCTTAAAGGGGAAGTGCGCCGTTTTTACACATCAAAGTCTGTTTACAGGTCTTGGGGAGTACTACTGCAAATGTGAAAAAAAGTAGTATAAAGCCTTTTGTGGCTCCGGAGGGAGCTGTGTGTAATCAGATAAATTGCCTCAGGTGATGTCACTTGAGTCAGCGTTGGTTGGGCCTGAAGATGTTTTAAAATGAAAAAAAATCTAGGAGTGCAGAGTTAGAAAGAAGTGAGCTTACCAGACATCTGCAGCCTGCTCCTCATCTCTGCTTGAAGCTAGCAGCTCGAAGCTACATTAGCCGCTGCTAGCATAACTTACTTGAATCTCAGTAAGAACTGTCAGCAGTCGAGATGCAACCTTACCCACACCTGAATTGGATGGGCAGTGTGTGTAGGGTTCCAACCTAGACAGGAATGTCATAGGCCCAAGCCTTTCTGGTGATTCCCCATTGACTCCCTAATCGGCAGACAAGGTGGAGAAAACTTCGGATTGCGTTAAACATACATACACAACCCTCAACCCTGAAATAAATGGTAAACCTTGTGGGGACTTGTCCCCAGATGGCAGGCAAGCCCCCACAATGTGAATGTATAACAGCATGATTAATACAAATACACACACACACACACACACACACACACACACACACACACACACACACACACACACACACACACACACACACAGTTATTGTGTACTGACACCTGGGATTTGCCTGCAGCAAACTCAGTATTCAACTGTCAGCCTGGACAGAACTGGGGCTTGAGTGTGTTGTTCAAAGACAAATCGCTGGTCATTCTTTTGGAGAGATTTAAGAATGATTCTGATACCTTGTCCAACCACAGTCTCTGAGCTGGTTGTTTGAAGTGAAACATTGATCATTTACACCCGGTGTAACACTCTTCCTCTGCAGTCCCTCACAGCAGACAGACTTCGATCTGTAGGTTTTACCCTCACCTCCCCTCTCTGCTGCTTTTCAAATGTCACTTCCTGCTACAGCAGAAAGAAATTCAGGTATGTGGCAAAACAAATATGACCTTAAACCTTAAATCTGACATTTTTACATTTCAAAGCTATGTGGAAAAGAAATGACTTTTTCACTTTACTAATTCCTAATATGAAAAAAAAAGTAAATCCCTTTCACTCAAACCTGCAGCTTCACAGCTAAGTGAGGGGAATAGCAGCTTGGTTTAGTGAAGCATTTTGGTGTGTTTGCCCCTAACAACCCTGTTCCCTGTAGCTTATTCATTTATTTATGTCCTGTATATACTTTAGAGGGACAGATACATACATAAGTATAGAATATTCATTGAAGGACTATTGCCACATACAGTTTTATACAATTTATGGTCTAAACTAATCTTCAGTGCTTGTTCCTGGATGAGATATAATTTAAATAAATAACACAGACATTGTACATTGCAATAAAACACATACATATGCAACTAAACCAAACAAACAGGACATTTTTGTTTGAATAAAAGTACAGTAACAAGACTAAGACTAGTTTAGCATATTAGCATTTTAACATTTGCTGAACAGCTGAGGCTCATAAAGATGGGAATGACATTAGTTTTGCTGGTATTTTGGTCATAAACCAAAGTCTGGACATGTTTAAAAATGTAAATTTTGAAGTGTATTTTAACAGTTGCTAAAAGTCCTTGTATTACATGCCACGCCAACATCTTGTTTGAACCAGAAAAACACTGAAGTACACACACGAAGACCATCAAAACTTGTGATTTCAGTTTTTACACATTTAGTTTACTTGCAGAAATTACAGCTTTGTCTGTATGTGTAGTGCACACATCTCCGAGGCTCATCATTCCCTGTTATTACAGATTTTCACACAAAAAAATAACATTGATTCCTGACTGTGAGTTAATTAGTTTCAACTGATTTTCACCTTGATTTTATGTTCTCACACATCAAATTAATGTATTCATTCTGCAGCCCTGTTTACACTAAACATGGTCCTCCAGTGAAGAGGTGATAATAGAAAGTGGAAAGGAGACTGGGGAAAAAATATCATTTTCATCCTATAGACTAATTTATAGAAAAACACATCCCAGCCCTTAACATAAAGGGCATGTCACTGTTGCATGTCATTCCCACTCTCTCTCTTTCCACACACCTCCTGTCTGCCTGTACTGTCAATTAAAAGCTAAAATGCCATAAAATAAGATTTAAAATATATATCTGATATATTTTAATCTGATAATATCACCTGAATTGATATTCTGAATAACTATCCCTGAATTCCCGCACTTAGCCATATCCCTAATTCCCATCAAAAGTTGCAGTTTGAAACGTTGAAACCGATGTTTTAATTTTCCTGTTAATATTTATTTCCACAGTATCTGGCACAAACAAATCTGTAATAGCTGTTGTTGCACTGGTTTCTGCACAATATAGGATGCAGAACATGGAATTAATTTTGATGTTAACCCCCTCTACCAGCAATAAGGAGTCAGCTGTTCTACGTGCGAGCAGCAGGCAGATCAGAGGAGCACCTACTGAATGCTTGAGTGAGTACCTGTGAAACAAACCTTCCCTTTTCATCCCTACAGTAGAGATGAGCCTGGAGAGCCGGAGTCATACAGGCACAGCGGAGACATATGTTTCTGTCAGACAGTGTTAGGTTTGATTCTCAAGGAACGCAGATGCCATTAGAATTAGATGTCACAACATTCCTGGAAGAATCGGTTGGGGCTGCAACAATCTGCTGCTGACTTCCATCCATCACTGGCCTGTGGAAACAGGGAGCAGCACAGATACACTGTATGCCTCACTTCATTTTTCCAGTCGTTTAGTTAGAGGTCTTGATTTTACTTTTTCCTTTCCTGCTTTTCATGCTTGTCTTCTCCCTTTTTAATGGCGCTCTTAAGTTGTACCTGCCTTTTTTTTAAATCATTTATCTTTCTGTCATTCATGAGTGCAGAATGAAGAGTGGTAGTGGTACTTTAACATCTTAACAGAGCATGGTGCACACTGTGAAATAATCTTACATGACTACTGTTGCAAATGGATAGCGTACTTGCTACACGCTTCTTTTCTCAGCATAGCTAATAAGATTTGCTATGCACCCAATTTCATTTCCTGCATTTACCTGGCAGAGAGCAGCTCACTATAAGTGCAACAGTAGAATACAAGCGTGTTTACATCAAGAGCTGGCACAGGTTAATTTTGAGTCTACAGTCCTTTACTGTAGAGAGTCCTTAAACCGCACTGACTCACCGGTGGGACAGTCACTCCAAACTCATGCAGTGCCAAACATTGCTCAAACCCACAGAAGATGTCAGACTGAGTTTTGGAGAAATGTGTATAAAATGATGCACAAGACATCTAGAATATTTACATTTAATGGAACGGTGAAGTCTATGTTCCAACCCTCACCTATGGTCATGAGCTTTGGGTAGTGACCGAAAGAATGAGATCGCGGATACAAGCCGTCGAAATGAGTTTCCTCTGTAGGGTTGCTGGGCTCTTGAAAGGAGCCAGTTGAGGTGGTTCGGGCATCTCAACAGGATGCCTCCTAGACGCCTCCCCTTAGAGGTTTTCCGGGCACATCCAACTGGTAGGAGACCCCGGGGTAGACCCAGAACATGCTGGAGGGATTATATATCTCATCTGGCCTGGGAACGCCTTGGGATCCTCCAGGAGGAGCTGGAAAGCGTTGCTGGGAAGAGGAACGCCTGGACAACCCTGCTTAGCCTGCTGCCACCACGACCCGGCCCCAGATAAGTGGAAGAAAATGGATGGATGGATGGAACGGTGAAGCTATAAAAATATGGAGTCTTGGGTTTGAATATTTCTCTCACTGTAAACATCATGTATTTTCAATGAAGAGCTTGAACAAGCTGATCAGTTGAGCGGATACAGATTTGTAAGTGTGATTTTTCCACCCTTAAAACTACCTTATAGGACATAAAATGAGAGAACTGGATGTAAAGGGGTTAACTCATTTTGTTTGGCCAAGCTAGTTGTGACTTCCCTGGTTCATCTGTCGGGTGTAAAGAAGCAGCTGGGCCTCTAGGGGGCACTAGCAGGGCTGGGACTCTCAGTCTTGTTACTGTGTTTGTTTGTGCTTTTTTTTCTTTTTTAAATCATGCTGTCATGAGTCAACAGAGATTCGACACAGATTTGCCACAACACCATCTGCTTTGTCTAATTAGAAATCTCACTCTTTCTCATGGAGACGTTGTCTGTGCTCCACTATGAAACAACAGGAAACCTGAAACAAATGTTATTTTTTGTGAACTGCTGATATAGTTTTCGGTTACCAGTGGATGCTTTAAATTCCTTGCAGCCTTTACCAAAACCTGACCATATTACTAACCAATAATAACCAATAATGAAACCTGTTTTACAAGTGTGGAGTTGAATGCATTACTTCCTACTGTAACAGTGGATTCACTCCAGGGTGGATAATACACTCGCTAATTAACACTGTCAATTGAAAGCATGACACATTACTAACAAGCCACTGTAAATGTGTGATTCATTTGGAAGTACAAAATACAGGCAGGAAGAGTACCAGTAGTTGGCTGTATACATGCTAACTGATGACATTTATCTGAATTCAACAGATGACAACAGATGTTTGGAAACAAGGAGATACTGTACCATTTAGCAGTTCTCATGAATGCTGTACTGTGGTATTAACATTACTGTTGTGGCATTGCAGTGGATGTTTTGAGTGAAAAAAGATCTGCTTTGGGTGGCATTTGTGTAAAAGATTAGGTGGTGTGTGTGTGTGTGTGTGTGTGTATATATATATATATATATAATTTTTTATTTTTTTGCAGTATTGGTATATATCTAAATCACAGGTACTTCTAGTCCAGTGCAAACTGGGCTAAACACTATGTTAAACAAGACTAAGAGTCTACAGCCACGCATCTGTGAGACTGTAATTAGGCACAGCAGTGCTTTGGCTAATTGCTAACATGCTCACAATGACAATGTTAACATGCTGATGTTTAGCAAGCATAATGTTTACCATGTTCAAAATCTACGTTTATCGTGTTAGCATGCTAACATTGGCTAAATAGCACTGAACACAAAGTACAGCTGAGGCTGATGGGAATGTCTTTACTTTTGCACCAAAGTATCGGGTAAATTTTTTTTGGACCTGAACATGATGATGCTAAAAATTAATGGGATCACTAAATTCATTCATCCTCAGGGAAACATTAATGTCTGTACCAAATGTTATGACAATCCATCCGATAGTTGTTGATACATTTCACACAAAAAAACACAAATTTGAACCACATGGTGGCGCTAGAGGAAAAGTCAGGGAATCACCAAAGTAAAATAATTC
Organism: Macquaria australasica; assembly: GCA_005408345.1. Classification (NCBI taxonomy): domain Eukaryota; kingdom Metazoa; phylum Chordata; class Actinopteri; order Centrarchiformes; family Percichthyidae; genus Macquaria; species Macquaria australasica. Next base: position 1,323,624 of record SEMN01000047.1, on the reverse strand, counting down.
AGTCTGGACCAAAGAGGTGGATCAACCAACAAACACTGCCATCCATAGAGCCCCGCTGCTAGCTTGGCCTCCACTATCTAAAAGTAATGTTCCTGTAGGTTTGTTGACAAGTTATGGAGTTTTAATTCACCATGTGCAAGATTTTTCACAAAATGTTCTCCCAAGCACTTTTTTGTAAAAGCAGCAGTGAGCTCTGCAGCCTAGTTTCCACTGGAACTACTTGCATATTTGACAATACTGCAGAATTATGTGCCAGTGTCAGTACAAGTACTGTGTCCTTTCAGGGTGTAGAGGTGGTGGATGGTTGGTTAGGTGGAATTTTCCTAACCAAGTGGTTGTAGTTGTAGTTTACCATAGTTTCCATTTGCAGGTAGTTTGGAACAATTAATGGAAAACATTCACAAATGTTGTCATCGAATGTAATCCAGGTTTTTCAAATGTTGTCCACAACCAGGGTTCTGTCTAGTGAGCAGGGTGGAGCCTTCTGCAGCTTTGTGCCCCTAAAGGTACTTTTTTTTAATGAATACAGCCCAGAAGGTTGTTTTTTCACCTACAGCAGAATGACAATGGTTTCTGGCAGGTCATTGTCTTGAGCTGGCAAAGTGTGACTACACAGACAGATCACTAATGTGAGACTATATTGAACGTTGCGTTCCAGCAGGGACATTCAGAGGTCAAGAAGATTTTGAAATTCAATGAATGTGGCTCTACTTTTTCTGTCAAAATTGAATCAGGGCCACAGACGCTTACTTTTACCTTAATTTGATGCTGAGTAGAGTGCAGAGACAGCTACTTCACCTGCAACAAATCATCAGGAAAAAAAAAAGCAGAGTGCACTCCCTTGATTGTATCTGAAGCTGTTTGGGTCAGCGGCCTCTCCGTGATCCATAAACCGAGCTGCTTGAAAGGAAACATAAGTGAAATTACAAGGGCGACTGGTGTATCCACACCAGTGGAACTTTTTAATGTGGAAGTGCAAAGACATTTTTATAGGTCAGTGTCAGACAAATTACCACATCAGTTTCATCCTGCAGCGCAATTGTGTCTGTTCCCAATAAATAAGAAAAACTCAAGTTTACAGGAAAAGTGGTCGTAAGAGGAATTATTTCCCCGTCAAATGTCTGCTTGTGTTAATTCACTCAAACGCATGAAAGAGCTCTAAAGGCAGAGAAGCAAACAATGCCTTCATGAAAGTCTCTTCTAAAGAAATGACATGTTGTTCTTCCAATCTTGGGCCTTATCTGACAGCTTGTTCAGAGATGGACTCGTTTTCATCTGCGGTGCTACTGCTAGTTTCCCCACAGGAAAGATGTCCGACCTTGAGTGAAAAAAAAAAAAAAAACATGTAAAAGATGTAAATGAGGGAAGCAGCTTTTTAAGTCACAAACATCCTGTCAGCGTTGTATACACTCATCTTTGGGGACTTTGTGGAGGCGTAGTGCCTCAGGTGTTTGTTGTCCTCTTTAAGGATTATAGAGGAGAGTTTGGATAGGTGCATAATCCTTTCAAGTTTCTATCTGCCTCGGACCAGCGGCAAAAATAAACAATCACCCAAGCAGCACTGCTAGCGTCTCCTGTCCGTCATCCTGACCACTATGACAAATTCCAACTTGTCTCTGTCCAGGAGAGCGTGTCCGCCTCTGAACTGCTGATCCCACATCTTGACATTTTTTTTCTTCCTTTCCTTTTTGTTCTTGCTGTGTCCAGAGTTGCTCATGTAATAAACAGGAAGGCTGCTGGTGTGTGATCTTGACACACGACCCCTGTGAGACTGTGTGTGCTGTGGTTATTCATCTCCTCTGGAGCAGTGCAGCTCGTCTCACATGGATTAGAGGACAGAGGAGAGCCCTCCAGGGAATGTGCCTGGTTATTACCTCTGTGTCTGGCTGTGCCGAGGTCAGTGACCGCCACTCGGCAGCAGGTGGACACAATCTGACTGTTTTTGTTTGCTTTTAATACAAATCTGATTGGATTTGTGTTTATTTTCATCATGATTCCATCATATGATACATGATGATAAATGATTCTGCTGCCTTTAGTGTATGCAATCAGTGATCTGCAGCAAGAGGTCACCAAGGTCGTGTTAGGCTTATTCAGTATTGATGTTCAGTTCAGCCAGTGCTGACCAGTGGAGGAGGAAGTATCTAGATCCTTTATTTAAGCCAAAGTAATCGATTACAAGTGCGTTCAAAATTAGACACATTATCAGAAAATGCACTTAAAGCTGCACTAATCAATATTTTTATATGAACAATCAGTCAAATTAATATGTGTAATATGAAAGGGGTCACTGGTAGTGACAAACCCCGAGTATTATCTTCCGACTGTGCAGTTACTCTTGGCCCTATGGAGTGTTTCTGCGTCTTTCAGCTCATTGTTTTGGTGTTATGGCCCGCAACTTTATTGTTGTGGTTCCATCTCACAGCTCTCATCAGCATTGTTTCCAGCTTTTCAGAGAAAAAGCTCTGATAAACCCTCTCTACGCTACCTGGTGAACATAGTGCAGCATTTAGCAGCTCAAGAGCCAAATATTTCCCTCAGGAATTGGTGGAGACCAAATCAGGGCTAACAATAGTGTGAATATTGGATTTGCATTTGCCAGGTGGCAAGCAACATGACTTTAAATGAATGCTGATGCTGATTTGTGTCTGGATGTGTAAATAAGCAACTGTTTGCTAACATATTAGTCAGATCAACTTTATAACACATCATATGTGTTGTTGTTGAGGAGTTATGCCTCCAAGTGGACAAAAAAAAAAAATCAATTAATACAGCTTTAATATCAAAAGCAAAAGTACTCATTATGTAAAACTGCCCCTTTTTAGAGTGTCGTTACATCTATTATATTATGGCATTCATGTGTAAACAATATTAAAATGCATGTTGAAGTGCATCAGGGTGGAATGAATTTTAACTAATTTATGTACTGCTGGGTAGTTTAATTTATAAAAATGTCATATTTTAGAACCTGATTATATGTTTTCTTTGTAAAATCTTAATCTACAAAGTAGAGGTGTCAAATAAATATAGTAAAGAATAAAATACCCCCCCGACAAGTAGTTAAGTACATATAGGTAGTATAAAATGGAAATACTCAAGTAAAGTAAAAGTACCTCAAAGCACATTACTAAAGTAAATGTACTTTTCACCACTGGTTCTGACTTAATTGTCCACTGCAATATTTCTTGTTGCATTACAATAAGTAATACAAGTTTCAGTGCTGTGGGAGTATTCACTATATAATAATAAAACTTTGTATTTAACTCAACAGTTGTTTAAAGCCCACTATAAAGCTAAAAATCATTTTTCAGTAGAAGACTAGCAACCTGACATTGGTCTTTATTTGAACATATTTATTTGTGTGTGTGTGTGTGTGTGTGAGAGTGAGAGAAAAGCCCTGTCGGCACAGCACAAATATCACCTAGGGACATCCGCTAATTTATGATAATTGTGGACAGTGATTTTAATCCTGTCTGAATCTGTAAAAAAAAATCTGTAGAAAATGTTCTGTATTTCAGCGATGACAGTTGTCCCCTGACAATGCTAATCCTGTGCAAATCAAACCATTTCAGACATTATTTGTTTTCGACGGGCAATTTCTTTTCCTTGTTCCCCTAGAAACACATTTTCAATCTTCTTCCAGTCATGAAAAATGGAGGGAAGGTTTTGGCATTTTGGGCATATAGCTCAAGGTTTGCTTTCCCAAACCATGAAGTGAACATTTGCAAAATGTTAAAGGGCACTGGTGATTGCAGAAACATTCACTCTCTGGTGTTAATGCGTTTCTGAAAATGCAGAGGCTGAGGGTCATTCACAAACTACACAGACTCCATAATACTTACAGCTTCACTCAAATGCAAACAAGGCTAAAGACCATGTAAATGTATGTGTTTGTGTTTGTCAGTGTGTTTAAAAAATATTATTATGCGGCATTCTGTCCCAGACCAGCAGACAGCATCAGTGGGAGATGACACAGTGACAATTGCTAAACCCAATACCCTCCATTTGTCTGTCAGTGTCACTTCAGCCTCCCGCACTCTCATCCTCCACCTTCGTTTTGGTCTTTAAAGCAGGTCACATTTCGACATGGCAGCCCTGGCAATCATCACTTAATTGTGCCCTCCGTGCAAGGCAGGGGACACTCACACAGCTGCGACAGCCGCATCCTCCAATTAATTCCTCACTAGCAAATTATTAATTAAACCCAATTCTTCACATTGCTGCCAAAGCAAATAAATGGCAAATCATTATGATGGTAATTGCACGTTGCAGTAATGGTGAAACTGGTCATTAGTGCTCATATTTTATGTATGCGTGAAAGTCTGTTCCCGAGACCTTGAAGCAGTGTTAACTACAGCGAGAGACAGAGGGTGATCTGGTAGCAGTGACTGGGAGTTTGTGTTGGTTTCCACACAAGGCCAGTTCACTGTATCTGTGTGTGTTCTTGTACCTCCATCTTCTCTGTGTATTTACACCCACACTAGTATCCTGATTATCGTCAGGTTTTTTGCATGTAAACATTATATCCTGGCTCCAGAAACATCTTTGAGGCCTTTACACACCAGGGACGTGACAAATAAACGACACGAAAATGCTAAATACTTGCCTGCAAATATTTCACATCAAAACTATTCATACCGGCAGCAATACAAATTTGCACTAGATAGATAGATATATTTGCGCCAGCTCATTCTTCAGAAAAAACATATGCGACACTGGAGCACTCATGTAAAGCCTATGTGTGCTCCAATATGTATGCTCCAGTGTCTTATGTTACTTTGGGTAGTCTATGTGCAGAGCCCTGCAGGTAAAAAGCTACACAGAATGCCTCCCGTATTTGATTAACATGACGAGCCAAACATGACACTGTTGCCTTGCTACCAACTCATCTACATCCAAAAGTAAACTATAAGCTCCTCGCTACCGTGCATAAGGCAATGCTGCTCCACACGTTGTCCTTGAGTTCATTGTTTATAATTTTTGTGTCCTTAGTCATATAATACACGGTGATGAGAGACACAAAAAATCAACAGGTTCGCCATTGTCAATAAGAGTTGCGACGTGACGTCCGTTCCGCACAATGTGATTGGTTGATGCCTTTATTTTGCTGTGCGAAAACTCAGAAAAATCAACCTTGTTCCGCTTTTTCGCCGCGTAATGTTCGCGTTCTGTGTGAAAGTACTCATGACAAAAACAACAATTGGAAAAAATATAATGACCTGCAAATTAATCACACGAAAACAAACGCCTCCGGTGTGTAAAGGCCTTAAGGTGTGGTTGTGAGAAATCCAAATATACTTCACTAGAAACCTGGAAACTGTGGCATGTTACACTAGTCCAGGTGTCTGATCACTAACTGTGCAGGTGTGAATATTTTATCTGGTCACTGACTCTTGGTTTTAGGGTACAGAATTAGGTTTAGGTTAAGGAGAGATCAAGGGTTGGGGTTAGGGGCTAGGTCCACCACTTTTTAAGGGTTAAAAGAATAGTTTGATATTTTGGCTTATTCTCCAGTTTGCAGAGAGGTAGATGAGAAGATTGATACCACTCTCATGTCTGTGTGTTAAATATAGAGCTAGATCCAGGAGGCGATTAGCTTAGCTTACCTTTTTAACAGACATTTTGGCTTGTCATAATAGGAAAAGCACAGTGTTACTAATAACATTAACAATGGCTCTGTTTTATTTAAGTGTCCCATTAAACCATGATAGTGTGACAGTGAGCCGGTATGCACAATACCAGGACACTGAAACTGAAGAGGCTTAATGGAATTCAGCTGCCATTAATGTTATTGTTTACAGCTGTGCTTTTCCTACTGTGACATGTCAAAAATGTCTTCCATGAAAAAGATAATGGACCATCAACCTGCATCACATTAGTGGCTTCATTGCCTGGCCTACCTGATTGTAACCTCAGTGTTATGTAAGTAAAAGACTGCTGGTGTTGATAACCCAACTGTATGTAGTGTGATGCTGTGATACTTTGATCCTTCTGCAAGAATCATCCACTTAAATAATCAGTTATTTAAGCTGTTACATAAAACTGCTTTATATATTCTGATGAAGCAGCCAGCCAGGCGATAGAAAGGAGTTTGAGTTTGAGCTACTGTCTTGATTGTATACTTCTTTAGCCATGCTAGCGGCATGGCTCTGGTGATGTCAGTCCACCACTTTGGTCCAGAATGAAATATCTCAACAACTATCAGATGGATTGTCATTGCACAGACAATCATGGTCCCCAGAGGATGAATCATATTGACTTTGGTGATCCCCTGACATTTCCTCCAGCACCACCATGAGGTCTACATTTGTGATTTTTAGTGAAATGTCTTGACAGCTATTGGATGGACTGCCATGAAATAAGTAAAGGCATACATGCCCCCCTCAGGACAAATTATAATAACTCCCTTCACTAGCTAGCTTCTCATCTAGCGCCACGACCATCAGGTCAAAAATATCTTAATACCTGCACATCTAATGAAATTGCCATCAGCTCCAGCTTAATTTTGTGTGTGGTGCTACTGTAATTAGCAAATGTTGGCATGCCAATATGCTAAATTAAGATTGTGAACATTGTCAACAACATACCTGCTTAACTTCAGCATGTTGCCATTGTCATTGTGAGCATGTTAGCATGCTGACGTTAACATTTAGCTCAAAGCACCACTGTGCCTAAATACAGGCTCACAAAGCCGCTAGCATGGCTGTAGACTCTTGTTCTAAAACCAGTCAGAATTGCCAATGAAGGACCTAAACTGAGCTACATTAAGTACTGTATGCTGCTTATGGAGGCCTCAAAGTTATTGAGGAATATTTGACACCTGGCCAATTACCTGACTTGTGCAAAATTCACCTTTTTGTCAACGTTTTCCATTATGTAGCTTGTTAGTGAGGTTGACTGCTTGCTGTTGTTATTTGTTTTGCTGTTGCCACAGTGGGAGGTCTTACCTCAGCGGTCCACATCTGCTGAGTGAGACAGGGTGAGCTGAGGCTTTTCAGTTCAATTGCATTTTTGTAATTTAGGGGAGCCAATCAAGACCATGTCCAGCTCTGATGCATTTCCTGGAGTTAGACTAAAACTGCCTGGAAAGTGCAATAACTTTGAATACACACACCAGATTGAACAATGCCTTCATTAAACATCTTTGATGACTAATATGCGTAAATGGCAGAAATTGTGAATTCCCATAATGGAGCCCCTTTAACACTCAATTTAAGAATAAATGTCTCGTTAAGATGGATACATATTTCAGTGCTTGGAAGAAAAGGGACCCAACTGTCTCCCATCACAATCTGGCCCTTAATTGTCAGTATGTGCTGACAGGCATATGTTCTGGTCACTTTATGTTGAAAGCACTGTCAGAGGATCCATCTGTGTCTGAGTGTGTGTGTGTGTGCATGAGTGTGTACATCCATCTATGCATGCATGCGTGCCGTTTGCCATATGTGCATGCTCCATCTATGTGTTTGACAAGCGCTCCAAGGCCAATGTTGACACTTGGATTAGAGACAGGGCGGAGGAGGGAAGGGAGAGGAGTTGGACATGAAGACTGCGTGACCTTCCAAGGACGGGAGTGGAAATGAACGATAAGGTGGAGGGGAGGGACAGGAGCAGCGCGCTGCAGGCAGCTGGCGTCACCCTTCTCTGCATAGTCAGGGATTTAAAGGCCTAAGGAGGGCGTAAGAAGACTGGCGCGCTCAGGAGATTCTGGCTCTGAGCTGCCTGGCTCCTATCTACTCCGTTGGTTTTTATCTATTTTTAGTGGACTGCTGCATGAATCTCCTTTCCCTCATTTGCGACAGACCCCAGCATTTCTATTGATTTTTCTCCCCCTGCTTTACTTACCAATCCAGACTCAGCGGCACGTCCTGGGAAAATTTAAAGGGTACTTTGTCCTGACGTACACAGACGCAGCCATGTTTCAGATATCAGATGTTAATATCATAGATGAATTTCTCAGAGGAGGAGGAGCGGAGGACTCTAAATCTGATTTTTCTTTTGTTGTTCACCTCTGCTCGCATGCTCTCCTGTGGTAGCTGTCCTCAGAGGGAACATGATACAAAAGCCCTGAGTAAAGCTCCAAGTAACCATTCATTTCCTGCTAACAGATGACAGAGAGTGATGCATAGCGTGTAGGTTTACTTGATTTATCAAAAATACACAAAGCGCACAACAGACGCTGAAAGAAGATGGGGGAAAAGGCCATTTGAAATCTGCTGAATGGGTTGCTTCTGAGTGCTATTTGCATAATTGGTTGTTTGCTTCAAAATGATGAATAAACCAAAATACATGCATGAAAAACAGTGAAGTTTAAAGGCAAAGGGGTGTCCACTGCCAGCCGAGCATGCAGCATAATGTGCGTGCCTCTGCTTCTCTGCTAATGAGATTGAGATTGCAGTGTGTCAGTATGAAGCATGATCCAAATGACAGGACTCAGAAAAAAATCAAATTGTATTATTTGGTGCCAGCCAAGGAAACACAATAAAATATGAACAGAAACATTGCAATAAACTTAACCTTGATCGTAAACACAGCCTAGCAAAAAGCGATTATCTATCATTCAAAACTGAATAATACATTAAGTTAATCCGCACTTTTGCTTTTTAATAATGAAAACCTCAGGGAGTGCTGACGACGTTCAATTCAGCATTTTCTCTGTGAGGATCTGATGACACAGTTTGTCATCTCAACGCCCTGTTAGCTCTGTTTATTTGACAGCAGCTCATCAATTCAGGTAAAACATGGAGATGGGTGAGAAGTTTTTATGTTTCTCATGCTCTGAATCCACAAGTCGCCACTGATGCGCCCTTGCATACAGCCAACCTACTTACAATGTACCCACTTACAATGTTCAGCAGCTAAGTACCTCCGTGGCTGTAATTTTCTTCTCTTAAGGACAAGAAAAAGATGTTCAGCTTAAAGTGCCATTTAATATTTTGGACCATGAATAACAGGGCAATGTTCTTTGTTTTTCTCCGACGGCAGCAGGCGCTCTACACCTTCTCTTACTCCCAGTAGGGCGTGGGCTGACACTTGGCACACATTTGAATCGGTTTCCCAAACAGCAAATCCCTTCCACCGCCCCCCCTGTCAGAAAGCGGCCCCTTTGTCATCCCCCCCTGTCAGAAAGGGGCCCCTTTGTCATTCCCCCTTTGTCATCCCCCCCTGTCAGAAAGCGGCCCCTTTGTCATCCCCCCCTGTCAGAAAGCAGCCCCTTTGTCATCCCCCCCCTGTCAGAAAGCAGCCCCTTTGTCAATTTGATAATTGTGAAACAAATACGTCCCCGTTTGTCAGCACGCCAAACATCAAGCGGTTTCCCGAACGTCAAAATCGCGAGGGATAGAGCAGCGTTCATGGCTGGCTGTGGATGTGATTCACTACCTCCAGAGATTTCAGGGGCTCATCAGCTTAGCCTTCCCGGCAGAGAGTGTGCGATCCTCTGCATAAAACTCGCTGAGCAACGGCCTATGGAGGACCGTGATTTTTTATTTTATTTTAATTCAGCAGGGGGGGGAGAGCTTCAGTGTTATGCGCAAAGGATAGAGCAGCGTTAATGGCTGGCTGTGGATGAGATTCACTACCTCCAGAGATTTCAGGGGCTCATCAGCTTAGCCTTCCCGGCAGAGAGTGTGCGATCCTCTGCATAAGACTCGCTGAGCAACGGCCTATGGAGGACCGTGATTTTTTATTTTAGTTTAATTCAGCAGGGGGGGGAGAGCTTCAGTGTTATGCGCAAAGGATAGAGCAGCGTTTATGGCTGGCTGTGGATGTGATTCACTACCTCCAGAGATTTCAGGGGCTCATCAGCTTAGCCTTCCCGGCAGAGAGTGTGCGATCCTCTGCATAAGACTCGCTGAGCAACGGCCTATGGAGGACCGTGATTTTTTATTTTATTTTAATTAAGCAGGGGGGGGAGAGCTTCAGTGTTATGCGCAAAGGATAGAGCAGCGTTTATGGCTGGCTGTGGATGTGATTCACTACCTCCAGAGATTTCAGGGGCTCATCAGCATAGCCTTCCCGGCAGAGAGTGTGCGATCCTCTGCATAAGACTCGCTGAGCAACGGCCTATGGAGGACCGTGATTTTTTATTTTATTTTAATTCAGCAGGGGGGGGAGAGCTTCAGTGTTATGCGCAAAGGATAGAGCAGCGTTCATGGCTGGCTGTGGATGAGATTCACTACCTCCAGAGATTTCAGGGGCTCATCAGCTTAGCCTTCCCGGCAGAGAGTGTGCGATCCTCTGCATAAAACTCGCTGAGCAACGGCCTATGGAGGACCGTGATTTTTTATTTTAGTTTAATTCAGCAGGGGGGGAGAGCTTCAGTGTTATGCGCAAAGGATAGAGCAGCGTTTATGGCTGGCTGTGGATGTGATTCACTGCCTCCAGAGATTTCAGGGGCTCATCAGCTTAGCCTTCCCGGCAGAGAGTGTGCGATCCTCTGCATAAAACTCGCTGAGCAACGGCCTATGGAGGACCGTGATTTTTTTATTTTATTTTAAATTTAATTCAGCAGGGGGGGAGAGCTTCAGTGTTATGCGCAAAGGATAGAGCAGTGTTCATGGCTGGCTGTGGATGTGATTCACTACCTCCAGAGATTTCAGGGGCTCATCAGCTTAGCCTTCCCGGCAGAGAGTGTGCGATCCTCTGCATAAGACTCGCTGAGCAACGGCCTATGGAGGACCGTGATTTTTTATGTTATTTTAATTCAGCAGGGGGGGGAGAGCTTCAGTGTTATGCGCAAAGGATAGAGCAGCGTTTATGGCTGGCTGTGGATGCGATTCACTACCTCCAGAGATTTCAGGGGCTCATCAGCTTAGCCTTCCCGGCAGAGAGTGTGCGATCCTCTGCATAAAACTCGCTGAGCAACGGCCTATGGAGGACTGTGATTTTTTATTTTATTTTAATTCAGCAGGGGGGGAGAGCTTCAGTGTTATGCGCAAAGGATAGAGCAGCGTTTATGGCTGGCTGTGGATGCGATTCACTACCTCCAGAGATTTCAGGGGCTCATCAGCTTAGCCTTCCCGGCAGAGAGTGTGCGATCCTCTGCATAAGACTCGCTGAGCAACGGCCTATTGAGGACCGTGATTTTTTATTTTATTTTAATTCAGCAGGGGGGGGAGAGCTTCAGTGTTATGCGCAAAGGATAGAGCAGCGTTTATGGCTGGCTGTGGATGTGATTCACTACCTCCAGAGATTTCAGGGGCTCAACAGCTTAGCCTTCCCGGCAGAGAGTGTGCGATCCTCTGCATAAGACTCGCTGAGCAACGGCCTATGGAGGACCGTGATTTTTTATTTTATTTTAATTCAGCAGGGGGGGGAGAGCTTCAGTGTTATGCGCAATGGATAGAGCAGCGTTCATGGCTGGCTGTGGATGCGATTCACTACCTCCAGAGATTTCAGGGGCTCATCAGCTTAGCCTTCCCGGCAGAGAGTGTGCGATCCTCTGCATAAGACTCGCTGAGCAACGGCCTATGGAGGACCGTGATTTTTTATTTAATACGGTGCCCTGGAACTGGCTGATGGGCCCGGGTGTCACGGGCTCACCCCGGTCTCATGGAACTGGCTGACGCGCAGAGGGGCCCGTGCGTCACGGGCTATGAACGCGCTTCACAGCCTCCAGAGATGTCAGCTGCGCTTTAGCAGAGACAGCCCGGCAGACAGTGCGTCTCCCGTGTGGAGGGCGGGTGAAGTGAGTAAGCAGGACACCGACCAAACGGTTTATAAGATTTACTACGACAACAGCGGCAAAAGCAAACGAACTTTATTCATTTTAATTCCTTTATTTTTGTGTATCATTATTGCCGCTAGAGTCTTTTTTTTCAGCCCCGAGCGCTGCTCTCCTGGTCCCGCGGGACCCGACAGCTGGTCCGTGGGCAGCTTTCAGTCTGTCGCCCAAGGGGCTGATGAGTACCACCGCCTTCTTGCACCGCTCCGTGGCTCTCCTTGTCGGCGTCTGGTGAGGAAACAAATACACACCCAGTGAGAGAAGCATCAAGATCGGCCAGGCCTCCACTTTATCTACGGGACAAAATAATTTAAAATACGGGACAAAATAGACCGATGCTTACGCTCTCTGTCCCGGGGGTCACGGAGGTGGAGGCAGCGGGGGGGCTGCTGGATGATGTGGCCTCTTCGAAACGACGGCGCATCTGCCTGGACTGCGCAACATCCAGGTTCAGAGCGTAAAACTGGTCCGCGGTGGAGGTGTTGTGGCACATGAATGTGGCCATCTTGTCTCTGACCTCCGCCGAATGTACATTCTTGGCCTGCGAGACGGTGGTGGAGGAGGGGGACTCGTAAAGATCGCTACTGCCGGCAAAGGTTAAACTGAGGTGGGCACCGCCGTGGCGCAGTGCGACTCATGTGTGCGGAGACGGCGGTCCTGAGGTCGATGAAGCTGGGCTTTCCCGGCAATCCCATCTCCGCCCAGGCACCCTGCATGTATCGAACGAGATTCCGTGCCGGCCCTATTCCAGCCGCAAACAACACGCGATCAGACATGGGCCTGCAGCGCTCGCGCAGCTCCAGCCACGTCTCCAGCCACTGGTATTCGTCGGGCCGGAAAAAAATCTGGGCCGCCCCGAAGTCCCTGCTGGTCTTGTGGTTGCTGACCTGCAATGCGGAGGGGGGGGAGAAATACATTAAATTAAATTAAATTAAATTAAATTAAAAAAAAAAAAAAAAAACACACATTTAGACGCCCCGTCAGATCGAACGCAAATTTCGGGCACACGTCAGCGGAGACCCCCGTACTTACCGAGACCACAAAGCCCTCGGCGGACCGGTCGCCGGTGGTCTTCGCTGCTTCCACTTCCTCCACCGTCATGTTGGTCAGGACTCCGGGACGGTGCCCGTGGATGCATGCCACAAACGCGGAGAAGTATCCGTAGAAGCTATACCTCAGCGCTTGTGAGCCGTTCTTCTTCATTTCATCTGAGCAGAGGACACGCCAAAAGTAAGCCACCTCAGAGATGCATTTACCCGCCCGCCCGCCCGGGCTAAACCGCCGGTTACATACCCAGCAGTGCGGGGATTCGTGCCCCAGCCGTGTCCCGGCACTTTTTCAGGCTATCCCTGGAGACGACCTTCGCCATCTTCTCCGCCTTCACCTGCATTTGGTGCAGGACCACCTTTTTGTGATGTTGGTGAGGGCCGATTTGACGTCTCTCACCACGCCAGTCAGCTGGGCCTGGGACAGGCGGCAGAGGGGAGGGGGGGTCTCCTTCATATATTGGAGGAATTGGTACACGTTTCTCATATAAAAGTTCGCCGTTGTCACCGTCTTGCCCGTAGTCAGGAGATGGGAGGACCATCTGTTAAATTAAAAAGAAAAAAAAGCACAAAGCACAAGGTCAGGGACCACGGGCCGGGCAGCAACCCGAGAAATGATTATGAAAGCCGGTCACACTCACTTTCTGATCTGGGCCCCGTCATCCAGAAACATCCAGCTGCGTAGGTTGCGTTTTCCCGTGGACATGAAATAAACAAAAGACTTCACGCGGCTCACCTTGGAGTAGGCGTTTTCGAGATGCTTGGTAGAAGGGCAGATTCCCTCCTGGTAATGTTGGTAATCCTCCAGGTAACTCGCAATGTATTTGGGGAAGATCAGATGGCGCAGACCCGGCATTCTTCCACTACTTTGGATAAGCCCGCGCACGACTCCTTCCTTCGGTCTTTTGGTCAGCGATGGCCCGCTGTAATCCCCCTCACCCGATCCTTCCTCCTCATCCACCACCACAGCCCGTTCCTCCTCTGCGGCCCGTTCCCCCCCCTCCTCCTCATCATCATCATCATCCGCCGCCCCCTGCAGCAGATCCGTCCGCTCTGTCACCACGCCGGACTCGGGCGTTCTGCGACCGGAGACGGCCTGTGACAGCCGCCTGTATTTTTTCCGGAGGTTGGCCAGTTCCATAACCAGCCTCTGGTTCTTCCTCCACATCTCCGTGCATCCCGGGTCGCTGCACGTGGGCAGCCGCGGCTCTTCCTGCACCCGGCATGCCAAACGCGCGTCATCGCCCTCCTCTCGTGCCACCAGGTCCAAGCCGGAGACCATGGCAGGTGAGGGTGTTTTGGCACGGAGCGCAGCCAGGAGGGCGATAGTTTTATTGCTCCTTACCCTATTTAAGTGGACCTCCACCTCTTCTTTGCTGAGCTCCGGGTGGCTTTCCCTCAGGTGCCTGCCCAGTCTCGTGCTTTTGTACGCGCATCCAGAGACCGGACAGGCAAGGTCCCTGATGTTTACCCTTCGGGCGGCGTGGTTTAGGAGAATCCTCCGCTCATCCAGGTTAGCCACATTGTGTGTCCGTCTGAAGTGATTGGACAGTGCCGCAAAAGCCTTGAAACAGAGAGGGCAGGTGGAGGACTTCTTTGGAAGTGTCATTGCTGAAGAAAAAAAAAAAGCGATTAGACCGCTGTGATAAACGTGCAATTTCCCACCGAAATCGGGGAGAAGAGAAACACAACCTACCTCAAGCGTGTTCTGTGGAAAATGAGGGAAAACCAAAGCCGAAACTTCACTCTTATATGCGGAGTGAATTTCCAAATCCGGCTGGAGACTGTCTGTGACTGGCTGAGACCAGAGACAAAGGTGAAACCGTTTGCCATTTGGCGTGCAGATAATTGAGCCGTTGCAGGCCACCACGTGAGCAAAAAACACGCCCTCGTTGGCCTCACGTGAGACAGGAACGATGACTCTATCCTGGGCAGATAATTCTGAAGCACCCCCTGAATAATAACTAAAAATAAATAATGATGATAATAATAATCACAGTTCTCCACAGGCCGTGTCTCGCCGCGTTTTGCGCCCGGGAGACGCACTGCCTGCTGGCCTGTCTCTGCTAAAGCGCCGCTGACATCTCTGGAGGTTGTGAAGCGCGTTCACAGCCATCTCTCCAAAGGAACGTAAGGTCCGGCGATGACAGGCCGTCCCCGGGGCGGACATCCGCATACAGCCGTGCGTAATTTCCTCCGGCAGACCATCCAGCCCTTAGATTAAGTCCAAAAGCCCCATTGACAAACACCGGGCACTCGCACAGCCTCTCCCCGGCGATGACAGGCCGTCCCGGGGCGGACATCCGCATACAGCCGTGCGTAATTTCCTCCGACAGACCATCCAGCCCTTAGATTAAGTCCAAAAGCCCCATCGACAAACACCGGGCACTCGCTCAGCCTCTCCCCGGCGATGACGGAAGGAATTGCGTCCCAGGCGGACATCCACCCTTTCTAGCCGTGCGTAATTTCCCTCCGGCGAACCACTCCAGCCCTTAGATTAAGTCCAAAGCCCCATTGACAAACACGGGCACTTTCGCACAGCTTCTCGGCGATGACAGGCTGGCGTCCAGGGCGGACATCCGCGCCACAGCCGTCGTAATTTCCCTCCGGCAGACCATCCAGCCCTTAGATTAAGTCCAAACAGCCCCATCGACCAAACACCGGGCACTCGCACAGCCTCTCCCCGGCGATGACAGGCCGTCCCCGGGGCGGACATCCGCATACAGCCGTGCGTAATTTCCTCCGGCAGACCATCCAGCCCTTAGATTAAGTCCAAAAGCCCCATCGACAAACACCGGGCACTCGCACAGCCTCTCCCCGGCGATGACAGGCCGTCCCCGGGCGGACATCCGCATACAGCCGTGCGTAATTTCCTCCGGCAGACCATCCAGCCCTTAGATTAAGTCCAAAAGCCCCATCGACAAACACCGGGCACTCGCACAGCCTCTCCCCGGCGATGACAGGCCGTCCCCGGGCGGACATCCGCATACAGCCGTGCGTAATTTCCTCCGGCAGACCATCCAGCCCTTAGATTAAGTCGAACAGCCCCATCGACAAACACCGGGCACTCGCACAGCCTCTCCCCGGCGATGACAGGCCGTCCCCGGGGCGGACATCCGCATACAGCCGTGCGTAATTTCCTCCGACAGACCATCCAGCCCTAGATTAAGTCCAAAAGCCCCATCGACAAACACCGGGCACTCGCACAGCCTCTCCCCGGCGATGACAGGCCGTCCCCGGGCGGACATCCGCATACAGCCGTGCGTAATTTCCTCCGGCAGACCATCCAGCCCTTAGATTAAGTCTAACAGCCCCATCGACAAACACCGGGCACTCGCACAGCCTCTCCCCGGCGATGACAGGCCGTCCCCGGGCGCACTTCCTCCGGGCTGTTCAACCACCTCTGGGGCCTACACGCAGCACCTTGCACACCGGTCGAACCGGCGGACCCACACTTAAGCACCCCCACCCTCCAGACAGTTAGCCGCAGCCACACGCGTTCCGTGGTCCTGGTAGGCTGCATTGTACTTAGAATTTTAAAAACACTGCTTAATAGAATGAAGCGTGGTACCAGGACAGCATAGTACCAGGACCGCGTAGTACCAGGACCACGGACTCTCTGCCACAGCGCCCTGGGCTTGGGAGATCTGCCGGGCGGATCCGCTGCCACCAGCCCGACTTCCCTTCCTCCCAGTAGGGCGTGGGCTGACACTTGGCACACATTTGAATCGGTTTCCCAAACAGCAAATCCCTTCCACCGCCCCCCCTGTCAGAAAGCGGCCCCTTTGTCATCCCCCCCTGTCAGAAAGGGGACCCTTTGTCATTCCCCCTTTGTCATCCCCCCCTGTCAGAAAGCGGCCCCTTTGTCATCCCCCCCTGTCAGAAAGCAGCCCCTTTGTCATCCCCCCCCTGTCAGAAAGCAGCCCCTTTGTCAATTTGATAATTGTGAAACAAATACGTCCCCGTTTGTCAGCACGCCAAACATCAAGCGGTTTCCCGAACGTCAAAATCGCGAGGGATAGAGCAGCGTTCATGGCTGGCTGTGGATGCGATTCACTACCTCCAGAGATTTCAGGGGCTCATCAGCTTAGCCTTCCCGGCAGAGAGTGTGCGATCCTCTGCATAAAACTCGCTGAGCAACGGCCTATGGAGGACCGTGATTTTTTATTTTATTTTAAATTTAATTCAGCAGGGGGGGAGAGCTTCAGTGTTATGCGCAAAGGATAGAGCAGCGTTCATGGCTGGCTGTGGATGTGATTCACTACCTCCAGAGATTTCAGGGGCTCATCAGCTTAGCCTTCCGGGCAGAGAGTGTGCGATCCTCTGCCTAAAACTCGCTGAGCAACGGCCTATGGAGGACCGTGATTTTTGATTTTATTTTAAATTTAATTCAGCAGCAGGGGGGGAGAGCTTCAGTGTTATGCGCAAAGGATAGAGCAGTGTTCATGGCTGGCTGTGGATGTGATTCACTACCTCCAGAGATTTCAGGGGCTCATCAGCTTAGCCTTCCCGGCAGAGAGTGTGCGATCCTCTGCATAAGACTCGCTGAGCAACGGCCTATGGAGGACCGTGATTTTTTATTTTATTTTAATTCAGCAGGGGGGGGAGAGCTTCAGTGTTATGCGCAAAGGATAGAGCAGCGCTTATGGCTGGCTGTGGATGTGATTCACTACCTCCAGAGATTTCAGGGGCTCATCAGCTTAGCCTTCCCGGCAGAGAGTGTGCGATCCTCTGCATAAGACTCGCTGAGCAACGGCCTATGGAGGACCGTGATTTTTTATTTTATTTTAATTCAGCAGGGGGGGGAGAGCTTCAGTGTTATGCGCAAAGGATAGAGCAGCGTTTATGGCTGGCTGTGGATGCGATTCACTACCTCCAGAGATTTCAGGGGCTCATCAGCTTAGCCTTCCCGGCAGAGAGTGTGCGATCCTCTGCATAAGACTCGCTGAGCAACGGCCTATGGAGGACCGTGATTTTTTATTTTATTTTAATTCAGCAGGGGGGGGAGAGCTTCAGTGTTATGCGCAAAGGATAGAGCAGCGTTTATGGCTGGCTGTGGATGTGATTCACTACCTCCAGAGATTTCAGGGGCTCATCAGCTTAGCCTTCCCGGCAGAGAGTGTGCGATCCTCTGCATAAGACTCGCTGAGCAACGGCCTATGGAGGACCGTGATTTTTTATTTTATTTTAATTCAGCAGGGGGGGGAGAGCTTCAGTGTTATGAGCAAAGGATAGAGCAGCGTTTATGGCTGGCTGTGGATGTGATTCACTACCTCCAGAGATTTCAGGGGCTCATCAGCTTAGCCTTCCCGGCAGAGAGTGTGCGATCCTCTGCATAAGACTCGCTGAGCAACGGCCTATGGAGGACCGTGATTTTTTATTTAATACGGTGCCCTGGAACTGGCTGATGGGCCCGTGTGTCACGGGCTCACCCCGGTCTCATGGAACTGGCTGACGCGCAGAGGGGCCCGTGCGTCACGGGCTATGAACGCGCTTCACAGCCTCCAGAGATGTCAGCTGCGCTTTAGCAGAGACAGCCCGGCAGACAGTGCGTCTCCCGTGCGGAGGGCGGGTGAAGTGAGTAAGCAGGACACCGACCAAACGGTTTATAAGATTTACTACGGCAACAGCGGCAAAAGCAAACGAACTTTATTCATTTTAATTCCTTTATTTTTGTGTATCATTATTGCCGCTAGAGTCTTTTTTTTCAGCCCCGAGCGCTGCTCTCCTGGTCCCGCGGGACCGGACAGCTGGTCCGTGGGCAGCTTTCAGTCTGTCGCCCAAGGGGCTGATGAGTACCACCGCCTTCTTGCACCGCTCCGTGGCTCTCCTTGTCGGCGTCTGGTGAGGAAACAAATACACACCCAGTGAGAGAAGCATCAAGATCGGCCAGGCCTCCACTTTATATACGGGACAAAATAATTTAAAATCCGGGACAAAATAGACCGATGCTTACGCTCTCTGTCCCGGGGGTCACGGAGGTGGAGGCAGCGGGGGGGCTGCTGGATGATGTGGCCTCTTCGAAACGACGGCGCATCTGCCTGGACTGCGCAACATCCAGGTTCAGAGCGTAAAACTTGTCCGCGGTGGAGGTGTTGTGGCACATGAATGTGGCCATCTTGTCTCTGACCTCCGCCGAATGTACATTCTTGGCCTGCGAGACGGTGGTGGAGGAGAGGGACTCGTAAAGATCGCTACTGCCGGCAAAGGTTAAACTGAGGTGGGCACCGCCGTGGCGCAGTGCGACTCACGTGTGCGGAGACGGCGGTCCTGAGGTCGATGAAGCTGGGCTTTCCCGGCAATCCCATCTCCGCCCAGGCACCCTGCATGTATCGAACGAGATTCCGTGCCGGCCCTATTCCAGCCGCAAACAACACGCGATCAGACATGGGCCTGCAGCGCTCGCGCAGCTCCAGCCACGTCTCCAGCCACTCGTATTCTTCGGGCCGGAAAAAAATCTGGGCCGCCCCGAAGTCCCTGCTGGTCTTGTGGTTGCTGACCTGCAATGCGGAGGGGGGGGGAGAGAAATACATTAAATTAAATTAAATTAAATTAAAAAAAAAAAAAAAAACACACATTTAGACGCCCCGTCAGATCGAACTCAAATTTCGGGCACACGTCAGCGGAGACCCCCGTACTTACCGAGACCACAAAGCCCTCGGCGGACCGGTCGCCGGTGGTCTTCGCTGCTTCCACTTCCTCCACCGTCATGTTGGTCAGGACTCCGGGACGGTGCCCGTAGATGCATGCCACAAACGCGGAGAAGTATCCGTAGAAGCTATACCTCAGCGCTTGTGAGCCGTTCTTCTTCATTTCATCTGAGCAGAGGACACGCCAAAAGTAAGCCACCTCAGAGATGCATTTACCCGCCCGCCCGCCCGGGCTAAACAGCCGGTTACATACCCAGCAGTGCGGGGATTCGTGCCCCAGCCGTGTCCCGGCACTTTTTCAGGCTATCCCTGGAGACGACCTTAGCCATCTTCTCCGCCTTCACCTGCATTTGGTGCAGGACCACCTTTTTTGTGATGTTGGTGAGGGCCGATTTGACGTCTCTCACCACGCCAGTCAGCTGGGCCTGGGACAGGCGGCAGAGGGGAGGGGGGGTCTCCTTCATATATTGGAGGAATTGGTACACGTTTCTCATATAAAAGTTCGCCGTTGTCACCGCCTTGCCCGTAGTCAGGAGATGGGAGGACCATCTGTTAAATTAAAAAAAAAGGAAAAAAAAGCACAAAGCACAAGGTCAGGGACCACGGGCCGGGCAGCAACCCGAGAAATGATTATGAAAGCCGGTCACACTCACTTTCTGATCTGGGCCCCGTCATCCAGAAACATCCAGCTGCGTAGGTTGCGTTTTCCCGTGGCCATGAAATAAACAAAAGACTTCACGCGGCTCACCTTGGAGTAGGCGTTTTCGAGATGCTTGGTAGAAGGGCAGATTCCCTCCTGGTAATGTTGGTAATCCTCCAAGTAACTCGCAATGTATTTGGGGAAGATCAGATGGCGCAGACCCGGCATTCTTCCACTACTTTGGATAAGCCCGCGCACGACTCCTTCCTTCGGTCTTTTGGTCAGCGATGGCCAGCTGTAATCCCCCTCACCCGATCCTTCCTCCTCATCCACCACCACCACAGCCCGTTCCTCCTCTGCGGCCCGTTCCCCCCCCTCCTCCTCCTCCTCATCATCATCCGCCGCCCCCTGCAGCAGATCCGTCCGCTCTGTCACCACGCCGGACTCGGGCGTTCTGCGACCAGAGACGGCCTGTGACAGCCGCCTGTATTTTTTCCGGAGCTCGGCCAGTTCCATAACCAGCCTCTGGTTCTTCCTCCACATCTCCGTGCATCCCGGGTCGCTGCACGTGGGCAGCCGCGTCCCTTCGTGCACCCGGCATGCCAAACGCGCGTCATCGCCCTCCTCTCGTGCCACCAGGTCCAAGCCGGAGACCATGGCAGGTGAGGGGGTTTTGGCACGGAGCGCAGCCAGGAGGGCGATAGTTTTATTGCTCCTTACCCTATTTAAGTGGACCTCCACCTCTTCTTTGCTGAGCTCCGGGTGGCTTTCCCTCAGGTGCCTGTCCAGTCTCGTGCTTTTGTACGCGCATCCAGAGACCGGACAGGCAAGGTCCCTGATGTTTACCCTTCGGGCGGCGTGGTTTAGGAGAATCCTCCGCTCATCCAGGTTCGCCACATTGTGTGTCCGTCTGAAGTGATTGGACAGTGCCGCAAAAGCCTTGAAACAGAGAGGGCAGGTGGAGGACTTCTTTGGAAGTGTCATTGCTGAAGAAAAAAAAGCGATTAGACCGCTGTGATAAACGTGCAATTTCCCACCGAAATCGGGGAGAAGAGAAACACAACCTACCTCCAGCGTGTTCTGTGGAAAATGAGGGAAAACCAAAGCCGAAACTTCACTCTTATATGCGGAGTGAATTTCCAAATCCGGCTGGAGACTGTCTGTGACTGGCTGAGACCAGAGACAAAGGTGAAACCGTTTGCCATTTGGCGTGCAGATAATTGAGCCGTTGCAGGCCACCACGTGAGCAAAAAACACGCCCTCGTTGGCCTCACGTGAGACAGGAACGATGCCTCTATCCTGGGCAGATAATTCTGAAGCACCCCCTGAATAATAACTAAAAATAAATAATGATGATAATAATAATCACAGTTCTCCACAGGCCGTGTCTCGCCGCGTTTTGCGCCCGGGAGACGCACTGCCTGCTGGCCTGTCTCTGCTAAAGCGCCGCTGACATCTCTGGA
The DNA here is from genome assembly GCA_005408345.1 of Macquaria australasica. Classification (NCBI taxonomy): domain Eukaryota; kingdom Metazoa; phylum Chordata; class Actinopteri; order Centrarchiformes; family Percichthyidae; genus Macquaria; species Macquaria australasica. The sequence continues at coordinate 1,302,100 of SEMN01000047.1, read as the reverse complement.
GGTTGTGAAGCGCGTTCACAGCCATCTCTCCAAAGGAACGTAATGTCCGGCGATGACAGGCCGTCCCCGGGGCGGACATCCGCATACAGCCGTGCGTAATTTCCTCCGGCAGACCATCCAGCCCTTAGATTAAGTCCAAAAGCCCCATTGACAAACACCGGGCACTCGCACAGCCTCTCCCCGGCGATGACAGGCCGTCCCCGGGGCGGACATCCGCATACAGCCGTGCGTAATTTCCTCCGGCAGACCATCCAGCCCTTAGATTAAGTCCAAAAGCCCCATCGACAAACACCGGGCACTCGCACAGCCTCTCCCCGGCGATGACAGGCCGTCCCCGGGGCGGACATCCGCATACAGCCGTGCGTAATTTCCTCCGACAGACCATCCAGCCCTTAGATTAAGTCCAAAAGCCCCATCGACAAACACCGGGCACTCGCACAGCCTCTCCCCGGCGATGACAGGCCGTCCCCGGGCGGACATCCGCATACAGCCGTGCGTAATTTCCTCCGGCAGACCATCCAGCCCTTAGATTAAGTCCAAAAGCCCCATCGACAAACACCGGGCACTCGCACAGCCTCTCCCCGGCGATGACAGGCCGTCCCCGGGGCGGACATCCGCATACAGCCGTGCGTAATTTCCTCCGGCAGACCATCCAGCCCTTAGATTAAGTCTAACAGCCCCATCGACAAACACCGGGCACTCGCACAGCCTCTACCAGGCGATGACAGACCGTCCCCGGGGCGGACATCCGCATACAGCCGTGCGTAATTTCCTCCGGCAGACCATCCAGCCCTTAGATTAAGTCCAAAAGCCCCATCGACAAACACCGGGCACTCGCACAGCCTCTCCCCGGCGATGGCAGGCCGTCCCCGGGGCGGACATCCGCATACAGCCGTGCGTAATTTCCTCCGGCAGACCATCCAGCCCTTAGATTAAATCCAAAAGCCCCATTGACAAACACCGGGCACTCGCACAGCCTCTCCCCGGCGATGACAGGCCGTCCCCGGGGCGGACATCCGCATACAGCCGTGCGTAATTTCCTCCGACAGACCATCCAGCCCTTAGATTAAGTCCAAAAGCCCCATCGACCAACACCGGGCACTCGCACAGCCTCTCCCCGGCGATGACAGGCCGTCCCCGGGCGGACATCCGCATACAGCCGTGCGTAATTTCCTCCGGCAGACCATCCAGCCCTTAGATTAAGTCAAAAAGCCCCATCGACAAACACCGGGCACTCGCACAGCCTCTCCCCGGCGATGACAGGCCGTCCCCGGGGCGGACATCCGCATACAGCCGTGCGTAATTTCCTCCGGCAGACCATCCAGCCCTTAGATTAAGTCCAAAGCCCCATCGACAAACACCGGGCACTCGCACAGCCTCTCCCCGGCGATGACAGACCGTCCCCGGGGCGGACATCCGCATACAGCCGTGCGTAATTTCCTCCGGCAGACCATCCAGCCCTTAGATTAAGTCCAAAAGCCCCATCGACAAACACCGGGCACTCGCACAGCCTCTCCCCGGCGATGACAGGCCGTCCCCGGGCGGACATCCGCATACAGCCGTGCGTAATTTCCTCCGGCAGACCATCCAGCCCTTAGATTAAGTCCAACAGCCCCATCGACAAACACCGGGCACTCGCACAGCCTCTCCCCGGCGATGACAGACCGTCCCCGGGGCGGACATCCGCATACAGCCGTGCGTAATTTCCTCCGGCAGACCATCCAGCCCTTAGATTAAGTCCAAAAGCCCCATCGACAAACACCGGGCACTCGCACAGCCTCGCCCCGGCGATGACAGGCCGTCCCCGGGCGGACATCCGCATACAGCCGTGCGTAATTTCCTCCGGCAGACCATCCAGCCCTTAGATTAAGTCTAACAGCCCCATCGACAAACACCGGGCACTCGCACAGCCTCTCCCCGGCGATGACAGGCCGTCCCCGGGCGCACTTCCTCCGGGCTGTTCAACCACCTCTGGGGCCTACCCGCAGCACCTTGCACACCGGTCGAACCGGCGGACCCACACTTAAGCACCCCCCCCACCCTCCAGACAGTTAGCCGCAGCCACACGCGTTCCGTGGTCCTGGTAGGCTGCATTGTACTTAGAATTTTAAAAACACAGCTTAATAGAATGAATCGTGGTACCAGGACAGCATAGTACCAGGACCGCGTAGTACCAGGACCACACGACTCTCTGCCAGCCTCTGGGCTTGGGAGATCTGCCGCATGGACTGAGCTGCCACCAGCCCGACTCCCTTCCTCCCAGTAGGGCGTGGGCTGACACTTGGCACACATTTGAATCGGTTTCCCAAACAGCAAATCCCTTCCACCGCCCCCCCTGTCAGAAAGCGGCCCCTTTGTCATCCCCCCCTGTCAGAAAGGGGCCCCTTTGTCATTCCCCCTTTGTCATCCCCCCCTGTCAGAAAGCTGCCCCTTTGTCATCCCCCCCTGTCAGAAAGCAGCCCCTTTGTCATCCCCCCCCTGTCAGAAAGCAGCCCCTTTGTCAATTTGATAATTGTGAAACAAATACGTCCCCGTTTGTCAGCACGCCAAACATCAAGCGGTTTCCCGAACGTCAAAATCGCGAGGGATAGAGCAGCGTTCATGGCTGGCTGTGGATGTGATTCACTACCTCCAGAGATTTCAGGGGCTCATCAGCTTAGCCTTCCCGGCAGAGAGTGTGCGATCCTCTGCATAAGACTCGCTGAGCAACGGCCTATGGAGGACCGTGATTTTTTATTTTATTTTAATTCAGCAGGGGGGGGAGAGCTTCAGTGTTATGCGCAAAGGATAGAGCAGCGTTTATGGCTGGCTGTGGATGTGATTCACTACCTCCAGAGATTTCAGGGGCTCATCAGCTTAGCCTTCCCGGCAGAGAGTGTGCGATCCTCTGCATAAGACTCGCTGAGCAACGGCCTATGGAGGACCGTGATTTTTTATTTTATTTTAATTCAGCAGGGGGGGGAGAGCTTCAGTGTTATGCGCAAAGGATAGAGCAGCGTTTATGGCTGGCTGTGGATGTGATTCACTACCTCCAGAGATTTCAGGGGCTCATCAGCTTAGCCTTCCCGGCAGAGAGTGTGCGATCCTCTGCATAAGACTCGCTGAGCAACGGCCTATGGAGGACCGTGATTTTTTATTTTATTTTAATTCAGCAGGGGGGGGAGAGCTTCAGTGTTATGCGCAAAGGATAGAGCAGCGTTTATGGCTGGCTGTGGATGCGATTCACTACCTCCAGAGATTTCAGGGGCTCATCAGCTTAGCCTTCCCGGCAGAGAGTGTGCGATCCTCTGCATAAAACTCGCTGAGCAACGGCCTATGGAGGACCGTGATTTTTTATTTTATTTTAATTCAGCAGGGGGGGGAGAGCTTCAGTGTTATGCGCAAAGGATAGAGCAGCGTTTATGGCTGGCTGTGGATGTGATTCACTACCTCCAGAGATTTCAGGGGCTCATCAGCTTAGCCTTCCCGGCAGAGAGTGTGCGATCCTCTGCATAAGACTCGCTGAGCAACGGCCTATGGAGGACCGTGATTTTTTATTTTATTTTAATTCAGCAGGGGGGGGAGAGCTTCAGTGTTATGCGCAAAGGATAGAGCAGCGTTTATGGCTGGCTGTGGATGTGATTCACTACCTCCAGAGATTTCAGGGGCTCATCAGCTTAGCCTTCCCGGCAGAGAGTGTGCGATCCTCTGCATAAAACTCGCTGAGCAACGGCCTATGGAGGACCGTGATTTTTTATTTTATTTTAAATTTAATTCAGCAGGGGGGGAGAGCTTCAGTGTTATGCGCAAAGGATAGAGCAGTGTTCATGGCTCACTATGGACGTGATTCACTACCTCCAGAGATTTCAGGGGCTCATCAGCTTAGCCTTCCCGGCAGAGAGTGTGCGATCCTCTGCCTAAAACTCGCTGAGCAACGGCCTATGGAGGACCGTGATTTTTGATTTAATACGGTGCCCTGGAACTGGCTGATGGGCAGAGGGGCCCGTGTGTCACGGGCTCACCCCGGTCTCATGGAACTGGCTGACGCGCAGAGGGGCCCGTGCGTCACGGGCTATGAACGCGCTTCACAGCCTCCAGAGATGTCAGCTGCGCTTTAGCAGAGACAGCCCGGCAGACAGTGCGTCTCCCGTGCGGAGGGCGGGTGAAGTGAGTAAGCAGGACACCGACCAAACGGTTTATAAGATTTACTACGGCAACAGCGGCAAAAGCAAACGAACTTTATTCATTTTAATTCCTTTATTTTTGTGTATCATTATTGCCGCTAGAGTCTTTTTTTTCAGCCCCGAGCGCTGCTCTCCTGGTCCCGCGGGACCGGACAGCTGGTCCGTGGGCAGCTTTCAGTCTGTCGCCCAAGGGGCTGATGAGTACCACCGCCTTCTTGCACCGCTCCGTGGCTCTCCTTGTCGGCGTCTGGTGAGGAAACAAACACACACCCAGTGAGAGAAGCATCAAGATCGGCCAGGCCTCCACTTTATATACGGGACAAAATAATTTAAAATACGGGACAAAATAGACCGATGCCTACGCTCTCTGTCCCCGGGGTCACGGAGGTGGAGGCAGCGGGGGGGCTGCTGGATGATGTGGCCTCTTCGAAACGACGGCGCATCTGCCTGGACTGCGCAACATCCAGGTTCAGAGCGTAAAACTTGTCCGCGGTGGAGGTGTTGTGGCACATGAATGTGGCCATCTTGTCTCTGACCTCCGCCGAATGTACATTCTTGGCCTGCGAGACGGTGGTGGAGGAGGGGGACTCGTAAAGATCGCTACTGCCGGCAAAGGTTAAACTGAGGTGGGCACCGCCGTGGCGCAGTGCGACTCACGTGTGCGGAGACGGCGGTCCTGAGGTCGATGAAGCTGGGCTTTCCCGGCAATCCCATCTCCGCCCAGGCACCCTGCATGTATCGAACGAGATTCCGTGCCGGCCCTATTCCAGCCGCAAACAACACGCGATCAGACGTGGGCCTGCAGCGCTCGCGCAGCTCCAGCCACGTCTCCAGCCACTGGTATTCTTCGGGCCGGAAAAAAATCTGGGCCGCCCCGAAGTCCCTGCTGGTCTTGTGGTTGCTGACCTGCAATGCGGAGGGGGGGGGGGAGAGAAATACATTAAATTAAATTAAATTAAATTAAAAAAAAAAAAAAAAACACACATTTAGACGCCCCGTCAGATCGAACTCAAATTTCGGGCACACGTCAGCGGAGACCCCCGTACTTACCGAGACCACAAAGCCCTCGGCGGACCGGTCGCCGGTGGTCTTCGCTGCTTCCACTTCCTCCACCGTCATGTTGGTCAGGACTCCGGGACGGTGCCCGTAGATGCATGCCACAAACGCGGAGAAGTATCCGTAGAAGCTATACCTCAGCGCTTGTGAGCCGTTCTTCTTCATTTCATCTGAGCGGAGGACACGCCAAAAGTAAGCCACCTCAGAGATGCATTGACCCGCCCGCCCGCCCGGGCTAAACAGCCGGTTACATACCCAGCAGTGCGGGGATTCGTGCCCCAGCCGTGTCCCGGCACTTTTTCAGGCTATCCCTGGAGACGACCTTCACCATCTTCTCCGCCTTCACCTGCATTTGGTGCAGGACCACCTTTTTTGTGATGTTGGTGAGGGCCGATTTGACGTCTCTCACCACGCCAGTCAGCTGGGCCTGGGACAGGCGGCAGAGGGGAGGGGGGGTCTCCTTCATATATTGGAGGAATTGGTACACGTTTCTCATATAAAAGTTCGCCGTTGTCACCGCCTTGCCCGTAGTCAGGAGATGGGAGGACCATCTGTTAAATTAAAAAAAAGAAAAAAGAAAAAAAGTACAAAGCACAAGGTCAGGGACCACGGGCCGGGCAGCAACCCGAGAAATGATTATGAAAGCCGGTCACACTCACTCACTTTTTGATCTGGGCCCCGTCATCCAGAAACATCCAGCTGCGTAGGTTGCGTTTTCCCGTGGCCATGAAATAAACAAAAGACTTCACGCGGCTCACCTTGGAGTAGGCGTTTTCGAGATGCTTGGTAGAAGGGCAGATTCCCTCCTGGTAATGTTGGTAATCCTCCAAGTAACTTTCAATGTATTTGGGGAAGATCAGATGGCGCAGACCCGGCATTCTTCCACTACTTTGGAAGAGCCTGCTGTAATCCCCCTCCTCGCCCGATCCTTCCTCCTCCTCCTCCACCACAGCCGCGGCCCGTTCCCCCTCCTCCTCCTCCTCCTCATCCGCCGCCCCCTGCAGCAGATCCGTCCACTCTGTCACCACGCCGGACCCGGTCGTTCTGCAACCGGAGACGGCCTGTGACAGCCGCCTGTATTTTTGCTGGAGGTCGGCCAGTTCCATAACCAGCCTCTGGTTCTTCCTCCACCTCTCCGTGCATCCCGGGTCGCTGCACGTGGACGGCCGCGGCTCTTCCTGCACCCGGCATGCCCAACGCGCGTCATCGCCCTCCTCTCGTGCCACCAGGTCCAAGCCGGAGACCATGGCAGGTGAGGGGCTTTTGGCACGGAGCGCAGCCAGGAGGGCGATAGTTTTATTGCTCCTTACCCTATTTAAGTGGACCTCCACCTCTTCTTTGCTGAGCTCCGGGTGGCTTTCCCTCAGGTGCCTGTCCAGTCTCGTGCTTTTGTACGCGCATCCAGAGACCGGACAGGCAAGGTCCCTGATGTTGACCCTTCGGGCGGCGTGGTTTAGGAGAATCCTCCGCTCATCCAGGTTCGCCACATTGTGTGTCCGTCTGAAGTGATTGGACAGTGCCGCAAAAGCCTTGAAACAGAGAGGGCAGGTGGAGGACTTCTTTGGAAGTGTCATTGCTGAAGAAAAAAAAAGCGATTAGACCGCTGTGATAAACGTGCAATTTCCCACCGAAATCGGGGAGAAGAGAAACACAACCTACCTCCAGCGTGTTCTGTGGAAAATGAGGGAAAACCAAAGCCGAAACTTCACTCTTATGTGCGGAGTGAATTTCCAACTCCGGCTGGAGACTGTCTGTGACTGGCTGAGACCAGAGACAAAGGTGAAACCGTTTGCCATTTGGCGTGCAGATAATTGAGCCGTTGCAGGCCACCACGTGAGCAAAAAACACGCCCTTGTTGGCCTCACGTGAGACAGGAACGATGCCTCTATCCTGGGCAGATAATTCTGAAGCACCCCCTGAATAATAACTAAAAATAAATAATGATGATAATAATAATCACAGTTCTCCACAGGCCGTGTCTCGCCGCGTTTTGCGCCCGGGAGACGCACTGCCTGCTGGCCTGTCTCTGCTAAAGTGCCGCTGACATCTCTGGAGGTTGTGAAGCGCATTCACAGCCATCTCTCCAAAGGAATGTAATGTCCTCCGGCGGACCATCCAGCCCTTAGCTCAAGTCTAACAGCCACAGCCACAAACACCGGGAACTCGCACAGCCTCTCCCCGGCGATGACAGGCCGTCCCCGGGGCGGACATCCGCATACAGCCGCGGGTAATGTCCTCCGGCGGACCATCCAGCCCTTAGATTAAGTCCAACAGCCACATCCACAAACACCGGGAACTCGCACAGCCTCTCCCCGGCGATGACAGGCCGTCCCCGGGGCGGACATCCGCATACAGCCGCGCGTAATGTCCTCCGGCGGACCATCCAGCCCTTAGATTAAGTCCAACAGCCACAGCCACAAACACCGGGAACTCACACAGCATCTCCCCGGCGATGGCAGGCCGTCCCCGGGGCGGACATCCGCATACAGCCGCGCGTAATGTCCTCCGGCGGACCATCCAGCCCTTAGCTTAAGTCCAACAGCCACAGCCACAAACACCGGGCACTCACACAGCCTCTCCCCGGCGATGACAGGCCGTCCCCGGGGCGGACATCCGCATACAGCCGCGCGTAATATCCTCCGGCGGACCATCCAGCCCTTAGCTTAAGTCTAACAGCCACAGCCACAAACACCGGGCACTCACACAGCCTCTCCCCGGCGATGGCAGGCCATCCCCGGGCGCACTTCCTCCGGGCTGTTCAACCACCTCTGGGGCCTACACGCAGCACCTTGCACACCGGTCGAACCGGCGGACCCACACTTAAGCACCCCCCCCACCCTCCAGACAGTTAGCCGCAGCCACACGCGTTCCGTGGTCCTGGTAGGCTGCATTGTACATTGCACATCACTGTTAAGGAGCAAACCTGCGACAAGAACATTGAACTGCTAGCTGTTAGCATGAGGCCAAACTATCTACCGAGGGAATTCTCGCATGCCATCATGATGATAGCTTACATCCCCCCCTCTGCTAACGCTGAGGCAGCCTGTGATGTCCTGCTCTCAGCAGTAAGCAGGCTGCAGACACAACACCCAGATGCCCTCCTCGTCATCTCTGGTGATTTTAATCATGCCCCTCCGTCCTCCTCTCTACCCACATTCACTCAGTATGTTACGTGCCATACCAGAGACACCAGAATACTGGACTTGTGTTATGCCAACACCAAGGACGCATACATCTCATTGAGTCTCCCCCCCCTGGGCAGATCTGATCACTACCTTGTGCATCTCAGGCCTGTCTACAGACCTCTTGTGCGCAGGCTGCCTGCTGTCCCACGCACAGTGAAGAAGTGGTCTAACGGAGCAGAGGAGGCTTTAAAGGACTGTTTTGACACTACTGTATGGGACATTTTTAGTGACACTCATGGGGAGGATATTGACAACCTCACAGACTGTCTGACAGATTACATAAACTTCTGTGTGGAAAACACCATCCCCACTAGGACTGTACGTTGTTTCGCCAACAATAACCCCTGGATTACTCCTGATATTAAGGCTCTCCTCAAGGAAAAAAAGAGAGTTTTTGTATCGGGTAACAAGGAGGAGTTGAAGAGTGTCCAGCGAGAGCTAAGGAGGAGGATCAGGGAGGGGAAAAACAGCTACAGGAGAAAGTTGGAGAGTCAACTGCAGAAAAATAACACCAGAGGAGTTTTGAAGGGCCTTAAAACCATCTCGGGCCATATGGACTCCAAGCCCCGGCCTGCGGGGGATCAGAAGTGGGCAGATGACCTGAACGTATTCTTCAACAGATTCGATCAGGCATCTACCCCTCCCCCTGCCCCGTCTCCTCTGCAAACATCATTACCATCTACCCTCCCTGCCTACAGCCCTCCCCCTCCCTCATCTCACCACTCATCACTCCCCACAGCCCTCAGCTTACAGCCACTTAATACACCCACACCACAGCCTGGGCTGGGCCCATCTCCCCATTTCAAACCCGCAAACACCCCCCATTCAGCCCCCATGCTCTCTACAAGCTCAACTGGACTGTTCCTCACAACATCCCAGGTGAGGAACGAACTGAGGAAGATAAGGGTGGGGAAGGCGGCGGGCCCAGACGGCATCAGCTCCAGACTTCTGAAGTCCTGTGCGGACCAGCTGTGTGGGATTGTTGAACACCTGTTCAACCTGAGTCTGAAGCTGGGGAGGGTGCCCAAACTGTGGAAAACATCGTGTCTGGTTCCTGTGCCGAAGACCCCACACCCCAAGGACCTCAATGGCTATAGGCCAGTGGCATTGACTTCTCACCTGATGAAGACCCTGGAGAGACTGGTCCTTGTCCACCTGCGTCCGCTGGTGAGCCCATGTATGGACCCTCTGCAGTTTGCCTACCAACCCGGCATTGGGGTGGATGACGCTGTCATTTACCTACTTCACACATCCCTCTCTCACCTAGAAAAGGCTGGAAACACTGTGAGGATCATGTTTTTTGATTTCTCCAGTGCTTTTTACACCATCCAGCCCAGGATTCTGGGGGACAAGTTGGAGCACGCTGGGGTGGACCATCACCTGGCAGCATGGATCCTGGACTACCTCACAAACCGACCACAGTATGTGAGGTTACAGGACTGTGTTTCTGACACACTTCTCTGCAGCACAGGGGCTCCACAGGGAACCGTTCTGGTGCCTTTCCTGTTCACCTTCTACACAGCGGACTTCACCCATAACACTTCGAACTGTCACCTGCAGAAGTTCTGATGACTCTGCCATCGTCGGCCTCATCACCAACGGGGATGATGGGGAGTACAGAGAACTGACCCAGGGCTTTGTGGGTTGGTGTCAGCAGAACCGCCTCCAGATCAACGCGAGTAAAACCAAAGAGCTGGTGGTGGACTTCGGCAGGCGCAAACTCCCTCCACCTACACCAGTGAACATCCAGGGAACGGACATTGAGATTGGGAGATCGTACAAGTATCTGGGTGTTCACTTGAACAGCAAACTGGACTGGTCAGACAATACGGACGCTCTGTTTAAAAAGGGCCAGAGCCGTCTCTTTGCTCAGGAGACTAAGATCTTTTGGAGTGCAGGGTGCGCTCCTGAGGACTTTCTATGACTTTGTGGTGGCATCAGCTGTCTTGTATGGGGTGACCTGTTGGGCCAGTGGCATCTCTTCCAGGGATAGGAAGAGACTGGACAGACTGGTAAAGAAGGCCAGCTCTGTCCTTGGATGCCCTCTGGACCCAGTGGAGGTGGTGGGAGGCAGGAGAATGGTAGCCAAGCTATCATCACTACTGGAGAACACTTCCCACCCCCTACATGTCACTCTTTCAGCACTGGGCAGCTCCTTCAGCGACCGGCTGCTCCACCCGCTGTGTCTGAAGGAGAGGTACCGTAGGTCCTTTCTGCCTGCTGCTGTCAGACTCTATAATCAGTACAACTCCCGGTAATCTACACTTGACTGTCAGTGTGCAGACTATTCACTACTATACTTCATCTACTGCTGTGCATTATCTTCATACATATATTATATTCATGATGTTATCTACTTCATATGTTGCTGTGAAATATTTTTCATATACATGTATATTATATATGTGCAATATTTTTATCTTATCTATTTGTTCATACTTACAACTGCACTCAGTCACTCTATTATTTATTTCTGTCCATACTGTGTATAGGACTATTTTTCTATTTTTCTATTTATTTTTATTGTATTTCTATATATGACACTTTTGCTGGCTGCTGCAACGCTAAAAATTTCCCCGCTGTGGGACAATAAAGGCTTATCTTATCTTATCTTATCTTATCTTATAGCATAGCTCTGATCGATCTGAACTCCATTGAGAAAACAAGCATTTTAAAAGTAGTTTGCTTGTTGTCTTGAGGACAGATCTGACAAAGCATCAGTTCAGATTTGTTTTACAATTTGGCATCATGGTGTAGTTATTTCGGCATCCTTTTGATACGTTTATTGCAATTAAATCACAGCAAAATCTGTTTATTTTGGGTTCATACCGCTGAAGTAAGCCATATGAAACTGCCACTCACCGGAGACAGATGGACAGGCGCTCCGCAGCTGAGATGGAACACCTGTAGTTGGTGTCCATCCGAGAAATCCTGGCACCGATCCTAACTAACAGGTCATCAAACTGGGCTCTGGTCAGCCTCAAGTAGCGCTGGAAGCGGCTGTCATCCAGACGCAGTTCCTGGAGAAGGTGGTGAAATTCGCCGAGCTGTGTGCGCATCCGGATGATGTTATGAACCCAAACACTACAGCGTTTAGTTTTCTGACATATTTGAGACTTCCACAACAGGTACAATGCAGCAATATTAGTTATTTCGGCCATGGTAACGAAAAGAAATAAACGTTATTGGCCCTCCGTTATTTTTTCCTGGAAGAGAAGGGCAAAACGGTTAATAACGGGTTTGTTTTTAGTTTCATTTTTGTTATTTTACTCGCGCGAGTAACGCGAATAAAAACAAATGATCCAGTGGTCAAATTCGAGCGAATAAAGCGAGGCGAATATTCGCTTCGCTTTTGGTGGGAACACACTATAAGACACACACATGCAGTAATACACTAACACATACAGATACTAACACACACACACACACACACACACAAACAAACTGATTTGTGGGGATTTTTACTGCTTAAGCCTGTACTACTACAACTACTACTACCTCAACAGCCTATACTGCTACCACTACTTCAACCATGACTTCTGCATGTTTTAAGCAATGGAAACCATTAAAATGTTAAAATCTGTTCTTTAAGGATATTTATGCTTCTATTAAACAATTCTACCAGTTTTACATTTCAGCTTCCAGGTTTTTGAGCTTTTTTTTTTGAACATTTGAGCATTATGATCTTTCAGGCAAATTCATTTCAGATTTCTGCATTTTCAGCAATGCTTTGCAATTTATTCTTCTTTGACTTTTACTTCTGCATATTTTAATCTACAGAAACCATTCAGCTGTTAAAACTTGCTCTTTAAGGACATTTATGCTTCTATTCAACTTTTTTTCCACCATGTATACTTAAAAATTGTGCTTTTTCACACAATTTATTACAATAGAAGTTAAAACCACTAACAATATCACAGTCCAATTCTGGCAATTCATTTCACATTTCTGCATTTTCAGCAATGCTTTGCAATTTATTCTTCTTCTGTATGTTTTTCATTCCACTAATACTACTACTGCATACTTTCTGCTACAGAAACCATTCAAATATATTTCAGCTCTTAGCTTCTTTAGGTAATACAGTTCAACTTCCACTTCTGGCAATTCATTTAACATTTCAGCATTTTCAACATTTCACATTTCTGCAATTTAAGCATTTCAGTTTTCTGCATTTTCAGCAGTGTTTAGCAAATTTGTTTCAGCTTTCAGCATTCACACGCATTTTCTGCAGGAAATGCAATTTTCTAGTTTGTAATTGCCTTCCAAAATGATCTAAATAAGCATTCTGACCTCATAATGAGGAAGTGGAGGTGGCTGGTTGGGTGTACCAAGTGCCTGACTTTGACATCAGAGTCTGTGGTTTTCATCTTGTCTCCTTCCAGGGCTGGTTTCTTTCAACCATGACTACAGTCCTTCCCTGAACTTAACCTAACCTCAAGCATGCAGATGGCAGATCAGAAAAAATTGTTTCTGTAACAGTTCTATCAGCCATTTTGGAAGGCACTAACAAAGAGAAGAGAGAGACAACTTGTTGTTTATAACACAATCTCAACAAAACCTTCACGTAGCTAGTAGTAGGGCTGTTGTACTGGATTGCATTGTATTGTACAGGTGTTCCTCTAATTCTGGTATTTCAGTGTCTAAAATAATTTACAAAATGGCACCATTGACAATATGGAACATTCGTAATGCACAATGCAAGGGATGGCATCCCATGTCTGATTGCTGTGTGAGTGCAGTCTGTTGAGCCATTTGTGTCAGTGATGAATGGTTTAGATACTGAACCCCTTTGTCTTTATAGGTTATTATCTGATTCTATGTATCTATTCATAGTAACAGCTGGACAAGTGTTGGGTACTTACAGCAAACAGGTAACCAATACACACAGACAGGCTGATAGCCAAAGCAGATGAACCCTTCAGGTCATAACGTTTGTGGTCACAGGTAGCAAACACAGTGAAGACCAGCTGGAAGGTGGTGAATTCTACAACCAGGGCGTTTCCCACAGAGAGGCTCGTATTTACCTGTGTTGGAAACACAACAACAGCATAGAAATACATCATCAGATATTAATACTCCTTTTACATTGTATCAAGATGTGATGTATATCTGGATATAATACAATGAGCACGCATTGCAATCCATTCAGTTCAGATGGACCATGTCTGGAGGCAGTCTGTGTGAACGGATTTCAGCCAGGTGTGGATGCAGAATGCATACTCTGACCACAATCAAAAGGAAAAAAGCCGGCTAACAAGTTGAACGGTCTCCTAACTCCACTCTTGAACTGAGACATTTACTAGAAATTGTAAGAACATCTTGAAGTTGATGTAATAATCACAAAAGAAATGTCATAAGTAAGTACTTATCTACAGTAATTATTGAAATCAATCTGAAATTACTTCTACCTGTAGCATTTTATTTTGTACAGTACACAGGTTTAATACAGTACAGAGTGAGAAAGCTGCATGGCATACATTGAGATCTGTTCTCATAGTTGTATTTGTATGGTTATTTTGATATTTCAGCCATTATACACATGATCTGAGGAAAGTTTGTGTCCGTGCATCTTTAATTCAACTACTCCTTTTCAGGGCTTTTACAACTACAACATCTTTATTCATGTATTTTTTGCGGTCAAGTTATCAGGCTTTTTCTGGCTTAAGGATGTAAGTGTGATTTCTACCAGCCACTTTGGCAAAAACATAACCTTCAGTCTTTCCTATAATAAACACTACTTTCAGGATTACAAACTTACACTTGATCCAGTAACCTCTGTTGATGTTTGATAAAATAAAATAAAAACTAGATTCATTGCAATTGTTTGCTTTACATTCTCTCTACATTTCTCCCAAACGTCCACATTGTTACTCAGTAGGTCATAAATACTCTCTAATAACAGAATAGATACCTGGTAGTTAAAAAATAACTACAGTATAAATTCTTTGTAAAATCCTGAATTGTTACCCCCTTATTCCATGACTGTTCCCCTGTACCTACTTGGTACGTACTGAACTGGTACACCGTAAGTACAAAAGATTACACTGTAACTCCGGAGTAATTACGCTGTACGTTGCGGGATGTACTCAGCTCAGGCGCTCCAGAGCCCCGCCGCTCTCCGTCATGACTCCACCACCCTGCTGGATGTTTCTGGCTTTTATAGCGGCGCATTGTACGTTGTTCGGGTGTGGTTTATCCTGGTCTGACCTGGATGGGATCGGATAAGAACCGAAGCAGCAACAGAAAAATAAAATTACTGTGAACTAACTAGGGTAGTGCACCAGTGCAATAGGACATTTTAAGTCACCACTTAGTTGTGGACATTTGTTTATTATTATTTTTGACCCAAAAGTCAAACTTCTGATGCTTTTTAAAAGCTTAATTTAATTCGATTCATTTTGGATACTGAATGAAATTTTAGGCACCATAAAGTTTCAGTCTTATATAACTTTTATAAAAAGATTCTTTGCAACACCACAAAGGCTCTAAGAACAACAATCTGAGCAGTCTTTAGGGAACCTCTACTGCACAACAGCTCTACACTGAAATCATTTACTTTCTCTTCAACTTCAATTTATTTGTCAAAAAATGGGTATTAAAAATTGTATTGCAAATAATAATATAAAACACGATAATAAGTGCTAGTGTACATTGGAAAGGTTGACTTTTATACAAGACTAAAGGGCATGGTTGACACAAGCATTTGTTTTTTGGGTGTCATGATAACATGCTCATGCTAACTCTTGGTGTAACTTGGTTTTATGCAGTCCATGATCTTTTCATATATAAGTTATTGTGTAACATCTTGCTCACAAGACAGACGTCTTTCTCTGTTCTGGGATCGATATGTAGAACTTAAACTGGATCATAAATGGGATTATTTTAAATGAAAGCTGAAACTGTTTTTAAAGAGGGTTCAGTCATGTAGTCATGAATAATCAGATGATTTTCACTGAATGTTATGGAATGTATCATCATCATTTATCAGTGTCATTGTTTGAGTGTTGTGCAGTTTTGATTGTGTTCCTGTTGAGTTATGTGTTTTGTATAAAGGCCCATCTAGGGATGGATGTTGCAAAGTAGCTCAGGCTATAAATGCTGTGGGCTGTGGCACTGGTCCATGCTATATACTTGTCCCTATAAAAATAAACATTCAGTGAATGAATGTATAAGAGGTGTTTAGTATGGACTGCAGAGCTGAAGTAAAGGAGAGAACTCAGCAGGTGGTTACCTGCAGTGTGAATGCAGCTTTTAATGCCACTTAGAACACAGAACATTGTTGTGTCATGAAGACTGGTGTTGAGTCCAGTGTGACAGACTTCTGAAGTTTTAAGATGTCTGAGGCAGGTTCCAGTCAGAGGGAACAGCTCATTTCTGTTCTTCAGTGCAGCCTTCAGGAGCAGAGAGAGGAGTGAACAGTAGCTCACAGCCTTATTTGGGATGAAAACATGTCTGGCGGTGGTATATTTCAATAGCTTTGTAGATTAGCATGTGTCAATGAATGAGACTAGAATTTTGGTGTCACATTTGGTGTTTTTTTCAGTTAAGAAGTTCTGATAAATGAACCCATGCTTTTTCGTCGTCATGACTACATTAATTTATTACTGAGCATTTGCTGTCTTTGCCCTTAAACTGTGGAATAGTTTATGATTAGATTATCCAATTCAGCTAAAATAAAACTACACAGTTATATTCCCCTGCTTTTTTAAACAGATGTTTTGCTCTTTTGTTGATATTATTTCTATTTTATAAGTTCTAATTTGTGTTTCTTGTACTTGTTACTATCCAGCTTGTTTGATACTTAATGCTATTATTGTTAAACCCTTTGCAATGTTTGTTTTGAAAAGTGCAATTAAAATAAATCTTAGTTACTTATTGAGTCAATGAGAGCCAGTGTGAATGCAGCCCTGTTCTAATAACAGCAGAAAGCATACAGTCAGAAGTGCATGTGCTCAGTTACTAAACACAACAGACTGTTTGCCAGCAAGCTGCTCTGCATGTTGTCAGTATTACTGTCTGTTAGAGGACCCCCCAATCCTGCTGGATAAATACTGACCACACTGCTGCAACACAAAGCTGCCAGTGTTTACGCTTTTTCATGCAAGCTGACAGAGCATCCCTCCCCCCGTCACATCACACACACACACACACACACACACACACACACACACACACACACACACACACACTTCACTGTATCTGTTACATAAGTATTACACAATATCAGTTTACAGACATACAATACTGGCAGAACTTAATGGAAAAAAACAAAAACTTGGGACACTGTCCAAAACAAAGTTCTGGGTTATGTAACCTGTCTAGTTACAGACCAATTGTAGTCTATTTGTATTATTTATCAGAAAACAGTAGCAGCAGGCTTCTCCTTCGCTGTGACATTCTATAATATGTACTTTTTAAAATGAGTGTGATAGTGACCCAAATCTATTTTAAAAGTTAAGTGTCAAAACATAGTAAACATAAAGTTATTAGACTTATTGATTAGATTTTTATCTAAATAAAATAGGAAAGGTCTGCATGGAGCAATGTTAATTGCTAGTATCTTACTCATTAATTGTATTTTATTGATCAACTATAGAAAAAAAAACATGCCATGTACACCTGACAACACCTCTTGTATGTCTGGATGCAGGCTCCACATGACCAGTAAACTGTTTATAATGTAAATAGATGTTGATGTTCCTTTTTGTCATGTTTCCTTTATTATTTGACTCTTACTTACACTTCCTGTACATGAATATAGCCTAATGTTTCTTGCTATGAGTGCTTCCATGATGGACTTAATGCTGTTTATGATCCTTCTTCACATTGCCAGGAATAAAATCCTGGTAACATTTTTTTGGATTATTTTATCTATTATCGTTTTAGCTGTAATTGTCAAATTAATGTTATTCAGTCAAAAGTTGAGTCGTCTTGACACCCGACGCTTTTTCGGAACGTATTATTCAGGTATGTCAAGATCAGTGTTGCCAACTCTCACGCTGAGACTCACGCTTTCATTCTGCACAAACAATTCTCTGGCCAAAACACTGCGACAGCAACAGAGATGAACAGGCGAGCGTACGTACCGTTGGTTATGTACTGTAACCCCCATTCTATGAGTATAGGCTCTTAAATTATTCTGTTTGTTCTGTGATATGTGCCATGATATCGCCGTGTTGACAGCTGTTCTGGCAGAAAACCCTGCGCTGGAGCGCATAAGGCGTTCAAGCAAAGCTAGTGAGTGAGTGAGTGTGTGTGTGTGTGTGATCATATTTGGCTGAGTGAGTGAAAGCTAAGTAGCTAAAATTACTAGTTAGTGTTTGCTTATCTGCTAAGTTAATAAGCTAGTTAACGTAGCCAGCTGTCAAAGTTAGTGCTAGTCTAGACACATGCAGCACTTGGTTGTATGAATGGTTGCTTTTCACGTAACGTTAATCCTTATGATTACTGTGATTACTCTGATTACTGTGAATAACCACATTTAGATAATAGCTTGATTAAAGAGTTTACATGGTTCGTAATAACGTGATTTCCCCAATAACCCTGGGTTTACATCGGTTAACTGGATACTTGATAAGCTGTTTTGTCAGGGTGGCAGTGACGACAGTAATGTTAGCTGTGTCTTTCTGCGCTCGCACTTCGGCTCTAGCTGTCTGCCTCGCACAAAGCAGATAGTCACACAAATAATATTGATGTTGACTGAATGTAAACATACAATTTATTTTTATATTGATAACTTTATGTAATTAAAGCACTATAAATAGTTTTGCTGCATTTCTATGTGAGACCAACCTGTCTCTGTTTCCTGCTTTTTTGTCCTTTGCCAATCACATGCCTAACTGTTAGACTGGTACAAAATAATCATTTGAACTAGATTAATAATGGTAATAATAATAATAATAATTGGTGTGTGTAGTCTATAATGATGTATTACCACCATGCTACAAACTAAAATAGTAAACAGCCCTCAGGCTGATCCAGGGACTGTTTGTTGTATTGCTCATATCTTGTGGTGTTTCTGCTGTTTGCACTTAAAGTAAAAATGATGTCAGAAGCCATGCGTGCTGATAAGATATAGGTCAATTACACAGCCAGGACCGGCCCAAAGCAGCTCGGCCTGACTGTGACCACGAGCAGCAGCAACATGCTGCCTGTGGTGGAATCATGGTAGTTCTTCACTGCCTTGGACAAGTGGACAGAGAAGGCTAGTTTCACCAACATCAAACAGAAAAGAGGGCGGAAAGATGGCTAAGTAGGTCGGTCCATTGTACAGTTGACTGGTCCAACTCACCATTCAACACCTCGGTACAGTGCAAGACATTTTAACAACTATACTTGACAGGTTGCCATGACATTTGCTGTGGATATTATGGTCTCCTGAGGATGATGCATAATGATTTGGTGATCAGTAATACAAAACTTTCACATGAACATCGATTATTCACTTTGTAGCGTAACCATTTATTGTGTTTTTAATGACTGTGAGAGACTTGTGACTGGTAATGAGCAGCTCATTTGCATTGTCACTGTATTCATCTGCCCTCAGCACATGAGGGCCATGTTTAATGTAAACACTGGTGAATAGTTTCTTCTGACAGCAGTAAACACAACTATTTTTAGATCCGTACGTTACATTACAGTAAGAATCTGTTTGAACTAACCTGATCTTCAACA
Organism: Macquaria australasica; assembly: GCA_005408345.1. Lineage (NCBI taxonomy): Eukaryota > Metazoa > Chordata > Actinopteri > Centrarchiformes > Percichthyidae > Macquaria > Macquaria australasica. The sequence goes on along the minus strand of SEMN01000047.1, from coordinate 1,283,022 downwards.
TAATTTTCTGAAGAAATCTGTAAAAACTGAAAAGGATTCATGGGCTTCCTAGAAGGAGATCATGAAGCTGCTTCATTTACTTCTTACAGTTAAGGGACAAGATGGTGGCACCAAAATTGCAATTGCTAAAAGTGTGCTTTTGTACTTTTGTATAACTGTGGTCTGCGTTTGTGTTTCCTGGTTTGGTCTAGGCCCCTCAGTTGGAATGAAGTAAAATCATAATGCTATAGCATACAATGATATTGCTTCCAATTTTTGTGGAAGAACTTGACTGGCCTGCACAGAGCCCTGACCTCAACCCCATCAAACCCTTTGGGATCAGATTCAGAATCAGAATCATCTTAATTGGGCAATGTGAACACATACAAGGATATATATATATATATATATATATATATATATATACATAAAAAGGCAACAATGACCAACAACATACAATGTCTATATACAAGTCAAGTGTTTCTGTAGATTGTAAACAATATAATACAATACAATACAAACAATACAAATAGTGCTGCGAGCCAGGCCTTATCAGCCAACATCACTGTTGCTCTCACTGATCCTCTGGTGTCTCGAATGGGAGCAAATCCCTCCAGCAGGTTCAACATCTGGAGCAAAGCCTGAAACCAGAAGACTGGAGGCTGATATTGAAGCACATTAATACCCATTGCTTAGAAAAGACATAATTCAACAACTATAACAATCACATACTTTTGTCCCTATAGTGTAGTTTACAAGACACAACAAAACCCCTACAGTTTGACCTTCATGACAGAGGTGTGGACTCTCCTATCTCTTAGAAATTCAGTTTACACATGACTCATTTGTTTGGTGTTGTCAAATATAGTGCAACGTGCCACAAGACAGCTACTCTAAAATGTAGTTCACATCAAAGTCTGCAGTGCAAATGTTGGGCTTAAATGGCATCGAGCTGATAAGTATAGGACAGGACAGACTGTTTTTCATCAGAATAACATATCTGGAGTCCTGGTCTTGTTTTAGGCATGAAAGCCAGAGTTAGAGTGGACAAAACTTAGACTAGATGACCAAACATGTAACATTTCAAATATAAATGTTTATTCATCAAAACCTTCCAGGACACCGTAAATAAGACCATGAAAATCATATAATGGTATTATTAAAGCTAATTAAGACAAAGAGCAGCTAAATATCTACCATGTCAGTATTAAATCAATATAGCCAACTAAAATACATTAAAACTATTAATAAACAAATTGTTAATAAAACAGGAAAAAGTCTGATAAAATAAACTGAAATACAAAAACTATTCAGTTTAACACACAGTATATACAAACCTATTTTGTGTTTTCGTCGTCATATAACAGGGCTCCAGGCATCATTTTTTCATATATCTGGAAAGATAGAAATCAATTGATTAGGAACATTGGTCATTGAATGGTGTCAGTATAAATATGATGTGAATCATGTGCTGTGGCCTTCACAGTCACCAGATCCCCACCCAACTGAACAGCTATAGGAGATTTTGGAACAACATTAGACAGCACTCTCCACCAACACCAAATGAGGGAATATCTTTGGCAGAATGCTGTTCATTCCTCCAGTAGAGTTCCAGAGATAAGGAGCACTGGAGCTGTTCTGGAGGCTCGTGGTGGAACAATAACTTACCAGCACACTTTCTGTCACCCATCTGTATATTCTGTCACATCTTGTTTTGGCTTTTATGGAAAGCTGTCTGGACTGATTCAGTCCAGTGGAGGGCAGTAGAGTACTACAAAACAGATACAAAGAAATACAGTAAGAGGCCTTGGTATTATATTCTCTGTCTCTCTCTCACACACTTTCTTAGCAAAGGTAATTACAATCTCTTTCTTTATCTGTGATTTTCTATGCTGAGGCAATTATTTCTCTCTGTTTCTCTCTGTGACACACACACACACACACACACACACACACACACACACACTCATTCTTGTCAGCCTCAGAGACCATGGGGGTTTCTGTTCTTGTGCAGGATTGGCTGATTGATTCTGACATTTCCAGAGCCTGATCATTTCCTCCTCTCCTGAATATGAATGTGTGCAAATGTCTCTGGGAATTTGTGGCTTTTTCTCTGTGTGGCACTCACATGTGTGTGTGTGTGTGTGTGTGTGTGTGTGCGTGTGTGTGTGTGTGAACAAGTGTGTACATGTGTGTGTGTACTTAGATATGTCACATAGTGCAGATGGCGAGATACAGATTTCGTTTTGTACAAGCTGTTTAATGAATTTACAGTACAGCTGAAATTGCAACTGCCTGTCTGTTAAAGTGAGATACAGCTGCTGATTCAGTCCTGGTAACAGATGCATGATGGACCTGTCTGCTGTTGTCTGGGAGTGTCTCTGGTTCCTAGCTCAGAACACATAAAGATATCAGTCAGACTTGTTTAGTTATACTTGGATGACCATGAGTATGAGGACCTTCTGGATCAGTCATATTTCTCTCTTAGAAACGCACCTGTTGTTACAGTGACACTTTGACTCTAATGGTCATTATAGAACATAGTGATAATTTCACTATTCTTACTCTAACCAGTAGTTTGTTCTGGCAGTGTTCAGAAAAGAAGGTCAAGGGGGCATTAAAAAAAAGAGTTAAGTACTTGAGAGCACAGATGACAATCAACTGTACGCTAAACCCCAACTGATCTGTTTGGTTGTTTGTTTTGTGAAAGCAAGCGGACCAACCTCAAGAATGAGTGGCAGGAACTCCAAAGCTAAACTACTATTAAAACTATCTGCTGTGAACTGTCAAAGCAGTGATTTGTATGAGCCATGCATATATGTACCATGGTAATACATATTATCCACAGCATGTGTTGGGGATTTAAAAGTGAGTAAAAAAAGGTCCAGTTGCAGTCTCAGCCTCATAGTGATCAGAATCCGTTATTTCTTGGTGAGAAGATAAACAAACACATCAGGGTCAGTAAAGTTCAGACTGAACTGCTGTCACTCTCCAGAATTTTTATAGGTTTCTTGTTTTATTGTGAGTCAGCCACTGCCAGAGAGTTTTCACCCACCACACTGAGTAAAAGTTAATTCACTATCTAGCTGTCTACTTCAGTCTGAAATGAGGGACCTGGCAAATCTGTCATCATTATAATAAGAAATAGGCATAGCAACAGTAACCAAAGGGGGCAGAGCTTAGCTCAGGCTTAGTGTGTTTTAATGCAGTGCAGTGAGTAGTAAAGGTCCATCACAGAAGAGATGGTTTAAAAAGGAGCCAATGGGATGAACAGAGTTGCTGTCCATGGTGCTGAACTTCCTTGTTCCTCTCTGCTGTACCCTGTATAAACTCTGTATGTGAAGTCCTGACTTCCCTTCTTACAGAGTAGACTATATTTTTAATAATACTGTGTTGTCTCCACTGACGGAGTTGAATGGGAAAGCATTCACAGCTCTTATCTTATGCCAATTAATCAAATGTCTTAAAATGTTATAAAATGCCCTACACAAAACATTTCTATGGAAATGAACTGATAAAATGTTTTCAATTAGCCAAACTGGGAGCACAGTGGTGGGTGTGGCTTTTCACTAAAAATGCATGTCATTGTACTTTATCTACTTGCTATTTACTTTATCTTCTTGTCAGCAAACGGGTCAAATAAGAAGACCCGAAACCACAATTAGTGGCACAAACAAACATGGGGGCATTGTGAGGGTTCAGTTTGGATTGAGATGGTAATGTTCTGTAGTGCACAAAAGTCATCCAACTTGTCATGGAACTCAAAGTCCTGGACAGGGACAAGGTCCATAATTAAAAGTATCAAGCAAATTCTATGCTATATTTTCGTTTTTGTGGGGTTCTTGACCTATTAACATGACCCAACTACATGGCAGGGTAAGGGTCAGACAACTTGTCCTAAATTCTAAGGGTGAGCTCACTACTGTACCGCTCATCTTTCTTGTGCTGACAAACTTTAAAAATGATTACAGAAGGTGTCTGGAGGATCCATGAGCTCCCCCTGACTTAGCAATCAGTGGATGAAGGTTTTGCTCTTTTAAAACGACTCTGTTCATCATCACACATCATCAGTGTTTACACCAAAATGATCTATACCTTCAATAAGTAAGTAAAAGTCAGTAAAACAACTTTTAAATCTGCTGTTTCAGGAGGCAGTTCCGTGCTGACTGCTGCACTTCTTACTGTATGCTTTGCTGAACTGTTACTTTGTCTAGGTTTGCTACATTGATATAGCCAATGTCTTACAGATAAGGAGTCTCAGCAACAAACCTGATTGGCAGCATTAACAACTTGGGAAACACTGATCATGTATATACCCAGAAAGCACTGAGGGAGAGCATAAAGGCTGCACAACCCCATGTGTTATTGAAAATAAAATACAGATAGACAAGCATGATGATTTGTGGAAATACTACAAGTTTGTATGATGCTATCACATTTTATATGGTTGCTTGAAATTGATATGTTAATGTAGTAGCAGTGCCTTCAAGAATCAGTTAAATGAACTGAGTATGACCTGTTGAAACATTAGTCTGACAGATAATAATAATACTCAAGGTTCACTTCTTAGTTTGTTGCTGGAGCGTTCACCTGTATCTAAAGTCTTTCCTACCTGGACCATGATGGAGTTGGCTCCATGGAGATAGAGACAACAGTTGACATGTTATGGTTTTCATGATAACTGAGTAAGACCATAAAATGTGGTTGAAAGTTCTAGAAAGTTAGTAAATTGACCTTGTGTTGACATTTGTTTTGTCAAAAAGCAAAATGAATGTAGAGACACCACACCTCAGTCAGTTACTGGGAAATGTTACAGAATAAAAAAACATTCATAATTATTTCAGCGTCAAAATATCTTACATACCAAATTTGGTAAAAATTGAATGATATTGTAGGATGTGTTGTGCAAAGGTGTAATACCCATGGTGCTCAGTGTCTTGTTCAAGGAAGTGGCAAATGTGGCAGTAAAAGGTTGGACCAAGAGCTTCTGCTTTTTTGTTTTTGAGGTATCCTGCTAACTAAACACATACACAAATCAACAGATCCCAAGGCCATGCAAAACTTTCAGATATTCACACAGGAAATGACATTAATGAGAATTCACAAGTTCTACCCTTTGTTCATTTGCACATGGACAGGGGTTAAAAGTTTGTAGAACATTATGAAAGGAAACACCGATCCTTGCTTTATGAAGTTTCCACAGGGACAAATTAAAAAATGCAGCAGCTAGCTCAAGAGAAAGTCTTGACGATCATAAGGGTGGCTGGTGGCTCTGCGAGGATCTGCGTGCTGACGTGCTCAGGTGAACGTATTGTCTCATTTCCGGTTAGTGGTTGCAAAGTTCGCTGCTCCAGCTAAACCCAGTTAATTTTGATATTTTCTTTACTATAGCGGTTAATTACCCGCTATACATTTAAGGATACACTAGCTCTGTTTAAGCACTCATATCTCTCCTGTTAGCGACTTTCCGCTAATCCCACAGTTGTTTACACCCTAGTTAGTTGCTACTTTAGCTCAGTTAGCGATGGCGTCTCTCTCTCCTTCTCCCTCTCCTGCTCTTTCTTGCTCGGTGTGTCAGATGTTTAGTTACTCCTCTGCCTCCTTTAGCGATAATGGTACGTGTAACAAATGTAGTTTATTCACCGCGTTGGAGGCGAGGCTCAGTGAGTTAGAGTCGCGGCTCCGCACCATGGAGAGTCAGTCAGGTGTAGCTAGCCAGCCCCTAGCCGGTGCGAGCCGACCAGAGGTAGCTTCTGCTAGCCGTCCCCTGGCAACTCCCGAGCAGCCGGGAAGCCAGGGAGGCTGGGTGACTGTCCGAAAGAAGCATAGCCCTGAACCAAAGCCCACGGTTCACCAACGACCCGTTCACGTTTCTAACAGGTTCTCTCCACTCAGCGACACACCCGCTGAGAAACCAACTCTGATTATTGGCAGCTCCATTTTGCGAAACGTGAAATTAGCGACACCAGCGACCACAGTCAAATGCATCCCAGGGGCCAGAGCGGGCGACGTTCAATCCTATTTAAAACTGCTGGCTAAGGATAAACGTAAATATGCTAAGATTGTTATTCACGTCGGCGGTAATGACAGCCGATTGCGCCAATCGGAGGTCACGAAAATTAATGTGGAGTCGGTGTGTACATATGCAAAGACAATGTCGGACTCCGTAGTTTTCTCTGGGCCCCTACCTAATCTTACTAGCGATGACATGTATAGCCGCATGTCATCATTCAACCGCTGGTTGTCGAGGTGGTGTCCAGGTAATGATGTGGGCTTTGTAGATAATTGGCGGACTTTCTGGAGAAGACCTGGTCTGATTAGGAGAGATGGCATTCATCCCACTTTGGATGGAGCCGCTCTCATATCTAGAAATCTGGCCGAATTCATTAGTGGCCCAAAGCCATGACAGCTCAGAGTTCAGACCATAGACTTAATACAGTCTGTGGTCCAGACCAGGAGGCAGAGCTGCAGTCCTACACGCTTCTCTGCGCTTCCATTAGAGCAGTTACCCACCCTAAACTCCACAGAGAGGTTGTCTGCCCCCCCACCACTTAAATTATTTAAATCAAAAGTAAACAGAAGAGGAGTTACACATAAAAACCTAATAAAAAGTAAAACCTCCACTGCAACAGTACAACAAAATAGGAGAATTAAATGTGGACTCTTAAACATCAGATCTCTCTCATCTAAAGCTGTTCTAGTAAACGATCTAATATCAGATCATAATATTGATTTATTTTGTCTTACTGAAACCTGGCTGTGTCAAGATGAATATGTTAGCCTAAATGAATCCACTCCCCCCAGTCACATTAATACTCACATTCCTCGAGGCTCAGGCCGAGGAGGTGGAGTTGCAGCCATCTTCGACTCAAGCCTATTAATCAAACCTAAACCTAAACTAAATTATAACTCGTTCGAAAGCCTTGTTCTTAGTCTTTCACACCCAACCTGGAAAACACTACAGCCAATTCTATTTGTTATAGTGTACCGAGCTCCTGGACCGTACTCTGAATTTTTATCTGAATTCTCAGAGTTCTTATCAGGTTTAGTCCTTAAAACAGATAAAATAATTATTGTAGGTGATTTTAATATTCATGTGGATGTAGAAAATGATAGCCTTAGTGCTGCGTTTATCTCATTAGATTTGATTGGCTTCTGTCAGAGTGTACATAAACCCACTCACTGTTTTAACCACACCCTCGACCTTGTTCTTGTTTATGGCATTGAAATTGAACATCTAATTGTCTTTCCACAGAATCCTTTTTTATCAGACCATTTTCAATTAACTTTTGAATTCCTATTACTGGACTACACGCCATTAGGCAAACATTCCTACACTAGATGTCTATCTGATAGTGCTGTAGCTAAATTTAAGGAAGTGATTACATCGGCATTTAATTCAGTTCCATGTCTCAATGTAACAGATGACTCCTATGCTAACTTTAGTCCCTCCCAAATTGATCATCTTGTTGATAGTGCTGCAGGCTCACTACGAATAACACTCGACTCTATCGCCCCTCTAAAAAAGAAGATAATAAAACAGAGGAGGTTAGCTCCATGGTATAACCCGCAAACCCGCAAATTAAAACAAACATCGCGAAAACTTGAAAGGAATTGGCGTTCCACCAATCTGGAAGAATCACGTTTAGCCTGGCAAGTTAGTCTTAAAATTTATAGGAAGGCCCTCCGTAATGCCAGAGCAGCTTACTACTCATCATTAATAGAGGAAAATAAGAACAACCCCAGGTTTCTGTTCAGCACTGTAGCCAGGCTGACAGAGAGTCACAGCTCTGTTGAGCCATGTATTCCTATAGACCTCAGTAGTAATGACTTTATGAGCTTCTTTAATGATAAAATTCTAACTATTAGAGACAAAATTCAGCACCTCCTGCCCTCAGTTGGTACTGACTTATCTTCAAACACAGGAACCTTAGAAACAACTGTAAAACCTGTACATTTAGACTGCTTTTCTCCCATCAACCTTAATCAACTAACTTCCATGATTTCCTCATCTAAGCCATCAACGTGTCTCTTAGACCCCGTCCCAACTAGGCTGCTTAAAGAAATTTTACCCTTAGTTAGCACTTATTTACTAGATATGATCAATCTGTCCTTATTAAAAGGCTATGTGCCACAGTCCTTTAAAGTAGCTGTAATTAAGCCTCTTCTTAAAAAGCCCACTCTTGATCCAGGGATTTTGTCAAATTATAGACCTATATCTAACCCTCCTTTTCTCTCTAAGATCCTTGAGAAAGCAGTCGCCAATCAGTTGTGTGACTTTCTACACAACAACAAGCTGTTTGAGGATTTTCAGCCAGGATTTAGAGTGCATCATAGCACAGAGACAACACTGGTGAAAGTTACAAATGACCTTCTAATTGCATCCGACAAAAGACTTGTCTCTGTACTTGTCTTACTAGATCTTAGTGCTGCATTCGATACCATTGACCATCACATTCTATTACAGAGACTATAACATTTAATTGGCATTAAATGCACCGCACTAAGCTGGTTTAAATCCTATTTATCAGATCGATATCAGTTTGTACACGTTAATGATGAATCCTCTATGCACGCCAAAGTTAGTCACGGAGTTCCACAAGGTTCTGTTCTTGGACCAATTCTATTTACCTTATATATGCTTCCTTTAGGCAACATTATTAGGAAGCACTCCATACATTTTCATTGTTATGCAGATAATACCCAATTATACTTATCGATCAAGCCAGATGAAACCAATCAATTAGCTAAACTTCAAGCATGCCTTAAGGACATAAAAACCTGGATGACCTGCAATTTTCTGATGTTAAACTCAGACAAAACCGAAGTTATTGTACTTGGCCCCGAACACCTTCGAAACACATTATCTAAAGATATAGTTTCTCTAGATGGCATTGCCCTGGCCTCCAGTGACACCGTAAGGAATCTTGGAGTTATCTTTGATCAGGATATGTCCTTTAACTCCCACATAAAACAAACTTCAAGAACTGCCTTTTTTCACTTACGTAACATTGCAAAAATCAGGCTCATCCTGTCTCAAAAAGATGCAGAAAAACTAGTCCATGCATTTGTTACATCTAGGCTGGATTATTGTAACTCTCTATTAACAGGCTGCCCCAATAAGTCCCTTAAGACTCTCCAGCTGATTCAGAATGCTGCGGCACATTTACTGACAAGAACCAGAAAAAGAGATCATATTTCTCCAATATTAGCTTCTCTACACTGGCTCCCTGTAAAATCCAGAATAGAATTTAAAATCCTTCTCACCTTCAAAGCCCTAAATGGTCAGGCACCATCATATCTTAAAGAGCTCATAGTACCCTATTACCCCACTAGAGCACTGCGCTCCCAGAATGCAGGGTTCCTTGTGGTTCCTAGAGTCTCTCAAAGTAGAATGGGAGCCAGAGCCTTCAGCTATCAAGCTCCTCTCCTGTGGAACCAGATCCCAGTTTGTGTACAGGAGGCGGACAACCTCCTCACATTTAAGAGTAGGCTTAAGACTTTCCTCTTTGATAAAGCTTATAGTAGGGCTGACTCAGGTGACCCCTGAGCCACCCCTAAGTTATGCTGATATAGGCCTAGACTGCCGGGGGACTTCCTATGATGCACTGAGCTCCTCTCTCCTCCTCTTCCTCTCCATCTGTACGCCCTCATACCCCATCAATGCTTGTTATTAATTCAACTTCTTCCCGTAGTTGTGTGCTTTCTCTCCTCTCTCTCTCCCCTTCTGTTGCTTTCTGCAGGTATTTCTGCCTCCGGAGCTGTTGAGTCTGGATCTGTGGTTGCGGCCACCTGCTGCCCCCGTGCTCCTGCTCTGCACCCGCTGCTGCAATTACTGTTGTTGCTCTTATTATTAGTATTGCTATTATAATGTTGCTCTTAGTGTTGTTTCTGTTGGTGTTAACATCAATGCCATTACCACAGCTATTGCTTTACATCTCTATGTGGAACTGTACTGTGCTGCTGTATGTTCTCTTTCCTCCTGCTCTCTCTCTCCCGCTCCCCCCCTCCCCCTTCAACCCAACCGGTCGAGGCAGATGACCGCCCACCTTGAGCCTGGTTCTGCTCGAGGTTTCTACCTGTTAAAAGGGAGTTTTTCCTTGCCACTGTCGCATAGTGCTTGCTCATGGTGGGAACGGTTGGGTCTCTGTAAATATAAAGAGTCGGTCTAGACCTGCTCTACTCGAAAAAGTGCCCTGAGATAACTTTGTTATGATATGGCACTATATAAATAAAACTGAATTGAATTGAATTAGCATGGTGACATTAGCATTTAACTCAAAGCACAGCTGTACCTAAGTACAGCCTCACAGAGCCGCTAGCATGGCTGTAGACTCTTAGGGGTGGTTTTTATGTCTTGTTTTTTCCATTCAGATAGTCAGAATTACTATTGACTTTAATTGCTGGTTAGTTTTAGCTCAAGACTTCTACTGATCTCTCTCGATGCAGTTTGTCTATGTTTACAAATTCCCATAGATAATTTGACATTTGGTATTATGTATTTTATTTTGAAGACTCTCAAAGTGCTGATTCTTACTCACTTACTCAGTCGAGAATGAATGACAATCAGCACCTACAATTACATTTTAAATGCGTTGTTATTTGGGCTGCTGTAAGTATTTGTAATACTTTGCAAATATAGTTTGTTACAGAGACCCCAGCTGTAACAAACTACTGCTACAAACAACTGCTGTTAAATGTCCACTGATACATTTCCACAACTCTAGATAATAATTAAAAGTCAGCAATCTATTTCAACTTGCCAGTATCTATACGTAAGACCACCATATCCACTTTTCTGTTGAGAAAACTATGGATTTATGCACATACTTAAGGCCTTTGAGTTGATGGCAGATCTGTCGGGAGGTCAGAGCTGGAAGATTGAAGGTGTAAGATGGAGGGAGAGGGCGCTGGTCCTTCCCGTCAGAGATAAGACAGCAAAGAATGATGGGGCCAAATGGCAGGAGAAGAGAAAAGGGCAAATTATCTGATATACCAGAGGCTTTGAATTCTCTGTGAATACCAGCAGGGAATAAACAAGATACTCTACCATTCTGGCATGCTGGATGGAGGGCTAACACTTTAACCTTTACTTTTTTTTGTCACAGTTGGAGGTGGCTGTTCCCTTTTGTGCGATGATATTTTCAGCACGTGGAACATGATTGAGTCCTACTGTAAGATTAGATGCCTGATCAAACAACAGCACATGTAGACATAAAAGAAACCATCACATTTCAGTTATTTGACTGACACGTCAATTATGATGGCTTTTTCTCTGAGCACTCAGGCAAATGTGGCCTTGAGGTTTTCAACATGTCATGAGATCATTTGAGATATCATGCAATGTGCAAAATTCTCAAAACTATTCTCAAAAATGTACAGATATGATCACTTTTTGACCGGCAGATTACCAATTTAGATCCAGTCCAATTTAGAACAGTCAAAAGAGTAAATGCATGCTCAAACATGGATTGATTGTTCTTGACTTTGTCACATGGTATTTAGTTGTCTAGATCCCTCATCAGATTACCTGCTCTCCTCCCTCCTCCTGTCATGATGATGGTCCCCTGTTGGTGTCTGACAGGTGATACAGCCTGGCGTTTGACCTCTGAGAATGTTCCTCTTGTGTGTGAGTGTGAGCTGACAGCAGCTTAATGCCAGTGTTAAGGCCTGCCTGTGGAGGAGAAAGGGAGGGGGGAGTGTGTGTGTGTGTGTGTGTGTGTGTGTGTGTGTGTGTGTGTGTGTGTGGGGTGGGTCTGCTTCACTGCAGACCAGTTTCCTACCAAAGCAGCTATCTATAGCAGCAGGCTCATCAGCTGTCACAGAAACCTCCGCTACACTATTCCTGTACAAATTAATTTAACAAAACCTGTCTCATTTCTTCCATTATAATTTGTAGCTTCCCCTCTTTCTTTATAAGTTCCCATCCATTTCAGCAATCTGTCCGTGGCCTATCATCAATTTTCTTTTCCTCATTCACTGTTAATCATCGTCTTGGACCAAAACTGTCATTTCTGCAGCTCATTTTTAATAGCTTTTCAGTGGCATTATAGACAACCACCTCAACAAAACAGGAATATCAGAGCGGAAGGCAAAGTTATCATTATCAGCGCAAACGAGAAAGAAAGAAATTAAGGCAGAAAATGACTCTGTGTCTCTCTGGTCAGCCACCACTATAATAAGACACTTAGAATAAAAAAAGAATAAATAATAGATTAAAAGGACAGAAATATGGTGGCTAGCCATGTTCTCTCTGAGCTATTTGAGCTATTTGATAACACGTATTCTCTAATGTTTGGTCCTTTTCCATTTTTAGTTTAACATACAACAGTGCAAAGAACTATAACAACCTCTGCTTAATCTTTGTCCAAGAAATTCACAGAATATTGGATGAAATTTACTTTACAAGGTGCAGCTCTGCAATGCAATAGCGTGACGCTTACCAGTACAAAATAGGGTTTAACTATTGTTAATTTTGTTGTTGTTTGTGATAGTGATAGTTTGTGAAAGCAAAGTGTTCTTATATCATATGATACTATACTAAAGAATGAGATTTAAATAATGGTTACTTATTGGGGACCATAGGCCTATATTCAATGGTAATGCAAAGCTAACTGAAGAAAAACATATAGCAATACAGCTCTACTTTTTGCTGTAACCACATGTATCAAACTGCAGATAAAAGACCTGCAAACTTTGCAAAAATAACTTGGGAAAAAGCTGACATTATAGCAAGGTAACAGTTGGTTAAAATCAAGAAATGGAATTGCACATACTGTAAGTGCTAAATCCTGATGCACTTAATACAATCCTCTTTTGTATACATAAGTATAGCTGACTGCATTTAGCTGAAAACCACCTTAATCACCTGCAATTTACTTCAGTCTGATTGCCAGGCTGAAATGAGCAAAGTTTTCATTTGCTCCAGTGGAAAATGCGAAGTGATCGCTGCTCAAGCTGAATAGATGTGAGTGATTTAAATCCCCTATTATTTTCCATTACAAAGGTGTCACTAAAGCAGTCTGTCTCCCACCACCACGCCTCCACCCAACGAGTCCGGCCCCTCTCCCACTGAGTTCCGGGAAGAACATTTGAGGTCTTTTCAGAGAGAACAAGCTGCAGTCAGGGAGGTGATTGCTGAAAGCCAACTGGACTTTACAACACTTCTTTTGCACCCTATCAGAAGGCAAACAGTATAGGTTGATGAATGTGAGAGGCTGCATGGATGCTGCTGTCCTCAGGTTTCCCTTCTCATCAGTAACATGTTGTCTCTGTATCACTGGTAAACCCTCAGGCATCCAAACACCATTTAATTCATGAGCTATTGCTAGAGAGATTATTTGTAATTAATCAACAGTGATAAACAGGCTGCCACTAGATACCCATTTCTGAGGAATGTTGGATGCACACACAGGCTGTAAAGGAACATTTCCCAGCTACTTAGGTGGGCGGCCAGAATGAGCTGTGGGGTCTGTATGTAAAATTACAACCACTTTGGGTATAATTCAAACTGACAGAAAACTCTGTGTTCTCCTGCTCACAGAGCCTTTCCCACAGTGCTCTTCCAGCATGTTCTTCCTGGGGTCTCATGGTTAAATACAATGGGTGGCTCTCTATCTGTGACAGGTGTTAACAGTACTTTTTACTCAGCACTACCCTTCCAGAGGTCAATATAACAGTTTGTCTAATTGTCCCCAATGTCATTATGTAGGACAACGTACAGTACTGGACATTTCTTTGTTTGTAATTGCCATTTGGTGTAATAACAATATTTTACAGCATGGTCATTTCCGTATTTTGTCACCTTCCTAAAATGTGCACGCCCACTTTGTGGCAAAGAGAAGGGTCACAGGTTCAGTACTTTTTTACCTACAGTATTGGGTTTTATAAAGGTCAGAGGAACAGAAAAAACTCACTAATCAACACGGTACATTTTGTTTTTTTAAATCCGTACAGAAATCAAAGTGTAAAAAGGACACGTTGTGGTTTTTTTGCGTTATGTGCTGGACTATTTCTTTGCCCTGCTGGTCGCCAGGCAACCTCACGGTGACAACAAGACTCCAGGAAGTTACCGCACCGCTGCCAAGAAATAGTCGAGCACATAACCCCATAAGTTTTTGCACAGACTAAACAAACAAGGTATAACGTGTTAATTAGTGAGCTTTGGAGGTGCTGGTTGGCAAATTTTGTTATCTTCAGACAGAATAAGGCTAGCTGTTTGTGTTGTATACTAGGCATTGTAGGCACACATATGACATATGTTTGGGGACATTTCTATGCAGACCATCTCAAGTTTCTCATGCATTCATCTGTGTGAGGACATGACAGAAGTGGGTGGGTGTAACAGAGAGGAAATTGTGGCTGGCCAGGTTTTTTACCTCAGTGAACACAAGATTGAGGCACTAAATTGAAAGACAGGATTATAGAGAAAATCCGGATAGAGATCGGAGGATATCTACTTCAAAATTCGCTTGGTCAACAACACCCAGCCCCCTTCTCATCTCAGTAAAATTACACCCCTTCTCTTGCCTTCTATCTTCCTCCTGTCTCTCAATATCTACCATTCTTGGAATAATTCAATATGCAGCAAGTGTATCCCACAGTCTTACACTGCTGAATGAAATTCAACACCTTCCTCTCAGTAGCTGGATTTTTCACCTGCTGAATCTCCTCCAGGGGCACTTTAGAAACGTTTCTTTGACTCTGCGTCAAGAATGGTTCTGAGATTATGCGGCCGTGCTGATTCTGGCTTTAGATTAAGGCCAGAAATTCTCAGGTCCAGCTGAGATAAGTCCAGACCAGGTGACTTTAGCAAAAAATCGGTCTCTGCTGGGAGTTTAAGCAACCTGATTATCTGATACTGGAAGCTATGATCAGGAGATACAACCACGGACAGTCTGAAGTGTAGTCCTCTCGCGTACTACCCAGATACACGAAGGTTATCTTTCAACATCAGATAGAGCCACTGTGTTGCTCCTCAGGGGGGGATGGTGTACGCAGTTGTGGAAGAATCTCACTGTTCCCCAGGGAAACAAACCTGTGGGTGTCAGCTGTAGATATGGATAGCAGCCATACAGCTCTGATGACTCTTTGACCAACAGGACTTTAACATTCAGCATCAACAAGTCATGATACATTCATGATTTATGATGCGCTGGGATGGAGGATTGATTGCTGGGTGGATTGTTTCTCTGTGTTGAAAAAGAATAGGATAACAGTGATGGAATAATAAAGAACGACATTGATTTTGACCTCTGGCATTGTTGTATAATAACATGTGCAGCCAAATCAGTAATTCAAATAATAATTTTGATATAAAACCTTCATAGACTCTTGTTATCGGTTCTGCTTTGCAAATCCATTGCAGGAAAGCACATTTATTTAATGGCTAAAACATTAAATCAAACACTTTTGCTTGACTGGAAAAGCCAATTATTTATCTGGTATAGTGTATCATGAGTATTATGGGCTGTATAGGGTTTATAAAGGTTTACAAAGTCAACTCTTATCTTATCAACTCTTAGAGGTGGTGTGTTGTTATATGTGCTGTTAAAGGCTTAAAAACAGATCAGTCATCCTCAGGAACATTTCATATTCTGGTGTAGAAAGGCTTCCCCTTTCTATTACTGCCTCTAAATTATTTAACACCATTACACATTCACATGATGGACACATAATTTCATTCCTAGTTAAAATCTGCATAATTTCTGCTATTAGTTATTAAGCAACATAATACAAGCTGTTATGAATTTGTTGTTCATTCAATGTCAGGGAACACATGAAAAAAAAAACAGCCCAATGATAGCTTAAGTCTTACCACATAATAAACCAAATGAATGGTTGTGTGTAGCTTTCATGGAAATGGATTCATCTTCACTTTGACTGATTAAGCTTAGCACACAGCTGATGAAAGCAACAGAGCAGGAAATAATCACAGTAATACTTACAGAGGAAGGGAAATGATGCCTCTGCGTGGGTCTCTGTTGTGTTTTGAAGGGATTCTGAAGATCTACATTCATACCTGTCTCATTCAGTGGTGGCAAAATCCTTTCTCCAATCATTTCATATTGATGAACTAAGGAAGGAAAATAATTTATTTCACCATGAAAATCCCTGTTAAGATTAAACTTCATAATCCCCTTTCACTGAATAATTTCACAATCACAGATAAGAGATTATATTCAGTGAAACAGGTTACCCAAAATATCAGAGAGTGTGGTTTCTCCGAAGTTAGAATAATCCTTTATACCCAACTCAATTTCAAATATCGTTGTCTAATAAGCAATATGCAATATTTGAATATATTTGAGAGGGAAAACATTCAGAGAGTCTGTGAGGCATACACAGTGTATATATTGAACTGCAAAAGGCACTATCATGGTCTTTTTCCTCTTCTACATTATATCTTTTGTATAAATAAGGGGAAAATATTACTGTATGCTTGCATACCTTTTTACAACATAAAAAGGGATAAAATATTATGGGGATCCTGAATTTCACAGCTGGACAGGGGCCCTTGATCCATGCTGGTGAATTTAGATATTAAATTTATTCTATCAGAGCTGTTGTTTTTAAGGCAGCTGCAATTGTAGGCAGAACCCCTGATGGTCACAAATTACAAATGCATGATCTTTTATCTAAATATTTTAACCTTTGTTGTTTTGTAATCACAATTTAATTATCTCATTATGATGAAACAACAAAAGATCCTCCAGATGACATCTTAATTATGTAAATGATCTTAGCTGGGGCTATCGCTTGCTCCCATGATGTCACATTTGGTGCTGTGTATGTGACTTTACTCGCCCTGTGCAATACTGGCTGATCGTGTTTTTCCATTGACAATATCATGGCTGGAAGTGCCTGTCAAACCATCTACAATTAATGCTTTATTTGGAGTCAACCTCACCAGTAATAACAAATAATATGGAAAACGTAATAGCTTTTGAAACTCTTATAGCTAACCGCCTGATTCTTGTCAGATGGAAATCTCCTGCTCCACCTATTGTTATTCGTGGATTAGTGATATTTTCTACTTTGTTAAACTGAAAAAAAAAAGATCTACACTTAAAGACATGGAGCCTGTTTTTTACATACGCTGAAACAAACAACTGTACCGTATTCTGTATTTTTAGTTAACTTATTATTGTTGTCTACTCCACTACATATGTGTATGTATATGTCTAATTTTTTGCCATGTAACTATGCAACTTTTTATTTTCATGATCAGATCCCTTGTGTATTTTCTTTTCCTTCCATGCTGTCATTCCTTTTTCCTTTTTTCTTAAATCTATTCAGTTTTTATCTATTTTAAATATGATTTAAAGCTCGACATGTCACTCATTATCTATCATCTGTTTGGAAATTCAATAAATAAAGTTTGGAAGAAAATCTCATATAATAATGTTGCTCTGAGGCAACCTTGCCATCCATGTTAAGCCTAATAGTGTGGATATATTCTAAAGGAAATACCATGACATATCAGATTCCCTTGTAGACAGGCTACATGTATGACACAGGCAGAAAAAGCAACCTCAATCAGCTGCCCAATTAAGCTGTGATTATACGAAAACCCTTTAATGTTATTACATAAGTGAGACCATTAAACCATGATCATGAGCAAAAATATTTGACGTCGAGATAATGAGATACTTCAATCATGATGTCGAGATAACGAGAGTAAAATATGAATTTGCTGCCCTCAGCTTCTGAACAGAGTTCCTCCTGATTCAGCGATCACATTCAGGCTGCGTGGAGAATTTCTGTTTGACATAATGATTGATGCAAATTGAACTTCCAATTCTTATCAAGTGAGAGGAAATGTAATATTTTCAATAAAATCAATAGTGGTAATGAGCACGCTTCTGTAAATATTCATGCTCCCTCTTGTGTTTGTGTCTCTGTCAAAGCCCTGATATGAAAATATCTGTACCAGACTCTAGCACTTTGGCCTCCAAAATGTTTAAAATCAAACCTCAAAAACTACAAGGGTGCTGTAAAAGGAAGTAGCTTCAGGCAGGCAAGAAACTGATTCTAATCCAACACAACATTTTGTTGATTTTTATTTTCTACACTGTGCAGTACTTGTTTAATGTCTACAATTTTGCAACTTGTATAAATAGTATGTAATGAAATATTCTATTTTTATCTATTACTACTAAATTGTATAAAACAGTCTGTTAACTTAAAAATCAATCAGTGCAATTCAGAATTTAATTGCCTGTAAAGCACAGCTCAATTTGTAGTAATTTTGGTAATTGGTTAATACTAGGGGCTGAAAATGATTCTGATAATAAATATGTGTTGCTGCTCTTAGTAATTTGCTTATGAATAGAGAAGAGAACATCATTCATTATCAAAGATCAATAAAGATGAATCTGTGAATACCTGCAAGCTCAAATTTGAACTTTAAAGTAAGAGTCAGTGTAGATGCTATAGCTCTGAGGTTGGTATAGTGTAGCACAGCAGGTTTTATTGAAGTATAAGGTAACTTTTTAAACATGTTTTCTTTTGACATTTTTAGTTTAGAGGACCTTACTTCTCTATTATTCATCAAAAAAAGATTAAGCCATTGCTTTTCTTTCCTAAAGGAGGAGCGATAACTTGAATAGATTATCCGAAGTTGACATCCTATTCTTTACCAAGTACAAGGCTGCTGTGTTATGTCAAGGCACCAGGGGCTAGTAGATAAAGTTAGATGAAAGTGCCTTTGATTGTATCGTCATCTGTATGAGCTGTTGACATTTAAACAGGACGTGTTCATTAAAATATTCACCCTGTGCACATGCTTATATTGGTTGCTGAAACGATACTGAATGTAAATCTTCTCATTAAAGGTCAGACACAGTGAAGGACTGGGAGCATTGCTCACAAAAAAAAAACAAGAAACATATTACACTTTTATCACTGAGGCCTTGTGGGAGTCACAAGCTACACAGGCACCAAATGAAAAGCACAACTGAACGTTCGCGAAACCCATCCCTCGAACAGTGATTGTCCAATCATAGCTCAGCAATTGTAACAAGGCACAGCAGGTCTGTCAAGTTTTGTATTTCTCCACATGCCAAAGCGGTGTTCATGGTGCTGTAGTAAGTCTATATACTCCACATATAAACTGTGGTTTCTATTTTTTTTTAACCTCTCCAATAACATGAGAGCCAAAGTGTAAGGAATGGATTAAACAGTGTGTTTGTCTGCTCTAATGAGCTGCAAACATTAGCATGTCCGGCTAACTAACTACTGTACCTACAGAGGTAACCCAGCATTACTTCCGAGGTAAGGGGCATTTCATACTACATTATTTTTAAAAAGCCCAGTTCAGGACTAGCACATGCACTGTGTGCCACAATGTGTGTCCTAGATGCTATGCTGTGTATATCAGAGATAGCGTAACACTCACTAAACAGATTTTTCTGCCTGGGACATTTAGCTTTAGGCTTTTAGCACAATATCATATATGCAGCCATCAAGTGCATATTTAAGACTCCTTTTAGGGTTATTGTTTTAAAACAAGTCAGCTGTAGCTTCTGCTACAGCCTTTATGTTCAGCATTTACAGTTGTACCTGTTAGGGTAGGCTCAATATTACGGTTGCTTTTCTTAAAATATTTTAAATTATTAGATTTCACAATGAAAATTGCAAGATAAAGATAAAATAAATAAATAATCCTTTCCCACATAAATAAGAGACAAAATTGAATACAACTAGTAATTGTTTGGTTAGGATAATATTCTAATATATCACAGAAAACAACATATCAGACTTCATCAGGGATAAAAGGATAGCCAATGTTCCAGACTTCTTTCTATCTTTGTCCCTGGTGTTTTACGGTCTACCAACTTTTATCAAGAAGGAGACAGTCTGACCAAAGAAAGATTGGAAACTAGGAACTAAAAACCGGAAAATCGAATCATAAAAGCAGACATTCAGTTAAATATTCTCTTAAAAAGCAGACAAGGTAGAAGGATCCCACAACTCCAGTCTATAAGGCACAAAATGTAAATAAAATGGCTGTTCCTCAACTCTTGTGTTCTGCACTTCCTGTGTAAAGAAACAGATTCATTAATGGATTTACATTTAACTCCCCAAAACCTCATTAGTGTGAGCTTTTGCCTCCCATAATGACATTCACATCAGACAGTACACAGCACAAACATACCAAAATAGAAGTGCTGGCATACAGGCGATAGGAGGGGCAGAGTAGCTGCATGAGTATGTGTGTGATGTTGAGAGGAAGAAGGCAGAGGAGTCATTCTGAGAGCTCCCTACAATCTCCCAGCCTATTCCCTTGACATTATACTCCCAAGATTCCTCCACGCTTTATGTGAAAGAAGTTACCTCTTTGAGAGATCAACAGAATAGACCCTTGATGACATTAATAAGGACTCTGCAGCTGCAGAGGAGACACAGTAGCAGCAGGAGGAGAGGAAAGGAAACCAATTTCCCTGCTGATGTTTGTGCTCCGACAGCGCCCCAGGAGGTCAATCTGTGAGCACGCTGTTACTGGGTGTAATGTAGGTGTTGCAGAGGGAACAATTGGTAAACAGCCACTAATAGATGAGTCTACAACAACACACTCAAAGAAAAAAACAGCATGACAAGTGAGGAGCAAGTTGCTTTTCTATTAAGTACTATGCAATAAAAAAAGACAAATTTGTTGTTTTCTTTCTGAGGATTTAGGGTTGGGAGGTTTTATTAACAAAATATCTGTCTAATGGCATCACACATGCTCTATTGCCAACCATAACACTGAAATGGCTGATGTATGTCGTTAAAATACACTACAAAGAATACCAATGATTGTGGGCTTCAATATATGAGCCATTTCTAAGTTAAATTTCCATCCCCTCAGGCTGCGAACGTCCAGCCGCAGCTCCTCATTTTCGAAAGAGAAAAAATAACAATGTCTGTATGCTCTCGCACAAATAAAGTGCATCTGTTTGGCTCCTCATTTCCATGCAGCTGTCTGGGTCTGAGAGAGCCGATGATAGATCTGCTGACTTCCAAATGAGTTTCATGAGAGCAACCTTCATTTTGTAACAAAATCTAATGTACAGATGTAGAGGATAACAGCTCATATGATGGTCTGCGTGCTGTCAGAACAGCCTAACATGGTTGATGCATTACAAACTCCCCCTATTTGCTGATTTCTGTCTGTCTATTGTGAAATATGGGCAACGTCACATTGCCTGCAGTCAAATAATAAAGAGCGATTGAATCTGATGCATATTATATCAGACAGGTGTGGAGCAACAGCATCTGCTTTAAAGATACTTTTGGAAGTTTTTGTTCTGCCAGTGAGGTTCCCCAATGAATCCATCCTTGCCTCTGAATATTGAGAGAGAGGAACGACCCACTGTGCTGCAAGAAAGACATGCGGTGTTATTATAAACGCACAAACACGCCGGCGCCATTGAACTGCCTTCCCCTGTAGGACTGTGCTGTTTGCTACAGATGGGTTCAATGTCTGTTCAAACTGAACCGGGCTGGCTACACCCCTGCTATAATGGGCCTTATCTGACAGAAGGATTAGTGTTCAGCAGAGCAAAAACACCATTTAGCCATGGTCAGCTGGGAGGGCGCTAGAAACCCCTGTGTGGTGCATTGGCTTTGTGATCTCTCAGCAAATGAAAGGAAACAGGGGAGCTCTGACTTTGCCTCATTACTGCAGCATGCATTTATTGGAATTACGGAAGAATAGGGTGAACACAAGTAACCAGCAAGGCTGAGAAAATGTGAAAGGATGAGGACAGTGGAGTTCACTGGGTGAGGTTAACTAGCCTTGTCTTACTTGCCTAGAGATTTGAATTAGTAGGCCACAAGAAATCACATAAACCTAGTCTCTCCCTCTGTTGTTTATAGTGGTTTTTAGACGTCTTACAGCAAATGAAATACTAAAGGGAGTTGTCGTTAAACAGCCAGTAGCAACGTCTAACGAAATGCATTTCAGCTACGCTCTTGTGTTTTTCCTGGATGGGGCTTTGACATGGATCAGTGGCTTATCTTTTGTTCCACTTCAAAGGATCATCTGCCATTAACCGTCATCTTGGGGTAATTTGGTGGGATATTTGAAAATGCCACAGTAAGAATTTAAGTGTTTAAAATACCTCTTCTTGTTCAATCAAGCTCTCCCGCCTGCTGTGTGGAGAGAAAGATAAAAAGCCCAGAGTTTACCTCGTCCTACTCAGTGGCAGCAATGATTTCTCCCCAAACATTAAGTCTTGCACTAATTAGAAAATAAAAGGACTAAAAAAGTGCCACAGCATTAACACAGATATCATGTCCCTTCACACATATTTGCACATTGTTATGTTACAAACTTTGTAAAGTGGGCACACATAGACTGACAACAAAAATAATCAAAAACACTTAGGAGTATCCCTCTCATCTTATCACTGTTTCTATGGCATCAATTAAGACTTTCGACCATCAGGCATCTGAATTGAATTTAAAGGCAGAACAGGATCCTGTGTATTCAAAAGAGTATGTGTGTCGCAAACACTGGGTTGTACCCCACAGCTCTACTGGTTTGGAACTGACAACTTTTTGTAGCAGCTGGCGTTTCTTTGACCTCGGCGCTGGCCTCCTCTGTCTCTAGTGATTCATCTTCACATGTTGCCCTTTGCCTCTACTCCAGGAGCGGAGCTGCACATTCTACCATGCTGTGA
Source organism: Macquaria australasica (assembly GCA_005408345.1). Lineage (NCBI taxonomy): Eukaryota > Metazoa > Chordata > Actinopteri > Centrarchiformes > Percichthyidae > Macquaria > Macquaria australasica. The sequence continues at coordinate 1,260,376 of SEMN01000047.1, read as the reverse complement.
AGATACAAAAGCACTTTGTTTTCAAAAACGAAAACAATTTACAGCACAGCAATAACTGGGAAACACTGCGGTTTTGCTTTGGGGCTCCTTGTATATTTTAGGAGAAATGTAATTCTGCTGTTCATTCAGTCATTGTTTAGTAATACATATGCATTACAGACACAAACACAAACATATTTAAATTCACTTTAAAGTTTATGTTTCTCCTCTCAGCTATGATTTACTGCAAACTAGAAAACTTTTACCGTGTGTATGACAGTTTTTTATTGATTTTCTTTTCTATCCTAATGGAAAGCTGGCTTAGTTGCGCTGGATCGTGTCAGTAAAATCAATGGATGGTGATTAACTTTGCCTCATCATTCCCAATAACTGTTTTCTTTCTTATAAGGCCTGTCTCTTTTAAGCAGGAAACAATGGTAATAACCAGAATGGAGAGTTGTAAAAAGACATGATCAGATTTCATCTTGATCTTTAGTATTTATTCACTCTTCATGAGTCAAAACTACGACAAGGAGCTCCTACTTTTTTTTCTGTCTTTTATTTTTTTTTATTTTTTGAGCAATAGAAATGGTCTGAAGACATTTCCTCACACACTGTGCTACTTGTATATATCAGCATTCCTGAGGAGTGTGTTCTAAGAAGGGAAGTTAATCAGTTTGTGCAGAGTGATATACTGCGCTGTGTTTTTGTCCTAGCACCTGCAATTGATCAGCCCAGCCTATACAAATGCAATGTGGTTAAGCCCTGGAAAATCAGCAGCAAAATGTATTGTTGTACAGATGAGATTTCATTGGTGCAAAACTTTGTTGTTGTTTTTTTTAATTTTGTAATATTTTTTATTCAGTTTTCCCTTTGTCTTCCCCCCATTACCACCATTCTGTCTTCTTCACATTTACGTTGTTTATATCTGAGTCAGATTAGATTTACCTGCTTTTATTGCTTTGATGCGATGAGCGGCAACTCTAGCGGGTTACTATTGATTTTGCAGGCTTGATGAATCAATCATCCTCCTCCTGCAGGTACGTACAGTGCGTTGGGTGGCTGTGGCTCAGGAGTTAGGCAGCTCTGTTGCCATTGGTGTGTGCATGTGTGTGTGAATTGGTGAATGAGTCTGTAAAGTGATTTGTCTGTTAATGTAAAAAAAGCGCTACAGTTTATAAGTGGAGTCCATTTACCATCCATTTTACATACTGAGCGAAAATAAGGATTCCTTTTTTTTTTCATCTCCCGCTGACTCCCTACTTCACTGCTCTCCCCAGTTATCCATTATCTTCTACTATCTATAGAAGCTTGTCACACGCAATGCAAGTTGTGCTTCTACACTGTAATAAAAATCCATCCAGTTTAACTTAAAAACTTAAGTTCAATTGCTGCCTTAAAGTTTCAAGTAAAATCTAATTGGATTTACTAATTGTTTTAACTCATTATTTTGAGTCTAGTTTTGCTTTCGATTGCTTGCTGTAAGTTGACATGACTCTATATTACTTGTTGTTTCAACTTTGCAATGCAAGTTGTAAATGTAGATAACTTATTAACATGCATTCTGTTCACTTGTTTCGATTAGTGGTTTCAACTTACTTGTGTGAGTTAAAGGAAGTCCTGACATTACTTTTCGAGTTCAGATTATCTAAAAGTATGTATTGTTAATTGTTATTGATTATAATAAGTCCCGTTCATCATGATCTGGCTGTCAAAGCATATTCGTCCGCCACTTGGTTTAGTACACCATTGGGCTTTTGTTTTTGCGCCACTGAGCAACTTTCATAGAAATTAATGTGGCCCCGCCTCCAACGCTGTGTCCAGTTCTGGTCCCATGTCTGGTCCCCGTTTGGTAGTGGTTCTCCTTCTACTTTCTATTTTATGGTGGGTGTCACAGCGTTAAGGTACACTACTGCCACCTACTATGTAGGACTGTGGATCAACGTTATCTATCCCCTGTAACCACAAAAAAAACAACAACAAAAAAACAAAACAAACTTTATTCTTATTTTAATGGCGAATTACAACCGGGTGGAGCATTATCGCCACCTACTGTAGTGTTACACAAATCTTATATCCTTGTTATTAGTCCTGTATCTTGTAGATAGATGAAGAACTATTATTATTATTATTAAGACTGTTAGACATAACCATGGTTACAACTCACAGTGTTAAGTTCATTTGACACATTGAAATTTACCTTTCATTGACTTGAATTAAAAACCTGAGTTAGAATACTGAAAACTCATAGAATACAGTTGAAATAGTATAAATCACAATGTGAAGTTGAAGTAAATGAAAGAAAGAAGTTACTATGACTTATCGATCAAATCCCTTTTTACAGTGTAACAAAGCTGCTGCCATTGGAGACAAATCAAAAGCTAAAATTACCATATTTAATATTTAGCACAGATAAGACGTGGGTTGCAGTATATATTGTAGCAAAATACACTGCACTGCCTATACTGTCACATATATTGTACTATACTGGCCATGTTCTCACTGGAGTTAGATAATCAGGTTTTTGCTCTGTTTGAAGTTTAGTGGTAGGTGTTTTTCTGAACAGGCTCAGTAATTGTTCCAAGGAATTAATCAAAGCCAAATGAAATGAATACTGATATTCATTTCATGAAATCCAAAAAAGCGAGAGAAAAAAACATCTCTCTAAAATTCTGTTTTCCTAACAGCAGATAATATGATAATGTTCGCCACAGAGGCTTGCCTGGACTGCAACCACTTCAAGCCTGTGCCTGAACAGTATTTACTGTTTGAAGTGGCTGGTACAAACTATTACAGGAATTCAAGACCGTTTTTGCTGTCCCCTTGTCTGACAAAATTTCCCAAAGGTGTTTTACTGTCGCAGTATGGAGTCCTCCACTCTCCTGTTCCTGTCTGTCCCCCTGGGCCCAGACATCCATGTGAAACAGCAGCCCTGTTGTTGAAACCGTGAAAATGGTCAAATGAAATCAGCAGGGACATGGAGATCATTTAATTACATGAGAAACAGTTCACAGGCACTCCAAAGGGAAACACTTGTATTAGAAGTGGAGTCTCTACAGTAAAAAATGTATTTGCTATTGATACTTTACATATAGGATAGAAAATGTGTACACTATCTTATACATCAAGGTATTATTATATATGTTTATTGGTAAGAGATTGTAAGCAAAACCTCATGGTGGAAAGCATGAAATTAAATAAAGATAATTATGCATGTGTTATATTTTTCTCTGAGCCTTGTTGAGCTTAGTTGTAAACAACCCAAGCTTACATTGCACACTATCATCAGGTACCAGTGTTTAGAGTACAACACGTCCCTATCTCAATAATTCAACTCTTACTTGTGCAGAGGACCTGACACGGCGCAGCAGATGGTGCAGGTGCAGCACTTTACCTCTCAGAAGCAGAAGAGGAAGAAACCACACCCAGATGGAAGCCCATTTGGATGAGGAACAATGTTCGATGAGAGCTCGTCAGTTTAATCAATCACATCAGCCAATGACAAATGTCACCTCCATTAAAAAGAAGACCCCCTTCCCAGGTGCTTGCGAGACAGGAAATCAGGGATTTACTCTGACTAAGATGGATGAATCACAGCAGAATAATGAATTGCAGGTACAGTGGAGCACGCACTGGAGTTTACTGCCATCATTTGCAGTGTTCTGTATGTATATTTTACTTGCAGGACTACAAATCCCACTGATAAAAGAAAGACTCAAGTAAAACTTAGGAAAGCCATGCAGCTCCTGCAAAGCTATTTTTCCAGGATTGCCAATATAAACCCACTCCAGTCCATACAGAATATGTTAAGGGAGCTCGCATCCCTATTTATTCTTATTGTTTATTTTGAGTTGGAGGCGTTGAAATGCAGTAAACTGTCACATGGATTTAGACTTGCCAGGAATCTGTGAGGCAGTGTTGTCTTCACAGCAGTTTGGATGAGAGCATGAATCCTTCTTGCCTCTGCTGTTTGTGCAGGGATTTCCAAAACCAGACAGAGGAGATTGTTGTTTTGCACTCACTTTACTGCTCATTCACTCATTCACCAGCTGTGGAAAGAGATGAAGGTCAATTGGCTCCATGCCTCATTGAAGTATAATAATCACATCATCATGAAAGACGTTTCTTGGTCCACGAGAAGCATAAAGATAAAGGAGGATTTTTTTTTTACTCTTAATTCTAACATTTTTAGAGCTTTCTTGTAAACAAAGGTGCTGTTCAGTGTTTCTCACTGAAACACAGAGTGAATCCTTGAAGCCTATCAAAAGTGTTGGGTGCATTTTCTTCCTCATTAAAGCAAAGCTGATTTTTTTTAAATTCTTTAAATTGTGCATTCTTTACATCCATGGCTGTTTTCGAAACCGCCTACTATGGTACATACTGATTTGGCCAAAATGTAGCATGTAGTATGCAGTATGCAAACAAAAGCAAAATCTGCAGTATGCCAGAAATACCCGGATGTCGTACTGATTTGGAAAAAATCTCCAGTATGCATCGGACCAGTCTACCTCGCCTACTGTATCCCACAGTGCAAAGCGGTGGAACGGTCCCCATTGTTTTTTTTGTTTTTGTTGTTTTTTTTTTCAACTTTATTTACACGGTCACCAATGGCAGGCAGCAACACTACTGCGTCAGTGGTTGACAGGGAGAAATATAAATAGAAGTACCACTTACAACTTTTTTTTTCTAATTTAATCATGTACAAGTAGAAATTGTGACCAGGTTACAGTTATTACTTTTCATTTTCAGAGCTTAAAGAGGATGCTATTGCGGTGTTTTGCCATTAGCTGTACTATTGTTTACCTCTGCTTTTCAAAACCGTCTGTAGTATGTAGCAGGCGATTTTGAAAACAGCCCATGTTTGGTTGCTAACAGTCCTCTTCTTCTCTGCCTTTGTTGGCCGACTGCTACACCTCTTGGCGCATTACCCCCACCCACTGTTAGTCCTTAGAATAATATGAAACCCATGGGAGGATGTGGATCACATGACCCATGTGCTTTTGTGTGTCCTCGTGCAAGTGCAAGCAAACGGGGAACCATTTGTAAAGACATGGCTCCATAGCGCTACTACTGACCTCAAGTGGGTACCTTTAATTCAATAGGTTGAACATTTTTATGGGGCAAAATGAAGAATTTAAAAGAACAAAATCAACAAATATATTCACATGGTTGGTAACAAAACATGACATGCAACTTTTTTCATTTCCGACATCCCAGTAGTTCCAACTGTTGTATTGTGTAAAGTGTGTTACATTAAAATGAAGTAAGTGAAAAACCCACCACGTGGAACAAATATCTCAAATGAGATATATTTAATGTGACCACTACAAAAACAAAACAACAATCCCGCGAGAATGGTTATATAGCTGACTGATTATATATAAATGTGGAACACATGTCAGCGCGATCATTTTACAACAAAGCTACGCAACGCCACCAAAAAAGTTGCAACAACCTTATTTTCTGAATCTTTCTTTGATCTAACTACATGTCAATTAAATTATCACAACTCTTTACTGGATTACCTAAAAAATCTATAATACAATTACATTTAAATCAAAATGCTGCAGCCACAATGTGACTAATACTAAAAGAAGAGATCCCTATTACTTGTGACACTACAGTAGTTGAATTGACTTGATTTTAAAGTCCTTTTACATGATTAAAAGCAACCTTATACATCTGTGATTACTTTTCATTTTATGTTCAAACTAGAACTCTCAGATCTTTCACTGCCTTTTTTTTAAGTTCCTATTGTTTCCCACAAAGAATCTGATGATGCTGTTTTCTTGATCTTAGAACAGCAAAGTAGCTTGGTATTTTTAAAGAAATCTTTTTAATCTTGCTTTTAATTTGAGATAATAGTACTTCCTTGGGGTTTTTATTTATGATTTTACTCGTTGCATTTTATTTTTATATTCCTATTATCATCATTATCAACTACATTTGTAGTAATAACAGGAGGAATAGGAATAGGTTGTATGAATGAATAGTTTTAACATATACCCTGTACATGGTAAGACAGGAGAAGTATCTGCTCACAGAAAGGAGTAGATGTATAGTGTAGTGTACCACACATGGCAACAGATGCTACTGTCAGGCACTATGAACTGGAACAAACTGTGAAGAGGGTCTGGCACCTTGTCAGGGTGCTATTCACACTCACAGACGAACAGTATGTTAGAAATAGTGTCAACGGCTTCATGTGTTTTGAGCCACTAATGAAAATACCTCAGGCTGACGCTGATCTTTTCCTATCAAAGGAAACTTTACTGACAGGAAAAGACGAGAACCGATATTGAGCTGGTACGATCTAATCACTGCCTCTGTCAAATATGATTTCTTTTACACAACCCTGCAGTCAGACCTTTCCAGAAGTTCTTATTATTTGAGTCTAGACTCGGCGGCTTTGAGCAAACAAACAGTTCACTGGATCCAAGTTGATGTATTGGTAATTCTGCTCTCATTTACAAGGCAATTAGAAGTCTGCACAAGTAATCATCACTCCATTTGCAAAGCAAGGCATGCTTGAACAAATTATTGATAAACCTTATTGCAGGAAAATTAAATTCTAGGGAGGCAAGACTTTTAAGGGGGAGTTTTTCCTTGAGGATGGTCTGCATGTAATGTCCTTGGCAGTCAAATGAGTATTAGAGACTCACAAAGAAACTGCACAGGGTGTTTGGTGCAGTCCCCCGCTAATCTGTTGGCTCCGATTGCTGTTCTTCCTTGTTGAGCTTTATTTAAATCCCATCAAAAAGCATATGACTTAATACAATAAATATTTGTCCTCTAGTCAGGAGATTGTACCCTCAAAGGGGAAACAGAGCCATAAATCACGACACAGAAGCCATCCCAAAGCTCAGCTGTGTGCTGCACTGTTAGTACTGTACTGTAAGCGGACGTTTCACAACACCAGCGGCTCATGGCCAAAGTCTCAAACACTGCACTTCATTCATTTCATTAGCTTGGTCCACTCCTCCGAGGGTAAAAAAGATTGCACTGCATTGATTAGCATTAATTAATATTGACTGGGATTAATCTAGTGGAACATGTGAGATCTTAGGTGATGTCCCCGTGAACAGATTTCTGAAATACTTGCATTGACTCATTTACGTAATGATCACCGTCCAAATTCCAGTAATGGGACTGACCAGTAAGTGCAGTAAACACCTGTGAGCAGAGTTTTTCTGTAATTACTAAAGGTGTCAAGGTAGGCCGTTAGGCAGCAGGGGGGAAGGACCCAAATGCAGACAGCTGAGGCGGCTCCAACAGTTCAAAAGGTTTTATTTAAAACGTACAGCCTTGTGCAGGCAGGCAGGCAGGTAACAGACTGGAAACAAAAGCTCAAGGAAACCAGGAACACAAGACTAGCGCACGACAAGCAGTAAACTGAAACACTGCCAGTAAGACACATGGGATGAGACAATGAACCGACAAGGGACAAAGGAAAAGGACCGGTATATGTAGAGAAGAGACAACGAGGGAACCAGAAACAGGTGAGAAACAAGACACAGGTGAACCTAATCAAGCTGGTGGGAAAGGAACAATGACAGGAAGTAAAGAGCACACAAGAACACAAGACCAGGGATTACAAAATAAAACAGGAAACAAGACCAAAATGCACAGAGTCCAAACAAGAGTCCTTCGTGGACCATGACAAAAGGGGGTAGGGGAAGTTAGTTTTTGAGTTGTAATACTAATTGAATAATAGCTCACCTTGTCTGAGTAATTAAAGGACAATACAATGATGACCTACAGTATTACCCTGGAAGGCATCGTCCCGAGGGGTTAAGCTGTTAAACATTTAAATTCTTCCTGCAAAACAAATTTTACATGCAACAAATTCACTTCAGTTTAATAAATTCTAGCTTTCGGCAATATCTGCACATGGTATGGTTAAAGTTAGGGAAAGACTGTGGTTATGGAAATAAAGTATGGTAAGGTATGGTTAGGGTTAGGAAACTAAAACACCTGTGGCTATGTTTAATAAGAACGCAAAATGTAATTCACATTAAATACTGTTCGTCTATGACAGAATGCAAACTCCAGTCTCCAGCATGAAAGCTGGACGTGCTACACACCCACCCACCATGACCCACGACCCCAACCTACACACCCTAACCCTTGCTCTCATATAGGCTACACTACTTTCTGCATTGGCACTGCCGAATCGTCCAATATTGAGGTAATTCCTACACTAGGGATAATGGGCTGAGGCTCACTTGACCTTGTCTTACACTTGTTATAAATATTTTCAGTCTTTGTCTGTTTGTCTGTTTTATTATCCTGTAGCACTTCTTTTCATTATTTTTTAATTTAAATAATTGATATTTTATAGCTTGTGAGGAATTTTAAAAGTGCTGCTACAATGAAGTTTCTTATTCTTGCTGAACACTTTATTCTGCAGGGTGTTGGATGAGAAACAACAACAACAAAAAAAGTTATACTGTTGCTGTAGGTGTGTAATTTTTCCTGGATATTGGAAGGCCAGAGAATTAAGTGGACCCATCTAGGAATTTCATTCCTACCCTAAACTTTATTCAACTGCAAAATCCATCCCTAAAGCAATAATGGTTACTGCACCCAAAACAATGTGTGTATCCATCCCACCGAGCAAGCAATAAACACACCCTTCTGGAGGACTGTCTGCAGTTATCAATTTAAATATATCCTATTTTTTACCCACAGAGCCAGCATGGCAGAATTAAAAGTTGAGTCAGGGGAAGCAGTGGTGTATGGCCAGCCATTACTTATGCTCTGGTAATTTGATTATACTGACTCTGGGCAGCATGTTGTGCCACGCTCCTGGGGCTGGGAAATATCAAATTAATAATTGCAATTGACAGGCAGTCCATATGTCACTGTGTTGTGTTAGGTGGTTGGGCCGATGGTCTCTTTGCCTCACTCCCCCTTCCCTCACTCAGACATCTGTACAGCCAGCTACCAGCATGTCTGGCACTATAGCAAACCACTGGGAACCATGTGTTTATTCCTCCTATATATCCATGGGGAATGCAGTATACACGCTGGACATCCTCCTCCCACTCTTTTGCCAGTTTTTTCCCAGATGATCTTCTCCTGAGAGAAAACTGGCATTCAAATATAGAAAACAGCTGGCACACAGCTGTAAGAAACATTTCAGGAATCGAAAAGCAAAGTCAGATAATATCATAATAACAATAATGTAATACCAGTTCTGTTCATACTGTTCACTAACCCCCCGAACTGCCATTGTCCAATCATAGCTTAGCAACCCTAACTAGGCCAAGCAGGGCCGTCAAGCTTAGGATTTCTCCACATGCCCGAACGGTGTTCATGGGGCTGTAGTAAGAGTGATACTCATGCATTTAAAGTTTTTTTTTTGCCTTTCCAAAACCTAAAACAGATCAAGAGCAAAAGCTATAAATGTTAGCATGTCCGGCTAATTAGCTAACTACCTACACCAAGTGTTTCTTTCAAGGCCGAGGAGCATTAGCTAAGTTTGTGGGGTTAGGGGTTGTTAAAAAAAAGCCTTGTTCACGACTACTACGTGTACCGTGTAGTATTTCCCCACCGTGTTAGCTACCAGAGTTTAGGGTAACATTAGTGGCTGCTCTTTACTGGATTTGGTTTTACAGAAACACTCCAGTGTTTAGTTTACACTCCAGCAAGTTAGTCCTCATCCTAAACATGTTAACCAAGCAGCCTAACATGGTTACGTTCCAGTGTTTAATTAGCTACAGCTGATAAAATCTGTCATTTCAGTCAACAAAATGTAGAAAAAATTAAAAGCCTGTAAATCTGCCATCATTGTCATTATTAACTGCATGTACCATGTGTGAATGGAAAGATTCACAGTAACTAAGGGGGGGCTTAGTGAACAGTCAGTTAACAAATTTAACACATTAAGGTGTAGTGATTCATGCAATATGAAGTACAACTAAAGCTCTCCTAAAGGAAGCACAGTCCATAGTGCTGCAATAACAGTCCTAAAAGACAAAAACTATATGATGTTGGTGAGCTCAGGGGAATCGTTTGGCTGCTAATAGAAAATATCTAAAAAAGATTTGACATAAGACATTGCCACTTCTGTGTACAACCTACTCAGGAGTCCGGCAGAAGACGAGCGCACACACCACAGGGGAAGGAAGTAGTGGGAAAAAGTAAATGCCAAGAGGTGACCTCTAACACACCACTTACGCAAACTGACACGCACAGTGTAGGTCTGTTTACTTGAGTTGGTGTAGGAAACACGTATTACTCATGATGCATCAACCAATGCTGAAAGAGCTGGTACACTGGTTAGATAAGCCTCCTGTTTTTAGGCTCCCAAACACATTAATTCTTTATGAAGAGATACTTAACTAAGTTCAGAAAAATAATGGATAGTAATAAGAAAATAAAACACAAAAACAGTTTTAAATCCAGGACTATGATGGTGTTGTGGAAAATAATTATGCTGAGTAAGGTTATCATCTAATTCACTGTAATTACAAAGTGGGAAATGAAAGTTTTGATTAACCACCTAGTTTTCTAAAACATATTTACAGCAAGGCCAATCTTCTATGTTATGAAATGTTGTCTGTGAGAGGATTGAAACAAACTGCAGGATGATGGCTGACTGATTTCCGTTTTAGCATGAAGCTTCCCTCAAGACTGTCAATGCCGATAGTTGCAGCATGTCACAGAGCCACTGATGTTCATATATGTAATGATCAGTGTCAGCGTTCAGTGTTCTGGTTGTACATGAAATGAGAGATAGATTAGTGTGTCGCTATAAATTGTACCCGTCGCCTGACAGAAAACTCTTTGCCACAAAACAATCATTCAAAAATATAACAAATATATAACGGCTGCATGTATATTAGCATGTTTATATACTGTGGCCATTTTAAAATGTGCATTGAATGTTAAAAACAGTGTCAGGATGAAATGTCTGCACTGAAATACAGATTCATGTTAAGAATACGTCATTCTAAGGAAGCAAATTCAACAATCAAATGTTCCTGTAGAAGTTGAGTCAGACACAGAATTTCTTCAATTACAAACAGACACACCTGGCATCTGTTTAGCTTCTTAAATCAGCTCTACTCCAAATAGTCAGGACACAATGATAAAAATGAACTCAGTATGCTGAGACATTGCAACTGCACTTAAACTCTTGTCGGGACTATTTACCTACTTATACTGCTATAAGAAAATCCATTAATTACATAGCAGCATGTGCATTATTGTTTCCTTGTGTACTCAGATCAGTTACTAATGCCTTAAGCTTTCTTAAAGTGTGCGCGCACAGCAAATGATCTCAAAACATGACTTGAAGCAAACTCTTTGTGCAGAACAAGAAGATGTGTCACATTAAGAGATTTCAGTAAGGCTAGTGTGTGGCAGTGACAGTGTTTGACAGCCATCCCACTTATGCTGTCTTAAATATTCTTATTTATGTACATCTGGATCACCGCAGTAATGAGCAAAGGCGCAGAGCTCTTGCTGCTATTGTACTGTTGTAAGCCACAAGAACGCAGCCTCAGTGAACTTAATTTGTCAAGCTTAGATTCAGTGGTTAAGTTAAGTATAAAACCTGTTTAATGTCTAGAACCATGATTGTGTTTGTGGATCATTATTATCTTCAGTTAACAACGTATTAGCTGTATTTGTCCAGGATAAACTCTGGTAGGTGAATGGGCTTATGGCCAAAACTGTGAAGCTCCTGCTTGTAAATACATGGAGGGAACTTCACGTGTTAGTAAATGTGTGAACAGAGTTGCATATATACCTACGTACCACAGAGTGGGCTGTGTCCTATATGGTAGAATTACAAAACATTGTTATCTGCATGTTTTAGCGGCAAGGAGCCAATGATGGATGTATTATGTGGAACTGAATTGGGGAAAAAAAGTGTTTGTACTGTATTTTTAAGAATTTCTGTTTTTATAATAGTAAACAATGAAATACAACTATACTACTAAGATGATATCAGAATAAGTTCTTTGTATAGAAGAGAGAAAATAATGAAGGAAAATGGAAAAGAAAGGAAGTTGTGCATTTTATTCATTCATTAAAATGTGGACTGAGGCATGACTTGTCTGTCAGTGAATCGTTTAGTCTTATTCCACCCTTTTAGAAGTATCACATTATAATATGAGACACTCTGAATATTTTTCTGACGTGTTACGTATCCTGCATAATAATACTATAAATTTGTTGCTATGTTAAGTTATGTTAAGTTAGTGCATGCCCTGTGTTGTGTTGTGTGAAGCATTTGCTTGCAGCTCTTTACTGATACAGCAGAAATTGGTCAGAGGACACCTAAATGAGCGTGATTGCAACACTGCATAATTTAAGACTTCCCTCAATATTGTTTTGACATGTTGCTGTGATCGCTACCGTTCTGACAGCCACAACACAGGCATGTTAATTATTCACGGCTCTAAACACGGCTCAGATCAATAATTAACTAGAGAAACTGAGAAGAATCACTAAAAGCACGATGGACTGAAGTACTATAGAATGCATTAACACAACCCTTTTATGTGAAATAAGACAGAGATAGACTTAGGTTTTCATCTCTGATTTGATACACATTTGTACCATTTGAGTCAAAGAAAGATGAATTTGAGCCACGTGGTTGTGTCTGTGTGTGTGTCTGTGCTTGTAGGATGGTGTGCATGTGTGTGAAGATAGAGTACAACATCAGCTTTACTGGTGAAGCATAATTAGTGAGTAATGCAGCTCAAAGACAATGTGCCTGCCAGCTGCTGACCCTTGTGTGTCTTGTAAATGGACATAGTTCCTCCAAATGTGCACGTATATATTTGATATAGATAGTGGTGGAGGAAGTATTCAGACCCTTTACTTAAGTACTAATACCACACTCTAAAAATACTGCATTACAAGTAAAAGTTCTACATTGAAAATGTTACTTTAGTAAAAGTATGTAAGTATAATCAGGAAAGTATTAAGTATTAAAAGTAAAAGTTGAATTTGTAAAGTAACTAGTAAGTAAAGCTGTCAGATAGTTGTAGTGGTGTAAAAAGTACAACATTTTCATCTGCATTGTAGTGGAGTAAAAGTGTAAAGTGGAATGAGAAGAAAATACTCAAGTAAAGTAAGTAAGTAAGTACTTTAAAATTTGTACTTAGGTACAGTACTTGAGTAAATGTACTTAGTTACATTCCACCACTGGATATAGATAAAGTAATTGAAACAACTCACTTAATTCTCATTGGTGCACTACAGCATCATTTTGTAACAGCACCTGTGCATACTAAACTGAATCTGCTGTGAGGAACAATAAAACTACTAAAACTCCAGTATTCAACTTGTTGATTTGCAAAAGCTTTGCAGCTGCGTGAAGCTATGTGAGTCTAACTTGTTTGTGTAAATAAGAGGTTGATGACTGTAGAAATTATTCACCCACCGCATTGCATAAACAGAATCTCGACTTCAAGGGGTTGGAGAGTTTGCTTTCATGGTGTTTGTTTGCTCACTGGGAGGAGATAAACATATGTAACTGCTTTTTTGACGTGGTGCACCTACTACACAAAACCCACTAATAACTCAAAAGGCTTGTCATTATGACACTTTCAAGTACTTTTCGGAAGCACAAGCTATGTAATCTTTCATTATGTAGTGTGAATGTTGACTGTATGTTCCTTGTGTTTGAAGTTGCCCTGGCTCTATTGGTTTGTATAATCAGAAGCACTTTACCAGAATTGTTGGATTCTGACACTGGAATTATTTGTGCAATGCTTGTGTGTATCGTGTATATTTGTCAGGTGACATGTACTGTATAAATATATGTGTGATGAGTGAGAGTCAGATAAAAAAAAAACGCAAATCTTTCTCATATAATTGCAAATTGCCATTCAACTGAATACTGAAGTCTGAACAGGTGGAAACACTGTGAGGTTGATATGAAAAGATGTCAGACTATAAGTTGACCTAATGTTTCTGCATGAAGCTTGTCAGCACAGTTTCCTTTCCAGCTCTCTTTGCTCTCAAAACATAACACTCCTCTGCCAGAATGACGAAGGAAAAAGCAGAGCCTCTGTGGAGCGAACACCAACAGATATGTCACCTTGCTTAAACCAGTAAAAGCGGCTTACTTGGGCTCATCATTGTAATGTTGCAAATGCCAGAACACAGTGGGAAGATGCATCATGTTCCCAAATTATCTTAAAATTTCATCTGAGATGTCTGGGCTACCAAGTCTGACAGACAGAGGAACAAACAGATGTAGACCAAGACTTTAGTCATTACTTTAGAGTTACATTAAGAAGTTCTAAAATTGTGCAATGTGCCATTAGGACACAGGCAATTTCAGTCACAGTACTTATTACAGCTACAAAAAAGGACACTTATTTTTTCTTTCTTCTTGTTACAAAAGAAGCATCTCATTTTGAGCATCACAATATGGTAATTCCACTTACAGTATGAGACATAACCTTGAGTGACAAACTGAACAATCAGTTGTTTTGTTGATAGATAAAATGTGAAAAGAGGGGTTATGCACTGGCCGCACACTCTTCCTCAGGGTTGTGCATCAGGTGGAGTTTCAACAAACCCTTCAAACACGATCAAATTACACTAAAGCACCTGGGTGCCCTGTTTTTCATTTAATTAATTTAATTAATAACAGGCTGTCAGTGCAGTCTGTTATGCTAGTACACATCTACACTCACACAGACCAACCCAACCCTCAGCTCCAACTAGTACAAGTTGTGTGCTTTTTTCCCTCCCACACACAACGAGAACAAAATGTTTTATCCTTAAAGGATGTTCTGGTTCAGTCCGAGAGACAGATGGCTTAGTGACTGCCGCCACACTGCACCTTTCCCTCTGACACAGTTGTGCTATACTTCTGGCAATTTTGGGCAATACTCTTGCTGTCGGGCAGAGGGTAACATGTTCTGTCCGAGAGCGGCCATTGAACTAATCACCTCCTGCTGTGCAGCTGAAAATGACTTCCAGCCAAATCAAACTTTACTGTGAGGAATGCTGCCCTTCAGTACAATGACAGCGATGCGAGTGAGCAGTGTTCCTTCAGCTTTGATTTCAGAGGCATCCAGGGGGTCTATATATGAAACCCTCTTCAGCCCTTTCATAATTCAAACTCTGTTTTCTAAGCTTTTGCACGCTACTGTAAAAGCATGGCAACAATACAGCCGCTCTTGCTTTTGGCCTTTCAATTTCCTGTTATAAATTTAGGGGGAGAAAAGTCAAAACAGTGGGAGGTGATGAGAGAAGATAAAACATTAAACCTCCCTTCACCCTTGATTTATTGTTCATGGGTTACACTGGGTTCTTCTCGTCTCTCTAGTTTGTGGTTTGAAGCGGTAATTTTCTTGTTACATACCAAGTTAGTGAACAACACACCGTCTTTAATATAAAACACCACCTCAGTCTTATTGTGTTACATCATCAATATCACACCAAGCCTCACAAAACCACGCTCTCTCACTCCCAAATACAATGTGTGAAAGCAGCTAAGTGAATTACTGAGTGGTACTTTGCAAAACACATCCAATAGTTGATGTACTTGAACACAAATAGTCAATTACACAACAGAACTACTTTTTGTACTTGTTTGTGCATGGCACTTTACTGCTGTTAGGGACTGTATGAAAATTATTACTCGGGGAGGGTATTGTCATTTTTCTTTCGGCTGAAGGGAGGGTAGTCTCAGTTTTTGAGGAGAGCAGGGGAGATTCTTATTTTTTCCTCACCCCACATATATAATTTATTTCTGCGCCTGCATGTGCCCTGTTCTGGGGCCCAATTTTCATTTTCACTACATACTACTACATTATTGTTCCATTAAGATATTGACCTTAAATTGAAAACACCCATTTTATTTGTTTGCTCCACTTCCGGTTTGACTCTTAACTTTCCGGTTGCTATTACTGGCTATAATTTAAAAAAAAGTCGCAGTCCTGATCAGCTCACACAGCCTATTATACATTTCTCAAAGTCATGAACACACTAACACATTTTTTTAAGTCTATGGGAGGTTCCAATGAAAATATTAATAACATCCCAGTAATTTTCATACAGTCCCTTACCGTCTTTCAACTTGTCAGCGATAAGAAATAGACTTATATCCCTCATAGATGTCGTTTCTAACCCAACAGCACTTAGCAATGCATAAAACACCAACTTCAACAATCTAAGTGCTTTAAAATTCATGTTACTGGCTACTACAACCTTGAACAAAATCAGTGAGTGTATATTTAACAAATATTTTATATGCAGATTAATTTACTGTGAGTGCTGCTATGAGTTTTCTAACCAAATGTACACTTTTGACTGACGCTACATTATACTGCTGTTTTCGATGTATTTCTCAGATAGACCTGAGGAAACAGTCTCAAACCTATGAATAGACTGACACCACAGTAAATTCGCACACAGGCATTAGATAGGACCTAAGTGCTGTGCTTACTAAGCTTGTTCCTCCTTTGCTTGTATCTCAGGGGCAGTAACTCTACGCCCCTCTCTTATCTTATCACAGGGTTGCATTCAGCATAGCAGCACACAGCAGAAGTCACCTTGGTGCTATAAGAGATGCAAACACTCCTCCAGAGAGGCAGGTCATGACGTAGAGATGTGTGCCACTGCAGTCAGACTGATTGAAATGAGCCTGGGATACTGGCTGTGAAGCTCCTGTTTACTATGGGACTGTCCAACATCAGCTAATCGGACTGCCATATTTAAGTTTAAGTTTAAATCGCTTTACCCTCCAAATTGACTAAAATGAGGATTGGTTAGGGTTTGGTTAAGTTTGGGCAACTTAAAGTTCTTGATAAAGCTTGGGGACCGATTGTGGCCATCGATAAAAGAAACCAATGTTTAGTGTTGGAGGGAGACACCAGCAATTCTGCAACCAGCAATCCACCCAGACCTCCTCCCTAAGAGGTTGTGTGGTTTTATACCAACGCCACGTTACACTTGTCAGAGACAAAAGTCATTTTTTTCACGGCCACAAGAGGTTGCTTGACAGGAAAACGCAAACACAAGTTGTTTCAAGTGTCTGACCATTGAGAGATCTGTCAGTCAGGAGAAACACAACGCAAAACAAACTTCTATTTTAAGCCTTAATATTTCCTCAAAGCTGCTTTAATCAACACTTTTATATTAACAATGGATCAAATGACTCTGTGTAATTTGAAACGTGCTGCTTGTGATGAGAATTATCACAGGACTCTGCAGTTCCCCTGACCTCTACAGAGCATTTCAGTGTAACAGTGAGCCAGCATGCACAATACCAAGACCCTGAACCTGAAGAAGCTAACTGGAATTCAGCCATCTTTCATTTTATTATTTACACCTGTGCTTTTCCTACTGTCACGTGTCAAAATATCTTCCTTGAAAGCTCCAGTGACCATATGTTTATCTGAAAATGAAATTATACATTAATTCCACAAATAATAAATACTTGCAACATCAATTATAAAATTGTGAAATCCAGAATTAGAGTCTCAGCATCACCATACTACATAAGTAGATAACTGTCTTTGCACTCATCTAAGTGGCCTCTCTATCCTGCCACAAAAATTGTTCCAGTCATCTCTATTTGCAGGCCAACACTGCTATCAGCACAATGAAGTTACTAATGCTATTACCACTCGATTTTGATCGTAATCATTCTATTAAATAAACAACCACAATTCCGTCTTTTGACTGTTATTAAGGAGATAGACTCATGGCCATGTTTTCCAATCGTCATTATCCAGTGTTTATTTGTATTCTCCACACAGAAAGCTCGCAGGCAATTATTAAGTCTTTGATGTAATGGAGAGAGAATGTGAAGGGGAGAAATGAGGATGAGGACGGGGCAATTGCATCTTTTATTGTTTTCTTTTTCTTTCTTTCTTTCTTCAGGCTAATTTACAAAATAAATCTTGTAGTCAGTTTTGCACCAGTGGAAACTGAAGCTTCTGTGTTCCTATTGATTGCCATGCTCCACATGAGTAAGGATCATTGACCAGCGGAGGGAGAAAGAGATGTCATGCACTTCTTGTCCTCTCCAGCCATAAAAGGAATATTATCTCTGAGGTTGTAGCAGGTGCATCTGCTTTGTCTTCCTATTGACAAGTAGGGGAAGGCTCTTGAAGATGTCAACAAGCTCATCGATAACCCAAACTCCTCTTAATTTCAAGAATTACAGACAACTCTTAATGCTCAGGTCCTTTTTAGCAAAACATGGAAGCATATAATCCCATTTGTTTTGCTCCTCTTCCATGAGCCTGATAGTAACACCCTCCACGTGCTATTAGAAGTCACTCCTCACGTCCTGGTCAAGCTGCTGAGTCGATTCCAAAGACAGTGATGCATGCTTCAGACGCTTCGGCTGCTAATGGGAATAATTAAGAAAAAGCAAAGTGTCTTGCAAGAGTGTTGCAGGGTTGATTTATTTGTTACAGAGGGATTTTTGTGCTCACATAACTCCCCATTCTTCCGCAGCTAAGGGGTCTGAAGTAAGCGTTCCAGATTGACTTCCACTTAGTCGAATGAAATGACACAATCTAGAGTGACCAATAACCACAGAGGGCGGTGGGAAATTGTCCCCAAGGTACAGCCACAAGGTGAAAGTGATAATCCATGTTTTAATAATGTCTGCTCCTTGTGAACATCACATTGGCTGTTTCTGCGCCTCTACAGAATCTGTCTCATCTTGCTAAGTGACCTTGTGTCATTGCTGAGTCTGAAACAGCGGAGGATGGCACAAAAAGTAAGAGGAAAAATTACATTATCTTCACAGTAATTCTGTTTGGATGAATGTTTATAGAGAGAATATCACCAGACAATTGAAGAGGTTTTTGAAGATGCAACAGATAGAAAATGTGAGTTGAATATTAATGCAAGCTGCATTTAATATTAACTGTCAAAAAGTGAGTGGGATGTGTTATTTTGAATACTTAATCTTAAAGTATCACTTGAGGATCTCAGACTTTATGTCATCCCTTATTGGAGATAGGATAATAAACATAATAAACATTGCTCAGTGAAAAACATATATACAATAGGATAGCAGTACTCAGTTTACCCTTTTTATGTCTTAAGCTGATGCATTTCATCAAACAAGGCTTCATCAGAGCAACACAACAATCATCAAGTGTGTTGGGGAGGTACTACTTACAATCACCAGTTATGTACAATAAATGTCTTTCATCAAAATGCAGTAGCATATTCTACTGTATCATAAAACTAAACACAACTCTGAACTGACAACAAGACATCTGCAAAGCATTTTCTATACAGAGTTATATAACCAAAGCACAAATAAAGATCACTCCAATGAATAAGACAGCCACACTTTTAGAGTTACATTATGCAGTAAAACCAAGGCCAAAGAAAAAGTCGAGAAAAATACTGCATAGTCTAGATGGACTTTTTTTGACAGATCAGAAATTTAGCTTTAAAATCTATCGTGAGGTTTTTTTTAAAAATAAAATCATTAATTAACACATTAGGCCTTTTTCACAGCTGACATTTTGACTTATAGCAGGAAAAGCACAGTTAATTTGTTTGTTAATAACATTAACGATGGCTCTGTTCTATTCAAGTGTCCCACTAAGCCATGACAGTGTGACAGTGAGCCAGCATGCATAATACCTGGACCCTGAAACTGAAGCAGCTAAATGGAATTCAGCCTCATTATTTTTTATTATTTACACCTGTGCTTTTCCACTGTTCAGATGCCTGATTAATTGAAGTGATCTTTAACAAGTGCTTTAAATGCTGCTTTGGTTGTAGACCTCATATACATACACATATTTGAACTTTAAAGGTAGAAAATGCTACGTATTCTTGTTGTTAGCTCTGAGTAGTTTTATGATGAAATGTACAGTATGTACTATACTGCATCTTGATAGATCAAGTCCATTGTATACTGTATAATTGGTCATTATAAGTAATACCTCCCCTACAGGCCTGACAGTGATTGCATAATCACTATAATAAGAGACTTTTGTGTCGCTCTGATGTAGGCTTGTTTGATCAAAAGCAACATAAGAATGGTTAAATGAGACCAAGGTATGTGGAGATTCTTTTGTGTGTGCTTTTAGAGTCAAAATATCCTACTTGTTATCTAACTTTGACTTTAGCAGAGCACATTAGTCAGAGGAAGCACACCTGTCTTACATCTTACATCTATTACATATAATGTACAATCGTAATCTTGACAACCATCACAGGAACTGACATTTTCTTTTTTTTGCAGAGATAGAAATAAAGTGCAATTATTGTGCTTAAGAAAATTAGCAATTGAAATATTGTTCTGATTGCAGTGTGATTGTAAGCACAAAAGCAATGCCTGGAGTGAAAGTCCAGCTGTTTTACAATCGTCTTTTTATTTGTAAATTTATTTATCAAAATAGAATTGCTTGCTGAGATAATCCAACTATAAAACTGCCTACTCCACACACAGCACTCCTCATCCTAAAGCATATACAGCACTTCACATAATGTTCATTACTGCACATGCACTGTACAAGCAGTGCAAATGATTGTAGCTAATGTGCTTTGACACATTAAGTGGAGCAGAAATGGTGGGAGGACATTCAATAGGTTTTATTCATGGGATTACATTTGTTGAAATGCTTTATGTAATATACACTAACTGCATGTATGTCATCTCAGGATCACTATTAAAGCAGCACAGAAAAAAGTAAAAAAAAAATACAGATATATTTTCTTTCATTTCAACTTTTGGAGCCTTTGTATTAATGCAACCACTCTCTTGAAAATGAGATGCTGAAGATAATGGACTGAAAAGTCAGAATAGGAGGACATTTATTTATAGACATTTGCATGAAAAGCCCACCAAACATTTCTTCCTCTGTGGGAGAAAGCAATGTTTTATCTTTAAAAGCTAGGTGGGAAATAATTTCATTAGGTAGATTTCCATTTTGTGTGAGAGCATAAAGAAGATGAAGTGTGGTGTATTTTGTATGTCCTCTACAAATGTGCTGTTTGTGTTTTCTTGAATAGCAGATTATTGTTTGTTTGGATCATTTTTTAGGCCTGGTCCTGAGGGGGGCCGTGATCGTCGTGGCAGCTCTCTATTCATCTGGGCTCCACGGGGAGTTGTTTGATGTTTTCATTAACCTGCGCCCTGCTTGTCTGAAGGCCGCAGGGTGGCTTCTGGACCTTGGCGCTCCATGCCTCTTGCACCTCACATGCACCCAGGAGAGTTCAATCACATGCCCTGCATGGGGGCTAAGATGACTGGTGGGGTACACTACAGCCTTGGAGAAGATTAAGCTGTATTTCCCAGCTCAGTGTGTGCAGAGGGAACAGTTCAGTTAAATGCATACGCCACTGGTGTATGACGGGTTTGAGCTTGAGTTATTTGCATTGATAAATAAATGTGGACATGTTTGACAGTGACAAGTGAGGAAACACTTCTGCGGTCATAAACGGCACAGATGAAATTCAGAGTTCAATCTGCAATGTTTTTGTTATTTCTATTATAGGATTTTTCACATTTTTGACATTTGACATTTTCAGATGTAACATTTCCTGCACATTTGAGAGCAAAGGCACAAAAATCAATTATATATTTCAGGTTGTAACAAACAGTAACAACCGATGGGTGTTTTAAAGTACTGTCTTATTCAACCAGTGGTGGAAAATATTACATTTTTAAACTTCCAGTTTGCCTTATCCTTGTTACCTTTTAATTTCATTTCTCATCATTTGATTGCTTTGATTATAGCCAAATT
The DNA here is from genome assembly GCA_005408345.1 of Macquaria australasica. Classification (NCBI taxonomy): domain Eukaryota; kingdom Metazoa; phylum Chordata; class Actinopteri; order Centrarchiformes; family Percichthyidae; genus Macquaria; species Macquaria australasica. The sequence goes on along the minus strand of SEMN01000047.1, from coordinate 1,238,687 downwards.
GATTAAAAACATCTGTGATTTCCCAATTTCTTATTACATGCAAAACATACTCCAAGTACCAAAAAATTATACTTGTTTAGTTGTCTGTATTTGTCACTTGATGCTCATCAATGAGTCACAGCTCTTCTTCTTCTTTCTTTTAAATTGGAATGGGGTAACTAAATGAGTGATTAAACGGGTGTTTTGTTACACAGAAATGTATCTGCAGCTTCAGAAGGTTTTCAAATCTTTCTGATAACACAGTAGAATAAATGAAGGCACAAAACGGTTTCCAATAAGATAGATATGCACAAAACAAGCAGCTTTAGTTGGGGAAATAATGTCAAAAACTCAAAATCCGTGAAGAGTTCAATGAGGTAATGGCATATTTAATAAAAGAATCACCTGCATACAGTGTACAGGCTACATACTGTATATCAATGATTGTGATATGACGCCCATGAGCACAAAAGGGCACGGCTTCTCAAAGTCCTTATGCTGCTGATGCTTTGAGGTGGTTCTTTCCACAAACCATACTGTGTGTAGCTACAGTATAAGGCTGCAGCAGCTGCTGGCTGTTTTATTTCTCTCCCACAGGTCTGCTTGTGGGTGATTTCTTTGCTTCTGAATGACCTTTTTGTAATGGTTGACTTTTTTTTTTTATGGTGCATTTTTATACTATAATTCTGTTAATTTACATTGTTGTGAAATATCAATACTAATAATGAGCATGGAAATGTATTTTTCCACCTTGGGATCACCTCGTGTGGCAAATTAATCTCAACTCCACACATTAGCTCTCGTGAGCAGATGCAGTTTAGTGAGTGGACCTTGAGTTGAAATGATTTTTGTCACACATGACAAAATGAGAGAGTTGATTGATTTTATTAGTATTGTATTTCAAGATTGTTGTTAAGTCTGGGAAGTGAAATCATTTGAGTATCTCAGTTTGTGCTTGAAACTAACATTTATTGACACACAGCGTAGTTTACAAACTATTGCAAACTATGTGGTTTATAGCATAGTGTTTGAAAGACATGGCCATTTATCAGGCAGGGACAATCTAACGAAAGACACGACTGAGTTGCATTATAGGAAGTGTAGGCCTGAGTTTCTTTTCCAGGCTTCAACAAATACTAACTTTGTATTCAGCTAAACAGTGCTTTTATGTGCTTTACTATTCTTTGTATTAACTACATCTAAACTGATGAGCTCCTCTTCTATGGTTCATGCTGCTGCTACACTCAGCCGCACTCATTGTCACCCTTAAACTTATATCCATGCAGCAAAGGTCATCTGCTGCCTATTTACACATATTTCAGAAGAAGATACTGTCTGCTCCCAACTGTGCGTTTTTTTGTGATCATATGCTTAAGTAAAATAATTATCTGCTCCATACATAAGCCCAGCTGCAAATCAGGTGCATGCTGGGTTTAGATTTATACATTTAGGCTGCAGTCCCTGCAGTGGTTGGAGGTGCCTTGTTGGGGAAAGGCCATAGAAAAGTCTGCTTACCTGTTGTCTGTATATAGAACAAGTTTAATTATTCTCATTCCCCAATCTCCTCAGTGCTGATCTTAGTGTATTTTTTGGAGAGGACTGATGAGGTCAGACTACACGCCAAATCTCTACTCTGCATACTCTGCATTCACTTAATAAATCCATTCTTGGCTGACTGAACTAGAGTACAGCATAGGTTGAACAAGGAAATAGCTCTAAAACCGAATGGAGGTTTAAAATGGACAGCCTGGGTAGTCAAGTTAAGTCAGTTTTATTTATATAGCCCAACAACACAAATCACAAATTTGCCTCAGGGGGCTTTACAATCTCATAGTAGGTCTCATAGTAGACCCTCGAGGGTGTTAACTTTAATGATCTTCCTTAGTTTCCAATTCTGAATAAGTTATTTCAAATCTACCTGATCTCTCGTGTTTCTTCTCCTTCTGCTGAAAAGCTGGAGAGTTGCTACATCCCCATTAATCAGAAATGAGGCTGGTGAATATAATAATAATAATAAAATGTTATCGTAACTGAGGAATGATGGCCAATTGTATGAAAATAAGGTTTAAAATAGAAGATTTTTTTGTCATGAAACACAGTCACTCAGAGCTGCTGTCTTGTCAGTGGAGTGAATTGATTAAAAGCAGCTTTTTCTTTTCTCATCCGAGTGTCACTTATTGTTTTGAGTGCATGTCCTCGATCGAGACACCAAATTGCATTAAAATGAAAAGAAAGAGCAGGGAATTCTATTAGTGAGGGATCGATCCTGTATTATTTCCTTCTTCTATTATATTTAAGTTGTCAGATGTTGAGATCTATAAATGTGCCTCATTAGAGGCTGCATGCTGACAGAAAATGCTGTGTTCACGTCATTATTTTATTTTCTCCTTTGTTTACATTGATTAGTTATTCTGACAGACATATTCACAAGAATGAAAATATAAAAGAACTCCTGTGAAAGGAAAAATCATTTTCAAATAACAATCTCCCTGTTATGTACAGAATGTCTTGATGGATCATGGTAATGGTTACGCATCAAGATGTATGTATGTATCAAAAGGAATTCACTCATCACATTTGATTAAAACATTGGTGTAGACAAATGTTACACTATTTGTTTTATGTGTAAAATGTGGTGGTAGTTAACAGTTACCTTAACAGAAATCCACCAACCAACCGAGATTTTTACCAGAAGGTTTGGAATTCACCTCTTTAATATCTAAAAATGATCTAAAGACAAACTAATGAAAATAAAAGAGAGCTATTCTTTTGCTGATTTTGGTTTAGAAAAGTGATTAATAAATCTTTTTTCAATAAATAGTGCCAATTCACAGCAGTGTCTATAGATCCACACAGAACTTATGGTGTTGCCAACCTACATGTTTTTTGGTACGCTTTCTACCTTTATCAAAGTATGAGTTATGATATGAGTTATAAATAAATCACAGAGTAATCACAAACTGTAAACAGTTTGATGGCATATGCTACAATAATGAAGTTTCCATTTTCAAACACAGTGCCATCAGTGTTTCTATTGGCCGACTGTTCACGACTGCACAATCAAAGTTGAACTCTGAACCTGAGTCTGTCAGAGCCAGTTGGAGATCGCACCAACACAGGAAACGCATGCTGGAATTCGTCCGTCGCACGCTTCAAACGAGGGATGTTGCAATTACGTGGTCAGAGCCTTAAACCCTTAGGCCACCAGGATGCCTCAACTTTTATGTTTAATCATCTAAAAACTGTCATTTTAATTGTGTCCTGTGTCCCATAGATTACTGTGTATTCCAACAAGTCCTCCAAATTAAACGACAAAATATGTTGTTCGTAAAACGACACATAGAAGTGTTTTCTGATCTCTATCAGCAGGACGACATTATGTGTCTGTTCCTTCCAAAAACGTTACAAATAACTGCTGACATCGTGATTTGGGTTAAAATGTCTACTTTGCTAAGGTTAGGGGACCTTTGTCGCCATGGTCACAATAATAAACACGTGGTTAAGGTTATAGAATGATTGTGGTCATGCTTGAAAAAAACAATGTTGACTGTCAACAGAGTCGATGTTTTGTTGACCCATCCATCCAACCTGACCTCCTCCCTCTATAGACTTTGTCGCGCTGTAATAACATCACCTGACTTCCTCCTTCGCTCCCGTATGGCCACTAGAGGGCTTTGTCACTTCAACATAAACAGTGGTGGAAGAAGATTCAGATCTTAGCAAGTGGCAGTACTACAGTGTTAAAATACTCTATTACAAGTAAAAGTCTTGCATTCAAAATCTTACTTATGTAATAGTTCAAAAGTATTAGCATCAAGATATACTTAAAGTACCAAAAGTACAAGAACTCATTATGCAGAATGGTCAATTTCAGAATAATATATATTATATTAATGGGTTATAATTAGTGATGTGTTAATGTGTAAGCATCCCTAATGTCTCAGCTGGTAAAGGTAGAGCTCATTTCAACTACTTTATATACTGCTGGGAAACTTAATCCATAATAATACATCATGATTTATTAGTTGATTTATATTTTGTATTAATAATCTGAATCTGTCAAGTAACTAGTAACTAATGTCAAATAAATGTATTAATATTAGCTTCCAAAATGTAGTGGATTACAAGTAGAATAACATGGAAATATTCAAGTAAAGTACAAGTACCTCAAAATTCTACTTAAGCACAGTACATGAGTAAATGTACTTAGTTACATTCCACCACTGAACATAAACAGATGTTGTTTTGGGGCACTTACAGAACAGTCTTGTATATTCATACAGAACAGTTTATTCTCAGAGGCAACGTTCATTGCGACTGCGATAAAGCACAGGGAAGAGTGAGGGTGAGGTTCTGTCTCAAACAAGGGTCAACTGTCTGTTGATTGTAGTTTCCTGTTGAAATGAACTGAAACCAATGGCTCCCTAAAAAGTAGTAGAGCCTCTTAATCAACCTAAAAACCTGTGAGTCTAAAATGGCTGCTGTAGTAAATGTGCTCAAACAACAAACACCAGCACACAGTGCACATATTCCCAGAGATCCACAGGGGATAATAAATCAAATAGATTAGAAAATGAAATTCATGCTTCATAAACCTTTTAGTACGACCACCCAAATCACTGTTAGTAGCCGAAGAATTGCTCCCCCTTTCCTCTGTGCTTAACTAAGCCTCAGTATATAGATATAATGTGCGTGTAGGTCACAATCTGTCAGGTTAATTCTCTTCTCGCTTTCGGTCTTTCTATACACCAAGGTGTAGCGTTAGATTTCAAGTTGTCACTGAGTCCGAATTATTTCCTCCTCAGACATCTGAAGAATCCCCTTAATACCGCGATCATTATCTCAACTCATCCTCACAGTGCTGAAACATAATTTGCACTTGATTCTTTTTGTATCGCTGCCTTTTGTTTGGCCAGTCAGTCTGGAGGAGCTAATTAGAAACCATTTGAAGACTTGTAACACGTTAAATATGAACTGACTGGGGAAAAGCCTGCAGTGACTTCTTCTTTGTGAGATTAATGAGAAGGAAAATGAAGGATATCTCTTCAGCTTATCGATTAATGTACTTTATATTCCAAAGTTAAAGCAACTTTATGCTCAAAATATGTCCGCCTTTTTTATTCAATATTTTATCAGGGTCATCCTAGCCTTATTTCTTCTGAATGACTGATCTAAGAAAATCTATAAATTCAACTGCTTTTGTTTTACAATTCTCTGTGTGAGCATAGCCAAGAATGTTTAATGGCACGTATCTGACTCTTATATAGCTCCTCAGCGGGACACCGTCTTCCATGTGCTTTTCCTCTGTGTGTGCCAACGGATGCATACATTTTTTGATTAAAAAAACTTTCTGCTCCCTGCAGTTCTTACTGACAACTTAATAGAAGGCTATTTTCTGTAGGCCAACCCCACTGAGCAGACATTGTGCTGTTTTCCGGAGCCATAAGAACAATTCAAATTAGACAATTTAATTTGGTCATACATATGACGGAGAGGGCAAACACGAATTAACTTAGGGAGGCAGACAGCCAGAGTTTGTAAATCACTTAAATTGAAAATCTGCAGCTTTTTTCAACTTGACAATCAGTTCATTAATACATATGTCAAGACATCCAAAGTCTCTCAAGAAATTATGAAGATCACGCTACTTAGTCAAGTGCCAATTAACATGGTGACATGGTGAGTTTTCTCTTGAGGCACAGTGAGAGTTTTGTAATTGCTTTCTTCTGGGTCTTAGAGAAGTCTACATGACATGAACTGCATGCATGTTGATTTCAGTCGGTCGGTCGACTGCTTGTACAGATTTATGGATAAATTGCCATAGAATTTGGTATAGACACTCATGTTCACCTTATGGATGATTGTAATAACTTTGGTGATCCCTTAACATTGAATCTAGGACCAACATCAGGTCAAAAACTTAATTTATCCTTTTGGTTTATGACCAAATACAAAGCAAAAACTAATAACATTCTCATCAGCCTCAGCTGTACTTTGTGTTAAGTGCTAATTAGCAAATGTTAGCATGCTAACACGCTAAACTAAGCAATCCTTCAGGAACGGTGCTGGGCTGTGAGGCGATTTTGGCATAGTGGACACACTTGGTACTGCAGCATCACATGACGCAAAGTGGTCCAAAAATACTTTTTCCTATACGCAATCATTTCAATGTGAAACAATGAATGAACAGTAACATCCCAAAATGACTTGTAGGATCAGAATTTGATCCATCTGGTCCAGTAAAATTAGGAAAGTCTTAAAAAAAGCCATTACATTAAATTATTTCATGCTATTCATGTGTGGAAGGGGCCAACAGGAGGTCAGAGAAGGACTTTAGTGTGAATGCTCTGCAGCCTCACAGAGGTGCTAGCTTGACTCTTAGTCTTGTTCATAACTTATATCTGTTTACCATGTAAACAAAATATGGTATTATATTCAGCTGAATAAGTAATGAAACTGCATCTGATTTCTAATGCTGTTATGATAATAAAGTGTTTGCGTGTCTCATATTACAGTAAGAAAATGCAGCTGAAGCAGATCCTCTTCTACAAAAAAAATAACTGAATATGTCCTAACTTTCCAGTTTGAATCTCGAACAGTACAATAGTAAACAATCCTGAAAAGGTCACCACCAAAAACATAGCAATATTTCTTGATACTGCGTGGCAGCCAGTGGCTAGATGTATCCAGGTTCTCTCTGCCGCAATCACCTTTATAAATAACACTGCTCAAGTCAAAATATCCATCTCTCCACTGTGTGGAGCACATGAGATGTTATTCCTTTACGACAGGAGCCCTTTGAGATCCGCAGGGTCTTGGTGTGGTGACTAACTGACAGGAAGATGTGCGAGACAAACACTCTGTGCTGCCATTTGATGGATGTGTCATCTCCGGCCCTCCTCATTTAACAGAAATAATTTCCATCCAAACTGGACATTGCATATGTGAAATCATGTTTCTAGGAGAGTTTAGGTGTGTGTGTGTGTGTGTGTGTGTGTGTGTGTGTGTGTGTGTGTGCTCCTCTGTCTGTGGTGAACGTACTCATTAGAAGAAGACAAAAACATGCGTCGAACACATTTCCCCTGCCGGTTGGGACACTGAACTGTGGCCACAGAGCTTTTTATTTCATTTAAAAGTAATAAGACACTTGCAAAAAGCCACAGTGGGAAGCAGCCTACAATGCCTTGTCATAGAGGCGAACATGGTCTTTGGGCCTGAGACTTGTACAAGAATAAGGTTCCAGTTACTGTATGATGAAGAGATTATTCCACGGGATGATTTTGAGACATTGATCCATATTCCAATAACTGCTTGTGTACTGTGTACAAATCAACTGTTGTACAAAGCCATTAACTGATATTGTTGATGACTGACAGATTTATGGAGCGGGAAGCCAAACTTCCCCCGGACCCCAAGGAGAGAAGAGGGACTCTCCTCTTGCGGTGGCTCCCCATGCTGTCAGGGTTATTTATGAATGTAAATACTGCTTCCTCTGCCTAGTAATTACTTTAAGAGTGCACTTCAATTAGAGTAGCTAATTAGTGTTTATCGTGTTTATGTTTTTCCTACCTTCTCTCTCTCTCTCTCTCTCTCTCTCTCTGTCTGTGGCCTTGCATTCGCAGTCATCTTTAACATCTGCCGCTGACTCTGGCCATGCAATTCCTCACATTTTTTTAATTAATGATGTGGTACAATTTAATATTCAAATGAGTCCGCTTTGAAGTGTGGAAGTCATTAGGCTTATCTACTTCAGCTCTCCTTGACTCACAGGAAGCCACCGGGGGACAAATCTGCTGCTTCACACAAAAGTTTTATATTCAAAAACACAAACACAAGGGTTCGACCATGAATACAGGACTTCACCTGCTTGTTTTCCCCTCTTGCTCCGGTAATTGTGTATCTTTTATCTCCTAATTGTACAGGAAAACACAGTGCCTTGCAAAATAACCTTGCTCTGTTATGTACTCTGATGACAAGGAAACTGTCCTCATAGTTTTGTAGAACAGTGACCGAGCCAACGCGTGTCCTTGCAGTGAATTATATATGTGCTTGTGGGATTTAGAAAGCAGAACGCAGTATAGAAAACAAACTTTGTCAAGGTTGGTAAAACAGTTAAATATTCAGTTCAGTGTCTTTACAGTCAGGATACCATTTGTTAAACTATTTTATGGGAAATCTAAAGCTTTTTATTACTTCTTTAACAACATACAAAATGTGTAAAGAATCATGGGTAGTGTTTCTTAAACAGGGCTTCTTGGGATTGGATATTTAGGTTCCCTTTCTTAGCAGTAGTTGTACTTAAGATGCTGCAAATGTGTTTTGAAATGTTGATGTTTTATGAGCAGTGGTTCCCAACCTTTTTGACTTGTGTCAACCTTAAAACAAAGTAATGTCTGCTGGTGACCCCTTGTTATAAGTTAAATACGGTATGTATCAACCTACCAGTGATTTTCAACTTCTCAGAGTATCTCACTTTTTCTAAACCTATTCAGTATTTCACAAGAAAATAGCAATGATAATAAAAAAGTCTGAGAAATAAACATAATTTGGTGTGTCAGAATATGTTTTAAACTTTTTTGTTATCCCATTAATCATCTCAGGACCGCTGAGATATATTTTGTGACCCTTTTCGGCTGTTCTCGCCCCTAGGTTGGGAACCACTGTCATATAACACACTGATAAGGGTTAAATACCTTTCATGCTAAAATAGAAATTTACCCTCCGTGCGAGGCTAAATAGTTTTAGATTTCATGAACAAAATCTGTAGACGTAAACTATGCAGACGTTTCCACAAGTGGATTAATCAGATATGCAGCCCCTGAGAGTACGGCTGATTGCAGAGCAGCTTTCAACAGGTGCAAAGCATCGCCCCGGGTTGACCTCGATCCTCAAACCACTGAAAAAACCCACCGAAATGGTTGCATGCGCTGAATTTCCCGTCCCTGCCACTGCACACAGTAATAACTTTAAATCAGTCCTATGAAGATGGCCATGCACTTCCATATAACCGCTCAGACTTAAAAACAAAATGAAATGTTAAGAGGAATGACTCTGAAGTCCGTACAGTATGTTTGGCATTGTGCTCTTTACATCTCAAAGATAGTGTACTTTACTTGAATTGCTCTACCAGAACCACATAATTTGACGAATATATGAGAATACCATCAGAAAATTACAACAAATGTCCTTTTATGGTGATTTTTCCACAGTTATGCTTTTAAGATCAAACTTCTTTTATGGTGAGAAATCCAGGAATCCCAGGAAAACAGTAATATAGTCCTACAATCGTTATATTTGTTTCAGGGTGATCAAACTGAAAGCACAGTCAGATTCAATTAAGGACTGAAGAGTCACCAACTGAAATGATAGAAAATACAACAACAAAGCCAAGAGGTACCCTGACTTTAGCAGAATGCTCCCTGTGCTTGTCCGTATGTATTTTTAAAATGCCGTTCAAACATTGGCTGTACAGTAGATGTATTATCAGGATTCATGCAGGTTCTTGATGTAGCCCCTTCAGAAGTGGGCAGGACGAGATGAGAAGGACGAGGACAGAAAGCAGGTAAACACTTATAGGATGGTGTTTCTGTGCACAGTATGTCCTCTGTAGGCCAGACGGTATCTGTCACTGTCATGCATTTCTGTGACTGATCTCTCCACAGTGGTTGGCTGTGTGTATCTGTTAAGTCAGCATCCTCCTCCTTCAAATAGGCCTCTTTCCTGGAAAACAGACAGAAAGCTTTCCAAATATTCTGTTTATGGGATTTTTCTGTTTTTGTTTTTTTTGGCATGAAAATGAATGTAAAGCTAAGTATAAAATCAGTAAGAGAGAAGATAGAACGTATTTATAGAGTACTTGAAACCACAGTTACAAAGTGCTTTACAAATACACAATGAAATAGAATAATAAAATTGCTCAATAAAAGCAGGATATAAACAAGTCTGCAGAACATTTAATCTCTTTTGGTAAGGGGCTCTGAGAAGTGCTGGTGCTGAGGATGGGGTTAAAGGAGCAGTGATATATTAGGAAGTTACCATTACAGGCTTTAAATATAATTTAAAAAGATATTAAACTGGATTCTAAGATGTACTGGAACCTAATGTAACACTGCCAGGACTAAAGTAAAATGCACTTAAGGCATTTAGTGCTGGTCAGTAGCCACAATGCCACATTCATGACCAACAGAAGACGTACAGTTGTTGAACTATGTATGTACAATGCAGTAATTAACACAGGTGGACATGGAGACATAGCATGTCATGGCAATGTGCTCATCCACATTTTTAGGCAACGTGTGTGTTTAATTTAACCCTCCTATACATTAATAAGCAGTAAATGAACACTGAATTAATGGTTTATAACACACTATACAGTTAGACACTGTAATGTAGTTGTAAGCAGATATAAGAACATTTGTGTTTATTAAAATACTTGTCAACAATTATAACTCCTACAGTGTGAAGCATCTGTAACTGGTGTATAAACAGATAATGAATGACTGATGAAACACATTTTGCATGAATATGAGATATGATTTGTTTAGTATGTTAGGTATATGTGTTGCTTATATTTATTAACAAATAACGTTTACATTATATACATATACTTATTCAGGCACATTACTACTAAGCAAACTCAATACACTGATGAAGGCCATGAGATGTGGTGGAAAGCTCTACAAGAAATCTAATGAGTGGACCATGAACTGACTATTTCCCAGGACATACTGATGAGAAAGGTTTTGTTCCAAGGCTGTATTTTTAGTTATTAGAGTTGTTACAAATGTTAAAGGGATTTTGAATGAGGTGTTCTGACTTCTGGAGTAAACAATGTAAACGCTTTCCTGCTGCCACCCGGCAGGGAGAGTCCGGCTGACAGCCCGTCGCTGTCTGAAAGCACCTTTATTGTTGACAGATACATTAACACTGCTTATAAATGCTAATTTTGGCAATATTTCACAGTTGTAGGATGCAGGAGACTTATCAAAAATAACTAAACCTCCAATGCAAATTGGTAGCATATAAATGTTATTTGTAGAGGACAGACATCCAAACTTTAATTCACAGTGTGACTCACTCAAATAAAAATATACCCAGGCACCAACATATAACACCGATCCTCACCTCATCCTTCACTTCTTCACTAGAGGTACTGACTACAGTCCTCATGTAGTTTTGAAATCATTATTTCAGTCTAACCAAAAGCTTTCCGGGGCTTTTGAAAACAGAAAATAGCCTTTGACACAATCCATTTCAGCGATTCTTTATCAATATTTTGTTACTGACATATCAAGGCTCACATGAAGTTTTACCTTAGTTTAGCCTTGAGAAAAGACCCGTAACAGTTCCCCGACGACTCTGCTTTCTAATGAGCACTCCTGGTTAATTATGAACGAACGAAAACACCAGAGTTTCAGCACACTGCCTTGTCTACATGGACTAGACCAAAGAATATTAATGATCAAGGGCATAATTTAGTCTGTTGCTTCTCTGTTGATTAACAAGAGGAGAGTTAACCAAAAAACAAACAAAAAAAAGCTGCATAAAAGAAGAAAAATGCCTTGTTGCAAAGAAAACAATTACTGAGGAAAGGAAAACTGACAAGTGTAATTTGATGCATTTTCATACTTGTGAAAAGCCTCTTGTTCCTGAGCAAGTAAATGAATTTATGGGAAGATTTGTACCAAAATAACATAATGCAGCCATCTGCTAAATCAAAATAGGCTATGTGACCACTGAATGAACAATGCATGTCTGGCTTTTCTTTTTCAATCCACATCCACAGTTTGTCTCTGACTTTTTCACCCCAGTGCAGCAGGTAAGGTGCACGAGTTCTCTGAGCCAGTGGAGAAATACGCTGCTGTGTTCATTTATTTAGTTTCTCTTTACTTACAGCATTTCTGTAGCTGAATGTCTTTATATCCAAAAATGCAATAGATGTTGAAGCATGACGAAAAGATGGCACACACACAGGTGAGAATACACAATACTGAATAAGGAACAGCTATCTCTAATCCTCATTATTCAATAATGTATAATCCTCATTCTATTACTTTTGGATTCAGTAATATAAGCATGTGGGCCGGTTCCATCTGGACACCCGGGCTCTGCCCTCTGTACAATAATTGTTTGTTCTGGCTGACTAAGCCCGTGTATCTCCCACCGATAACGCTAAACACAATTTCCCCCAGGAGCAGAGTTTGCTGAGAAAAACCTGTGCAGTCCATTTCCCAGTAAAGGGCAAATTAAAGAGGGAAAAACAGGACCCTCCGGATTCAACATGGTGTGTTGTGCATGTTAGATTCTTAAGCATAAATATATTTATATACATATACTGTATATATTGTATCCTTAAAGGGCAATTCAAGGATATATTTTCAATTAAGCTCTATTTTACATCTGTCTGCTATCATGGCACTGATGGCAAAAATGGCTTCTTAGCTTAACCTTCACCACGTCCTTGTGTCAGGTTTGCTGTCATACAGAACTTGAACTTAATGTACAAATATTATTTGTCAATAGAAAAAACTGAAAAATACTGAATTGGAGGTTGTTGGATTCACTTCTCCCAAACTTGTATTTCTGCCTCAGTGTCCCTTACATTGTGCACTAATTTGGTGATTTCATGCACAAACCTATAGGTTATATATATATATATATATATAAGATTATATAAGATAACATGAATCTATATAAGTGCTATAACATACAGGAATATAGGTGGGTGTCCATCATTGATCAACAGCAGGTAGCCTGTCCTGGTGGGGACCTGAATGGAGAGGCAATCAGAAAGCCCCTGTGTAATTGAAATGTCCCCGTTGTGTATAGCTGTCTGAAAAGAGGAATGACAAATCAATAATGTCCACTATTAAGTTGCTCTTTTTTTCCTCTCCCTTTTCAGAGGTGTGTGGGGGGGGGTTGCAAATGCACCCTGTCAGGTGCGTTTGCATCTTGCGGGGTTCAATTTATCTAAGGTCCAAAAATAAAGAAATTGCTGCCTCCCTGTTGCCTTGAGCTTGGAGAAATAAACAGTCAATATTTGCTCCTGGGGACCTGCGAGAAGACGCGCACATAAATCACCCAGCATGCAACTGTCCAAAGAATCAGCCACAGAGTCCTGTGTCATCTCGTTTAGGATCACGCTGCTGCTGAGGCTCCCCTTCATCTTTGAATCAATGTGCCGTGGGGCACTCAGAGCTGCGGTGGCACTCTAGAAGGGACACTAGATGAAAATTACTTTTCCATTGTTTCCCATTGTGCTCCCACAGCAGCCTGTTTACATGCATTTCGATGCTGTTGAGATGAAGATCGCAGACTTTTGGCCTCACACTGCTTTTCCCCAGTATAGGTCTTTTTCTTTTCATTTCCCTCTTTATATGTTAATATATGGCAGTTATGCAGTGAGATAATTGCTTTTTTACAGGAAAGTGTTTCTGTCCGGATCATAAAACAGTTCGTAATTACAGTTTGAGCTCTTAAAAGTGTAAAGAGAGTATTGCTCTCTTGCTTTGTCAATTGATGCCTTTAAATATAAAATAATTTACCAACCTACCTAGAAGCTTTGGTTTGAAACAAGGTGTTCTTCTGTACAGTACAGTAGGCATCTGTGGGCAAACAGTGGCTGTAGGTTTAGTGCTAATGGCGATCTGATGTTTGCCATATCTCCAGCTGACAAGTGAAAGGACATCCAGCAGGGAAAATGAGTCTGGACTTATGACTGGCTCAGCCATTTCTGATGCCCTTTTCTGAGACAAATCAGACCTGTCCTCTAATGCAACAGGAGTCTCGCATCACATCCTGTGTCATGAGGGGCCGGTCTGCCTGGAAGAGCCTCTAGCTGCTGTCATTAGGAGGAAATGGGCCTAAATACCCAGCTCTGTGAGACTGATAGGCTTCCATTGACCAGGGCAATCATGCTGAGACAACAGAGGTTTATTTCTCACATAACTTACTTTTGCAGATGTTCTGTCCACTGTAATAGCATGTGGTGTGTGTAGTTACAGTACTATCAGTTCAATTTTGTGTAATATTATATAAATGCTTCATGTGAACTGTGAAAGTACATATTTAAAGACTTTGCCTGTATGAAATATGCAGTGAAACAGTGGAAAATATGTTACTGCCAAGCATGAGTAATGCCTTTGAAACCAGTGTTTTGTCTCTCAGTCTAATTGTTTTATCAGTGGGATATTCATTGGAGTGGAATACGGACAGAAGGCTGGCAGAAGAAAAATGGAGATTCATGTTGGATAATGACTTCCTCTCTTCCTGCTTTTCCCGTCTGCCAGTCTGTCTGTCTGCTTCACACACACACACACACACACACACACCCCTCTGGTGTCACACAAACACTTTCAGGGGTCCTGGCAATCTGTTCAATCATCATCCCTTTTGCAGGTCTTTATACGGCTCTCTGAGGTCTAATTATCAGTGACAGAGGACTTTACCCAGTTGAACAAATGACAGAGAATAAAGACCCATCCCTCCTTCATCTCAGTAAGCAGGAGGTTTTAAAGTAAAAGCCCCCTAATAGTTTGTGCATTAAGTGTTAATAGGCATCATCCTCGGCCTTAACGTGATGAATAGGCAGAAGGATGAGAACATAAATGAGGAGAGGTAGTCATAATGTTCAGTGGCACACTTTTAATTGAAAATGACATTTAACAAAGAATCACATACTGTAGATGGATATCTTCCATTACAGTGGTGTCATACAGATCAGTATTGAGTGACCCAGTGAGTCCCAAGGACGCAGACCAATGGCAAACAGTAAGAAATGTTTGTAGATGTAGATAATAATGTATATAATAACAATAATCCAGCACACCAACACCTTTGGATGCCTTTTCAGGATTATGAGGAATCATTTTTCTATTGGAAATGTATTCTGAGATTGGCATTGTTGGACATTAAACATGGCATCTTATTTGAAGTAATTGCACCCCATGTCTTTGATTCCATAAGGTAAAGGGTTTCTTCTTATTATCTCTTTAATTTGTCCACATTTATATAATGATGATGATGATTCATTCCAGTCTTCTTTATTATCCAAGCTTAGTTATTTCCGTATTTTAGATCATGTAGGGATTCCTTCTGAGTACAGCAGAAAAGACGAGTAGCAATATATGAGTCATATAGATAAAACAGGTCTGTTGGAAAGTCTACCTGTCACAACAGCCATTTATAAAACAAAGAGAGCAGAATAATGGAAATCTCTGTGAAACCTAAATCTTTTAGAAATACAGAAACAGAACAGAGTGAAGAGGATCCAAGATGAGATAAGCACTCATCGAAGTCTATTTCACAAACCTTTGCTCTCAACTTTCTCTTCTTCTGTACTACTTTGTGATATTGAATCTAATTTATTCACTTGGCGTAGCTTGTGCAGCATTGCTGAATTAGAAAGACTTGAAGATGTGAATTGCATTTATCAGCTGAAGGAGTTAACGACATGCCAGGTGGGATGATATGAAAGCCTTGCTTCAACAGTGAAAGAGGGAATACAAAGTTAATCTAAAAGCAGTGGGAGGTGTATGCTTCAGTACATGATAGAACGAGAGGGAGGCAGCTTGTATTCCATGCAAAGCGTAGCTTTTCTGCAGAGATCTTAATGAAAACCTGGGATGAACATTGTCATCCTTGATGTCCCCTGTTGTGCTCCGCTGCCTCTCCCTAGATAACTCATCGAAAACCTCTTGTCAATGCTTTATTGAACTTGAAGATAACGACAGTTGCTAATGCTGTCATTCTGCCAGAATCTGTAGCTCACAGTGTCTCCGCACTTATCAGCTAATTTGTGGGTTTCAGTTTAGAGGAGCTGCACAAAAAAACAAAAGCAGATTATGGACGCATAACCTACAATATGTCCCCAGGATATGTCCCCAGTTTTTACTATAGAACTCTGTTTTAAAATCCAATGATCATGCTGTTTATTTATCCAAAGCAGTATGAATGTTCCTTGTTGACCTGGCTGGTTGTTACACTGTTATCAAGTATCTAGTATGAAGTATTGGCTGTCAATAATCTTGAAAGATAAATGTGTTTTTTGGTTTTGCAAATGCAGTCATGTGTTAATGAAGGAAAGGTGAGAAATGTAACGTTTTGAATGAATATGGTGATGGCATTACTGCTATACTTCCTCACTTCCTATTCAACCACCTGGAATAGAAAAGTAAAAATACACAGTGTACATGCCAAGTTAGCCCAATCCATATGGCACATGTACACAATAAGTAGCACATGTTGTTTCTATCTGTCAGCTGTCGTTCTTTCACAGCTCTGAATACTCAGTGAAATACATAATAAATTACTTTTTTGCCTCTCATGCTGATAATTGAACATTTTAAGACATCTAAGTTTGTTTATATTGAAGGAATAGTTCAACATTTTGGGAAATACTGCTGACAATCAGATTAGAAGATCAATACCACTGTCATGCCTGGGTGCTAAATAAGGAGATAGAAGCAGGGGGAACGAGTTAGTCTGAGTCTATCCAAAGGTATAAAAAAAAATGTAAAAAAACCCCAGACTCCAGAAAGTCACTGCTCCCAGCCAGTCCAACACATAACTTCCCGTAAAGCCACACAACTTGAAATTTTAACACTTTTTTATTTACGTTTTTGCACAAATTAAACAAATGAGATATAAAATGTCAGTTGTGTTAAGTTTAAGAGGTGTTGGAGATATTTTATTTTTTGACCTTTTGACACAGCCAGGCTAGCTGTTTCCTCCTTCTTCCAGTCTTTATGCTATGCTATGCTATGCTAAGCTAAGCTAACAGTCTCCTGGTCCATCCTTCAAATTAACTGAAGAGCGGTATCAATCTTCTCATTTAATTCTCGACGAGAAAGCAAAATAAGCGTATTTCCCATTTTATACCTGTTGTCAGAGTAACAAATAAGGTTAAGTGTACTGTAATGAGAGTAATGAGTTTATATGTGGTATCTCCAGTGCATAGCAGGAAATAGCCTAGCTCTATCCTGATTAGGTAGAAATCGGGATCATACAATGTCATCCCTTACACTTTCTGACACATTGTACAAATCTTTAAAAGATCTTAAATCAATTTGCCTTCATATATTAACAATTAATAATATAAAATAAGCTAAACATGTACAGGAGCTACAGTATTAATGCAACCCTTCATGTACATCTCACTCTGCACTTTTCTTTACAGAGGACATACTGTCCGCCACAGCAGAGTGTAACAGCGTGGTACGAAGATGTGGTTTCATTATGAGGTTAGCCATTTGTTCCTGTTACTTATGGTCTGACCGCTGGTGGGCTACACAGCTGCCGGCTGAATTAAAAGCCCAATCTCACCAGAACCAATAGAGGTCAAGTTCAGTACCATACTAGCGTGAAAGATTGGTTTGTGTTGGAGTTATACAGATGGCCCACTGTCTTTAGCACTCACTGTCAGTTATACACTTTATATCTCAAGGCACCGTAACAGTGTGAATATTTCCTATTGGCAGGATGTAGTCTGCAAGCAAACAGACCCCACAGACATTTATGTGTCACATATCATTACAACAATGTGCTGAAAACTAATGGTTGTATGGTGCATGTATCAAGGGCCTGTTATCCTAGTAGCAGTCTTTGTTTTACACTGGGAGACATGGCAGACTGACCTGTAAGCATGTTAAAAAGCATGCTGAAAAGCTTTTTATTTGTATCACTGAAGTTTCTGTAGAAGCCAAACCTGGGCAGTGACAGAGTTCATGAACTCCAGCTGCCACGAGGCTCATGAAGGCAGCACTGTAGATGAAGCATTTCTCCAACTAATGCCATCTATCCCAAGCAAGCACCTACATGGACAGTAAGTTCAAAAAAAAAAAAAAAAAAGACAGAGAAATATTTGTATTACTATCTATGTCACATGCATCTTGGACTATGTCAAGATGCCCCTAACCCCTATTTATTTAACTAAAGCTTTTATGGCCGTTTTAAAACCGTTTTATGTTATTGTGTTGTTATTTATTTGGTGAATGACATCAAGTATGTGACACCATTGAGCAGATGACTTGGCTCATTGAGTACTATAAATACTTACCGCTAACCATTAAAGTTTATAGTCATGTGTATAATGCAGACTCATTGTTCAAGATTTTTTGATGCGATAATGGTGAGATAAAGGAAGGCCCATGAGTGCGGGCCCCAGTACAGCTGAACTACCCGAGTTTTCAGTCTGCGATGGAAGACGTGTACAGTTTCCTGTCCTGATGTCAATGTGGAGCCAGGATCGCAAACAGTCGTGATTTTGTTGAGCAGTAGCTGGGCCCCCCTCGTAGTGAGGGAGTAGCAGGCCAATTGGCATTAGTGGAAAATTAAAGTAAATGATGAAATTACAAATAAAAATTTAGCCAATATAGTCTATTAAATGAAAATGTACAAACTAAAAGTGTATAAATTAATGGTTCCTTCTATGAGTATTTATTCTCTAAAATAGATTGAAATTAGTCATCTCCCCAACTCTGAGATAATGCACTTGTACTCCACATCAGTATGTTTTCCGTGTCTGTGACAACTGACATCTGAAAAAATCCCCAAAAAATGGTCATGTAAACATCTATAAAAGATGACTAAGGTACTGGGCAGTGGGATGCTATCTCATCCTTTGGTTGTTCCTCTGATGAGGACGGAGGAGATCAGCTTGTTGGAGTGTAGGTAGGCAAACTGCATTAAAAGCCTGAATCTCCAGCCTTTCTGGTGAGTTTGGATTTTTCAAATCCCCATAGCTGAAAATAAATTCTTGTCAGATGGGACTGAGAAAATTAATTATCCTTCCCTCCTATCTGCGGCACTGTTACCCACCCTGTCCCAAGAAGCACTGAAGGCACCAGTCTGACACAAACACACGTTGCCCTGCACAAAGAGGACAGCGACCTCACGACTGTATGTGGTTAAAGTGAATTCCTTCTGAAAGTAATTATTTACTCATTACATAAAATGTGATCAACAGCATGTGACATACATGATTCAAACTGTGATTATATGACAATACAAAACACATTTATGGGTCTATTTGCTGCAATAGCCAAAAACACAATAAATAGATAACTTCATCACTTACACTAATGCATGAGCTTCTGACTTAAAAACCTCCCGTCTTCCTCTGCTGTTTCCTTGCATGAGCCACAGAGATATTAGTGATGCTCAATTGCCAAATAATTCAGTAGTTTTAACTTTGTTCAGTGCATTAGGAGTCATGGCTTGCCCTCTACCTGTGTGCTGTTTTTCATGCTTGTTAAGCAGACACACACACACACACACACACACACACACACCAGAAGTCATCCTGTGCGAGTGTGTGAACAACACTGAAGCAGTGAGGAGTTGTCTGATCCCACCACTAGAGGCCAGTGCAATAGGAACTGTAAACAGGTGGTACAAACAGTCACCAAATGGATTTTCTAGTGAGTGAAAGTGAAATCTTCCTCGCTCATACTGAAGCCAACAAATAAAGGTGAGTCGGAACAACACTTACTCTTTTCACTGAGGCACAGAGAACTGAATCCGAAATAAGAGCCAAACTTTGCTTCACAAAACGAAACCTACTTTGTGAGAGAGAACATTTCTCAGTACAGCTATTTCTGTTTTGTTTTACAATCACTATTCACTCCTAGGGAACATGAATTATTGCTTGCACTTTAGGGTAGATTAAATATAACCTGAGAGTAGAAATAGTGGAGGAAACTGAAAGACTGATTTGGCAGGTAGAGTTTTGCTGATAAGAGATGAAAGACTGGTTTTTTAAGGTATTATATTACTGTAGTTTTGTTTTGTTTTGTTTTTTTGCTGGTCTCTGTTTCAAACCCTTCCTTTCAGCTCGAACCTGGATAGAATAGCTATCGTGTCAGACTGAAACTACCTCAGTTTGTCTATTCAAAAGTATATTATTGCCTATTATAGGGTGGAACTTTTGGTATGTGTTTTGGTTTCTTATTCTGAGTTTCTGAGCAAAAAGAGTGGAAGTTGAAAGTTTGATGTGGAGAAGAAAATAGAATGGAGTAGCTATATATAGTACATATTCAACACATACCCAGTTCCATGTATCCTCTGGCCTATTTATTATAGTTTTTGGCTCTTCTTTTTTTAGACATTTCATTGATTTTGTCCTTGTTGCCATCTCCTTTTTTATTCCATCAGCCTAATCCATTAATCATTCCATCTGTTGTGCCATTTTGCCCAGAAACATTTTTTTTTAATTCTACTTTATTTTTGATTTCAGTATTTATTATCACTGTACTGAGTCATTGTCCTTCTGTTGTACTGATTAAAGTCATCTGCTCAGTCTTTTATTTCTCTTGATTATGAGGCTCTTTGTAACTTTGTTTCAATAATAATGACTTTTTATTTTGTATTAATTACTCATTGCGCACACACTTTTTTCTGTCCTCTACTGACATGGGTGTTTATGTTTTTAAGGCTGATGCCTAAAACCAAAACATCAAACTAATTCAAAATGAAAATACTTGTATTTTGTACTAGAGGTACACAATTATTTCCAAAACGTTGCTGGAATAAATCCTCAAAATAACCAGAAATCTATGGATATTGAACAAGTAATGCTCTATCTTACTTCACTCACTACTTCTACTACTATCCAGGTGCCCATGCACCTTCTTCACAGTTGTGGAGCTCATGGCCAAAGATGGATGAACGTGGCTCCTTTGCACAGCTCCATGGAGTGAAAGTGGAAGCAAGAAGCAAGATATCACTGGAAAAGAGTGACAAATATGAGCTCAGTCAACCTTTTACAGATGATTATGGTCAAGTGTTGCCCAACTACACAACATACTTAGCCTACATCATGGTTGGTAATGCAAAACATGATATAACAAGTGTCAGAGAAATGAGTGGAAGTATAAGAATTTTGCAACATCTGCGTTTATTACAGGAAGTGATTTAAATAGGTGCTGAGAAATGTTATCATTACCAGTTATCTTTTTCAAGATCCCTCCATCCAGGTGGTGATGGCATGTTCTTGCTTACAGTGAACCAGATTACAATCTTCCCTCCACCTCAAGCATTTACATCACCAAGTCATTTTTCACCATTATGTGAAACTTTATCTTTACATGTGACATTAACTGTGTAGCTTTGCATATCAAAATACACGCTCCACCCTGAATATATTCTGTGGTTGCAGAAGTGAGGTGAAGCTGAATAGAAAGTGTGAATAAAAATGAATTTCTAATGGGCCTTTCTTTTCTGCGAGGCCTTTTTGTGTGTGTGTGTGTGTTTGTGTGTGTGTGTGTGTGTGTGTGTGTGTGTGTGTGTGTGTGCATCAGACACCTGGATCTCTTTTGCAAGGCAGATGGACACTAGTGGGCAGAAAGTCTTTTAACCTGGTTAGGGCTTCACTGCTCTAACCTTTAGGAAAATGTCAAGATTATTCACAGAGGGAATCCCAGCTGAATAAATCAGTAAGTAAGATAGATTTCCCTGGCCTTAAACCTGGAAGGTAAATAAAAAAACAACAGTGGTGGATGGGCCACTGACAGCACTGCCCTGTCAAAGCTTCAGTCAAACATTTGTATTTCATAAGACTTAGAGCCTTTTAAAATATTATATTATTTAAAATTCATAATCTGTATCAACCTATTCTCCAAGTTAGCCATGAAAAGTGTATTTTTATGGTAACTGTTATTTCGGAGGTTGATGGGAATGTCATTAGTTTTGCATGTATTTGGTCATCAACCAAAGTAATTGGCGCTAAAGTTCACTCAAAACCAAAACTGTCACTGCCACCTGCTGGTGGCGCTACAGAGAGAAAGTCAGGGGATCACCAAAATCATTAGGATTCATCCTCTGGGGATCATGAATGTCTGTACAAAAAAATCATGGAAATCCAACCAATCTTTGTTGAGATATTTCAGTCCAGACTTACCGGCATACCATCCATATGCCGCTAGCATCTCTTACAAAAACCAGACCTTTCACAACATATGGTGGGTTTTTAGGTTTCAGAGAAGTCAAATAACAGCCTGAAACATACATAAAACAGCCGTGTACATCACTGCAGACACATTCACTTTGTGAATCGAAATTTAAACTGAAAGGGTTTAACACAAAATAAACCAACTTTTGAGTATCATTTCAATTCTCTTATTTTTTAATTACTATTCTCACAGCTACTTTAGTCAGGCTGTTTCAACTCTACTAGTGGCTATGTGCAAACCTGTTGGGTACATTCTAGAAATAACCCAACTTGATCAAACAATCAAAAGTGAGTATTTTCATTTGTTGATCTGCCCTGAAAGGCTCTGGATTGATTCAAGCCATCCACATGTTTGCAGTCTCTGACTATCAAGTGTATAAGCATTTTGATTTCTGTCTTTTCTCAGATACAAAGCCTGATTCTGAAGGGATACATGACCATATTTTATGTCAGCTGGTACTGCAGATAACACAGGAAGCACATTTGAGTGTTTTCACATCCCTGACATGAATCCACCAGGGATTTCGTTTTCATCATGAGCAGCTGTGCCGTCTCAGCCACTGGCCAAGTAAAGTGTACTGACAGCGTGAAAAAAACCCCAAAAAAACCTGCAACCCGTGTTGAAAAGCCCACAACCTTTTTTTTATCTCGTAAACAGATTTAGCTGAATTTAAATTCCTTTCATACATGATGCAAAAACGAGAACACCTACTTTGCTGTAATGTCTAAATGCCCTTAATCGGGTCAAAAGCATTCATTTTCATTTCTACATGTATTGCAGTACATATCAGCTCACACTTGGTCAAATTGAGACTGAATATGTTGGTCTGATAGCATGAAATATTGACCTTGCCACCCACCAACCATTACCACCAATCCACCAACACCCCGTACAGAACAGTGTTTCTACATCTATAAGAAAGAAAGTGAGGCACCAAGTATTCAGAGAGCAGCGTCTGTGGAAACTGTCAAGCGTCAATTTTCCTATCCCCTCTGTCCTTTTACTCACTTGGTTGAGCTTGATTGATACTGCAGCACACCATTCCCTCTTAATCCTATGCATTTTTAAAGAACTAGTGGGACGCTTGCTGGGAACTCATTTCCAATGACTCTAACCATATTGTAATAAGGCAGAGATAGTGCTGGCGTGGCGCTTTGTATTGATTCAAGGCAGAGGTCTCTGAATTGTGATTCATTACAAAACCCAGCAAAGCAAAATAGAGAACTAAAACACCCTCTTGTGCTGGGAAGTTTGTGTGGATATGTGATATATTTGTATACTCTATGTCCCCATTTCCCCCACCTATAAATGTTCTGTAAAAAATATATCAATACACACTGGTAGCTATTGGACAATATTAGCATTTCATGCAAAGACATAACATCCAAGTTAGCATTATGCAGTTGCTACTTTGCCAATATCAACTGCATATTTCAGTGCACAATAACCCAGGGAGAGGCAAAGACTGTTTGCGGGCTATGCTGAATATTTTAACACCTCTGCATATTGTTCTTGCACTGAAATTGTTGTTCATCTTAAAATGCCTGTAGCAGCTTCATCTTTCAAATTGTTCCTCCTGTTGAGAAGAGCGGGTTCCGTGGAATAATTTACATATGGCAATCACTGAATTATTAAAAACCGTGTCAGAGGAGATGCCATAAATACACACATTTTCCTTTGTATGCACAAACACGAGAAGACAATACACTAGGACAGCGTAACTCAGCACTTGCAGAGTCACCAGCTTAAAAACTCTGATCATTATCTGGAAAAACCCGCACAGCTGACGCGTCTGAGGGATGTTGGTTTTTGAGTTTGTGGTGCTTAGCGCTGCTGAGCAATCTGATTGAAGGTTAAAATATAAAGCCATCATAACCTGAGAAAAGGGAGGAATTTTAGCAACAAAACTGCAGTGTCCACATGTTTAATGTGACTGTACGTTAGCCATTGTGTCTGTTTTTATCAGGTCATTAGCAGCACTGACTACAGAGACAGATAGTGATTTAATTACCACATACAGTAGCCATTTCCGTATTAAACTGAAAACTGTTAGCCTATTTTACATGCTACATCCTGGGCAAGAGGATATAACTGCTAAAAGGTCAAGTCACCAATTATTTGCATCAATGTGGCTTCTCAGTGCACCTGAATATCTAAGAGAAATGTACCAATTCACTCACACTTTCACACACCTGCCAACACACACACACACACACACACACACACACACACGCATACATACTCAGATTTGTGAGGAATGGAATGAAGTCCATGATGGAGAAAATCAAAACAGTGTGCGTACGCAAGAAAACAACCCAAAGACTGAAGCAAAACAACAAAGCCTTTCTAAGGGTCCCTCTATCTTCATTTGGCTGACAGGCGAGTCTGAGTGTGTGACAGCCTCAGATGAAAAGTGTATCTGGGCAAGCCTTCTAATGAGAGCGGGGAGTGGTCGTTACCGCTGTAATCTTAGGCTCACAGCAAAGGGAACATAAAGAATTTGCGGTCCTGATGTTAAATAATGGCAGATTGTAATGAAGTGACACAAATTGATATTAATGTTCTTGTTGGTACAGTTGGGGTCAGGAGGCGTACAAACTATGGACATGTTGGTTGGGGAAGCTGTGTAGAAATAGCTTTTTCTACCAAAGGGCAGAATATCACACAGCCAGGGCCATTCACACACGAGCCATCCTGAGGAATTGCTTTTTCAGCGGGACAAGTTTTTTTTTTGTTGTTTCCAAAAAGCTGTTAGCATATTCATTGTTGCAGCATTGTTAAAGCAAAAGCATTGTGCTGTCAGTGTATATACTATGCCCTATATTGGGTAGTTAACCAAACCAATGTGTTGCCCAAGGACATGCTTGATAACAACTGGTGGAATAATGTGGAAAAAATTGCATGGAAAGGCTGTTGAACTGCGTTGCAAACAGAAAAACAGATCCCCACAGGCGGTGTCCCTCCATATCTCTCTCTCTCCTGCATTTCCTCTCCTTCTCTCCCCTTCCCTCCTTTCTGTCTCTCTCTCTGTCTCTCTCTGCATGTTTGTGTATGGTCATAGACAGTTTCATATCACTTGTGTACCCACAGCTGTGTGGGTGTCTGCATGTGTTTGTTTGTGTCTGTGCGGTTCTTTGTGCTATTTCCTTATGTCAACATCATTGTGGACCGCATCAAAGCAACTTCGACTCCACGAATCCTGTGACAGCTGAGCGCTGTTTTAACAGTTTCACTACTACGTATTCACACAGTGACCCACGCCTTAGGAAGTGTTACATTCAACAGTGGGCAGCAAAGCTCGTTTCTGCACTGTTGGCCTGGATGAAGACCTCATTTACTTTCTGACCTCTCATGTACACAATATTTTTGCAGTGCCGTATCACAGTGCTGCAATTGAGCTATTCCACTTTCATGCTGCCACCTTTGGTACTCTAACACTTGCACATATTTGCACTTTGCAGCCGAACTGTTCTAACTCTAGGTGTATGTACACATGTATATACATATTCTTTTTTTAACACTGTGTATTTTTGCTTCATGTATGTTTTTATTCTATGTGTACCTGTGTGAGCCATGTCAAAAGGAAGACTAGCTGTGCTTTAGGGCACAGCTAATGGGGGGTCCTAACAAATAAACAAATAAACAAAGACAAATTTCCAATGCAGGCAATGGATAAAAGCTTTTCCTGATTCTGATGCTGCCACCTTGTTCAGAGAACCTTTTTTGGTAATATTCTGCATTGTGAAATATAGGAGTTGCACATTTTAAGCTTTATATAATCAGAAAGTCTCACTGAGATCAAGGTCTCTTTTACAAGAGAGAAAAATACATATAGACAACATCACAACAAGACAAAGCAGTCATCACACACATGGATACATCTTTTTGGAGTTTAGAACAAGCTTTAAATTAATAAGACTGTAATCTGGTGAGGGCCTAGTTGGCAGAAGAGCCGATGGTATCATTCGCATAAAAATGGACATTGAAAAAAAACAACCAAATGTATAGGGTAAATAGCAGCGGGCCTAATCTTTGTATGACACCTTTATCAACCATCTGGAGACTTGATTTGGAGTCTAAACTCTACCCAAATGATACGATTTGACGGAGGTGTAAGCAGAATCAAAACCAATGAAAAGCAGTGTACCTAACAAAATATTATGATCAACAGTATCAAAAGCCTTGGACAGATCTACAATGAGTGCAGCACGGTGTTGCTTTTTATCAACCACTTAAGATGGACTTGGACTATGCTAGCATCCTTGGAGCTTCAGCCTCATCTGCCTGTAAGAAGGAGGGTGTGGGAATTTCACAGCAGGGAAGCCATGTGAAGCAGGAACAAGCTATGGTGATCATCTCTCAAGCTGAGGATGACAAGTTCATTTGAATATAATTACGTTCACCACCTGCTTTTGAGAAATAGGAATTTGTCACAATGACACTTGATTAATATGCCATAGCTCTTCTTCCTTTGTGTTGCCAAACATTTGCTTTCTGGGCTTGTTTCAGTGACGTCTTCGACATTAATATTTACTGGACAAGCGGCTGAACACTGGTTCCCCAGTATGTCCCAGTGGGAGGCCACAAGTCAACACAGTGGGTGTGCACAGCAATAACTCCTCTGTTCTTTACACTGGGCATAAACCAAACACCACTGTGTGATAGAGGGGTTTGTTATGCCTGCTGTCATGCTCAAGGGCACTCAGAAATATCGCTGGGTCTCCTTTAAGCAAAATGTTAAGCCTAGGAAAGAAAGTATGTCCTTAGATCTGTTCACTGTACATGCTTTTAGCCAAGATTTTCTATACTCCATTCTATATTCCTTCCTGTAAAATTTAAATTTAGGCAGAGATTTGGTCAGGAAAATGCACTCTCATATCTCCTTAAGAGACTTTTGACTTAACTGAAATACATGTGTTTGGTGCTCAAACCAGTAAGATGTGTGACATCTAAAAACAGAAAAACATCAGAATCTAACACAGATCATCACCTCATGCTGGGAAAAACACACACAGTGAATAGAGCAGTGTTCCAGCCCCTGATAAAAACCTAAAAACACTAAACAATATCGAGACCATGGGTGTGAATGAGACAGACAGTAGTGTGTGGAAAGATTTAGTTGCCATCATTGAGCGAGCTCTTCCATTCCTATCAAATCTACCCCAAGGTGTGTGGGAAAATAATCATGATAAGAAAAGTGACTCAGTTTTCTCTCCTTTTGTTCTGTTAGTGCTTGAATAACGGCCGGGGTACTCTGGAGAATTTCCCAGAATAAATATTGCCATCTTTTCAAAGAATAAGTTATGCATTCACTTCATTTTGACTGAGAATTCTTTAAATTGATTCCAAGGCTCATTTCTCATTTTGTTCCCCTCAGTTAAGAAGTTTGATTTGAGCCTGAGTTGGAGTTAAAAGTTGGATATTACCATTTTATGAGTCTGTTGCCTCCAAATGGATGCTTTATGTGTGCAATTTATACAGTGACACATGCTGTGGCACTCAATAGAACTAGTTATGTGGGAAAATAGGCATTCATCACAAAGCCTAATTTAATGACATAATGTTGGGGATTCTTCTGGATATATAAAGAAATGTTAGACAAAGCTGTAATAGCATAGAGAGAAAGAGCAACCAGGAGAAATCATGAAGTCATGAGGTTCCCAGATTAAAGTAATTCCTTCCCTTTTTGCTTTCTTCATTCTGTCCACAAAAGCCTCCATGAGCTCACCCTCTATTCTCCAGACGTTAAAATGTCTCTCATTTCTTCTCACTGAGGAAGGAAAAGAGAATAGGTCCTTTTGCCTTCATTAATCTGCTGACTGGCTTCTCCTTCCTGCCCTAGCTCAAAGCAGACGGAGCACAGGCCGATTTAATGTGAAGTTAAGTGATGCTGAGGCTGCAGTGGCAATCAGTGTGGAGCACTGATGTCTGCAGAGGCAGCCCAGTCTCAGCGTTAAAGAGCAGCCATTAGCCCCCTTTTTAATGAAGCACATCTCATAATGATATCTATTCTTTTCTCTTTACCTCCATGAGAAGAAAGGAACAAACTTCCTGGCTCATAAAGCTGCCATTCTCGGGTGTCAATAGCTGCTCAGGGATAGTTCAGAAATGGAAACCAAAGCCACTAAGGGGCATGGTGGTGCTTAGGATCCAGATGGCCAAAGCCCAGAGTGCATTCACACAATGTGATTTTAAACATCACAACCAAAACAAACTGATGATTATGCTACATACCCTGCCACATAGAAGGGACTGGAACATCAGTTCACACTTCTTTTAGCTAAACCAGGCCATTTCTTTTCACTGATTTATGAGTTTCTTTATAGTGTGCATCAGCACAAATCCTTGCATGTCACTCCCATGGTACTGACAAATAGTTGGGCCATTAAAAACCCAGAATTTAGAGAGGTTTACATCCCTGAAGTTGAGTGGCTGCATAAGTTCAGTTGTTGCAACCCTGTCTCTTAGAAATTGCATTTATATACTACAAATTTATAACAGCAAATACATTTCAAAAGAAACACAATGCCACCCAGATTACATTTTGGAAAGGCAGATTTTACGTACGAAGTTCAGTTTAGTTGTCACAAGGATTAGTAGCCTGTGAAAACATTTGTCTAATGTCTGAATGTGGGGAGTTTTCCAAAGTTTGAAAAAATAACCCTGATTATGTCATAGTGATGTCATCAGGGTTATCTTGTCTTGGGCTTGAGATTCAGACTTAAAAGTTGTAACTGAAATGTGCATTACAAACGGGAGGCATGGCCTGTCAAAAAAGGAGACATTTAGGACGCAGGGGGGCTAATGGAACCCGCATAATGCTCTTGAGTTGCATTATTGGAAATGTAGGATCCAAATTTGTTGGACCTTGACTAGAGACTAAAAGCCCTCTTTTGAGTTCCCCAACTTTGTTGAAGTAAAATATTAAATTCCGGGAGTAGCTCTTTAAGATATTCTCTGATGTCAAATGTCACTGGGCTACAGGTATAAATTGTTGTGTTATTGGAGGTCCATGTAGTTCAAATTTACAACCCAACCTGTTACATTTTAATGCTTTCTCGGATTTGAGTTTCAGGATTTTTCCATCCCAATAAATGTTTAGCCTTCTGTGCAGCCTCCATCAATGATAACAGATTATAAAAATTTACAGTGAATTAGCTGTTCTTTCCTATTTTACATTGATCCAATGTTTCTTTAAAGTGATACCTTCACAGGGACCAATTAACATAAGAAGAGGTACTCTGTAAACCGAACCCTTTCTCTGAACTCACCACATCTGAACAACTTTCAATAATAGCATTCAAAGCTCCCCTAAAGTCTCCTTTGGAATATTTTTAAAAGGCTCAGATTGCCCTAAACATTAAAAACACATTAGGCTACACATAATTTATAGTCAGTCAAGTTCCCAAGGAAAGGTCTTTGAAAAAGAGAAAAGAATGATAAACTCAGACACTTGAATGTGGAACGGTGTAGAGTGATGCAAAAAAGGACGGGAATAAAACCAAATGTGAGCTCCTTCTCATAAGAGTTGCGTTAGTACTGAGGCACTTTATGTAATGAGAGCTACTGCACTAACCTTTAGAAAGACAAGCATAACAATAGACTATGCAAAGCCACCCGTTTTTTGAGTCAGGTGTTTATCTTTGCTGGCAAAGTGAAGAATGTTTTTCATACTTCCAGACAGCGGCTTATTTTTGAGATCACTCTGAAATGGACTGTTCAGCTATATTGTTGCAGCTGCTGAATTCCCAGTTTCGTGACAGCAAATGCAGAACAGTGGCCTATTATCTGGGTTATCCCTTATGCAATATAAAGCAAGCAGTATTTAAAAGTGTGACACACATTTTGGTGAGTGTAACAAGAGGTGTGCACACTGGCAAGTCGCTCCTGCTCACACTTTTCTGCCAAAGCCAAAAGAATGAGGTAGAATTGATTTTTTTCATGTCTTTTTTTTTGTAGTATATGTGTATTTTGTGTGCACTGTGCGAACTTAGCAGCAGAAAAAAAAGGGAGCTGTGTTTGTGTTGAAGAGCTCGTACAGCACATCTGAGGAGAAAACTCTCAGCTGCTGCTCTGAGTTCACAAGAAACCAACTTCCCAACTCAGTTTCTGGCCTACTAGCTCCCCCTGCTGCTTGATAAAACAGAGAACTCAGAACAGAGAGGCTTTTTACATGTACTGTGCAACTCCACACCTCTTCACATCAATCTATTTCTCACCAAAAAATCCCTCCAGTGTGCAAGCAGGTGATATTACTCAGCCACGATTTGGAGAACAGCAAGATATACATTTTTTCCCCCTCATGTGGAGCTATGGTAAAATCATTACTGGGAGAAATTATGTATCCTCTGACATGGAATATTCATCAAAACGTTGAGAGGAGGATCCCTTAGCTCACAAGTCATTAAAATCTGAATAAAATATAAATGACCCTGGTTCATTTGTCGGGTTTTAGTGTCTCACTCACAAGTATCAAAATGTGTGATAACTATCTACACTGGCAGTCAGTGATATTACAGGAATACAGATTATCTACATGGCACGCTGTGTCCTGTGAACTGTTAACACCTTCTTAAAATTTAGGAAATGCCATTTAAATCACATGAAAAATGGAAGATGAAATGAATGAAATGTGGTCTGTTTTAGATGCCTGTGACCTTGAAACATAAGAGGCTTGATAGGCTTATTGATTAGCAATTCTCTGCAGACTAAGGAATATCAAATGAGAACCACTATGGCCAGCGGTAGGATCTGTCTCAGACTCCTTCAGCTGTGGTGCTAGAAACCAAAAAAAATAAAATAATAGCAGTTGGACACTAGAGGAAAAAACTACAGACAATAGGGGATGATGATTAAGCTTTTTCACATGCAAGAAGTATTCCACTGTGAATTTCACACCTAGTATGAGTCCTGTTAGTGGCAGCTGAGATCTCTTCACCCTGTGTTTTTTCTGCAGTCTCCAGCGCCCACTAAAATGCAAAGAGCCACAGGGAGAGAGAGAGAGATGAGGCTTAATCTGAACGTCTCTCTTTAAACTGAAATTATCAGCTCCCTCTTTAATCTTCGAGGTACGAAACATTTGAATTCTATAAGAGCCGCCCACTACGGTAGATTGTACTTTACCCGCCTACTGGAATGCCAGCCCTGCGCATAGCATATTTGGCTATACAGCAGTGTGCAGCACACACAGTCCTCAGACATTGTTTAGTGTGTGGGAGCTCATTTTGGCAGTGTTTGACAGTTAAGCTTTTGTTTCTGTGAGCTTTATGTTTGTTAGTGTTAGCTAAGGCAAAGCTCCTCAGAAACAAGGAGAGGGAGCGAGAGGAGGACGTTGAGCATGACTGGGGAAAGTCATGATAGAAGGTTTGTAATGGTTCACGCTGGTGATAATAGCCTCTAAATGTAAGTGCTGTTGGTTATAAATCTGCTCTTATTCCACTTTTAATGAAAGAAATAATAATGTTGTTGGCTCATATAAAGCATGAGCACAGGCAGAGCAGAACTAAAAATAAAGTGCTAATATTCAGCCCTGAAGGGCTACCGGCGAGGGCAATTTCAGAGACATGAAAATATATGTGTCCCTGCTCACAAACACTGGATAAACATGACGGTCCAGTAAAGAAGTAGTATCATCTCAGAACATCCAAAGCGTGCTTTTGCACCAGGCTTGCCCTCTAATAAACGATGACAGCTGGTTTAGGCCCTCAGTTGTTCCAGGGCAAAACAGCTTTAATCTGGTTTGGGGGCCATAATGAAATGTTCTGTTCATAAGGCCTGTAACCATATTAGGAGGAGGGAAACTTGATATTGAGGTGGCCTCCATGGCAACAGTGCCGGGGACTGTGAGTCCAATGTTTGGGAGGATTTTGAAACAGATTCGTCGGGCTTGAGGGGAGATGACAATGTGGAGGGGGGATGTTGAAGGAGTTGCATTTGCACAGTGAAAATCCCTTTGGAAATAAAATTTGAATTCCTCCTCTGATCTTTTGGCTTTACTGCACATGATCCTTGCTGTGGAGAGTCAGTGGTATCATATTACACACAAGATGTGTGTTATATATTGTAGAAATAATACATATGCTATAAGACTATTGGCAGTATTCCTATTTATGATTTTTTTTTTTTTTAGGAGATGATGAGTTATTGTCCTCAGCCAGGTGTCCACAACAACACAGAGTGCAAATGTCAGAGCAGTGGAACTTTTTGCAGACTCTTTATTTTTTCCTGCTCTTTGCCCTTGATTGAGCATGCTGTCACTGTCACAGGTCAGTAATATGCCCTCTCCTTGCTCACCGCACTGAGGAAATGAATGTTTGTCTCAATGTCCTGGACAAGTGTGGAAGGTCTAAAATGAATGCTCCCTGTGGCATGATCAGCTTTAATAAGACATTACTGAAAGAGAGCTGATCACAGCCACAGGAGTCAGACATTTAGGAAAACAACACCCCAGACACACAGGCTTAACAACTCCGATATGGAGATTTAATCCAGCTCAAAACGTCAAACACAAAAGAAGAGGACCCAAAAAGTACACAGACAAGGGGAGAGGAACGGTGTTGTTGCACACAGAAAAACAATCAATAAGTTGAGCAATGATTTTATTTACGACAACACATTTAAAAAACCCTGAAGATAATTCCTACCAGTTCCTAACATACATGTTTTTCTTTTCCAAAAATGTACAAGAAGAAGGCTCTGCTCCAACAAATGGTCAGTGATATTGATGAATTCAACTACAACTTAAACCTCTAGCTAGTTCGACGCTGACAAAATCTGTGGATTTTATCTACAGTGTCCAGGTAATTGAAAGTTGAGAGCAGATGAGACGATGGAGTCATGAAATGACACGCTGCTCTCCACATGCAGTCCAACAAGAGAGTGCAGACGGTGACGTTTACCAAACTCTGAATTAAACTGTGCCATGGTCAGCGCTGGACTTCATTTGAACACACTTCAAATACAAAAATATTATTATGTATTGGCTGTGCTAACCTAGCAAGTGGAGAGAAAGGCACTGGATACATACAGATGGGGGAAGCTCCACGTCACTGGTTCAGTTATGTGGATTTGGGTATAAAAAGTCAAAACCTGCTAGCTGGTGGCTTTCACAGACCACATCAACACAGAGGATGATAACATAATTTCCACAAAGGTAGATTTACATAGCAACAAATTGGCATTCATGGACTATGCCATCTCCCCTCAAGAAAAGAGGTAGCCTTGAAGTTGAGATGCGCAGAAAGCCCACCTACACAAACCAGTACCTCCTGTTTGATTCTCACCATCCACTTGAGCATAAATTGGCTGGAGTTTGAACCATGCAATTCAGTTTTTGAACCACTGAGCATAGAAAATATCATCAAACACGGAGGTAACACCAGAGAACAGAAGCACTTCCAACCGGCTTTGAGAACCTGTGGTTACCCTGAGTGAGTTAAAAACCAAACATCCCTTATGTGGCAGCTGTCTTTGAAAAGTACCAGAGGATTTGTGCAAACCACGTGCTATTTTACAAACCTGGCAACACACGACAATGCTTAGTTCACCCAAAGGACTGCATACCTAAACATGACCAGAGCAACAGATCTGTTGGCAAAACCATGCAACCCTCCACAAACACATGGCACAACATAGAAGAGCCAGCAGATCAGGTCAGGACTTAGTGGTGTTCATCCGATTACAGGACGAGAAACAGGTTTGAGTACCAAAATGTACATATCCTAGACAGAGAATGGGTGGCCTTAGAAAAGGGGGAAAAGATGTCAGGCTGGGGTCAGGGGTCCACCTGGCTCTAGCAATGCCAATGTTGGTTTAGTCGGTCCACCTTTCTGTCCCAGACTGAAATTAGCGCAACACGTATTTGATGGGTTACCACTGAATTTTATACAGACATGCAGGATAATTTCTAATGGTTTTGAGTGAAATGTCTCGACAACAATAGGAGAGATTGCCATGAAATTTGGTACAGACTTTCGTGTCCCCCTCAGGATGAATTGTAATAACTTTGGTGATCCCTTAACTTTTCATCTAGCGCCATCATCAGGTCAGAATTTTAACTGGTTTATGACCAAATGCCTGCAAAAACAATGACATTCCCATCAGCCTCAGCTGTAGTAATTAGCAAATGTCAGCATGCTCAAATGCTAAACATTGTACCTGCTAAACATCAGCATGTTAGCATTGTCATTGTGAGCATGTTAGCAAGCTGATGTTAGCATTTAGCTCAAAGCACTGCCGTGCTTCAGTACAGATAGCATGGCTGTAGACTATTAGTCTTGTTTAGGCTATCAGCTACATACAAAGATAATCTGATTGCCCTGCCCAAGTGGATTCACACCAATTTAAACTGTTTAGTCATGTGACTTTAATGACTCATGCATTTTTTTTCTTTTTTTTCTGAAATTCTTAAAATTCCTATAGAGGTGAAACTAAAATTAAATCAAACCCACTAAGGATGCTAGTCAGGTAGAACATTTTTATTTGTTTTCAAATATTCTGTAATTTGCTAGTTTTTGTTGTAGATAACTCAGAACTCCAAGGAAGGGTGGAGGTCAAGTCAACTGGGTATGATGGTTTATTAAGATTCTCCAAATCCATTCAATTTCCATCCAAAAACTCTAAATTCCTCTGAGAATCTTTCATCAAATTCAATTCAATTCAATTCAGTTTTATTTATATAGTGCCATATCATAACAAAGTTATCTCAGGGCACTTTTTCGAATAGAGCAAGTCTAGACCGACTCTTTATATTTACAGAGACCCAACAGTTCCCACCATGAGCAAGCAAAGAACATTTGGTTGCAGTGCATGGTCCCAAAAGTTTCAAATCACATTTTCTGCTCTTCGAGAAACAAAATGAGTTATTTAATTAACTGCACATGCGCAGAAACCTAGACAAAACTAATTAAGAAAAGTTTTAACAAACACATAGGTTCAAAGTATGAAAAATAATACCCAAACTTATAAATAAACGGTTCTCACTAATAATGAATGGAATCATCATAAGATGTGACATGCAATACTACATAATGAGACGGATCTACTATCTACTGTCCTGGAAGCACAAATGATAATAATGAAATCCAGTTTTGCCTTTGATTTAATCAACCAATCAAATTGG
Organism: Macquaria australasica; assembly: GCA_005408345.1. NCBI lineage: Eukaryota > Metazoa > Chordata > Actinopteri > Centrarchiformes > Percichthyidae > Macquaria > Macquaria australasica. The sequence goes on along the minus strand of SEMN01000047.1, from coordinate 1,203,641 downwards.
CCAAAAGTGGTTCACAGTTTTATCTGGTTGTTTACTCCCTGCAATAGACAAACAAATTCACTTGTTGAACAAAAGACTATTACTGTACTTCTTTGTTCGACTTTCTTTATTGTTTCCACCTGTCATATTTTACAACATGTAACTAAGTCTAACCTACAGTATTTTGATCTTCCTCTGTAGAACTTCAGCACAAAGTGATGCCTCTTCAATAAAACTCATCAAAATGAAGTGAGACTTCCATAACATTTCAGGGAAAAGATCAAATGGACAGTAGTTACATTTTGGCTCAAGTCTTTCTTCTGGGGTTACTACATGGTACGGACACAGCTCAGACACAGATTTGAGGTTATGTAAGCTCTCCTCACACTTCAACTCCAGTCACGCTGTCTTGGCAACTTGCCCAGAAACAACAGTACATCACCATATAGCTGGGGAAAGATAATTCTTCCACAAATTCAGACTTATCGCCCTCTATAATACAGTTGCTGATTTATAACATTTTACTTCTGGATCACAATGAATGGGCAGAGCAGGTGACAGGCACATAGGAAATGGCGAGGGAGAGGATAAGTTAAATCCTTGTCTGTGTGTACGTGCATAACAACATGTAGCAGAAGATGTACAAACACACACACACACACACACACCCACACAATCTGATAAATATGTGTGCAGAGTGAACATGCAAATCCTCAGTGACCTGACCTTTAATTTTGCCTGTTTGTCTGTGTTCACAACAAGTTCACAAGTAGCTGTTCAAAAATCTCTGTGCAGGAAGTTACTGATGGCACAGTAGTGCCGATCTGATGTACCACATGTTAATAGGCCTACTGTCCCCTCCTCCCCCATCTCCCACGCCTCCCTACACACACTCTTCAGTACCACCTGAGTCTCGTTCACGAAAGGAAATCAAGTGTCATCATCCGCATCTTGCTTTGGCTCTGTTCCTCTGGGTCCTCTGCTCTCGGTCTGTTGCTGTGGAGAAACGCCACAGTTCAAGTACACACTACCTGTTTGGCTGGTGTTATATTGGTCCATGGAGGACTAGATATCAGGATTGAGCCACATTTGCATTTTAATTTTTTATTCCACACCATAGCTTCCACATTTTTTTTAACTACTTTGTGCTTGTTTAATGGTCCTTGGTGAAATGAATGTGCAAGTTTATAATAAACAAAGGATTTCATTATGCAAATACAGACCCGAGTCAGACCCCAGACTTATAAAAATGTTTGTGCGGATGTTTGCTGATATACAATCTGCCGCCTTGTGGTTTTCCACATGAAACAAGACTCACTGAAGAGGAATGTGTGCGAGTATTATTGGATTACCTGCACTCAACAGCTGGATAGGACACCCAATTCTTTTAAATTTACATTTAGCTTTGGACATGCAAATATCTTCTGTGCTTAATGCAGCACTTTCAACATCTAGTACTGGCTCAATTGCACATGTGAGTGCATGTGTGTGTGTGTGTGTGCCTATTAAAAATACTGTATGTTCTTTCAAGTCATGACTAAATAACTCAGTGGTGTTTTATATCATTACTGTGGTGCATGCCAAAAACCACTTGAAGGATCTTTCTCATTGAGATACCTTTCAAATACAATTGTGATCAGTCTTAATGGAAACTTAATTGAGGACCTAATGTTTTGTTAAAAGCACTGTAAACATACATTAACTACTTTGAAGGGTGGAGGTGAGGATGGTGCAAATGGAGCAGGTTTTAAAACATAATGAAAGATTTATTTTAGCAAAGACCATCTGGAGGGTAAAATTATCCTTGCAATGCCTTCATCTGCATCTGCTGTCTGTCTGTAAGAGCTGTCAACAAATATATCTTTTGAAGTCTAAGTTCCTTAACATATAGCCAATGTTCTTGCAAAGAACCTAATTAAACAAAAAAAAGTTTCATTTTACATGCATGAATAGTTGACAATATTTAATTTGTCATCAAAGCAAATGTCTTTTTAAAATGCTAAAGGTTAACGTGCATTGGCAGACACGTCTTTTTCTACGATCAAACGCAGTGGATTCCAGGAGATGGAGGATTGCACAAAATGTTAGCTCACCCTGGCAACAGTGACCTGTGGAATGGGCAGCTATTTATTCTGAGGTAATTAGACTTTAGAGGAGGAAAGGGACAGGGACCCTTAAATGAAGCATTTCACACCGCTCTATCGCCTTCAAGGCACCACTATGCTGAAGCCACATCTAACAAGATAAATGCTTTGCAGAAGCAGTCAGCTTTTAGCTGCTGAGTGATGCAACAGAGAGTACATTGTGTTAATGTCAGCTTGCTCAAAGTTCCTTTCCACAGTAAATTACGAAGAAGTGTCCTCTTCTGCGCTGCAGCCCGATCAGTTTGTCATAATGAGAGCTTTCTGAAGGGAACAGAGCTGAGAGCAAGGTTGGTAAAACAGGAATTATCCCTCAGCCCGGTAGCTAAGCAGAGAGAAGACTGTGTCTTCTTGACTATTCTAAGACAAGTCTATTAACTTCTGAATAAAGTTTCCCAGTATACTGTAGAGGTAAATATATATATATATATATATATATATATATATACAGTCATGCTAGCAGCTCTGTGAGGCTGTGGCATAGCGTTGCTTTGAGCTAAATGCTAACATCAGCATGTTAATATGCTCACAATGACAATGCTAACACGCTGATGTTTAGCAGGTATAATGTTTCACGTTAGTCATGAAGGCCACGTGAATTAACAGTTTAAATGGTCTTCAGGATAGCTTTGTAAGTAGCTGATAGCCTAAACGAGACATAAATGCTAATGGCAGCATGCTAACATGCTCACAATGGCAATGCTAAGATACAAGTATAATGTTTTAGTTCATCTTACTTTAGCGTGCTGGCATGCTAATTTGCTAATTAGCACTAAACACAAAGTACAGCTGAGGCAGATGGAAATTTCTTTTGTTTTGCAGGTCATATAGAACAAAGTATTGGACATTAAAATGTTGACCAAAATAATGCCAGATGTCCAATTCATGCCATGATTGTTTGTACAAAATGTTATGGCAATCCAGCAGAGCTGTAAAAACAAAAATGTCAACCTAATGGTGGCGGTAGAGGAAAAGTCAGCCAGCATTGCTAAAAAAAACCGACATAAGCCCAGAGTGTTGCTCACAGAAAATATTGTTCTATAGAAATCTAATAAACTGACTGAGTGTATTATCACAGTCTGAGCTGTGAAAAACACGTCTGAAATTATGTGGCCTTAGAAAACAGTGGCACAAGTAGGATTCATCAAGAGCAGTAAACAAGATGAGCCCACAGTGACAGTGTAATAACCAAAAATCAAAGTGTGTAGAAAGGCCTGGCATAACTTCAACTCGTCTGCCTCTAAACTTAATAATACTTCCAAAGGTCACATTTGTTTTGGCTTTTAATCTGTTAAATGTCACATACACAGACTTTTTAGCATTCCTTCAATGGATGCACTGCCATTATGGCTCAAAGAATGCTTAACTACCAAAGAGGAATGTCACATGTGGTCTTATAAAAGTAAACACTGCTGATGGAGGTGTATTGTCCCTAGATTGCGTTGCATTTTTTTACTGAGTCAGTGAGGTGCTGAGGTTAGTCTGAGGTTGATATGAGCTACAGTATACTGTGGAAAGGTTTTTGCAGCTCCTCTTTGATTTTTCTACCTTCTGTAAAGTCTTTGCACATTCAGTGCCTGCCAGCTGGCTATACATCTGTGCACACTCATTGCACAGGAAACGTTTTCTTGAACACAATGTGAATATGTTAATTATTTTAACCAAGGACCCTGCCACACAGGAAATTTCTGTAAAATGGAAAATAAGTAGCAATTCTGTTTGCGATACTCTGCAGAGGAAAAAATAATTTTCCCACTTTCCCTCCCTCCACAATGACATCGGCTAAAAAACAGCATCCCTGGAGCTAGTAGGGTTTTAGTGCTTCGGTCAGTGATGCTTCAGAAGGATGGATACCTGCTGTCATGGAGGTTTAAACCAAGCCTTCAGTCTCAAATTCACACTCTTCCAGTTAAAAGATGATGTCCCTCACCACCATGCCATTCTGCTTCCCTGTCTATAAAGCAGACTTTTCTGTCAGCAGAGCATATCAAACCATCTCTCAACATCTTTTTGAATCTGCCCTGCTGCTTTCACCCATTCATTTTCTTCCCAATTTCCTCAAAACATGACCTTCTTCCATGTCCCTCATCTTTTTTAAGTCCCTCAGTCCTTCTTTTCTCAGCACCTGAGCTAAAATTGCTTTCCTTACTGTCTGTAATAAGTAGTGCTTCAGTGATTTGTGTCTGACCCGCCACCTGACTCCACTCCTGGTTGATATTAAAAAGAAACGAAACCTTTGCTGCCTGTAATCTGAAGCATTTGTCAACATTTAATAGAACTGAACCGACATACCAGCTGGCTTTTCAAAAAATAAAACCTGTAACTCAGAGATACATGATAGAGCTGTAAAGATTTCAAAATGATTTCAGTTTTGTTGAAATAACCACATTAGTTCAAGGAAACTGCACTCACATTTAGTGATAAAAGCGTTAACAAGTAACATAAAGAAACTGGAGCAGCTCACTGGGCTTGTGGACAGAAATGGCTTCATTCTTAGAGTTCCTGTCAATCACAAATATCTCTCTCTGTTGCTTTGTTTGCTCTGGCTTCTTTTTTCCATTTTTTTCTTCTTTTGGCCAAAGACAGACTCAATAAGTCGGTCACAATGTGTCCAATGTGCTTCTAAGCCAGCAAGTTTCCATTGTCCTCGTTCCACAAGTCATGTGGAGAGATTTGCATATAATGGGCCACCCTATTAGACCCAAAACTGGTTCACATTTTCTGGTCATGTAATTATCGTATCTTGTGTGACAAAATAGTGAGATCGACTGAAAAAATTGAAGCACAGATGCAATATGGTTTGAGAAAAGTTTTCAGCTCATTTTGTACTATTATTACCAAATAGTACTATTTTGTAATATTACCTACTATTTAAATGATAATGCTGGTGTTGCGTTTTTATCAACAAATCCCCTGAAGAGACCAAAAGATTATCTACAGATACTGAGCCATGTAGTCACATCCTGATATAACTTGTGTCCCTGTGCCACAAAACTCAATGTCGTTCAAACATGTTTTATTGAGCAGTTTGGTTCAACAGTGATTCAGTTGTTGCTCAGTTTGACAATTATAAAGCCAAAGGACCTTCAGTCAGTTAATGAAAAACAGGAACAGTAATAACAACAAAATAAACTGAGGAGGTGGAAAAGAAAAAAATGCAACAAAGAGTCTAGATAATCCCACCCTGTCACATTAACCCACCCAAATACCCTGTATATCTTCACTCACTAATATTCTTTTACATTTGTATGATACTGTGGAATATTACAAAGGTGTAAAATGAAGATTTCCTCCTAATTTGAAGCTGCACGGTATTTCATAAGGGTTTTTTTTTTTTTAAAGCATCCTCTCTAAATGTAACACGTTCATTAAATCTTCCAGCCACATTTGAATGGTTGGGACAGAAGTCACCTTCCACTTTGCAGAAGTAAGGTTCACCATGAGCCAAAGATGATAAGTAAAAGATCTGGATCTGGATTAGAGGTAATGACTTTAATCTCAATATCAAAAATACAAGGTGACATATTCCATCATTACGGCAAGGGTAGTTTATTCTGAAAACAATTCTGCAACTTCATTTTCATCCCTGGAGACTAGCCCTTTGTTGACGCAATAACATGTTTACACTGCTTTTCTAGTTTGGTGAACTGAAAGGAATAAACTGCACTTAGTGTGTGTTCATTGAAATGAAGGAATATGTCACCAAATGCAAAGGTATGTCTCTTCCAGATGTTTGGACAACAATGAAGATCTATGGTATGGAGGCAGAAGCTACATCAGGTTTGGATACACAGCCCAGTACCAGCCTTATTCTTAAAATTTAAATCTTTGAAATGAAGTGATACGTCATTCAACACAAAAGTAGTCTCTCGCACAGACTGTTGCAGGTAGGTGACACAGACCACTTGTGAGAAAAGGATGACCTCTGCATTGCTATGGTAGTGCTACACGACGCTGAAAAAAGGCACATAATTGCTTTGCAAGGAAATTATTCTAATGTATGCAAGTTGTTCTCAAGAGTAATTACAGAAGAACAAAACGAGAGCCTAGAAAGGGAAGGTATAAAAAACAAGGAGGAGCAAAGTTAGTCTCAAGGTAACATCAGTGGCATATCTCCATTTAGCTGCCAAAGAACGGACACAATGCTTTTATGAACTATTTAAAGCCAGGTGTACATGGCTGCCCTTCTCAAGAACTTCTTAAGTTCTCTGTAACATCTGAATTTCCAGTGCACAACGGGAAACAGCAAAATATAATACAAAACTGAAGATCACCATAAATGACCACTTGTTATCGCGATATGATCGAAGTGCCAAACTTAGGTCACGCGATGACGAGTTGTATTTGCTGAATTTGATGACAGCATTACAGAGCTGCTAGCATGGCTGTGTACTTTAAGCAGATATAATGTTTATCATGTTCACCATGTTAGTTTAGCACGTTAGCATGCTAACATTTGCTAATTAGCACTAAACACAAAGCACAGCTGAGGGTGATGGGAATGTCGTTAGTTATTGGACAATTTGCAGTGTTTAAAGAAACAGTAGCGCCTCACACCCTCCCACAAAAACACCTGACTTCCCCCAAAACAGTAACCCATTCCCATCCCAGCCCTCCGGGCCTGTTACTGCATCTCTCTCCAGCATTAATAATAGATTTACATGTTGTCTTCTGTTGTTGTCTAGTCCGTGTTCAAAGACCTGTCAATCATTGTGTGAGTAATAGCAGGTTCCAGTCTTCTGTTTTGAATTTTGGTGCCGAGGCTGTACTTTTGTTTACATGGGGGTCGTGCCTTTAAGGGAGCTCAGTATTAAGATTTCAACCAAGTAGCTCTGGCACTTGTCTCATGATAAATTCATATGGTATCTTTGGGTTGGACAGCATGTTATTACATTATTTAAATAGCAGAGCTCCTATACTGATGCTGCCAACTTCCTAAATTTGGTGATCTGTAGGAGGTGCTCAAACAAAAAATGTTGCATGCACATCAAAGCCAGTGCCTCCTCAAAGCTCTCTCCTCTACACAACACATATTTCAGCTCCCACTAAAGCAGATTTTATACAGTTAGACTTAACTTGGAGTGGACTCCAGGTGCAGATCTGCCCTGCTGTGGAGCAGAGGTTAGCGGAGGTTACAGCAAGCCGATTTCTCTGTTTCATAATGCTTCCATGGCAGCACCAACATCTAAATACTCCTCTTGAATGCACATTAATTAAGTCATTTTCAGTAATTACTCGAGAAGGTGGCAAACACAGCTGTGAATGGGAAAAAAAATGCACGCTCTTTCAGATGAATGAGTTCAGGCATGACCTGTGCTCTGCAGGACATAAAAATGTAGTTCATAACATTGAAATGACAAAAATAGACCAAATGAACAATCCTCTTCAATAAATGACCCAGTGACTTACAAACAATTTGAAATTGTTTAACACTGTGCATCAAGGTTAGTGCTCTATCTTATGGTCCAGTTTAACTGCCAAGTAAACTGGTGATTTCATATAAAGTAGTTATGTTCTTTGGTACTGTGCAGTTTTCACACTTGTTGCACGTCTTGCTTCCTCTTTTCTTTTCTTTCCTTCTTGGTCTTAAAACTAGAACAGCACCTCATATTTTAGTGGAGAAAAAAGACATATTCAAATTGCTGCCCTCCTTGTTAGTCTCCTTTTCATTCACTACAGAGATACTAGAATCAGCGAGGCATCACTCACTAAATCACACTGATGGCTTACAACAAGTCAGTGGAGGTGTGGAAAAAACAATTTACAGAGGGAGGAAGATGATGCAGATAGTTGCTCCTATCCGAAAGATAAAGCTCGGGGAGGCTGCAGAGATCATCAGAGAGGGAGAAAAAAAGACAAGATTGAATACCCAGTGCACCAGAAAGATTGGACACTTTCTATCCACCAAACTGGAGTCTAAAAACACAGACTCCCTCAGGAGGAGAGAGCGGATAAGAGGATGGTGGAAAGCTGCGGCATGGCTTGAATTCAGGTGGTGAGGCTTGGATTTGTGGGTGGGTTGTACTCGAGCATAACAGATGGTGTTAAGTGTTGAATGTTGAAAAACAGATGAACCAGTAAACTCATTAAGCCTGGCTCGTGGGTCAAGAGCACCACGCCAAGAATGAGAGAGAACGATCCCCCAAACCAAGAAATCTGTGGGGGGGTAAATCATTTTTAAATCAGTGTGTGTCACTGAGCTTCATGCTGTTACAAGATGTTTCAAACTTTGCAGTTAACGAAGTATCATTCCACTATTTAGTAATAAATAGCCCAATTAAAGGATTGTTCTCTCTATGCAAGCACTACTGTCAATGTGGCATGTTTTTACATTTTCCCTCTATCTCTGTCATTTTCACTTTGGCCTGCACACTAATAATTATGCATTACTATGCCCCCATACATCATGAAGCTTTCACCAGCTCATTTGTACTCACAGGATTATCTCTAGCAATGCCATTTATACTAACCAGAACACAAAACAAGCATGATCAGGGTTAATTAAGCCAGCGAAAGGCTCTGTGTTGCCGGGTCTACCTATCATATTTGTTGCGAGACGTCTGTAAGCCTATGCAACATCAAGCAGCCGCGTTCTTTGAACAACTAAAGAGATTCATAATTGCATGCAAATAAGGATGAACTGGGTTCAAGATGCGAAGCAACCAGTTCTGCTCTTCACAAGGCTCAACATGAGAACTGAATGCATAACAATGTACTTCACTGAGAGCGTCTTAATGAAATGACTCATGTTTGTGGAAACTCGTTGAAACCACTAGAAAGACTTACACATGTCAGGACACTCCAAACTCATCATTAAAGTTATATGATTCATGTTTGGAGTCAATCCTGCAATCCCTCCTCCTATCGCCCATTTTTCCTGAGTTCCAAAAACTCTCTTCCTCCGATCCTTCAGTCCCGAGTCAGGTCTGATCTGTTGCCTTCCTCTATTCCCTTACCTCCCTCAGCCATCTGTCACAGTAGGGTCCTTGCTGCCAAGCATCTCCTTTGAAAAGATTTTAAAGCTCATACTGTCTCTCACTCAACATTTTCCTGCTTAAATAAACTCTTTCTTGTTGTCCTCAATCACTTCCAACATCCAACATCACTTCCTCACACTTATACTCACCCAGAGTCACTGGAGTTCCGCTGGTTGTTGGATTTTTCTTTTGTTGACAGACAGATGATTGAATTTTAAACGCAGCATTTTACCGCATTTCTGTAAAAATAGCTTAATCACTGTGCAGTTAGTGAATTTTGTCTTTGTATTGCTGCATGGCTGCAGTAACTAGCCTACACTCTGGCTTTGTAGTCTCTGGACTATAAAACCAACTGTGGCACTTAAGGCACTATCTCCCGTAAAGAAACACCAAGAGAGCTACAGCAAGTGAAAGCTAACTGTTGATGTAGCCACGGCTAGCCTTAGCTAAAGCTACAAAACTAAATGTTCCTATTTTTCCCTGTTATCTTGAAATGAAAAATATCTATTTTATTGAACTGACATCTTTGTAATTCAAGTAGTTTTTCCACATAACTAAATGAGGCAGTAGCTAAATGATAAACATGATGGAGATACAAAAAAAACCTAGCTAAACGTTTGCTCAGGGTAATTAGCTTAGATCTCAGTAGCTGCCATCTCAGCATTTGACGCGAGTGGAATTCATGTGATTGGTGAGATGTTAAGCTACTCTTTAAATCACATATTCAAATGTACTAAATTGTAAAGTAATTAATTATATTACTTTATGATATAAATAATAATAATAGTAACAATAGTACTATTTAAATACTATTTGTTTTATTTTAATACTATTTAAAATGGACAAGAAACTGAAAGCACCCTGTATGTTGTGAGAGACATTTCCCCCCTGAATCCCATGAATATCCTTCAAAGGCAGAGCGCAGCTGCCTTTTTAGGTAGGTTTTTGTCTTATTTGGGGGTTAGTAAAACAATCAGCCTTTAAAAGGCATAAAGTGAAGGCTTTACCCCGTTTCTGTCTGTTTGCCAGCTAGTGCTAGTGCCACGTCTTTCACTCTTCTCTGTAGGGCAGACTACAGACTGTGGGTTTGTTTCTGCATAATCATAGCATCATCATATATCCAAACACAGATTTTGCAAAGAGATAAACATGTTGTTGAATACAAAGTCATCGGTTTTAGTCAACATTAAATTCCAAGTTTTGAAAGATGTTGTTTTGACATGTTTTTCAATGCAGAGGACCTAATTTGTGACTTGTGAGAGTCACACTGAGATTCCAATTTTGCACTTGAGTTTTACATTAGAAGTGAAACTGTTAACTGCAGGTTTTTTCAGCCGTGAATATGAGTGCTTGGGGGCTTGTTATCTGAATGACGTATTCATTCCTGTTGCACCTTCAATCCTCATCTCTGTGTTTTCTGTCACACCTTGTGAAGACTGAAAAACGATTATCGTATGTAAAATGAAAATGGTACTGACATGGCAATGAACAATGATTGCCATGCTGAGCGTTTCATGGAGGATGGAGTGATAATATCGACAGCGGTTTTGGAACCACTGCAGTATAGAATGATGTTAATCACAGGTTTTTGCCATGACCTAATTTTTTTTTTCTTCATCCATTTGCACATAGTGGCTGTCACTGAGAAAAACAGAAATTGTTGTTTTGAAGAAATAGGAAAGCAGCCATTAAGGACATAATTCACAATCCTGTCTGTGATATATCCATATCAGAATATGCAGCTGCAAGTTTAGTTTTGCATGTTGTGTGCATTCAGATAGCTTTTTATATTCAGCTGGCAGCCCACAGTGCACTGTATTCTGGGACAACAAATATGGCATGTTTTTGTCTATGATTATTACAACCCTGTGAACACAGCCCCTAAATGGCACGCTGCTCCAGGGTGAATAAAAGTTTGTAGAAATCCTCCTTGACCTTTGCCAAAATGCTTTAAGGTAGGCCTTTAAAAGCTTTGAAATGTTATTGTCCCAGAGATACAAACTAGTGCTTGATTAAATATTCTGTTTAAATTCCTTTGTGTTATCATGAATGGACCCCTACTCTTATCACCTCATGCCAGTCCCCTCTATAAATATTTACCCCAGAAAGTTGTGCCTGCAGAAGAATACCAATTCTATGTCAGCAGACCTTCACGCCGAGGGGAAGAAGTGTGTGGCATGCCGCTGAGTATTGGATTACCAGCGAGTAAATTAATACAGCATCTGTTCTTCCTCTCATTCACTTGGCTTTAATATGTTTATATTCACTCTCTATATGTGTTCCAACTGCATTCCCATATGTTATCGTTTGAGTTTTTTGGGCAGTGGCCATCGGTGTGATAGACACAGTCTGGACTACACCACAATTAGAAATATTTTTACAGATTTCAGCCACAAAAATACTATTGACATAGACTGTTGTCATTATAGCTGTAGACTCATGACTCATTTTTTTAATCAAAAGAAATCTACAAACTGTCAGATATTGACTCTGAATGTCTCTGACTCTCTTTGTGTCAGCTGGATGAGCAAAAGCAACGAGTAGCGAACAGTCAAAGTCGAAGCAGCAGAGGCAGAGATATCCTAAATTTTAGTGCCTAATTTGGGTCAAGCTCCACTGGACCCTACACTTCCCATAGTGCAACTTGATAGCATGATTTGGTAGACACTTCCTGCCTGTTACACTCCCACATCCTTCAAAGTCCACACCTCTAGTTTGTAACACAGGCTTTTTGGTGAAAATTTGAAGTTTCCAAGTCCAAGCTGAGATATCTGTGATGGCATCACTATGACATCATCTGGGTTGTTTTTTTGTTTTTTTCTCAATAACCCAGATGAAAAGCAGAGATTTTACAACTGTTTTCACAGAACTGATGTTGATGTGTAAACCCCTTTAAAGAAATTCAAATCATAAAACATGAGTTTAGGTTAAAGTGTTTGGTTACATCTCTGACAAAGTCATAATGCAACCCCAGTGTTGTTTTTCGGTGTCTTTATAATACATTTTGTTCTGCAATAGCTTTCAGAAAGAGAACCTTGATTATTTAAGTCACTCTGAAGCAGTTCTTTGCGTCTGCAGTGCTGCATTAATTTAGTTTTGTAGGAAACTGCATGAAGGAGCTTCATCATTGAAGTCATCCTTTACACTATGATGCATGGTGGTGCAAGGACACTAACTGTGAATATAAACACAAGTGTATTTCAGATTTCACCACAGTCCTGTAGGATAGACTTCACAGCGCAACTGAAATGTTTGTTTGTAGCAAATGAATGTCACTTGAATATCGTTTCACTAAAGATTCTCTCCTAATGTACCTTATGGACCATAAAAGATGTTTTCAACTCTTACTTTGTTTTGTACTTTAAACATTTTACATTTAGCATTTATCACATTACATTTGATTGCATGTTTAAGAATAAACCTAAATAAATCTGTGTGCTGTATTATAAATGTAATTGTTTAGGGAGGGATAATTAAAACTTAATTTCTGAATAAATAAATAAATAAAATATGAAGATAATAACTTTTTTTCTTAAAAAAACAACAAAAAAAAAACAGCTGCATCAACTCAAATATGTTGTTGCCAAGTCTGGTTTCACGACAGTGAGTTTACTTATTTGCTGCTCCGTAAAGTTGTTGAGCCAGCTGTCAACAGTAGCAGAGGGAGATGACTCACAAGTGCACGTGGGTGTGCGCTTCGTTAAATCACAAAGGGTTGCTCCTCACACAGCTTGAAATACATTGTGGTCCCTTTCAAGGGCATATTCTTTTGGAGAGCTCCTGAGTTTCCACCAAAATTCTAACTACTGTTATCTTCATAGCGGGCATTTATTTGAAGTGAACATATCATCAATCTTTCATAAAATCTACAGCCTGATTTATTTGGACTTGAAAGTGCTGAAACAAATTCTGTCTAGCACCATAACTAATCTTCAAATTGACTGCAAATGGAATGCAGCCAGATCTTATTATGCTTATGTATCAGCAATTATATAACAGTTTGTTTTTCACAGCCCTAAAAAGACATTTGAATGTATATTTTTTTGGTCATGTCTATAGAAAATAATAATTATCCAAAACCATTCGTGTTCCTTTAGGTATCTGTCCAAACTCAGGCTCAAAAAATCAAGCACAAAATCAGAATTTAGACAGACTGTATGGGAAACACATTACATGCACATCATGCTAGCCTCTCCCCTACCCCTGCAGAACTAGTGCTCAGGTTAATTGGGATGAGGAAGAAGTTCTTCGCCTCCCTCCAGCATCTCTTAAAAACTCTCTCAAACCAAGTTAAAAAGTACTGCTCTCTCACAATGGAAAGGCTGAAAGAGAACCTTAATCAGGAACAGTGTGACAGTCCCAGAGTTTTTATCAGCCCTGCCCCTCCTCTTTGTGATTTAGTTACTGTGCCGGCGCTGTCAGCCCGAGTGCCATCTATCAGCCTGTGTCGATTCACGGAGCCTCGAGCTCCACACCACAGCAATTGCCTCCACCCATTCCTTGTTTTCCCTCAGACACTTCTATTTAGATTTTGTCAAGATACACTCATCACATTATAAGTATTGTTTCAGAGTGATGGGCATGGGGGTTCTCTTCTTTTTATATATCTTCACAGTCCTTTTGTTAATACTCCCAAGTCACCTCCTCAACAGATAAGAAAAAGGATGTGTTACAAGTACACAGGGACTTGAAGGTTTAGATTATTGTGGGCCAGTTAACAAAGACGGGTTTTGTTTTTTCATCTATTACAAGGCTTGAATTAAGAGACCAATATGGAACGGCGCACAACACCACCTGTGGCTCCAAGATTTCCCCATCACTGGCTATTTATGTTTATTTCACGGAGATGACAGTTTGATCTCTGATACTGATTAAGCCTATTCATACAAGTGATGACGTCATATCTCAGTGATTTAAAATATACAGACATAAACAAACACAGTTGAAAAAAGAAACTGAAGTAAGGTTTTGTAAATGCTACCAAATGACCCTGAATTGCAGTATAAATATGGTGAAGGTGGCTGGTTACAGTTCAATGATTGGTAATCACAATAAAACTATTGCTATTTAACCACCCGCTGCTCTGCCTGAGGGATGCTAGCATATGTAGAATTTTCACTGACTGTAAATAATGGCAAGCTATATGAACATATAATCTCTGTATAGATAAATTAGACTCTTTTTAGTACCTGTGGTCATTTTCAGACAGAAGGCCCTGTCACGAAAATAATCCAGGTGCAATACACAGTAGAGCTTACAACTGACACCTTAAAGCTGCGTTAATTGTTTTTTTAGACCAGTTGGGGAAATGAGATGTAAACACACCACTGACATATTAAAACCTTATAACATTGATATGGTGAAAGTGTTAGCAAACAGTTGCCTATTTACACATCCATCAGACGCGACGTAACATTAGTATTTATTTTAAGTCATGTTTCTGGCTACCTGACGAATGTTAAGTCCAATAGTCTCTCTGCTTAAGCTCTGTTTTGTTCTCCTGAAAAAAATATCTGTCTCTTTAGCTGCTAATGCTCCACTGTATTGATAACTTTATCTGTCTTGGTGATGGGCAGGTAGCGTACAAAGGTTACATCAGAGCTGCAATGTGTTTATTTCCCCAAAATAAGAAAAAGATGGCAAAAGCTAAAGAATCAGTTCATATCTTGATCACTTTGTGCAACAAAACTGCTGACATGTGTATGGTGTGAAGCCTTCGTCAGAGCATGATAGCAGTGAGCTCTCTTTTTAAAGGACGTAGGTAGCGAAGGTTTTTTGCTTCGGTGTGTCTTTTTTGATGTACGGCTAGGAATGAGGTTGATGAGAGTGTCGAGACTGAACCAAAACAGTAAAGTTGCATGGCATCAAAGCAAAACAAGAGGTTGAAAGATGCCAAAACACTCTGTAGATCCAAGGGAAAGTGCAGAGTCTAGTAATTCTGTGTGGGTTTGTCACTACGAATGACCCCTGTCACATTAAACATTCATTTTATCCATTGTTATTATAACAGTGCAGCTTCAAAAGTAGTGTCTAACAATCAAAATCAGTCCATTTGTTTTAATTAAGGTGGATGACCCCAACAAGTGGAGCGGATGTGTGGCGTGTTAAAGGGTTAGAGTACAATAATAATTTATTTTAGGAATTTGTGGTTCTTTTCATATTGCCCCTGGTTGTAGTTAGCCTAGGGCACTTTTATTCTCACTGTTTATAGATTGGTGATTAGTTTGACTTGTTATAATCATTAGTTTGTATATCATTATTGCAGTCACTATACACACAATTACAGACTTTCCTCTACAACTGGTGCACAACTTCTCACACAAAATCAGCCTCCCACCGGATGCTAAACTGTTGCTGAATAAGCCGGTTTAAACTGTAGAAAAGATATCAGAGATGGTTACCAGTTTCAAGCGGCTCTCAGGTCTCCTGCTCTTGGAAGAAGAGCAAGTCTTTTCAGCAATGCTGAGCCAATATACCATATAGCAACATTTCCCTTTATCATCTCTGTACCTCCCCCAAATTCAATTTAACAATTTCTGTACTGATCCTCAGTGTGGATGTAATCCCTGAAAAAGTCGCAACAATAACTGAGCCCATCCAATTGCCTAATCCAAGAATTACAGTCAGAGTTACAAGTGAAAACTGAAAATAGATATCTCAGAAAATCTACTGTACGAGCATTGTTCTGTCCTGCCCAAGACTTTCATCATCCACTCGGAGAAGGAAGTTATTTTAACGACTCCATCATAAAACAACTCTTCCAGTATAGAATATTGTAAAGATATCAAAACTAGTAATTGTAGGGAAACTGGAAATGGCTTCTCATGTTCTACAGCAACAAGCATGAAAAGCTTGTTCAAACACTTACGTCAGAAAATTGAAACCAGCGCTGCAGGTGCATGGGTAATTGAACAGTGTGTATCAAGGAACAGAGATGAGCAGAGGAAGCGTAGAGATAGTCCTCAACAAAAGGATCCCGAGCCATCTGGAGTCTTTTGAGAAAACTCATACTCTGGCGGAGGAGGAGGAGGGCACTCTTCACCAGGTGATGGGTTTTCAGAATTCGAACATAAAGACTCTTCTGTGAGGCACAATGAGAATAAGGGAAGAGATACATTGGTTAAGAGGATCAGGGGCTTGACATTTTGACAAGCACATAACCATCAATGCTATCCTTTATTCAATATTTAAATCAGCCATACAGATGATGTAAATCCTCTGTATGTGCAATATATATATAGTCTTTATAGCACACTGTTAGTTAGGATACAAGAAATCAATGTATTTAACTGTTTAACAGAAAATGATCAATACTTGCGCCATTGGTTGTCAATCAAACTGCGACTTTATAATGTTACTGTCAAAAACACTTTATAACAAGAAACCAGAATGTTTTACCAAAAGATAAAAAGTTATTTTTTTGTTTTCTGAAGTGTTCCTGGAGCTGTTTCAACACCATCCACAATTAGTTTTAAAGAAATAGTTTCACATTTTGGGAAATACACTTATTCAAGATCAATACCACTTTCATGTCTGTATGTTAAATATGATGCTACAGCCAGCAGGCAGTTAGCTTAGCTTAGCACAAAGACTGGATTCAGGGGGAAACAACTCGCTCCAAAGGTAACAAAATCTACCTTCCAGCACCTCTAAAGCTCACTGATTAACACTCAACATAATTATCTCATCTGTTTTACCTGTACAAAAACTAAAGTGTAAAAACGTTGTGGTTTTACTGGGGGTTAGCCTATGTGTCTGACTATTTCTTGGCAGTTGCCAGGCAACCTGCAGAGACTCCAAGAAGGTACTTTTCCCAACTAAGAAACAGTCTGTAATAGTCCCCCGTAAAACACTTTTGCACTTTTGTGCAAATTAAACAAATGAGACATAATGTGTTAATTAGTGAGCTTGAGAGGTGCTGATAGGTGGATTTTGTTAACTTTGGACAGGGACAGTCTAGCTGTTTGCCCCTGTTTCCGGTCCTTATGCTAAGCTAATATACTTACCATATGGACATGAGAGTGGTATTGATCTTCTCATCTAACTCTCGAATAAGCGAGAAAGCGATTAAGCGCATTTCGTAGAATGTCGAACTATTCCTTTAATTTTTTTTCCTGTTGTGAGCTGCTCCTCTGCTTTCTTTGTGCATTACATTGTGGGTTAATAGTTACACTGACCCACACGCAAGCAAGCGATACTTTACACTTTTACTTAATTTTGTCACTTTTCCTGTGTGAACACAGTACACACTCAAAATCTGCTTAGATTTAGTGTGTAGTATGGAATTGGGACACAGCAAAAGTATTGTACTGTTAACACTAGCCAAAATCAGATGACAAAGAAGGTTAGGTTACAGTAAAGAAATTGTGCTGCAGGAGAGTATTGGCTGTCATGTCTCAACTCGAAGTGAGCAAAAGGTTATTCCAACAATACACCCACAAAACAAGTCTATCTGCCCCCTAAGCTGTACCTGCTGTGAGAAAAACACTATGTCCAGGCTTCTTAAAGTTTCCCACTTTCTGGTTATCAAGGCATAATGTGTTGGGAGTCTGTAACCCTGCTGTATACAGAGAGGTTAAGGGGCAGGAGGAGGGAATACATTATCCTTGAGTGGCTACGGGCTTTGGCAAGAGAGAGAGACCTTCAGATAGGGCATACGTGCTTCCTCCTCACCTCCGCCAGCCTCCAGTATCTCCTCAACCAGCGCATGATGAATAGGCCTGATCAGCGGGCGAGCTGATTGGTGAAGCAAGTAGTATCGAGGCAACCGCAAAGATGAAGAGGAGGTAAGAAGTGTCTCTTTTGGAACAGACTGAATCTATTAGGCTTGTAGTAAATTCTGACAGTGCTGTAGAACGAGCGCTACAGTATATATATCAATGCCAGCAAGGACAATGCATTGTTTGTGAGATTATGAAGACAGAGGCTGATACTCTCATGCTACATTATAAGTAGTATTAACATTCGACTATACAACGAGCCAGTGCCTCAATTTCTTTTTTCTTTTTTTTAAGTCACACTCACTGTGTAACTTTACAAAGATCATACTCATTCGAAGACAACCATCGGCTGGAGTCTCATAATTTACATGCCTCGACAGTCTGGTTCATCTACCACGTTATCTATATTTTATGCTTCATTTAGCTTTTATCTGTCTACCGCAGTGTCTTCCTCTGCTTAACAATACACACTATGATGACTGATGAGAAACACTGCTAGGAATAGTGGGAAAGCCAGAATGAACCAAACACTGTATACTGTTGTAAGAACAATACCCAGTTGAGTTGCTAAATGCAACTCTGGAAAACAATGGCATTCAATGCAATGCAGAAAGCAATATAAAAGAGGAGAGTTGAGTGACAAGTCTGACACGGTTGAACAAAGTAGGCACAATGTAAGTTTCTAACTTGAACCCAAGTATACTGTAGACATTCAAAAACTACAGAAGATCAGGTCTTTGGTTCAGCATTTTGTTTCATTTCTTAGAAGAGTAAATGAATAAAGTTGTGAAGATGGATCCATGAGGGTTTTGAAAAATGTCTTATTGTTCGAGTGTAGATTAAAAGGAATAGTTGGACCTTTTGGGAAATATTTGTTTTCCTGCTAAGCGTTAGATGAGAAGATCGATACCACTCCCTGTCTGTGAAGCTGGAGCTAGCTTAGTTTAGCACAAAGACTGGGAGCAGGGGAAACAGATAGCTTGACTCTGTCCAAAGGTAACAAAAATAATCCACCTACAAGCATCTAATGTTATATCTCGTTTGTTTAATCCGTACTTAAGTGTAAAAATGACAAGTTGCAGTTTTACGCACTATTTCTTGGCCTCGAGGAGTGACTTCCTGCCCCCCCATAAAACCACAGCTTGTTGTTTTTACACTTTAGTTTTGTACGGATTAAACAAACAATATATAATGTGTTCATTTGTGAGCTTTAGAGGTGCCTTGGGAAGAACCAGGCTAGCTCTTTACCTCTGTTTCCAGTCTTTATGCTAAGCTAAGCTAAGCTAAGCTAAACTAACCGCCTCTTGGCTTCAGCTTCATATTTAATGGGCAAATACGAGAGTGGTATCGATCTTCTCGTCAAACTCTTGGGTAGAAAGCAAATAAGCATATTTCTCAAAACTATTCCTTTAAATCTACACAAGAACAACAACAGATTTTTCAAAACCCTGCACAATTTTAGGTGAATCTGGTTTATAGGTGTATAGACAGCACTAAATGTTATCTGGCTTTTGTTCAATTGAACATACGAGACCCAAAGAACCAAATGAACATTTCAAAGTCTTTTCATACTTCAAATAGACCATTGTTTATACTGTAATGAGAATTAAATCTACTGTATCAAGTAGAAAATGAGGTTTTAGTAAAATAGGGCTGTTTAAAATATTAAACAGCCCTGCTGTTTATCTACTTTAACATGCACTGACTCCGTACCATTATTAGTTACGAGTACATTACAGGGACTGGAGGGCAGGTATTACGTTTTCCATTTTGATTCATTTCTAATTTCCAGTCTGATAATGCTTTGTTCAGCTCCTCATGTGATTACATCCCTCATAAAACAGTGATTTTCCCAAAGCTTTTCTCCACATAATAACAAAAGCGAGAGACCATATGAAAATGCCACAATAACAAAGGATGTGGGAACAAAATACCTGGCAGCACAGAAGAGGTTCATCAAAAAAAAAAGAGAGAGAGAGAGATGAAAAAAGAAGTTGGCTGTCTGTCACCTGGCAAAAAGAGAAGGCGATTTAATAACTCTGAACAAAGCCGTTCCCTCTAGCAAATCAAACCTTTAATTACAAAACACGATAGGAGACCCAGGCCACCCAATATTACCCCGGCAAAACCTTGATACAAATCATACAAAGCAAATGAAGCGTTTAAAAAAGGAATGGAGAGAAGCAATAGCATCGCAGCGCTACTCGCAGAGAGAGGAACCAAGCCAGAGAGAAGCTGGGAGGAGAGTGACGGCGAGCTGCTCCAGAAACAGGCGTATGAAAATTGATGGAGTCTAGGGAAGCAATTGATAGTTGGAGGACAGGAAGCAGGCTGTAAGGCAATTATCACTATCTATGCCATTTGATTTAAGACCGTCTGAGTGTGTAATACTGTGAATTAATCACACCCAAGGTAGATACATCAGGAGTCCATTTCTGCCTTAAATTTCAATGATTCTTCTCCATCACTGGAAGATGTACTTTGGAGATGTTCTAATTCGCACAGCATATGAATTTCCACTCATATGTGTGTGTGTGTGTGTGTGTGTGTGTGTGTGTGTGTGTGTGTGTGTGTGTGTGTGTGTGTGTACACAGGGGAGACAGAAGGCTAAGCTTGATGACAGTTGCCTTATCTGAATGCAGTGTACGAGCCACATATCTAGACTAATGTAGGAATACGAAATAAATAAATAGACGTGTGTAAACAAAAACAAGCGTTAACACTCGCATCACCCCCATCAACACATACATAAACCATATGTGCCACCCACAAGACTGCAGTGTGAGCAAGACGCTGCTGCAACTATTGTTCCCAGAGGAACATCTGCATGAATAACATTAAATTTAATCATGTAATATTATTCTTAGTCTACTAAGCAAATGTTTACAGCAATAATTAACTTTTGTTCACTTTCACTGGAGGTTTAATTCAACAAATGAAATGGTATACAGAATGTTGTTCAGTAATGCAGGCTGCAGATGGCTTATAATGAATATTCTGATAAATTACAACAGCAGGGCAACACTATCAATAATATGCATTTATGGAAAAAAAAAACTTGACTGACCTGAAAGTTCATTTTAAAGTGCATCAGTAATCTATATTTGGGAAAATATGCAGATCATTTGTGCCCCCTAATGGAAAGATTAATTCTTGTAAACGTCGGTTTTGTGGGATGAAATAAATTTTGCCAGAGTTATTGAGCTTGTCTGTCCAGAATGATGCCACTTTTTTCCCCCCTTGCTAGACACCATTTAGAGCGCTTTGTCCAAGAGGAAAATAATTGTTTGCTTATCTATATTTGACACACATATATACTGTACAGAGGAGAGAAGCCATCTGTTTTGCATTTTTGCCTTTGTAACCCAAGACAGTGGGACCAGCATAATGATACATTTATCGACTTGCAGCAGTAAACAGGCCAACAGTGTCATGATGGGTTTGTCCCAATTTTGATAAACCTTTGAAACATGTAAGCCATTTAATTTAAATATTAGCATTTGCTTATCCACTTATTATTCAATGACTTTGTTTATGCTCATTACTAAATAGACTATTTAACTTATTAGCCATCTAAAGCCATTTTCCTTACCGATTTAAGGAATGTTATAAACTGTGTTTTTTATGATCAACAATCATTAGGAGGCCATGTCTTTACCAAAAAAAATGTTATAATATCCTTATGTGATTAACTGCTCCTTCATTATTAAAGGCTTGTGTGATTGTTGTGATTAGTTGCTCTTGCAAAACCATTCAGAAAATACAATATATATGTCTTTTGCCTTGACAGAATACATTTTCACCTCAAAATACCTCTTCAGAGTCAGTTTTACCAAAGATGAGACCAGCCTCTCAATATGCTGTCAAACTGTAACTGTGCTACCAAACAACAAGGCTGCCCTCTGGTGGTATTGGAACAGTGACTAATAATATAACTGAGAGATGACTGAGAAACAGCTAGATTGCTAGATAGACCTGTCTTTACTGTCTGTTATTTATGTATATACCACCTCCAGTAGTCTGCCAGTAGTCTTGTCTGAGAATAAAATGACCTGCCTGTCGTACATTTTGGCTCCATATAATATTACTGATGAAGGTATGGGTTAAAAATAATATCTGCATTCAGAACAGTTTTATTGTTTGCAAAGTGAAAAGACAGGTCAAATAGATCTGTAGTCTCCAGTTAGACATAAACCAACCTTGTATCTTGATATACGCCTTTTGTTGTGTCGGGAAATAAAACTTAAAATGTAAGATTTACAATGACATGCACTTAACAGCAAGATCACCAAGATATTAAATTAATCTAAAGTTTCAGTAAAGTTTCAATGTGTTGTGGTTTATGGAAGAAAAGAAATTATTTGAAGAAACTGAAAACCTACTTGTCAAACTTAACCACCACCACCACCAGAATACTTCATCTTGAAATTTTAAATACCATTGAATTTATAGCATTGAAATATTTTACTTTGTAAACCATCTATCTGAAGAATTGATGTGGTCTGAATTCCCCCTTCAAGTTTTGCAATTAAAAAACGTCTTTCTTATAAGACTTTTCTTCTAACAGTCACTAATTTACTGTGCAGAATATCCAGTCGCTCGTCTGAATTTCTCTTTCTGGGATCATATGACTGACATGAACTAAACTCACAGAGCAGAGGTCTGATCGATTCCACTGAGGCTCAGCTGACTATTTTCAGCGGCCTCAATTTAAATTCCAACATTCAGCTGTGGTTAAATTTCACAATTCAGTTGCTAATAACATTTAAATATTAGATAGATAGATTAGATAGATTATATGATATATTATGGTTTTCCTATGCTTCCATATGATTCCTAACCTGTGAAAAATAAATAGGAGAATTTGAAGTTACTTTAACACTTTATTTTCTTAAATACCACAGAATATTAGTACAGTCAGTCACACATATTTTTAGAGGCAGAACACATTCTGGTCCCCTTCATCCTACTTTCATAAAGGGATAAAGGGAAACCTTGGGTGGCATCAGAGGCTACGTTTACACACAAACTCGCTTATACAGTACAGAGTGCTGGCCATATTCCAGTTAAGATCTTAGTCAGGTTTAATTGGCATGCAACTTAGACAATCTGTGACAGAGTGTCCATGTTGCGAAAAACACTGGTCACTTTCCAGCTGCTCCCTCAATGTTTGAACAAAGCTAGGTTATCTCTAACACATGGGAGAGAAATTATAATCCCAGTAGTAACAGTTCTGGTCCTTTTGATGGTCAGGACAATAACCTCATGTCACAGGCAGGGCTGGTGAGAGACTTACAGGCTTCATTTGCCAGATGGATATCATTAGCCTATAATGAAGCCTTTCAATGAAGCATTAGACTACATGTACAAGGTAGTCTTATGCATGAGAGCCCCAATCTTGCCAACCAATTTATAACTATGCACAAACAAGGGAGGTGTCTTGCACAGGTTTCTCCGAAATGGAGTACATGTTCACACAGGTTATTCTGAATTATGACATTTCCAAGAGTCAACACAAAACCAGAATAACCACATCATCAGTAGATGCCTCCATGCATGTAAACATAGCCAGTGTTGTCAGCTACAGTATATACAGTGTTGATTCAGGCAGTGAACAATGAGACCAGGTCAAAAATGCCAAAGTCAACAGTTAGAAGGTTCTTATTTAGGGATTAAAACTCACCAGTAACATGTTTGCAGTCAGGTCAAGACATCATTAAAATCAACTTGTCACTTCTGACATTCTGTCTCTGAACTCATCTGTCAGTAGTACCATCACCGAAGCAATAAGAGATTCATTGGCACATTAAACACCATCATGAACAGAGAGAGTGCTATAATGAATATAGATCATTTCTGACATTTAAGATTTTGTGAGATACAAATCTAAGCAAGATTATCAGTGAGCCATATCTGTGAGATATTTTTATAAAAGTCATCAGAGAACAAGGGGACTCTTCAGTGTAACAGTGCAGCAGTGTGAAATGATGTATTCATAGCCATTAAAGTTTGATAGGCAGGAGGACACTGAACACATAATACGCTCTGAAAGGATGCAGCAAAACAGGAATGTGCTGTATTCCACCAGATAAAAGATGCATTCAGTTCTGAGTGTTATTAGGTGGAGAGAAAATGGGATGCAAATGACTTTCTAGAGAAATACAGCTTATTTACAGGGTAAGAAAGAAGTGCAAGGCTAAGCTTTCATAGACATTCACACACTTAATATCCACAGTATATACCAAAAGACATGCGTAGAGGCACATACATATTCATCATACAATAACAAAACATACCAAAAGCAGAACATCAGTCAGACACAGCTTTTGTGACTCAAATCTGATCAACCGACAATGAAAACAATGCGCTCAAAAGCACTGACATCATGGGATGTGAAAAGGCAAAAGCTGAAGTTCCAGCCCTTTGAATAAAAAAAGATTAACATTGTCACAACAACAAAGAGACATCAGTAATCTTCCATCCATCTCTTAACCAATACTGAGTGCCAGCCTCATTTTCGACATAATTCAACAGAATGTTATCACCCAAAGAAAAAAAAAAATTTTTTAAATAAGAGGTACAATATTTGGTTTTCAAATTGGGTTCTCAACCTTCCAAGAATATGTTCAAACATTTGTGTGGCATAGTGTCAGCGCCTTGATAAATAAAATAAAATAAAATAAATCCCTGCTTTGATCCCTAAAGGGAGGTGCAGAATCAAAAGGAAAAAAGAAACGTTAAGTGTCAGAAAGGTATATCTAGACCGCCAATTTAAATAGGATTGGAATTGGTTTCTGACCGCAATATACAAAGTCTTATGGGACTGTAAATTGTAAAAATAAATGCTTGCATGATTTGAAATGCTACAATTTCATTGAGACAGTCGGATTATTCTAAATACAATTGGATAAAAGGCATCTTAAGAAACTAGTCTCTTAATTTTTCTGCTCACCTTGACAGAAAGTGTATTTGTTGTATGGTGAAGTAAAACTACATTCCTTTAAGACTATGACTAAAAACAACCTTGCAGACTAATAAAAGAGCAGAGTAAAGATGCAAGGACTCGTTGCAGTCTTTACGTACTACCTTTATTGCTACAGACAAATTATAAGATTCCCTTTTCCTCATAGTAAGTAACAAAAACACACCCTTAATCATTTCTTTTTAGCTCACTGTAGTTTGGCAGATCACGTAGAGAAGAAATAAGTCACTGTCACAAACTGATAATGTTCATTGACAAAAACATTTAAATTATTTTTTAATTAATGGTCACTACAGAGTAAAATAAATTAGACTCAACTTTTTTTTTCTTTTTTTTTTACTCATTTCAATTCTTACGCCTCCTTCTCGTGGAGAGAGGCGCGTACACGCTTGCGCACATAAAAAGCGGTAAGAGCACTGCAGCAGGCAGTGAAGATGAAGAGTGCAACGGCATCGTGTGCAAGGTCGCCATGAAGACGCTCGTAGAAGGGACGGCGCTCTGTGAAGTCTTTCCGCAGGGCTTCGACCTGCGTCAGGGTGCACACCACCACGAACACATGAAAGAGCTGGTGGCCCTGCCCGATGAAGTCACACCTCCCAGGGAACAAACTCTCTGGGTGAGGGCAGCAAAAGAAATAGGCGCCAATTAAGAAAAAGACCACATGGTAAAAATGGTACGACACAACTGGGTCGGAGCAGCCCTCCTGGTAGCAACTGTAGATGCGGTGAACCACAGGGCTTATGTCTAAACAGTAAGCCAAGGCTGAGGGCACCACTTGTAAGAGCTTGTGGGCTAATGTGGGCAGCTCAGGACTCACATATTTGCCATAGCAGCAGCCAAAGCAAGTAAGCCAGGCCAAGAATGCTGCAGAGGGTAAAAAGAGCCCCTGCACTCGAGTGTGCCACTCTTTCTCTATGGCATAGTAGTAGTGCGCCAGGGCACTGCCGTACTGGTAGACAGCGACCCCCACGTAGTCGAGGAAGTAGAAGGTGTAGTAGGAGAGCTCGGACTTGGCAGAGAGGAGATGAGCGAGAGCGCTGAAGGAGAGGTAGGTGAAGGCTGCCAGGAGGACAATGAAGAGGGGCTGAGCATGAGGGTCTCGCAAAAAATCTACCGTCTCTGAGATCTCCTGCCACTTCACCAAGATGATGAAGGCAGCCAGCAGATGGGTCCACACATTGAGGGTCTCATTGTGCCTTTGGAAGAGGGTGAGGAAGTAGTAGCGCCAGCTTTGGTCCGGCTGTCTGTAGCCGGTGAGGATGTGGCGCTCGCGGAACACCCAGGGAACATCAGACACCTTCACAGTGCAAGGCAGCGTGGGGAAGGCCGACTCCAGAAGCTGAGGGATCTGACGCAGCTGCTGCGCGTTGATAAACAGCCGACCGATCTGCTCCATCACCACCGTCGCCATGGCAAACTGGAGGCCAGAGGGGAGGACAGAAAGAATGAAACAAACAGTCAGTTAGTCAATATATGTCTGGCTTTAAGCTACTGTCGTCTCCAGGTCTGTTTGTGTGCATCTGCCTGTGTATAAATGCATCTATAGATTGTACTGTGTGTGTGTGTGTTCCTGCAGCACTACTATTATCACAAAGCATTTATCATTTGGCAAATAAATCGACAGTAAACTTCAATCAATCTTTTTTGTTTTGTACAGTTGTTTGAACAAAACAAGATATGTAGATGTCACCTGGGGCTCTGGGAAATTGTAACAGGGATTTTCACTCTTTTCTTACATTTTCTAGACCAAATGATTAATCCCAAAGTAATCAACAGATTAACTGATCACAAAAAATAATCATTAGTTGCAACCCTAAATTAAGGTAAATGAAAACATCTGGTCAAATGACAAATAAATAATAGATGGGATGCTTAATCAGTGACATTTTCATTAACATTTTTCCTTAAAGCTGCAATAATTCATTTATTTTTTATTTTCTTTTGCCACTCGGGGGCAGTGGAGCAATCTGAAAAACATTGACTTATAATCAGGTTTTTTGCTTGTTGTTTCAGCAGACACAGAGCAATATTAACGTTCATCAGGAACCGTGTTTTTGGTCACCTGATGAATATAACTCCAATATTTTCTCTCCTTTTTGCTCGGTTTTGGTCTCCACCAACTCCTAAGAAAAATATCTGGCTCTTTAGCTGTTAAATGCTCTACTATGTTCACCAGCTAGTCGCTAACTGTGTCTGTCTGTCTGCCGTTTGGTATTGGGCAGGTAGTGTAGAGTGTGTTTATTGCTGAAAACGGCTGCATGCTGCGGCTGGAATCAGAGTTGATGAGAGTGGAGTTATGGGCCAGAAAACCAAAACAATAAGCCACAGACTAAAAGCCTCCATAGAGATGAATTGCAGTGTTGAGTAATAATCCTGTGTGTTCGACACTGACAGCGACCACATTCAAATAACACATTGGTCATTTGATCCATTGTTAATAACAAAAATATTAATTAGTGCAGCTTTAAGTGAATTACCCTGATGCTTTTATAATTAATCACACATCATGGATTCTGACTTGTCAAATTGTTGGATATGAGTGTTATTCATGGTGCCAGTAGTTTTGTTGCTTTGTTTTTGTTTGTTTGGCTGATCATCTGATTGGTGTCTCTGAATGAGTTCCCAAGCCTTTAACCTGCTCTACAAGACGATGCATCACTTTGAAGGACTCTTGCAAACCACAGGACCTTAGCTGTCCTTATGGACTAGTCATAAATTCTGCCCAATGAGGCCTTCTTTCTCAGCTCTCAGTGCTGGCGATTTCAAATGGGAAATTACTGCCTAAAATTGTGTCGAACTCGACACAGAATCAATATTTCCCATCTTCCTATGTATATGAGGTGCAGGTAGGATTTGCAGGTGGTGAAGGAGGTGATGTTATCAACAAACAAAAAAAAAGAAGAAATTATGAATGGATAAAAGAATCTGACAGGTGTCTGTTTTTGGCTAATCCAGCCTAATACACCCAGAGATGTTATATAGGCATCACAATATAAACGGTAGAAAGCAGTTATAAATATGACAGTTCCTGGAATGACTTGCAACAAATAGGCAATAGATTGTGTTTTCTGTTTTGTTGCAACACTCTTAACAATTTAACATAAAAATATATTTAGTAAGGTGAACTATACACACTGTACTGATTTTGTCTTTCGGGTTATAAATAGGGCCTAATACAGCGCCATCTACACATACTGAGGCGAGGGTTAAAATCAGTTAAACAAATCACTGATTTGATGTGCCCACACACCAGATCTTTCTGGGCTCGTGTGCTTTACTTCCCAGAGATGTGAGGAAGGCAGAGAGCAGAGACAGCAGCTTCACAGAGATCGGGCTGTGTGGGATGAACACAGGCCGAGGTTCAGGAGGAAAGGCGTGGAGTGATGAATGGGAAGGGATTACGTAACACAACGCCATCCGACGTCCACACCCTCAATTTCCAGCAAGGGTTGCAATCCTTTAAAATATTTATGCGTAAAAAGAAAAATGCTCGACTATAACCACGAAGGATTTTTCAAAGTGCATGTATTAAACACAGGCCTGGGCCTATATGGAATGAATTCCCACAAGCAAATCTGCACCTGATCGTCATTTCTGTTCAAATTTGAGACCCAGTGTCCGAAATCAATTTGCATTCCCCTTCCTCCGAGCCTCGAGACTTGCTTTAATTCCCCATGTGCATCACCAACCTCTGCTGCGTGCTATTTATTGTTGAATTAACAAAATACCGATGCACGTTCATGCATTCGAGGCGCATCTGAACGTAGGCTATTTCACGCTATGCCACTTTGACATTTTACCGAGAGAAAAAATGAAATGAATTTTCGAGATTTAATTAAATGGCACAAATAAAATGGACATACCTGTAGATGGTAGACTCAATCCAATGTCTTAAGCTTAGCAGTCGATGAATGATTTAGAGCCGTATAGAATAAAAAGAACATTGTTTGAAGGGGTGAACGGAGAAAGGATGACCGTGATGGGAGCAGCGCCTGGCGGCTCTCACGGCGCAGCTGCTGGGAGGATCCGCGGCGGTTTGACAAGCGGATCCTCTAGCCAATCGGCGAGCACGGTGCTGCTCTTCGCTGCGGCCGCGCACATCGTTTTGACCAATGACAGCTGTCGCCTGTCCCATCAGCCCACCCACTCTCCATGGAAATTCTTCCATTGCCATAATGAATGTGTGGCACTCCCATGAGGCATTTCTGTCAGATAAGGACTTAGGGTGCCCAACCCGTTGGTTGTTCAGTTGAACTCATATTTATCAAACTGGTTTACCTGTGTTTTACGTCTGTTTAGAAGTCATGTAATGGCTATGACTAATGAATAAACCTCATACTTATTAGGCTAATGATACCCTTATTTCTAACTTATTAGGGGTCACACAGACATATATTTTAATACTCCCTAATCCTACAATATTCACACAGGAGTTTACTTTGTATATTGCTGTTCTTGAATTGATAATGCCATTACTAGAGGTGTTATTCTGGACTCTAATATTTTTGTATCATGCCATATTCCTGCTCCAAACTTTGCACATATCTCCCCTGCATGTATCATGGTGTGTCTATTAGGCTTCTACATGAAAACAAAAAGAAAAACAGTTACAACGGATTTAACAAAGGTTGAAGGGAAATTCTAATTTTGCACATGCTGTTCCTCTCAACACGCATCATTTTCCCAACAACAACCTAATTAACCCACACAAATTTGAAGTGCCTACACTCTAATGAGGTTTATATCGAACTTCATGCTTGCTATTATGTAACGCAGCTAGAATTTGAAGCATGATATCATGTGCGTTCTTAAAGTGGACAGCATTCTTTTGTCAGTGTTTTGGCTTCCAAATTACAGTGATAACCCCACTGGTTCTCATTTGGTTATCAAAACAAGCAATTTCCCTGCTTGACTAGTGTGTTCAAATCAGTTTTATGGTATGTGCCTTTCCCTTGTTTAGCATTCACTTACAATGTTTCCTTTGTTAGACTCAGTGTTTCTGAAAGATCTGCATTGTTTCCTGATTCAAGCCATCTTATAGCGTATATTCCCAACAGATATGGATTCAGTGTGTGTATACAACAACAGTGAATATGTTTCGGCCTCCTGGGTGCTTATCCACTGTAGGATGATCTGTGCCTTAACCTGAATAAGGCCAACTTCGGAGAACATGAGCGAAAAGTGTCAAAAGAGCCTCACAGCATGATTCATTTTATGGAATAGAGCAGATCAAATTGATGTTTATAAAACCTTCGTGAAGTCAGGACAAGTCAAGTCATGATCATGGGCAAGATTCCAAGAATCCAGCACAGGCTAAGAGAGGGGTCTTGGAGTCGAGCCAGCCTTTGTCCCCTGTGTTGACAGTCGAGGAACACTGCACTACGGGACAAGCAGCTTTCTGGGCTGATGAGTCAAGCAGTTTCTTCCCAACACATGACAAAGATGGGATTGTGCAGGACTGAGTGTGTGTGCATAGCAATGCAGACTCACCCCAAACACATCCAACGATGTATACATTTCTACAAGTTACGCTTTTGTTGCTGTGAGCACAAAGCATTCAATCGCTAAAAACAATCTAAACTTGAGTGAAAGGAATTATGATATGAAATTATATGTAGGATGAGTCTGCTTTGGGTGCAATTTCTCAAAAAAGCAACATTTCAATTGTTGTCGTTAGTTGGATTTAAGCACAGTAAGAATTTTTCTTTTTATTTCTTATCGATGTAAGCTAAGAAAAAAGGTTGATCCAAGAGTGCACATGTGTGCGACTTACTATCCATGTGCAAATAGTTTTCTAGCATTTTACATTGCACTTCATGAGCACAGTTCAATTATAAGTATTTTTCAAATGATGCAGTATAAAATTCTAATATCTCCTGGAGTTAATCCACTTCAAATCGTCAAATACTGAATAAATTATAATTAGATTTTCTGATACATAAACAGACAATGCCATATCAGTGCCTATTCAAATGTAATAGAAAATAAAAGTAAAAATCCTGACATCCAATTTGAAAAATAAGAAAAATCAGTTATTATAAATACAAACCTAAAACTCTGCATGCTCTAGAACTGACACAACGAAACAGGTTGAGCACATACATTCAACTGCTCTGAACTCCACACTGAACAAATAAATGACACTTGGCACTGAGTGACATTTCCACCATGCGTTGACAGGCTACACACTGACTGCGTGCCTCTGCAACAAGTCTAAACAAACCAATAAGCTCTGACAAGATTTCTGACTACTTACACAAAACTTAGCGAATCATGTGGCACACAGGTGTTCCCTCATATGTCTGAAAATGTCTGTGGTATTTGCAAAAAATACAGTATTTGCAAAATATCATCTCTTATAAACACCCACAGATTCTAATCATTCTGTGTACTCAACAAATCTGTAAAAGAGCTGAAGAACTCTTGAGTTTGTGCTACCATGTTGTCTGGGCATTTAAGACTCTCCAAACCCATGTTCACTACAAAAATACGTGACAATGTAATTACTCTGACAACTTGTAACAGTCAGTACTGGGCCCATTTAGCTGCTTATGCATGATAATATCACTTCTTTGTCCATTAACACCTTCTTCTCTTATTTGTGTCCCTACAGTCCAAAGGCATGCAGGTGAATCTGAAACTGTAACTTGGCCATAGGTGTAAATATGGGAATATGTTTATGTCTTACCACAGTAATAGTTTGCATGCTGGGATATAAGATGCAGCGTGACCTTGAAGAGCAATAAGTAGGTATAAACAACGGTTTGATGGATACACTCTGAGGAAAGATATTTATCCATGAATCATGTATTTTTTATATCACATATATTTTGGGCTTGTTAGTGAAGCAATGTCTACTTGTGAGCCATAGTCATTGGTTTCATATGTGTGTGGGTTATGACCAAATAAACTAAAGACTTGGCTTCCACTACATTGATTATGATATTGCCAGTACAGACATAGACCACTTTTTTACAGTAATGATGGACTATACAATCAACCGTGCAAAAAGGCCTCCCCTTTTTCCTGCTATCTGCCCTCTCTTCTACATTTTTAATACCCTCATTGCTTCAAGGACTAACAAGGGAGGGAAGCAAAGTAGTGAAAAAGCTTCGCCATGCTCTCACAGGCAACAAGCCGTTGTTGATGATCCATGCGAAGACTGTTAAATTTGCAGTATTGTTACTCTATCACTCTACAAATTGGGATATATGTCAAGGTATTTCTTTCTGATTCCAAATCCTCTTGGTCTAATGGAGGCTCAGCTGAATTGTCTATGCCAAACATGACAACAGCAATGGAGTCAGGCAGCACCTTTCATCCAAAAGTAATCTCTGTAAAAACTTGTCTTTTAAAAGGGATGTTGGGTTTATTATTTTTTTTTTTTTGTCATATTCAGAGGCTACTTGTGTTGTGAATTTTTATAATGGAAGCATTGTTTAATCCACATGTGAAATACACATCATTAGTGTTTCTGTGTTTTCGGTGTGGCCATATCTGTACAGCTACAGACAAGAAATTCACTCACAAACAAGCTAATGTAAAGGTAAATTCAAGCAGACAGGACTCACTTTTAAACATGTAAAATCCTCCTTCCTTCTTGATTCATTAGATCCTTTAAACCATTGGTTCCTACCCTTTTCACTTGTGATCCCTTAAATGAAGCAATAGCCCCTGCATCTGTGACACCCCTTTCACAGGTTATGGCCTCACTGTGGATGAGTTCAACCAGTGATTTTTCCTTCTCAAATTTGTCTTATTTGAAGGATTTTCATAGGCCTGAAGAGGTAAAAGTATACAGTATTTCACAAGAAAAAAACCTACAATTTGAGAAAAGAAATAAACTTTTCTGTTCTGTTGTTTTTTTTCTCTTTAATCTTGGGACCCCTTGGGAATCACAAAACTATTGCTTAGATGACCTAACTGCCACTAGGTGTCAGCAGTGTCAAAGTTTTACTAAAGGTACTACATTATATGCCATATGACTACTCTGTACCTCCCCTTTTAATTCCAGTTATGTCAATCCTCATCGCATGGTACAGAAATAAAATTTCATCTTCAACATTCATGAGACATAAATGCATTCAACACTCCACACACAGCACAACAGAAAGATTAATTTGTGGATAGCCTTTAATAGTAGAACCTTGGCATCGTACAGCATATCCAAACTCACAACATTATCAACAGTTTAGAACAATATTATGATGCATTACAACAGTATTAAGTATAAGGACCAATTAGTTACAATGTAATGCCTCAGAAGGGAAAAATATAGTTTTACCATAAAAACTACAGTGTAACCAGCTGCCAATAAGAAATATAAGTCCAGAAAAGTCAGACTATATCCACACCCAATCTAACAACCAACTTTCATTAAACAGCATAATCAGAACTAACACGACAAACAATACCATGGAAGTGTCAGTTACAAAAGCACAGCTTATCTTTGGAGATGTAAAGACTTTTTTTTCCAGATCATGAACAAATTAATTATCACTTTCTTTCATTTCCTCCTTTTTCTTCCTTGCTTCTTCAAGCTTCTTGTCCTGTTAAGTGTTTAAAAAGAGAGAAGAATCACAGCACTGTAGTTTTAATTATTTCAACATTAAACATGAAGATAGGTTAATGAGCCATTAGGAGCTTACCTTCTCCTTGAATTTCTCATTGAGAGCTGCCATCCGTGCAGTGCGGTTCTCTTTGTTTGCCTCCATCTTCTGATTGAGTTTCTCTTGTGCCATCTTGCTAAAGTTGCTGTTTTCCTCTATGGCCTTCTGGATGACCTCCTTCTCGTGCTCTCGTTTCTCGGCAAAGTGTTTGAGCACTTCAGCCCCCTGGCTCTGACAAAATGACAAAAGAGAACTTTTGCAGTAAGTTAACAGAACCTGAATCCTAAACCCATGTGCTAGGCTTTGCAGTTCAGTTAATGGTTTTCAGTGGTAGTCTGCTCACATCCGTTTGCAGTTTTGTTATTTCTGACAATACCTTGCGTCTCTCCTCTGCAGCCTCCAGTTTTCGCTTAATCTCATCCAGTGATGTTTCCTTTTTCTTAAGAGGGGACAACAGAAATTCGGCTTTAGCATCTGGGGTTGAAGGGCTCAGGATGACCTCAAATGCTTGACCTGAAGCACGATTGTTCAGCTCCTTCACTTGGATGTCTGTAAAATAGGACATTTGTTAGTGTTCACAGGTACAAGTGTTGGCCAAGCTATGGCAGATGTGTGATGATGTGAGGTCAGAGGTAAAGGTCGCAACACCGCAAACTTGCTGCAAATCGCAAAAACTGATTATCAAAATTGTTGTCAATTAACTTGTTGATCGACCAATTGATAAACCGTGTCATCACTCCACTGCCATCCTAAGATTATGCTTCCATTGAGATTCATTGTGTGAATGAGGATAAATAAAGGAGGTCAAACCGGCCTCCTGCTGCCTCTTTGGGGGTCACTGCTTTGTCAGAGAGGTCAGAAAAAAACAAAAATCTCTGCTGTGTGGCAGCATTTTGCATTTCCAATGAAGAGGAAATGAAAACAAGGATGTGACAAAACAAAGACTGTTTTTAAAATTGTGGGAGGGCTGCTTTACAGATTGCTTTTGCAACTTGCTATACCAACCACATCAAAGGACTCCAGTTACTTGCATAGAGTTAAATAACGCGTGTGAGTCATGAATACACTTTCATAGGTCTTACAACATGGCAACTTTGCTTTGCACTACTTTTCTGGTGGGAAGCTTTCCTGGTTTAGCACTTATATACTGCCGTTTTTGGCTTTTGTTTCAGTCTACAGCCTTGCATTAAAATTTCAAAAGGCATTTAAGATCTTGAAAAGGTTTTTAATTTAACTTTATGAAAATGTACTATTGCATACCAAGACTACACATCCACGTAACTATTTGCGCAGTTGACACCTACCTCCCAAGCTTGCCATTTCAGCAGAAATGTTGCCTTTTTGATACCACTAGAGGAAAACATGAAGAAGAAAAAAAAGATTATTATCAAGCAATACATGTCCAGTTGTACAAAGTGGATTAGCTTTTTGTCCACACATTAAAGAATGCAGTGCTACTGTTGCAGCATGTCCATGTCCTCTCAGCAGGAGCAGCAGTGCAGTGGTGCTGGAGCTGACAGTAGCAGCTCGTGTTTTGATAGATCATCGGTCAAGCATGCGTTTTAAAAAACAGTTAGGTTTTCTAATTTCCCCTCCTGCTTTGGCCTATAGAATCAAAACATTAAGACTCATCCCTCCATCAACTAAATATGTACAGTATGCTTATGTTTAATTTGATGACTGGCTACATGTAGATGCAATGACTAATCTTCTCAGCATAAGATACAGCAGTAGGTGCTGTGTAAGTGTAAATTATACTAAACGTTACATAATCTGTTACATTACCAGTCACAACTTGTCATGATATGCCAGGCAAAACAAGTTCTCCACCTCACTGATGCCTCAGCTATAAGTGCAATGTTAGCAAGTGTTAGTCACACAGTGGCAGTGTCTCTAGCATGGAAAGGCCGTGGGAGTTAATCACCAGTGGGGTAAAAAGGTGGTAATTCTGGGTGCCCACTGCTGGAGACTGCACACATACATTTCTGCGAGACGTGTTTTTACAAAAATGGCGGGGACGGGGTAACAGACATGCTGTACATGACTTCATTAAACACACACACACACACTTGGAATACCAAGGCACAAAACGTCGTTTTGACAAAGTAATTAAAAATGATTGTGCTGATGAAGAGCGAGAACAAAGACGTTTCTGACTCGACCACTAAAGTTAGCTAACATTAGCCAAACTTACTATGGTGCCATTTAATGATCATGAGTACATGATATCGACTCAAAACTAAACATAAAGCCAGCCAAGCTTAGTGTAAATTAATTCATCGAACTATTAGTATAGTATGGCAAGATGTTGGAATAAATGATGCCTGTGATACAGCTTTTGAATTAAAAAAGAAAAGAAAAAAGTTTTTGTAACGTAAGTAACGCAGTGTTTACTGAACGGCGGCCATAACAATAAAGTCCGTTAACTAACTACAATCGCAGACATTTACAGACTTCTTAACGCTGCAAAAAGTGTCCAAATCGACCTTTAACTCTGTCACTGCGTTGTCTGAATGGTCTGAAAGCCCGGTTAAACATTTGCATAAAGCCATTGTTCTCACCGTCAAGTGCTTGAAGCTTGAAGAGCAGACCTCAGTCCTTTTTCTCTACTTTCAGACCGCCAATATCTATCTGCACCTTGGCGCAAAAATCTACTGACTCTTAGCGTCACCGGAGCTGTTTGCATTCATTGGTCCAGAATCCACCAATCACAGAAAGAGTTGAAACTGTACGCGCCAGGACCAGCAGGCCAAAATAACAGACTCAAAGCTGGCACAACCTCGTGGATGTGAGAGCAAAACAGGTCTGACAAGACCCTGCGTTTAGGCTACCTAACGTTATGCAACTGTCAATGAAATCATCCACATTATCCAAATATGTGATTATGGATATGCACCTCAGTAAATGTTGCATTAAAAGGTACCTAGCTGATAAGTATTAGTTTAAAATGTACAGCAAAGTGGGCTTGTTATGTTTCACTGTATGTGTTACAGTAACAGATCAACATGATTACATTATGATTAGTCTTTGTTTGTTTTTTTGTTTTTTTTTACAAATGGTAATCATTTCTCAATACTGAGTTTTCTTTCTCTATTCACTTTTTCAAAACTCTTCACTGTCAGCACAGCATGCGTCAGTGTGGACTAAACTGTGGATCACTCTCTATTGCTTTCACACACAAAAATGCATTCATTTACCACATCTTTTTCTCACTAATTTTTAAGCTGTTAAAGAGGGCCTGATGATGTTTGATGTTTCTGTAAAACACACTGTGTTCCTCTTTCTTTTCTGTCTATCTCATCACTCACACACAAAACCGAAAAATGGTCAGTGGCCCTGTCTCTGGGATGCAATACCATGAAATCAAATATTGTAGTTCATTATGGAATAACAGGTTATGGTCCATTTGAATGTTTACCCCAACACTGACGACTATTTTTCCAGTCCCTGCAATTGGTAGCTGAAAATAAATGGAGACTTTCATCATTGCCCAAAAGTATATTAAAGCTCATGAGTCATTAAACTGGCAATGGAATCACTTATGAAATATACCTATATATACCATATAACTATTTTCTCCCTTTGTGTCTTTAATATTGTGCCTTATATGAGGTGGGTTTAAGCTATAATGCAATAGATCCATCATTTGATTTAAGTCAGTTATCCCAGGCTAGGTGTAAAGTGTTCTTTACATTTATTGTTCCATGTATTAGCATTTCATCTTTCCATTATCCAACAGAAAAGTTTTCAAAAAGCTAAAACAAGAATCATTTTTTCCTTCTAACATTTTTCTTTTGTTGCAGCTCTTGCTTGAAAACTACAAACTACAAGAATGTCCTCGGAGTGAGTGATGAAAGAGTAGTGATGGATGAGAGTAAAGTTTTAATCCTGGCAGCTGCGTCCCACGAACAATAAAATAGAGAGGCAGACATGCTGCCAACTGCTGCCAGCCAAGTGAGCCCGCCAGTGCCAGAACAAAGAGGTGATTAAAGGAGGCTCACAGGGCTGAGTGGCTAAAACGCCCAATGGATGACATAGGTTGGTTGCACAGGGTCTTACTTTCAGTTTAAAAAGTACTCCACCACACGCACTTACGCAACCTAAAAAAGAAAATGAGAAGAAATTGATTCCTGAAGAGAAAATAAGTCAGCTCTGCAGGCTCAGGAATCAATTAGCAGCACAGTATTGGCACTTGTGCCATAGCAAACTAACATATTACTCTAAGTTTTCCTTTTACCCAAGCTTTAGAACAGTTTATGCAGACCAGGTGTAATGGCCTACATTACAAATGTAGATTCATTATTGGTTGCAAATATGTCAAATAAATTTGTCTTTTGTTGTTTTGGACTACCAGATCAATCAAGTTACACTTATTACTATGCCACTGTACTGGCTGTGAGGAGGGTG
Organism: Macquaria australasica; assembly: GCA_005408345.1. NCBI lineage: Eukaryota > Metazoa > Chordata > Actinopteri > Centrarchiformes > Percichthyidae > Macquaria > Macquaria australasica. The sequence goes on along the minus strand of SEMN01000047.1, from coordinate 1,165,826 downwards.
TTTCCTTCAGCTGATCCCAAATCAGGAAGGTTTTATGTAATGTAAAATTCACAACTTAGTGTTACCACTAATCCTTCCCTTATCTTCCCTTATTTTCTGGAAACCCATTTTCTCGTTATCATCAAGGAATCTTGGGGTCCCTTAACCTTATTTTGACTGTAATCAGCAATATGCACCAGGTCAAATACTAAAACTTAATCCCAGAGTTCTACCAAATATCAGGCTAATTATGGTACAAGGTCTAGAAATACCAGAAGATCCCTACTATTATTTGAGGTGAGATGCAGTAATGAAAAAATTAGTTTGAATTACTGTTCTATATTTCTAATGCCCTCCTGAGCCTCCAAAAATGTAACATATCCCTGAAAATCTTCAGTTGCATGTGATGCATCCTACAAAAACATATAATATATTTTTAATAATTCCACATAACAGTAGGATGTTACATGCAGGCTGCCCTGTGGATTAGAGATTTCTCTGACCTTTGTGCAGATACCATATCAATAGCTTGCAAAGACCTGAAAACACACACCTTCCCCAGCACAGGCATTATAGATTTCAACAAAATACATTGGACATATGCACGTCAGTCCTGCAAACAGCCCACCTGGTTTCATTCATCCTAAACAAATAGATAGTAAAGAATGGCACAGATGGGTTGACATTACAAAGGATCTTTAATTTAACTGCCTTACATCCAGCCACCAGATGCTTCTGTCTAATCAACATACCCCCTAGTAGTGACAATAAGTCATAAACGGCTTTCTAATGTTCTGACAGAGCCAATTTGACTGCTGCTTGGGTGGTACACGGTGGCGTGTTGGAACAGGCTACATTAAATCACAGAGAGACTTTGTCCTAAAATGTTCCCTGTAACTACATTCTCTCCATCTCAGGATGTTTGATATTGCTTGTAATGAAAAACTTGTTCTTCTCCTGTGCAGGAACATGTGGTGAATAGGTTGTAGGAGTAAATGCTCTAAACCTTTGTGTAAGGCCTGTGTATCAGGCCCACCCCAAGGACTGTCTTTTAATTTGACTGTAAAATGATTTTTGACTGTTGATCAACCTGTTAAAATGTGAAATACAGTTTATAGGAGCTCATTAAATTGAATGAAAGTAATGTAAAATGGTGGTTAAATGATGCCACCTAGTGTTAAATAGAGGAATCAACCTTACAAAATTATAAAATGCACATAAAACTTCTGTATGATTGTAATCCACAACACATTTTTCACTTATGTAGGCATAGGACTTAAGGTGCAGCAAAGAAGATGAAAAAGGTTTTATATACATTTCATTTCAAGAACCATTCATATATGCGGGTTGGTTTATTTATTCATAAATTTATTTTCAATTCCGTGTGGGTTTATTTTCAACTATAAACTCCTTTCAGTCTTTGGTTAATAGAGAAATGTCCAAGCGGATTAAATTTACTAGTTCTGAATACTCCTGCTTGCTAAATAATTACTTGAGTATTTGGCACTGAAATATTCTTGTTCCAGGTTAGATATTAAAGGGGCTATTAATAACTCAATCACTGTTGGCTCCCTGCTGTTCAGGTGCACTACCAACAGCAGGGGCTTTTGAAGAGGCTCCTGTCTGCATCTCACAGGCTCTCTTTTGCCATGTAGTTTTAAACAACAGCTCCTGGGATGCTGAGCGAGAGGACAGATGGTTGGTTTCAAAGTCCCTACATTTACTGTCTTGTTATCCACAGTGCTCTGCTGACACAGCTAGACTATTTTGGATTGGTGGAAATAAACAGGGCCACGACACATACAAGTTTAATTTATTAACCATGCAAAGATGTGCTATCATTCCTATAAAATGCAGCATCACTTTATATGCGGAGATTGTTTTTGTTAAAACAATTCCCTTTTCATTTTACTCACGTTAACATCTACACTAAATTTGGGTATTTTATGTTGAAAAACTTGTCATTTTAGTTAACCGTGAAGACTTTTATTTTGAAAAGCAGCCAAGCAACTTCCGCCTGTTTGTGTCTTCGGGAAGCGAAAGGCTGCGGTACACTGCCATTAATTTCAGCATTTTCATGTCAAAATGGGGGCTTGTCTGGCCTTGTGCTCTTTAGCCAGCTGTGTAAGTAACGCTTTCTAATCTCAATACGATTATTATCACAGATAACTTACGGAAGGCTTTAGCGTTAGTTCACTCTCATTGTCCTGTTTCTAGATGAGCTAAAAAGTGACTAACGTTAAACACTAACCTAGCTGTATTGGACACACGGCTGTTAACGCTGTACATTTCAAGGAAGGTAGCTTGGCAAGATAGTGAATCAGCAGGGCAAATAATGTTTGAGGAAGTGTCAGAGCAGGCCATTTGCGCCAACGTTAGAAACATTTAACCTAATTTATTTAACGCTACCGAGTTATTGACACACCAAATGTATATGCTGTGGCTAACGTTAGTTCTCTTTAGGACAACAGCTCCTGGTCTGGCCGATACAACAGCAGCGTTAGCTTAAGTTAGACTGTTTAAATGGGCTAACTAAGTCACTGTCAATATCTTCAGATTAAATAAGGTGTAGTCTGTTCGTCTGCCAGGAGACAGGTATAACCGCCCATAGGCTCGTGTTGTAAATTCACATATGTGGGTGATGCTTATCCACTTGTATCCAGTATTGGAAATTCACTGTCACGATAAATATCTTACCAGCCCATATTTCTAATGGAACGAAACCTATTTATGATTGGCGTTCTGCCAAAGCAGCTGCCTACATTCATTTGACTGTTGTCTCATTTGTAAAAGCCTGTCCTGCCCAAAGCTTTAACTCTCTGTCTTTTGTTCCTCCCACTCCTTTGCCATCCTCCCCATCACTCATAGGCCTCCTGCCTGTGTGGCTCAGCACCATGCCTTCTGTGTGGCTGCTGTCCCTCCTCCAATAACTCCACCATCACACGGCTGGTTTTCTCCTTCTTTTTGCTGCTGGGGACCATGGTGTCTGTCATCATGATCCTTCCTGGAATGGAGACACAGCTCCGTAAAGTAAGATCACTGTTCCTCCTAATGCTATAACATTACAGTGTAATGCATTTTGAACATTACTTTAGATTTTCTGTGTTTACTGTGCGTGTTTGTTTGTTTTTCTTACAAATACAGTGTATAGGATATTTCACTAATATCTAAAACTTGACCAAAAAATATAATTTCATTTCATTTACAATAAAATGTTTACAGAGAAAGTCCTCAGTCACTTACCTTGAAGTATTGTTACATATTCTCTCTTGTAAATACTTTCTAGATGAGCTTAATTACAAATGTGTTTTCTCTGACCTGCTGTTTTGCAGATCCCAGGATTTTGCCAGGGAGGAACTGCTATACCTGGTGTCGAAAACAAGGTTAACTGTGACGTCATTGTGGGCTACAAGTCTGTGTACCGGATGTGCTTCGCCATGACCTGCTTCTTCTTTCTGTTCTGCGCCATCATGATTCGTGTCCGTAGCAGCAAAGACCCACGTGCAGCTATTCAAAATGGGTGAGTGCTTTATTGGGCCTATATGGAATACATGTGGAGGCAGATTTGCATTTACTACTTGCTACTGTCTGCTGTACTGATAGTGAGTTTGTAACTGTTTATTTTCCAGGTTCTGGTTCTTTAAGTTTCTGATCCTGATTGGGATTACAGTGGGCGCTTTTTTCATCCCTGATGGAACATTTCATACTGGTACTAACATTTTCTGTTGAATTACAATAAACAGTAATATACTGTATGTTTTTCGTGAGCAGACACTGACTGTGTTTTGTCAGTGACTCAGGCAAAGTAGAAATATCTGTTCCTGATCCAACAGTTTTAGGAAATTGTATGAGCTGTGTCTGTTTCCTTTCCACTTCACAGTGTGGTTTTACTTCGGAGTGGTGGGATCCTTCATCTTCATTCTAATCCAACTTATTCTTCTCATCGACTTTGCCCACTCCTGGAACAAGGTGTGGGTAGAAAATGCTGAAAATAGTGACAACAAATGCTGGTTTGCAGGTACAGCATTCGCTTACATATTTAAATAATTAATTATACACTTGACATGATATTTGAATAGATTAGACGGATCTGCTCTGCTGTCCAAGTCAGCAGCACATTATTATACTTGTGGTTTTAAGCCATTCATGTTAATGAATCTTCATATAATTTCCAGGCCTTCTGTCTTTCACCTTCCTCCACTACGCCCTGGCTGTTACTGCTGTGGTGCTTTTCTACATTTACTACACACAGCCTGATGACTGCACGGAACACAAGGTCTTCATCAGCCTCAACCTCATCTTCTGCATTATCATCTCCATCGTCTCCATCCTACCCAAGATACAGGTACAGTGTGGACCAGTCGAAGGCCATGTCCATACTAATGCAGATACATTTGAAAACACTTTTTTCCTGTTTTAGTCTTCCTTCTGTACTAAGCCAACATAAAAAAAAAGAGAAACAACCCAAACAGTAGAGTGGATGGAACCCTGTTTAAAAGGAAAAAAGCATTTTCACATGTATCACTTCTAGTGTGGACATGGCCTTACTTTTGACTTGAGTCATTTCCAGTCTGAGTTATGTTTTTGATAGACATACATCCAAATACAGTTACTTTTGTTTTAAGGCAGCTTAACGTTGGTGTACATTTTGCGGTTGTTACATTAATTTAGTGAATGTTTGCCCTGTTTGTTACAGGAAGCCCAGCCACACTCCGGTTTGCTCCAGGCTTCACTCATCTCCCTCTACACCATGTATGTCACTTGGTCTGCAATGACCAACAATCCAAGTGAGTCTCCTGTTGTCTTTGTCCACAGTTGCAGCTCTCCTCTGCAGCTTTTGGTTGCATGCTCAGTTGTGATTATACTCACTGCTGTCTTTCAATATATGCATTTGCTGATTATCTGCTGCAGCATTTTGACCATACTGGTGAGTTTTCCATGGCATGCTAGGTGAACAAAGAGCAGCTTGTTGCTAATAGTTAGCACACCTTCCTTGTCTCATGTCGTGTAATCTGCCTTTCCCAAGTGAATGGCAACAATGGGATTAGTTTTATCTACATGTAGACATCTGAGATCCATTTACACACAATATTGAAATGCATCTCTACTACCCACACAGAATTATATTTCACCTTTCTTTGAAAAATGCAAATGATCTGAACTTTCTCTTTCATTTTTAACTGATGTTGTAACATGCTCTCACTAGATATCATAGGCAACAGCTGCTTATTTTATATCACAAAGCGGACCAATTAAAAACACTAGTTAGTATGAAACAGGAACATACATTAACACAAAAAAAAACCCGTTTACTACTGCTTTGGTGTTTCACTGTTGACAGTGAAATTTAAGAAAACATTTTGAAAACACTAGTGTGGATAGAACCCTGTTTAGAGGAAAAGAGCGTTTTCACATTTATTTCAATGTTAGGCAGAGTAATGTATTGTAATATATTGATGAACTGGAAAACATGTACACTTTGTTATTGATATACATATATTGCCAGATGCACCTCTTACCACCTTCTAAGGTGTTTGCAGCATCTTCAGAGCCAAAATGTTAGTTAATTTGCATAAGAATTAAATAATATTTATTTCCATTATAGTCAAGATGGAATTGAGATACCCAGAGTTACAAGATTATGTCAAGTGTAAACAGGCTCACTGTATAATTTTGTATTTTTCATAATCTATTATAGTGTAATAAAATTTGTGTGTGTGCTCTGATGTCTTAGATCGAAAGTGTAACCCCAGCCTGTTGAGTCTAGTGTCAAACGTCAGCACCACTGTACCATCTGGTGACGGCACCCCAGGAGCGGTGCAGTGGTGGGATGCTCAGGGCATTGTTGGTTTGATCATCTTCCTCTTCTGCACTCTCTATGCCAGGTAGGTTTAGCGGTGCCCAAACCATTACAACTTATATTCTATCATTTATGTTATGATCTATATTTTTGTAAAACTAACTCTCTCTCTGTCTCCCTTACCTAGCATCCGTTCGTCCAGTAACACCCAAGTAAACAAGCTGATGCAGACAGAGAAGGGCGGAGGGTCAGGTGGAGAGGTTGTGGTGGGAGAGGACGGCATACGCAGGGCCGTGGACAATGAGGAGGAAGGGGTCTCTTACAATTACTCCTTTTTCCACTTTCACCTCTGTCTGGCCTCTCTGTACATCATGATGACTCTCACCAACTGGTACCAGTGAGTATCTCTCGCCAACTCGTTGTTGAACATCTAACATAAGGAAGGGGCCCAAAGGTTAGAGAATATGCCTTTTTCACAGCAGACAATTTGGCTTGTCATAACAGGAAAAGCAACTGCATTCAATTTAGTTCAGCTAGTACCAGGATCCTGGTACAGCAATCATTAACGAAATTTGTTTCCCCTGTGCTTTTCCTGCTATGACAAGTCTAAGGCTTTGTTCAGACTGTAGGTAAATCAGATTTGTTTCTCAAATCAGATCTTTAAGACAGACTGTTCACACTGTTATTTGCAAGTGATCAGATCAGATTTGTGTTTCCAGACATCACCAACCTATCTGCATGGGTAGCTGTGGTAACAACGTAGGCAACAGTAACTACGGACGCTGGTGACGCAGCTTTCCAACGCGGAAGCATGAGAAACGGAGATCCATCATCTCGGCCTGTCAAGTCGCGGTGAAAACAATCTGAATATACCAAAAAAACGGATTTGGGCTGGCAGTCTGAACAAGGGCAAAATGTCTGCAGAGAAAAAAATGTCTGTTAGTCTTGTGACTGGAGTGTCACTGGTGATCAACAGATGAGACTGTGGTTGAACTGCACAATTTCCAGGTGTGAATTTAACCACAGAATTTTCCTGTTAGAATATTGAATAAACATATGGATAGATATGGTATGTGAGATAGCTACAAATAAGCTATTTCAGCATTTAAACACACAATTCTTCAGATGTCAGTGACAAAATGAACAGTTCTGAGACAAAGACATGGAAGAATTTACACATCTGTACGATGCTTCTGAGATGGCCAAATGTTTTGAAATCATCAGCTTTCAGTAGTTGTTGCACAGACATTGTAGGCCTCCCGTATAGCCACCAGAGGGCACATTACTTCACCCAAAAGTTATCCATTCTTTGAACACAGAATGTCATTTTCTGAAAACAGCTCTAAAATCATCCACCACAGTGCTTTTTCTAATCCCCCATGGACCAAATGAATTTAAGCACATTTGTTATCTTGAGTTGGTTTTGCTAAATTTTACTTTTCCCTCTGTGTCCTCCCTTCAGACCAGACATCACCACCCAGACCATGCAGAGCAGTATGCCAGCTGTGTGGGTGAAGATGAGCTCCAGCTGGCTGGGCCTCGGGCTCTACCTCTGGACCCTCATCGCCCCTCTCATATTCCCCGACAGGGATTTCAACTGAGCACGCCTTGTCTTTTAGCTGTATTTGGTTGTTTCATTTTCTTGCCTAGTGTAGTAGGCAGTGTGAAGGATGCTATAAAGGAAATATGTTTCATTTCTTTTATTTTTTTATTTTTTATTAATTGCCTCTGCTGTTATTGTGTTTCTGTTGTTTGACTCCTCTAAGTATGATTGTTTGGTGTTTAATTACATGCTTTTGGTTACAAGAAGTTATTTTCTTGCCAATGACTCATCTTGATAGGTGATGTGGTTGTGATATGACTGTATGAACTCTGTTATGTTTTGCTGAATTTTAGTTACTGGACTATCACAAAGGCTGGGCAACAAGGCACTTTCTCAATACCTCAAATATTTCAGTTACAGATCCCCTTTTAAAGGCCTGTGTCATCAGGCTTCTCTGATTGGCCAGGTCTGGAATCCCCCTGATTAGCTGGACTGTTTTAGTGCTGGGGGCAACGAGGAGAACCCTTCTTAGGAGCCTCAGAGTGAGGTGAGTGTGAGGGTTAGATAAGGCTAATATGACACACCCTACAGATCATAACAGGGCTTCCCTTTTTGCTGCTAGGCTATATGCAAATCCACATCATTACACCATGAGCCAGAGAGTCCTAACAGACCACCATTCTAATCTCAGCTCTTCCTCGTTTACTCCAACATAGGGTAATTTATCGCTGGTGCTACGTCTTTTCATGTCTGACTGTGTTTGGCCTTGTACAGCCACGGGCAACAATTCGTACCTGTATAGCAATCTATTTGCAGCAGGGAGACATGTATTGATCCATGGCAGTCAGCATCATGCAGTGTGCAGTGGTACGGTTCAGGAGGTGATAGTGTGAACTCCACACTCCCTGTGCTCTCACAAATGCCATTATTTCCAGAATGTTAGAGAGCGTGTCATTGAGTTAAGAAGAAAGGGATTTTTAGTTGTTGCAGTGTACAAAACAATAACAATGCATTTAGTAATGACAAATTGCTGTTAAATGGTATTGACTTTCATAGTATGTTGATGGTTGTAATGGTGGTACAGTAAATGTATGCATTATATAGTAGTTACCTCAATTTCAATATGAATGGAATGAGTTAAAAGAAGACCGGTATATTTTGTACTTGTGAAAAAAATGGTTTTGGTACAATCCTGAAAATGTTATCCTCTGTCTTTGTTATGTTCTTTTCAAACATTTCAATGCCCGCACTTCAATCAGATGTCCTGTTTCTCTGGCTGCATATGAGTATTGTGAATGTTTTTAAATATTAATTTTATTAATTGTCAAATGTATTGAAAATGTTACCATTATCGCCCTACTAAGGAGATTATTTAGGCAGATTTGCCAGTGTTGGATTATAACATGTAATATTTCAAAACACTATTAAGTGCCTTTTTGTAGTAAAAGAATTTGACACTAATGCTGACATGTGCTTATTATCCCTTGCCTTACATTGTTTTGAGTCAATCCTTGCATGCCAATAAGGCATAGGCCTATGACAGGAATTAACATTGTAATTAATGTATAAACACTGTTTTTAATAAAAGTGCAATCTGTCTCTCACTCTTTGTCTTGATGGAGCCTCAATAAAGGCTTTACAGTTGTGTCCCATGAAAAATGTCAACACTGAGTAAAATTATCCTTATCAGTGCGCTATGAAGATGGAGGCTACTACAAAATATTTAATAAAAGCATGACAAGCCAGTTTGTGGTTACACTTGATTGTTGATTTAACATTTTATTTACTGAGGTACAAAAATGACTGGTAAGGTAATTGATATGTTAACGCTGAGGGTGAGCTAGGTGCCCCATAGATGTTATTGATTGTACATAACACCTCCCTATCTCTAATGGGTCACCAGGGTACAGGCAGTGTTATAGTTTCTGTACATCAGCCTACAGATGTAGGTCGAGGTACCAGAGTTGGGGACTGAGGAGGGGATAATGGACACATCACAGCACGTTCTGTACTCTGGGTGAAGCATCATGTATAGGTGACACTCCAAAACAAGCAAACCATATGCTTGACACACTGCGTCAGTAGGCTACAAGCTTATTATCTGGCCTTACTCTGCCAGGTCCCCTGCTGTGTTATCCTGTTTGCTGCTTAAACTCTAACACCGTTTCTCTCTCCAGCAGTTGGGTGACTGGGGACAAATTCACTGTCTTGACCCTTTGCTGAGTTTAGCTTCCTGTGACAGAAGTTGAAACTGAAATGAAAGCATATGACTTGTATATCCAGTAAATAATAGTGATAGCTCTGACCAGATTTCACACCTTTTGCCTAACTATAAGTTGAAGCAATAAATGTGTCTGACCTGTCTTTTGTGCTGGTACAGAGACAGAGCATGTGTGCTTGCAGCCTCTGCTGTGTTATTTCCTTCTTGCCTGGCAGGCAGACGGGGCCTGTTGGTTTTGGCTGCTACATTCACTCAATCCACTTGGCACTGTCTGGAACTGTTCGGGACACACTACCTCCTGTCGACTTCCACCCTCCCACAACACCACCCCTCGCTCAGCCTATCCATGACAACCCTGAGTTGATGGATTGTGTCATAGTTTAGTTGTGAGAATGAATTCTCACTTCCTTCACGTGTAGTAGAGGAAACAAAGACTTCCCCGGCACTGTAGGGAGGACAACAGCACACAACCGTAAACATAAAAACAACTGTGAGACAGTAAAGAAGAAAGAAAAACATAGTAAAACTATTTAAAGACTGTAAGCAGTGTTAAAGATGCAGATTGCAGGGGCAGAAATTCAGATTGTATCAGATGTGAGGGGATATAAAGTGCAAATACATATTCATGTGCTAATGGAAAATGAGAACATCACAGCATATCAGTGGATGTTAAAAGATTGGAATTAGGACCACACAACAAATTAAAAATATGTTCAGCATCACACATTGCTGCAGCAAGGACAGCAGATCCAGAGTGAGGATGTAGGCCTGCAGAAAATGTTTTTTTTTCTATTTGCAGTATTGCATGATGTGGTTAGTTATGCACTGATGCATTCTTGTGCAATCATCATCGTCAAGGCGTTGTAGTAGCCTAAACTCACTACCAAACCGATATGTGTGATGTCACTCCTCTAACAGGAACAGACATCTCCAAATCTCTGGTGTTTTGATCTTAATTGTTTCACTTTTATTGCTCCAGCCAGCCTTAACATAATCTCACTCCTCACTCTTTGAAGAACCGCCCTCACTCTTGTAAACTTACCTCTTTATTTTTCCATTTCTCTTTCAGTGATTGAAGCATTTCTAGTATAAAAGCAATAGTTTCATGAGACTAAAGAACTCTTTGCACTATACTCTCTTCTTCAGTCTCATCTGAAATTTTAACAGCCTATGAGCACAGCCAACAGCATCTGAGAACAAATTAGCTAAGTGTCATAAATCGCACTTTTATTTCCCCTGTTATCATCAGGTGTACAAATGTGAACACGGCTTTTCTCCTAGGATAGATTTAAGACACTCTCTGTCTTTGACCATTGGCTCCAGTGTCATAAATCACACCTTCATTTCCTCTGTTATCATCAGATGCAATTTGTCGCTGTAATAAGAGATCACAGGCTGTAATGTGCTGATCATGAACCACTTAATGTAGCTCTGCAGCCATGCTTGGTTAGGCATCCTGGGAGTTTTAATTGTCGATTGACTGAAACAATTGGTTATCACTTGCAGTGTTATCCCTGACCTTAATCTTCACTTCCCTCTTCCCACATTAGTTTGGAAATGTCAGCGTTTAGCTGCATTTTGCATTCACTTGTCAAGAATAAGGTCATTCTCTACACTGAAACACATGGACCATCACACTTCTTCAACTTTGTTTCAGTGTTTTATCATTACAATAAATGATCCGTGAATAGTACAACTGTTCCTGATGTTGATCTGGATAAACATTGTTTTGTGAGAGAATTGTGCATCCCTGACCACCTTTTTGACAGAATGACTGGAAATGCCTGTCTGAGGTGTAATTGGGTTTTAAGAGTGGGATCCAGGCCCATTAAATTATGTGCTGCATGCAGGGGAGCTAATTGAGTTTAAGCCCTGCTGGCATACTGCATGTGCACTGGAAACATTTACCCAACATTAAGCCCCAATTAGGCTTTTCAGGATGGGAAACTTGTTGCTGGGTGATGAAGTGAAGATGCTGATGCCTGTCAGACTTATTGCGTAGTTTCTCTCCATTGAGTAAAATGTGGGCACTAATAGATCTACTTGTTTCTAATAAATTGCCGAACTTACACTAGACCATCAGGGTTTTTTTTTCTCATTTTGTTCGATCGCTTCTGTTCTCTCACTCTGGCTGCAGTGTGATGCAGTCACTCAGTCCTAAGCTGGAAGTCTAAAAGTCTGAAAGTCTGAGTGTGTTTATGTGTGTGTAGGGCTCTCCTGTGCGCATGCTCTCCCCCTGCTCAGAGGAGCAGCTAATGCAGTTATATAACAGTCAGTGCAGCCGGCGTCTGCTGTGAGCCAAATGCCAGGCCAGTCTGGTTACATAAGCCTGTCAGAGTCATATTGTAGCAGTACGGAGCGCTCACACCACAGCGTGTCCCTGCACTCCCTCCTCTGTCTCTCACTTCCTCCCACCGTCTTTCTGTGCTCTCCTATCCTCTCCTCTTTTTTTTCCACCTCTCCCCACCTCCCTCCCACTTTTCCTTTCCTTCCCTTCCCTTTCCCCTTTGCTGCGGAGCTGTTCTCAACACCGGGAACAAAGAGTTAGCACGCTGGATGCAGATGCATAGACAGCTCTGAAAATATGAGACACAAAAGAGTGGGACTAACTGTACGCTCATATGCAGAGAGGACAAAATGTTTCTTATTCTACACCAGTTTCTCTTCCACTAGACATCATGAAACATGAAATTCAGTTGGTGGTTGTCTTGGATGATTTTTGAAATCAGTTTTATTCCTCCACTGACTACCTGTGCGCCATGACAGTGATGTGAGTCAGGTGAAAAGATGAGGTGTGCTGCCAGTCACCACCACCTGTTAGCTCTGATGTCCACTGGCCTTTTAGAGCACCATTTGATCTCCAGGATACCAAGGCATGCAGCAGTCACAGCCACTAGGACTGCTCCTCTTGGTGACCTTTACTGTAGGCCTATCTGACCCTCACAACCCCCCAACTCTTGGTCCCTCAGGCATAAGGAGGTCAGACAGACAAACAGACAGACAGACAGACAGGGTCATCAGATCAGCAGGAAATTCTCTCGGGGGCGCTGAGATGTGTGCAAAGGATTGCAAAACGCTGCCTGTGACCCTTTAAGAGTTCAAACAGTCATCCAGGATAAATTAATTGATTTGTGGCCTGAGATCCTGACCTCCATTATATCTCTCTTCTGTGTGATGCTGTGTCAGCATCACTTTAGGTAGGCTATTCATTTCTGCGGTGTAGCAGTAAGCTGGTCTGTGGAAGTGAAATCTTGCTGCTGGATCAGAGAGAAATCTTAAGTAAACCAGCTCAGACCAGGGGGTGCACGATTACCCCAATCAAAACTCTCGTTAAAGCGACTGCATGAGGTTGCCTGGCTAATTAGAATTAATAGCATTAACCAGGAACTGCTCATTCAACCAATGGCTGCCTCTGCCACCTCATTATTATTCACGAGGCGGGCTCGACGCGCCAGCCCACTGGTGGAAGCTGAGAGGGGGGCGGCGCCCACCGGACCTGCCGTGCGGGGTGGTGCGGAGCCGCGGAGTGTGTTTTGCGTAGGGCGAGATGTTGTTTTGTTGTGGCGATCAGCTGAATGTGGCATCGCTGTCCGGTCTGACACAACAGTGGGAAGCACCCCGAGCCCCTCCGGCTCTCCCCCCGCAGGAACGCGGGCACCGAGAGGAGCTCTATCCAGCGCATCGCAATCCAGGAAATGCGGACTTCTGGCCCTTTCTCTACGGGATAAATGGCTGCAGCGCCCGCACTGTAGCGAGCTGGTAAATATTAACCGTAATATTATTGCCTGTTTGTGAGTTAGTTTCGGTGACGTTGCAGCGGTTGTCACATTGAGGAGTGATGTGGTGTGAAGTTGAGCGCAGGATCCCACCCGTGTTTTCCCACTGAGAGTGTGTCATGAAGTTGAGTCGCCTCGTTACGCGTTATAATGATAGGTGATTTAAAAAAAAAAAAAACAGGCGAGGATGGGCTGCACGTAGCGGACCACAATAGCAGTTCAATTCAGAGGGATTTTGGAGACTGTCACGGTCCAAACTACAGTGCGCGCAGCAGCGTTGGCTGAGGTAGCCGCGGGGGCGCTGCACATCCAGCTGACAGCATGTGCTTCATCATGTAGGCTACCTTCATTCACCCCGTTTGTCCTCGGTGACAACCCGGTTGAGGAGAGCAACAGCGCGGACTGACACGCAAGTTTAAGATTCACGATCAGGCCTGTGAACTTAGGCTACTTGTAATGGGCTACACCTACACTTGCCAGATTTTTAGGGGATGACATCATGCTTTTGTTATATGATAAATGGGTTAAGTTGACCAAAACAGGTTTATTTTGGCGGCTGTTCAATCAAGAACACTCCGCTTCTAGTTAAGTCCCTCTATTATAGTCCCTCTATTATTTATTAGACTGTTTTATTGTCAGACATCCCACATAGGTTTCACCTTTACACAGCAAGGTAATTACAATAGCCTATTACTGTAGTGTGCAATTTGCATGCAGACACAATGAATGACTAGACTGTTGTCTGACATGTTTATTATGCAAAATAGTTTCCCTACAAACTATATATTCCCCACCTACTTGCTGTACAGAATAACAGGACGTCACCTTGAGTATTTAGCAGTAACCTTAATTTCTGTTATTATTGTGAATGGTTGAATAAGAGGCCAACTGTAAAGCGCTTTGTCCGTTAAGGTAGAAAAGTGCTTTATAAGTGCAGTCAATTTACCATTAGCACTTTATTTGCTTACAGCATGATCTATCTATCTATCTATCTATCTATCTATCTATCTATCTATCTATCTATCTATCTATCTATCTATGAGCTCAGGACCTAGTTTTCCTTAGCATGCTCATACCATGTGAGCATATTGATATGAAAGAAATATTACATCAGGTAAAGGTTGACATGAGGCAAAGTCATTGCACTTTTCATGTCTGTAATGCCTTGTATGTTTGGTAGGAAGTGAGGTAAGGATAGCACTTGCGTGTTGCTGTCTGTAGACGAAGACCACAATGGTTGTGGTTGGCCTAAAGCCAGGTGCTGCTGAGAAATACTTTTTCATATCAGTGGAGGTTCAATATGTCGACAATGCAACTCCCCATCCAATCCAAAGGAATGTGGATGTTAAAAAAAATAACAACAGCAGCAGTGCTGCAGTGTCCTTCCCCGAGCTCTGGGTGCGTACTGTAACTTGCATCACAGAAATACAGTAAAGTGTCAGACCACGGTGGTGAGGGGGGATGAGTGGAGAGAGGCCAATATACAATTATTTCTTATTGAATCAGCACAAAGTGGCAGCCTTACAGTGCTCCGCTCTGGCCTGGATCAAGACCACTTGTGGTGCTGGCAGAAGAAAGGCGCTAGCTCAGCAGGCACCCAAGGAGAGCGCTGCTCCATTTCCTTGCAAATTTCCAAGATTGTTTGACATCATGAAGCATTTGATCGTTAGAAAAAAAAAAATCTGGGCTTTAGGGATTACTGCCATTTATGGTTTCAACGTGGATCGGGATAAAAGCTGCGAGTCAGACGTACTTTGATGTTTTATACCATTGTAACTTGGCTGAAATGTTAGAAGGTGGCTTGTAAAGAATAATTACTATGTTTTAAAGCTGGAAGTGAATGTGCTATTAGCTGTATAGCTGTAGAACCTGTTTTCATATCAGTCATCAGTTTAGCAGCGCCAGTTCATTACAAAAAGCTTTGGTATTCAGTATCGTAGCTGTAGACTTTGCGCAATGAGTTTGTTCAGGTACAATAAAAGCAAAACGTAATTCTGTCAGCACTAACACTGATTACTGAAGACCTCAGTCAGTTACTCGGGCAGGTTTGTGTGTGTATGTGTGTGTCTATATCTCTCCCTGGCACAAGCAACAGTCCACATGGAAAAAGGCAGTTCTCTGCCAATTAACACAGAACCACTCAACACCTTACACAGTATATCCCTACTTTCTCACACTCTCACACTCTCACACACACACATTCACCTGGCATACCCTCTTCTCCATCTCTCACACACTGAGTCAGCCTTGCAGGTGGCAACGTGTTGATTTAAATGCATGAAATGCCATCGGCAGCGAGAGGGTCGCGTGGAGTTCCCGCTCAGACCTTCAGACACACCTCCTACGGTTAACAAGGTTTGATAACCCCGGCCACACTGGAGCAAAGGATCAGGGATTGATCTGCAGAGTAAGAGTGACAGTTTAGTCTGAACCCTTGATGTGAAATCCGTAGGTGTTACATGGATGGTGTGATGCCTGTAATTCTGTAGGAAAAGTGAACAAGCGTGGTAGTTGGCAGTCTGTTCTGCTTCACGCATGACTGTGAGCTTGACAGATTGCACAGAGTATTAAATGGCATGTATGAGCATGTTTAAGTTTTGTTTTCTCTGAGTGAGCATGCAAGAAGGATGGCATTGTTATCAGTCTCCTATAAGAAAAATAAACACACACACACACACACACACACACACACACACAGTGACACACACCCAGACTGTAAAATCCTGGTGGCTGGTTGACACAACCTTTTCATGTCCCTGCCGCTGGTCATTAATCCTGATCTCTGAAGCACCCGAGAAGAATAGACCCACTGTAGTGCTGGGAGACCAGAGTGAACCAGGAACAAGACCTTGGATACACACTTGTACACACACACACACACACACACACACACACACACACACACACAAAACACAAAATGGAGGCCAGGAGTGCCAGCCTGGCAACTTCACAAATGCCCCACTAGCCTAATAAGTTTAATGCATGCGTTCAGTTGCATTGTAATCTATTCTGAATAGATCTTTTATTTATTTATTTTCTGTGGCCTCGTCTGTAGCCACTGGTTCTGCATTGTGTGTGTGTGTGTATGTTTGTCAGGAGGTGCGGTTGTCTATCAGTGTCTGGCCTCGAGTCAACCTCTCGCCCAGGCCAGTGTGTTGGCTGCCCCATCAAATGGAGATAGTATTTCCTTGTGTTTGCCAGGGAGCAAGAGTCTGTAGTGTATGTGTGTGTGTGGCTGCCTGCCCCGCTCCCTTGTGTGCTGGCCCAGGTTATGTAATGATATATATGTGGCATGTATGGTGTACATGTACAGCCGGGCAGGCAGCGCAGGTTTTGCAGGAAGAGGGGTTACTCATTCAAACACTCCCTTCATAAGAGTTAATCATTAGCTACTCCAGCACAGTTGGTAGCCAAGTGGAATGTTGAAGGGTTTGCTGTTTGTAATGGCAATCCTCCCTCGAAATAGGCCGCAAGTTTATTGCATCACAGCAACTCTTTAATAGGCGATATATGTCATTCTGACAAGATTTACATTTTTCTATTGTTCTCCTGTCTATGTTATAATCTATCTGTTTTCTTCTTGTATCAACAGTGAGGGCATTTCTGTGCAGGTGTTCACTTTCCACAGTGGCCAGTGTTGTGTAACAGTGATTGTTGGAGTGTGATTGTAAGCTCCTGCGCTGCTGACCACAGGTATGTCTGGAGAGGGAGAGGGCCACCATCTCATTGGTGAGGTTTGTGTAACGCTTGGGAGAGGCTGCTGACTGCCTGAAAAAAGTGATAACACACGTTGCTGCTTATCAATTACTGGATATTCAGATTTGAATGAAGGAATCAAACCTCACCTTCAGGAGGTCGGGAATAGAGCTCTAAGGATTCTGTGTTGCCTTGAAAGATAGATGCATGCCTGGTGTGTGTATTGATCGGTGATGCAGGCGAGGTGTTATATTTCATGACTAAATATCTCCACCTCTTCCAAATCTCTCGCTTTCTCTCTCTGGGTCCCAAGACACCCCCCGGACCACACCCCTCAGCACACACGGCATCTGCTCAGATCACAATCTCCACGTGTCTGTTCACCACACTAATCTGTGTTGATTAACTGACACCTGCAAAGATAACGTGTGGTTTATTTCTGCTTTACTTCCTCTAAAATGTGTCTCTCATTTAAATTTTAGAGCCACCATTGCGGTGTCTCTCCTCGTAGCTCTTCCATGAGGAGCTCCATCTGTATTGTCTTATCCCAGTCCCATGACTGTGTAGAAATATATATGTGTGTGTCAGAGGGAGACAGTAAAGTATACTTTTCCAGTGAATAAACTTTTGTTTTGATATTTATGTCCTTATACTGGTTTCCTTCTTCATTTTTCCTCTCTTTAGTATGGATTCCTCTCGTCTTTTCTTCTTTTGTTTCCTCTCCCCTCCTCTTCCCTCTTGTTTACCTCTCCTCTTTTCTCTTCTTCACTCCTCTCCTCTCTCCTTTCCCCTCGTCTCCTCTCCTCTTCCCCCCATTTACCTCTCCTTTCCTCTCCTCTTGTTTCCTCTCGTCTCCTCTCCTCTTCTCTCTCATTTACCTCTCCTCTCCTCTTGTTTCCTCTCTCCTTTCTTCTTGTCTCCTCTCCTCTTCCCCTTCATTTACCTCTCCTCTCCTCTCCTCTTGTTTCCTCGTCTCCTCTCCTCTCCCTCCTCATTTACCTCTCCTCTCCTCTTGTTTCCTCTCCTCTTCCCCTTCATTTACCTCTCTTCTCCCCCCTCATTTACCTCTCCTCTCCTCTTGTTTCCTCTCCTCTTCCCCTTCATTTACCTCTCCTCTCCCCCCTCATTTACCTCTCCTCTCCTCTCCTCTTGTTTCCTCTCATCTCCTCTCCTCTTTCTCCTCATTTACCTCTCCTCTCCTTTTGTTTCCTCTCTCCTCTCCTCTCCTCTCCTCTCTGGAGTCCTTTGTCTCAGTGTGTAAGGCGTCCCTGCAGTAACTGCGAGTGAGGATTGGAGGGTTATTTCTGCTCTGTGGGAGGGTAAGAGGGCTTTGGGGGAAAATCCTTCCATCCCTGCCGCGGATCTGCCGAGCAAATCAAGGCAGCCGGCGATGCTCCAGCACAATCCTCCCCAGCCATGTCACTATCACTGAAGCAGAGCAGTTGAACTAACCCCTGGACCCCCTCCTTTAGCTGCCTCTTTAAAAGCCCTGTGAAATCTGTGGAACTGCCTTCGGTAGAATCCAGATGTGTTTCGTCTCTCTCATGGTGAGACGTGTACCATGTTCAGCCTTGAAGAACGCTCTCTTACCTGGCGTGCCTTCATGCTTTGAGATGTGTTGGCTTATGGGGAGCTCTGAAGCATGCTCATTTTTTATCTTTTGAGCCATACTCTGCAGTATGATCCATAATCTAATATACAAAATATCTGAAATGATATATGGAAAAAAAAGAAGCTGGTCTGTATCGTGTGTGGCACACACGCATGTGCATTTGTTATTTACCGCATAGTCCCTGTAGGCAAGCTGTGCCCTAACATTGTCAGGTAAGGTCATATAAAGAACACCTCATTTTAGATGCTGTTAATTATGCAGGAGTGTGGTCGACTGCCATCACTTGGGAAGGTCATTTGCTCCTCACCCCATTAAAGGGCACAAAACTCTACAGATTTCGGTCTGTGTGTTGTGTTAGGGTGTTTGCTGTGGTTTTTGCGATGCGACTGATGCTGCGCTGACATCCTGTTTGAGGTTACAACTACCTTTAAAAGGCTTCAGGTTTTGCAGTTGTCTTCCATTTGATGTCAGTTCACACCTGAAACGAAGGTGTATTTACACAAGATGTGTTTGTGTATGCTGTGTAGGTATGTCTCTGCATGTTTATATATATATTCTGTGACTGTTTATGTGTACAATGTTTTTGCTGATGCCTCCATATTGCAGCCTCTAAGCGAGGGCGTCTGTTTCACCTAATTGAAGGTCAATATTTGCATGAGCATTCCTACAAACAACTTTCCAAGCTTGGTCTAGACAGAACACAGGCTACCACTGTACTTCAATAAAATCAGAGTGCCTGTCCAGCACTGCCAGATCTATCTCTCTACACTACTGTACATTTGCACGGTGCCAAAGCAGTGGAAAGGTTTTTCATAGCCCGCTATTATTCTGCAAGAGATGAAAGAAAACCCCTTCCTGGCTGTTTGATTTTGTAAAACCAATCAGAATCACCAAGTGTATCCCTAAACTTTGCAAAGCACACCGGCTCTCTTGCTAAATGCTACTGGGGAATGATTCTGAGAAACATTTTGCACATGGCTAATTAAATTCAGCAAACATGTGGGAATTTCCCTATTTGATAATACATTTCTTATAAAGACAGGGACTTTTTCCAGTGTCTGGGAGAGAGAAAGAACTGAAAAATAATCACTATTAAATGAATAGTTAATTTAATAGTTACTTAATAAACTATTTAGATAATCATTTTAGTCATTTTTTTAAGACAAAATAAAGGTAAAGAAATGCTACACATTCTCTGTTTCTATCTTCAAACGGCAGGATTTGCTGCTTGTCTTTGTCATATATAAGTTATAGTCAACTGAACACTTTTGTATTCAGACTTAGTCAAACAAAACAAGACATTTGAAGTTGTCACCCTGGGCTCTACAAAGTTATGACTGATGCTGGCAATTGACAGTTTTTTGACATTTCACAGACCGAACGAACAACTAACCATTTTGCAAACTATATGCTGCTGTGTTTAGAAATGTGCATATATTTTGTCTATTATTCTAGGCATGCACTGATTTCCATTCATGTCTATACAACATGATATGTTACATGTGTGTTAAAACATGCTTGAGTTGTGTAATTTATCATTGTGAATATCAAGTCTGTTTATAATTTGGTCATTCATTTGGGAACCACTCAGAAGGGAACAGAAACCAATGGCTGCCTGGAACTGTAGAAAATATACATACAAAAATGTAAAATTGCATAGCATTCAAAAATGGTCAGTGAAAGGTTAAGTATACATGATACAATAACATCGTAAACATCCATCACAATTTACAGACCAACTTCCTGGTTCAACTTAGACCTACCACACTTTCAATAGCTGCTGCACTGACTTTTCTTGTTCAATGGGGGAATTATTAGTCATCACAGGTGCGCCCGCTTTCAGTTTTACCTCAAAATAAAGTGGAAGCTAATCTGGCAAATTGTTTGGCTCCTCGTGTTTGTTGCCTCATTCGTCTTATTTTTAACACAATGCTGCTGCGTTTTGAAATCTCATCAATTACTTTGGTAAATATAGTGTTATCATAAGTAAAATACATACAGTAAAACTTGCAAACACGCTGGTATGGTCCTTAAAACTATGAGCTGCGACCAGAAATTGGTTCCACTACTGTACTACTGATCTTAGTGTTGGTCTAAGCAAGATTATTTTTTACTCACTCTGGCTTCAAGGACAAAACCCTAATTGCTTATTTGGCTGTCTGTCTGAAAACCCTAATAATCCTTGATGAGACAGACTGCTCTTGCAGCTGAGTTCATGCACCAGTCAAACTAAAGGCCTGACAGTGAATCATCTCAGGCAGGATCAAGCTCCACAATGCACTGCAACTGTAGTGAAGTAATCTCGTGTCACATTTGTCACACTGTCATGGTGGATTAACAGCTGAAGATGAATGGTCAGGTGATGGTGCTGCTTGGCATGAACTGCTCTGTTAGGGAAGTTATGGATGGAAGGTAGAGAAAGCTGTTTGTTTGCTATGGTAGATGTTTTGTCACATAGAGCTGCTGACGCAGACTCACCCAGCGTAATTGAGAAAATAAACATATGTAGGGGAAAAAAGGCGTGTGCCGCTCGTCACAGGGCTACGTGTTTATCCTCTGCTGCCGGATGCTGAAGCCAAGGTTTTCATCACCTTTCGGGGGAGCAAGGATGGATGAGATGGGATGGACTGTGGGTGAAGCTGTGGAAAGAGGCAAATAGTTGAGGCTAACACATGACAGTCCTGCACATAAGGTCCATCCATCAATCCATTTTTTATACTGCACCTGCTTATCCTGTGCAGGATCATGGGGTCTGCACATACTGGGCTAGAGGCACATAACAGTAAAGTTAAATTAATAGGATATTATAAATCTCGATATGAGTAAGATTTACAGCCATAAAGACAAAAGCTTATATGTTTTGGGGGAAAGGACAGAGAATGCTGTAGGAACCTCTTCCTCAGTCGGAGGTGTTAGTCATTTCTATTATGTAATCCTCCTGTCCTCAACAACCTCAAATAGTCAGCAGTCCCAGTATTTGCACCCAGGTAGTCCCCCACCTCCTCCCTTTTTTCCTGCTTTGCACTGTCAGCACAGTGCTAGGGAGCAACCCCAGCTTAGTCACTGCAGACTTTGATTTTTCATCAACACTCTGCAACTCCAATATGCTTAATGGCACTGCGCTCGTCTTATGAGGACCCTCCTCTTGCCCGATGTCAGCTGACAGGTTGCCAGGCTAGTGGGGAGGAGTAGGAGGTTGTGGTAGGGTGGCCACATGGTGCTCTTGGTGCATCTCTGGCTCCAGGGTGGATGTCATATTTCACTATGACACCCGCACCCACAGGGAGACCAGGAGCTGCGCAGCTGGTAGCATGTGACCAGCTGAGGAGACAAAGGGTTCAGCTCCCTCACGACTCTTCCCCTTGTTTTCCAGAACCCTCTCTCTTTCTTTGTCTCACTGCCGAAGAGCGTCCAAGCTGTAGTGGTGTGTGGGTAGCTATCCGAGAAGCTGATTAGGATTCTTTGAGAGTACAGTAGCTGAAGCAGCGGGGCTGGGTTCCCACTCACAGCCCCTGAGTAGGGTGTCCATTACTGTGGGAGTGCCTAAATTACACAGAAGAGGGAGATCAGGAGAAACCCTAGTGAGAGTTTTGAAGAGAGAGGAGGAGGAGGGTGTAGAGTGGAGAAATCAATTTGTCTCTGAGCAAAAAGAGGGTGAGACACTCACAAACACATTGTTGCACGGGTAGAAAAAAAAGATGCCCTGTGTGAGATTACATGATTTTAAAATTGTTTCTGTGATAAAAGCAATGTATCAAGATTGTAAATCTTGAGTTAACTTCTTGAGCTGAATTCCATGGGAGATTTCTTTGTCAGAGTGAAAGTATAATGTTTCTTTGTCAGCCTGTGAGGTGGAGGGTCTCTCCGGCCTTGTGAGAGCGAGCTGTCTCTGTTGCCAAGCCAGCAGAAATCTTTCTTTCATTGGTCATAGTTGTGCATTTTGGCTTGCATGATTGGTCACGTTGTTATCAGCATTACAGATACACATGTCATAGGTTGGACGGCAACTCGATGGCTTTGGAGTGGCTGCAAGGATGGAAAGAGGGCATGTTTTTCCTGGACTTTTTGTTCTAGCATTTTCCTCTTTTGTTGCTCAAGCGCAGCCACAAAACTCAGAAGCTGCAGTTTGCTTTGCAGAGAGTATCACTGTTTCATCCCATCAATCTATGTAATGCACTGTTTATTGCTTTTCTGTGTAACTACAGTGTTATCAGATTATCCTAGGTGCAGTTTTTCATAGTGAACACTGTTTTTCATTGCATTCTGCCCCTCATCGGCCAAGTCTTTGCTACTCTAGTCAGTGTGTCATCAAACAAGCCTGTATAAAGATTTTCAAAAATGTTATCCTCTAAAGCCAGACTAGGCCTTTAATCTGAGGGTGATATTTATTGATGTATTTATGTTTATCCTCTATCTAATGTCAGTCATTTTTAGCCGTGCTAGCGGTGTGGCTCTGTGGATGGCAATGTGGTTGTTAGCATTATCACTGTGAGCATCTTAGCATGCTGACATTAGCGTTTAGCTCAAAGAACTGCTTTGCCTAACTACAACCTCACAGAGCTGCTAACATGGCTCTTAGTATGAAAGTATTACTTCAGTTACTCATTATATTCTGTGTCACTAAATATTTTCTACTTGTAATATGTAATAATTTTATCTGTTTGGAATGTATCATATGATCTAGTAACATACTTCCCATTGTAGCTACTCAACACCGGCAAGTTTATAGCATTTTTCTCATGTAATCAGTATAATATTAAAGGGACCATCAAATTCAACAAACCCGACATGTAGCCAGGCAGGTGAATTATGTTCTTGTTTTACACCCATAACCTTTAAACTGAGAGATTGTTTATGTTGATGTCTGAGTGAAGGCGAGACCTGTCAATCATCCTTTGTACAGCCTACGTGAAAAGACGTCGTTTCCAACCACACGCCGGTCGAGTCTTGCCAGACCACGATGAGCAGAGTGAAAGCTGTGGGCTGATAAGCCCGGGTCTGCCAAGACCTGCCTAATGTGATTTTGCTGTACGTGTGTATGTATGCATACATCTATATACAGTACACGTGTGCCTGACCATAAAATCCAGGGAGTGTTCTCACTGAAACTGAAACAGTCCTGATCTGCGCTTCCTTCTCGCCATAATTACACACCTCTGCTGTGGAGCTCGCGCTTTACTTTACCTCCTTCACTTTGCTGCATTTGTTTAGATGCTGGTTAACTTTGATGGTATGCATAGTTTGAGTTTTCTTCAATTTGTAGTCAGACTGCTGCTTGCCAGTCCCCAGATTAGATTTTCTTGGTCTTTGGATTAGATTTAGCAGCTCACTGGAGGGCACATCTTGCCATTTGTTTAAATTTTGTGGGTTCAGGCTTATGACTTTCTCATCTGCTACTTAAATGGTCTATAAACACATTTCTATTCTTCCAGAAAGTTATGTTGTTAGTCCGTCTGTTGTAGATTTTACTGAAGTACCTGCTGTAGCTGTTTCATTTCTTCACTGGTGGTATTTGTACTATGAGCAACTAGATTCCATCAATGTCATGGTTTTGAACAGGAAAATCATACCTTATATTGTTTTGCTGTTGTTTTTAGTCTTTTTTAAAAATAGCTTGATTGAAAGCACTGATTAACTCTTAATAATAAAACATTAACTGAAAAATCAATGAAATAACTTTACCACTTTAAATGCAGTTTTTCTCAAACATGTTGTGGAGACCTGGGGAGCTTTGATTGACCGTAATTGACTTCATTTTGTGCCTGTGAGCAGAAACTGGCTAACTGAATATACAGCTGCTGACCACAAAATGTCAGCCGACAAGCTTGTTAACCACACACGTCATCCAGGTTTCCCTTATTGGTCAGCTCTCTAGGAAATGAATAAACTTCTAGTGACTTGAATATATCACTTAAAGCGCATAGTCAGTGTTTCAGAGACAGAACTGTTCATTGTGAAGGGGTTATAGAGGAATTTTAACCCTGAAAAAAATCAATAACCACAAACATTTTTTTTCGTGTCCACATATTTTTTAATGGCTTTAAAGAAATTGTGCTCCTACCTCAAAATATTATTACCTGGGCAAACATCAGTGTGGTTTCAGTTGGCTAATACATCAATAAAGCAGGAAATCGTGCACTGTTTGAACGCTTGACTATATGATACTGTATGGAAATTTGAAGTTGAAGAAATTTCAAAGATTCCAAAGTGAATTTGATTTTATTGTAGCACCTTTTTTCTTAAACGCACAGGTACACAAACCAAACAAAGCCATTGGTTCCTCTCAAATTCTCCACAGAAGCTCACCTTGCCTTCACGTTGGTGCGTTCAACTTGTTTGCCGCGAATCCTGCTGGGACTGCCTGCATTTAAACATTTAATATGTGAGAGACTTTGCGTCATTCCTGATGATTTTGCTTTTCTAAAACCAGGGCATTGTACTGTGTCGAGGTGGCTCATTTAGCCTAGCTGGAAAACTGATATAAACCAGTGAAAAAGTTGAACAATTTCACAGAAACCCTTTATTTCTGTCAGTAATAATGAAAAAATACTTAAAAGTTCAGTTCTTGAAAAGTAGCCAATAACCCTGGTTGATAAGCAACCTACATGTGCCTCTATGAGATTGTGGCGAGATAAGGTAACTTCAGGTTAGTGTAGTATTAAATTAATAGGCATGTGGTTGTGGGTGTGCATTTTATTGGGTATTTTACAGCAAATTCAAACAGGTATCATCCAATCAGAACCAGTAATTGGAGCTTTCTCCTCTGTAATGGCCAATTCATTGTACGACTGCTTGATACCCAATCTGCAGTCCTGAGGTGAGCACATTATGTACCTGAGCTTACACTGAGATTGCAGTGTTATCTAATAACCTGGCACGACAGAAAACTCTTACAGTAAACATTCCCAGTGAGGAAACATTCTCTGAGGTAACACAATGATCCAATGTGTGTATTTCCTTACAGAGAAGCCACTGAAGCCCGGTTTAAGGCATGTTCACAGACAGTGCTTCAACCTGTATTGGATGACAAATCAGCCGTACGTAACTGGGCAAGAACTAACAGGAAATCAATGTATCCAGCCACCTATCCTACATCAATACAGTGTCTCATTTTCTCGCCACGAGCCTGCTCATCTCGCTGTCTTTCTCTCTTGTTCTGTCTCTCTCTCTTTTTTCCTCTCTCTCTGGTTTCTGTGTCTCTGCAGTGTGCTTCTTTGAAAGCCACAGCATCTCTATTTTAAGGACGTCTTTGTTTCTCTGCTTTGTATTCAAATGATCAGGCTCACAGGCAGGAGGATGCGGCTCTGAAAACAAGCGGGTTGGTGGGAGAGAGGAGGGAAGAGAGGTGGCGAGTCGGCCTTTCTTAGAGTCAGGTTTCTCCTAACCAGATCGTTATGAGGTGATGACAGCTGGAGGAATGCGCCGCTAATTCCCCTAACGTGGGTCACGTGACCTTCGGGCTCGCTTACCTTCCAGAGCAATTTGAACGGTATGGGTGGTCAGGGGAGAGAAAAATGTTCATCTATAATGTGCGTGTCATATACTGTATATGCGCGCTATGATTTGATCTCATTCAGAAGAAGTGTGTGTTTGCAGGAATATGGGCTTGTTGCCGTAGCCTGGAACCAGACGGGGTGGCTGTGTGTGGCCTTCCCTAGTGGCCAGACTAGACTGCACCTCCCAGCAACAATGAGTACAGCCAATGACACATTTCTGTCTGTCTGCTAACGCAAAGTGGGCCAGTTGGTTTGCGGTAGAGTGGGCCATGTTTGACTTACGGACACATGAAGGTGTCCCGTAATTTTAATCTTGGGACAAAATGCTTTTTTTGTGTGTAAGTAAATCGATTTCCTTGTAGTGAGACTTTTGGTGAAGACATTGCCAGCGTTTGCGTGTTTGCTTGTCCCTGGCGCTTTGTTACTAAGCAGCGTGCAGGTATTGACATCCATCTTGACATCTTAATCCTTCTCGACCTTGTGTTTACAGTACAGTGAGGCTCTGTTTCTTTAGCTCTCTGTTGTTGACAACTGTTACTGTAAAGATAAGATTAATAACAGTGAAAGCACTACAGCATGATGATTTAACATGTTCGGTCTCATCAGACTCATGTTGTGTGGACGGGCATTGCCCAACCCAACAGAACTTTATTTAAATTCTAGTGAAAATCCCAAGCTTTACAAATAGATTATTATTACATTATGTCATTGGCAAAACATCTAAAATTCTTAATTTGATTTAATGGTTCGGCCATTTAAACATGGCATCCTGGATTTGAATATTTCCAAAGATTCTGCGTGTCCTCAGCTTCAGTGACGTGCAGAAACAAGCAGATAAAGAATATTTATGTGACAATGGGAAACTGTCACATAGATATTTTATGTAACTTTCAAGCTACTTACTTGTATTTGCCCAGGTTTTGAGACATCTGTTTCTGCCTCAATACAATGGAGGTAAGAGGAATTTTGTTTGTTGTGCTCAAAGCATTGAAAAGTTGCATTTAAGAAAATCTACATACATTTTCTTTTTCAGAAACAATGTATTAATTATTTGAGTTAATTCATAGAACACACTGTCATTTATCTTCTAGAAAGTATTTCTATGGATTATCCAGGGTAACCAGGACGTTGTTTCTGGAAAGAGATGTCGATTTTGAGTTTTTTAATGTTGTTTTTCATGAGCATGCTGTGAGCACTCTATTCACCTCCATTGTTTTGGGGTGGAGGCAAAAATCTCAGACAGATATCTCAAAATCTGGACCAATTAAGCCCAAACTATCAGCAGGACCAGACACTACCAGAGATAAGTAAGAAAATCTGTTCTGTTGCAGTTGAATTGACCCTTAAAGGTATATTCAGAGGGGGATTGGGATTGGACTCAGATATATACAGCAACAAAAATCAAGAACCATATCCCTCTGTAGTATTGTTGCTCATAATTATTTTAGAGGAACAGAAAAACTTACAGAATTTGCATGCAGTAAGCAACCTTCAGTGCAATTCATGGTTGACATGTATTCATGTATTCTGTAGATTCAGCATTTCACAACTCCACACATGCACACACACACGCACACACACACACACAAGCAGATTTACTAAGAGACTGTTATAGCTGCACTTGATTGTCGTGTGTGATTGATGAGCTGTCTCACTTAGCCCTGGAGCTGCAGTCTCAAGATATAGAGGCTGCACACCGCGTACACATTTGATAGCCTTTTATAAGATTGTCTCAGTTGGCAGCTAGAGTCACTACAGTGGGTCGGAGCCATGTACTGAGAACACGAAATGACCACATACAAGAGCTCTCTCTCTCGCTCTATGTCTCTGTCTCTCTCCTACGCATTTGCACACACTGTTTTTCTCCTCTATCTTGTTATTCTCTGTCTCGCACTCTTTCCCTCTCTCTCCCCAACACATGCGCTCACACACACCTCCACTTTCAGAGAAACAAACACATAAACAGACGGGTTATGACACATGCTGTTTGTATATGTGCATTTGGTTTGAAGGGCAGCTGACGAGGCGTTGATGCGTCAGGAGAGTTTCTGTTGACAGGCCACTAATGCAGCGTGGCACCGGGCAGAATGGGCAGCGGGGGCACACAGCGGAGGAGGGAGAGTAAACTGTAAACCGACACTTAGGCTGAATGGAGTTGTTTGTCACTGTGGGTAGCAATTACTTGGACTGGCCTGGCTTTGAGTAAACTCCCTGATCAGAAGGGTGCCCCTTTGCCAGGCCCAGAGACGAAGGCGGGGACGGAGGCCGTGTTGATACATTCTGCGGCCTGGTCCTCGTGTTTGAACACACTCAGGCTGAGCTTCCACCTGTTGACTCTTCTCTGCGTCTGTGTTTGTGCAGGCAGCACTGAAAGCACCAGCAGCTCCAACTTAACAGCTCAGATTAACATAGTCACAGGTTACTGAGATGTGCAGATAAGGCATGGCGCCGGGTCATGCACAGTGCTACAGCAGTGCTTGTTGTACCTGCTGCAGCTTCACACAGGATGCAGTACAGCAGCTGCAGAAAGAGGAACTAGCACAGGCTTTCCCATCACTGGGAGGAATCCACTTGGGTGACTTCATAGAAAAATAGCTAACTTAAGTGAAAACAAAAATAACTGCACTAAAACGCCTGCTGTCATAAAATGAAAAATGACTGGCTATGGCACTCCACAAATGCACAGAAAGTTGTCACTGACCAGCATGTAGAAGCCAATTTCTAATTCTATGGTGCAGAAAAATGCAGATAATATCATGTTTTCATTGTTGGATAATAACAAAACTTTCTATCCCTTCCAAACCTTCCAAAAAAGACTGAAAACGTAGGTCGTAGAATGCAGTTGCATAATGAAAGGTATAAACCCCAGGTGGATATTTTCTCATAGTTGTTTCACCGTATAGTTACCAGTGAGCTGTGTATTTGTACCCTCTCCAGTCACCTTAACTGAAGACGTTCATCTCATCACAGGTTTTGCTTCGTTCTTTTCAGTTGCACCACGACTGAGAGAGCAAATATAAAGCAGCCGACTGTGAACAACGGGTACAGTAAGCTGCGTGGGAGAATATGCACTGTGATCTTGACATCCACGCATCAGTGAAACTTGTGGGCGCAGGGAGGACAGCTTTTGAAAATGTCAGTTCCTCTTTCTATATTTATCTGCCCCCCCACCCCCACCCCCCTCTATGCTTTGTCACTCTTTTATTTCATTTGCACACCACTCGTGCTGGATTTTGATGTTTGGTATCGAGCTGTCCAAAGGCAGATGAAGTTTCTTTGACTGACACTTGGTATCTGTTTCACTTCTGTTACAGTAACTCCCCACGAGGCCCTGGAGTGTGTTTGTTCACTGCTACTGTCCCTAATGTATTTGCTTCATATCAGAAGACCATTTTGCCTTTGAGGCAGTGAATCAAACCTAATGCTTAGGACTCAGAAAACACTAATACTGCATAACTGTAATAGCTGGGTTTACACTACCGTCGCAAATTGTTAATGATATGTCAGCTCTATATATGGTATCACTTACCAATTAGGGACTTTACTCAGGGCCAGGCTACTTTCCATAATCACTACCCACAGCAACCCTGGAGACATGATTTCCTGGTAGCCTTCCTCATAATATACATGAAGTTTACTTTGCCGCATATAAAGACAGTGGCGCTTATTAATGCTTCAGCACCATGGAAAAGGAAAAGATAATGAGAGTGTGTTGCGAGGCTGAAATTGAGAACTAAATGGGGAGAGAGTGGCTGCAAAGAGGGAATTGTGCATTGCTGTGTGTCTCAGTGAAATAGAGAGAAATAGAGAAAAGAGAGGCAGAGAAACCCCTCAAGATAAATAAAAAAAAGAGAGAGAGATGCTGAGTGAAACAGAGGGTGGTCAGTTTTTCAGGGTTTTACAGGATCAGATATCACATCTGCTGAGGATACATATCGATTGGCATTAACAAAAGACTGGCATGCTGGACTCCATTAGCAGGCCGGTTGGTTGCATGTCTAAGGCTGCTCTCCACTAGCTGGATTATATCTGTCTGTGTATGTTTGTGTGAAAATGGATTTGAATGCCTAATCCAAGATATTATTAGCCTTTTTTTGCTTCATTGGGTTTATAGGTTTATGCCAAGGCACCATTAGACCTGGTTGTTGAACATCAATACTTTTGACCAACCAAATTGTGTCTGTAGCACGAAATTTCAAAAATCAGATATTGATTGGTTTAAACCATATTTTTATCTAGACAAAGTTCTTGTATGGCTGTTTCTTTTTTTTGTAATAACTGTCCATCGTGAGTCTGACAGTGTTATAAGAGTGTAATGCTAAATCAGTGGAGAAACTCTTTTAAGCACAGTGGTGCTTTGAGCTAAATGCTAATGTCAGCATGATAACATGCTCACAATGCCAACACTAACATGCTTATGTTAAGCAGGTATCATGTTTACCATGTTCACCATCTCGATTTAGTGTGCTAGCATGCTAACATTTGCTAATTAGCACCAAGCACAAAGTAGAGCGGAGGCTGATGGGAATGTCACTTTGCATCATTTTAATTATAACCCGAAGTATTAGACAAATTGAAATGTTGATCTGATGATGATGAAAAGATGAAAAGTCAGGGGATCACTGAAGTTATTACATTTTATCCTGAGGGGTCATGAATGTCTGCACACAATTTAATGGTAATCCATTCAATTGTTGTTGAGACATTTCACAAAAAAACAAAAAAATTTAACTTCATGGTGGTGCTGGAAGAAAAGTCAGGGGATCAACAAAGTCATTAGGATTCATCTTCTGGGAAACATGAATGTCTGTACAGAATTTCAATACATCCAACAATTGTTGAGATATTTCAGTCGGTACCAAAGCAGTGGATGACTGCCCAACCAACCCACAGACCGACATTGACATCCCTAGAGCCAGGCCCTAGCATGTATATGACATTAGCTGCACAATGCTCACTTATCTGCTCAATAACACGCACTCATTAGTGTTTACTCGTGCTATCCAGTCAAGACCATTAACAGATGTCCCACTTCTCATGGTCTTTTATCAAACTGAAATTGTTGCAGCTGTACTGGGAGAAAAGTGCTGAGGTTAAACTTTATGTCAAATAAGATGTATTTAAGTTTTATGTAGTTACATTTTGAAGTGGAGGGTGAGAATGAAGTGATGATACAGCTACATTTACCCGAGTAATGACTGGATTTAGTCGTTTGACATGCTGTTCCCAAAAGACTCAGCCCACTTAGGTAGATGGACGTCTCCTTAGCCCCCAGTTTTTTTTCCCATATAAACGCAAACAGGTAGAGCAATACTGAGCTGCAGTGGTTTTCATACACTCGGTGGGCTCCCTCTTTAAATGGATTTTGTTTCTATCATAATACCACAGTCATATGGACAGAGGGGGGTCAGTTTACTGGAAGACCACACGTCTGAAATCATCTGCCCTCAGAACAGAGAGAACCCTCTCTGAATACTCCCAAATTTGCCCGTTTAACTGCCTGCGTCTGCAGTTTATAGGGTGAAAGTCCAAAAATATGTCATCTGTATGGTTGTCTGTAAATGCGCAAACCACTCATTTGGTCTAAATTATAGTCTGTGGCTGCTCCAAAACAACATGAAGTTCCTTATAAAGCATGATGTTTGCATTTTAGGTGTTGCTTGCCTCTGCATTATATTGTATAGGCAGGTGTGTGTCATATATGTGAAATTGCCTCATGTGACCACAGGGGAGCCCTTGTTTCCATTTACTGTAAATGAGAGCAACTTTGCATAATGTGAGCCTGACATGCTTGGGGCCAGTGGGTGGCATATGGTTACCTTTTATTATTGCATCATGAAAGCTTGCTTTTACACCTTCACGATCGTTGCTCTTCCCATTTTGATCCCAGTCTTCAAAATTATTATCTTCTCTGTTTTCGCTTGCAGGACTGTTGAACGTAATACCTCCTAGCTCTCTCTAGTTCCTAACCAGATTGTGTGTCTGCCGCCCGGTCCCCGGCCTTGCTAATCATTACGTCTGTGTAGAGCAACTTTCCTGTCAATCATCGCCACAGTGGCAGTTTTGTTCCCAGGCCTCTGCCCCCCCCCATCCCCCCCCCCCCCTTCCCGTCAGAACCCCTCAGTCTGAGGAACAGAGGACAAAGGGATGACGGATGGGTGAAGATCCCTCACAGGGAAGTACAGTATAGAAGGTGTGTGCTGTAAAGAGTGACAATGAGCATATTCAGGCAGACACAATACAATGCTTCGGCCAGCAAAGCCAGCAGCCTGTGAGAGTAGCCCAGCATCAGGCCAGCACAGCCCCCTACAGCAGTCAGCCAGCAGCTGCACGGAGCCAGGGGTAATCACCAAGTCCTGAACAACACTCCTATTGACTGGGACCAAATAAAATGAGAGAGGAACCACAGAGCAGAGGAGAAAGAATAGGGGGACATGTGGACAATCCAGGAACAGCACAGGAGAAGAGGAGAGGAACACAAAAATGGAAGATTTGATAAAGAGAGCAAATGTGCAGGTGTATTGGTAGATGAGGTTGAAAAGAAAAACTGAAAAGAAACATAATTGAGCAATTAGAGAAGGAGAGAAACATCTTTTCCCCTTGACTCATCCCGTCATCTGGCCGTGAGTCCCACCAGGCCACCACGTGTTGCTGGCCTGTGAGGATCCATGTTCCCTCTGCCTGCCTTCTGATCAGTAGCCCAGCCATCCGCTCGTTCTGTGTGCCGGCTCGTCGCTGTGTGAGTGTGTTTATTTTAGAGTGTGTGACTCACACTTCCTGTGCTCTGCCAATGAGGCAAAGCTCTATGGAACAGCAGGACCTCCGTTCATTCTCAATTCTCTCTTTCTCTTTCTGTTTCTCTCCCTCTCTCTCGTGTTGCACTGCTGATAGGCCTAGCCTGAGTTCTGCGTAATGCGGGGGCTTGCTTGAATGGATGCCACTCTGGAATTCAGTTACAGATGCAGCACAGTGGCACTCTGGCTGAAACTGGAAGATTTACATAAACGAGACATGTTCATGTAGGCAGAGGGTTTGTCACTTAGGACGAAGGCTGCTGTTTTTTGTTTTTTTTCTTCACCCACCGCTACAATGAGCCGTGTTGATAAGGAGGTGATAATTGCAAGGAATCGCCTCCAGGGTTCTGCGTTGCATGGGGAAACCCCATGTAAGACCTGTTTGTAATCCTATCCATCGGCAGCGTGCCACCGCCGTTGAATGTGTGCGAGTTGAAGAAACAGCAGCAGATGCTCCTGTCCTGAATCTGTAGGTGTGTGTTTTTGGTTTCACTGTCCTGGATTGTCGTGCGCTTTGGTTGCATTAGCAATAAGAAATGTGACAATCGATGCTATTACTGTGGTTTCAGAGAGGATGGTGTGATGTTTTTGGGGGGGGGGTGTTACTACCGGAATATGAGTCGCTTTTAGTTTCTTCTTGCTACCGCATCTTCCTCCTCCCCTTACATTTATACAGTGGAAACATTCATTTAGTGTCTTCCTCTCTCCCTCCCTCTCCATCACTCTTTTTGTTTTGCCTCACCCCCAGCCCCCCCCCCCCTCTCAGCAACACACCCACTCAAACAGTCATATCCGCTCTCACTCTCTGGCTCTCCCTGCTTGTCTCACAGTGCCTGTGAAGCGTCTCTGAGGGGGAAGACCAGACTGCTCTGTCAGGTAATCTAAACTCTGTCTGTCTCTCTCTCTCTCTCTCTCTCTCTCGCTCTCTCTCTGTGCCCCCCTCCCCTCACTCTCTGTCTTACTCTCTGTCTTCCCTCTTCTTTAAATCCATCTCTGTCTTCCTCAGTGGTTTCCCTGTTCTCTCCTTATTATTAGTTTACTTGTCAGCTATGGCAAATTAGTTATTTAGTTATTGCAGCTGTTCCAATTGTGTGGACTTGTGTATACATTTGATAGTTTATTATTGCAAATTTGTCATTTGGTACTTTATAATCTAGCACCCAGATCAGTATTTTGTAAGTTAAAGGATTTGAGTTTGTCTCTTATGTGAATGTCAAAGACTCTTTTTCACAGGACAACATACCTGAGGTGTCTTAGCATGGGTGTCGGTGAACTGTATGGACATTACGATACAAGGATTCAAATTCAAAGATTCGTATTGAATGTCCGCTCTGGAAGATGGACCCGTACTGTCGATCTTGCCTGAGGTTTCTCCCTTTTTTCCTGAATTTATGGAACTTGTTCCTTATCCGAGTCGAGGGTCTAAGGATAGAGCTCCTCTCCAATCAGAGGTAAAGCCCTCTGAGGCAAATCTTGGACCATATAATTAAAATTGACAGACTAAGTGACTACAAAAAAGATGATTTCCATCCGTGAATGTCCTGGCCACAAATAAAATGATGGAAAACCCAGCAACCTGCAATTTAGTCCAAGTTGTGGTCAGTTTGTTTTTACAGTCGATTATGTCACCAAAGGACCAGATTTTCCGCTGCCAAGGGTATTATTAAAACTCTCTGTGCAATCTTCTCCTGCCGTTGAGGTGTGCATTACCCGGCTCTGCCATGCCACTCATGTTTGATTTAAAGGGCGGTATTGACCCACAGTTCACTGGCTTGTGTTTAATCAAAGTGAACACTGCGACGGTTGTGAACTGCCAGTCTTATCAAAGCCCTGTGAAATCCTTCTCTACACCCTCTCGCCTCAGAGGTACAGCGATCCGAATGCATCCCGCACAGAGCTGAGAGAGAGTGAGTGAGAGCTCTGGTATGTGGTGTTTTTTCAGACGGCGTCCTCCTTAGCGCACGGCTTCTACTTCTACAGCAGTGATATCCCTGGGTGAGTGTGAGTCTCGGCCTCTGAGGTTTTATGCTCTATCTGGCGTCTGGTTCTGTCTCCTGGGTTTCTTTTCCAGTCATTTACTGTCAAACCAAAGTGTGTTCTTCATGTGGTTCTGTGATTGGGTAGTGTGACTGTCTAGGATTTGGGGAGTTTGATTGACAGCTCTGTTTTTGGTGGTGGTGGCGGCAGGGGAAGGACTGTGATTTAACTTTCCATTTACCTTATACTTAGGGAATGCTGCAGAGCCTCTTGTACAGTATCAAATGTTGTATTGCTTCATTGAGATTATGACTGTCGTGGTTCAAGCTGTCGCATATGGAAGTGTATGTATTCGTCTGCTGTGATATCAACCTGTCGACACTCAAAGTCAAAGGGGGTTAGATGTCAAGGGTCATGCCAGCTTGTCAACGCATGCAGAGGCCAAGCATTTCCCCTCCTCACTTCCTGCTGCCAGTGTGCGTATGTAGTCAGAAAGGATGCTGGGAGATAAATTTAGACCTCCAGCTCCCTCTCCATCTGCCGTTGCTCAGAGTAGGCTGGTTTCCATGGGAACCTGCACCAGGCTACCGCCAGTAAGAGAGAATGGGGAGAGAGAGAGAGATGTGTGTGTGTTTGGGGGGGATTTTTTAAAAAGCACTTAAGAGGGTTTATCTGTTCTCAGGGCACAAGGTGATTTAATGTTTAGCCCATATTTTTATCCATCATTACCAGCTGTATGAATACGTCCGGGTATTGATGAGGAAATGAACACAAACTCTGCCGGCCGTACTCTCCGGTGCATGATGATGAAGTAAAACTGCTGCAAAGCTCCTGTGCTACTTATTGAGCAGGAGTTGAGCTAAATGTTTGTTTTATGGGATTTAGAAGTATAACTGCTGGACTTAATAGACACAGCAGAGATGATGGAAGGAGACAGTGTGACTGTGTATGTGTGTGTGTGTGTGTGTGTGTGTGTGTGTGTGTGTGTGTGTGTGTGTGTGTGTGTGTGTGTGTGTGTGTGTGTGTGTGTGTGAAATATATGGAGTGTGAGCTCTTCCGTGTGTCCGGGCTCCCATGGGTACCTGCATCAGTGCCTGTTTCTGCTGACAAAACCCCTTTGCATGTACACACACACACACACACACACACACACACACACACACACACACACACACACACACACACATCTCTGCACACATTCCTCACTCATTCTCATCCCTTCTCTCTGTGGACCAGTCGTTAATCACATTTTAGGCACAGACACCAGAAACTAGTCCACACAACAAATCACAGCCTACGCCATGAGTCTGTGAATTATCACACAATGGGTCAGGATGGAGGTGGAAAACGAGTTTTTCAACAAGTTTGTTGTTTTGCAAGCTGCTACTAATATTAGCTTTGTGGTTTTGATCTGACATCTTCAATCAAAATAACATAACACAGTAGAACAGCTGCATCAGTGGCTTCCTGCTCGCACCTCAGCCTAAAAATAGAGTACAGTGCCCCACCCTCATCAATAAGGTTAGACAAATTTACATAACCTGTGTGTTTTACCAGAGGTCTTATCATTACAATATACAATATTTTTCACCTGTGAGCAACTGATTGCTATGGGTGTGTATGCTGTGTAAGCTCATACTGCATTAAACTGTAGTTGATAACAAGTCATCTCTGTGGAATGAGGATGATGAGAGGAAAAGCCCTCGTCAAACAGCAGGAGGATTGACTGAGTGGAACCAGGGTAGGTCACCTCAGGGCACCGCAGCTGATTTTGCTGGTCAAATGTGTCAGAGTAGATTCAGGGCTGCTGTGTGTTAGTGGGTATTACTCTGGGGAGAGTAGTACTGTACACTGTATGTGCACTGTAGGGTGTACGTGTGTGTGTTTCGGCTTAAAGTAGGCTAGACTCTGGCATTCCTTTCCCTCATCTTCCTGGCAAGGCCCTGACTGTGTGTTTCCCCACTCAGAGCTGGCAGTCTAGACTGCCATGAATAATGTAAGCAATGCTCTCCCCAACCTTAAAACCTTCTAATCGCCCTGTTTAAAGGCTGCATCAACAGCTATGCCAGAGATCATTAAACTTACACTCTGATAACCAACTACATGAACAAAGACATTTATTACAGGGGGGTTGGGGAAGACAATTTGTCTTGCTTTTTGTGCTTTCCCTCCTGCTCAGTCGTACTATTTTCTGCACAGCATCATCCTTCTTCTTCTTCACATCCAGACCCACTCACTTTTTACACATCTATATCCACTTGGTTGCCCACCCCCCTTTATCGACTGTTTTTATTGTCATCAAATTTTTTTAAAGTTCAAGTGTGTGAGGAACAACACTCTTCAGCATGATCTAATATATTACTCATTTATAAGCTCTATTCCCTCCTGATCTAACGTATCTACATGTAACTCTAGAGAGTAATGTGTCCCTCAGGCTCAACAGCTAAAGGCAGAAAAAGGTGTAGCTGCCACCACATACAAAAGTCTTTCTACACAGCTGAAAAGGTGGAAGACAGGCAAATGAAAACAGTGAAGTGAATTTTAATGGTGTTGATTTGGTTTGTTATGCTGCCTAATTGCGGTGTGTTGATGGTAAAAGTCTGCTGTAATCAAAGCACTGGTCTGCTTGGAGAAACGCACACTAAACAGATGATCGGCCCTTAGCAGATGTGGGGGAACGTGGAGATGGAGCCGAGAATCTGTCAAGTTGTTTCCAAGAGGAAGACTGATTCTCTTTCTTTTTTTTCCACAGTAAACTGGCTATAATGAAGGCTGACTGTGCAGAGTGTTTTTTTTAGACACATGGAGAGAGCAAAAGTGTGGCTCATTAAAAAAACTGTCAGTGCTGCCTTGCCACCACTGGCACCTTGAGCTGCAGTCTTCTGCTGGGCCTGTTTATTCAGCCACTGGATCACTGATTCAGTCTTTTCTCTTTCTCCCACCTCTTCTTGCTTCATCTTACTCCCACTTCATATGCATATCTCTAATATTATACAACATCTATGCATTTTCTGTCTCATTCATTCCACCTCCACACACACCTTGTTACCTTCTCTCCTGGTATGTTCTTGGCTGTTGGAGGTGGTGCACGCTGTCTACACCATCACAGAGATCTACAGCTGTGAGGTGAACCTATACGGCATCCTCCTTCAGTGAGCTCTGATCTCCAGAGTCTGACAGAGTTGGGGGGTTGCAAGTAGTGTCAATGTCTTAGACGATGATTGATACTCTGGATGAGCCCGTGCTGGAACTGTCAGCGGTTGGGCATGGCTGCTCAGTGAAAATGTTATGATTGGCCCCATCCATTCCCAGAATGTGTTTTGATTGGCCGCGATACAAGAATCCTGTGTCTCGAGTTGAGACGGAGTGCAGGATTTGTAGTAAGTGGGAAATATTACAGAACATACATCTTGATAAAAGAGGAGATTTCATCTTACCCTCAAGTCTCCATGATCAGCTATACTTGGCTCCTCATAAACACAGCTCTGTAGTAGTGTGTGAGTGGGAAATATTACAATAGATCCATCTTGATAAAAGTTTTCACAGTGCCCTTTCACAACAGGCTTCATAACAAGCAACCACTCTTTGCCCCTCATAAACACTGCACCCTGGTGGCTGAGTGGCGTAGGCTGAAACCCAGTTACTGCCAAGTCCCTTTATCCACTAGAAAACAGCACCCCTCCATTTACCCCTTTAGCTTTAGTGCCAGATCAGATAAGCATAGGCTATATTTCCAACATTTGTTTTGACTCCTTGCCCTGACACTGTGGTCTCCCCTGTTGGTGCCTGTGCTGTGGATGTTGCCTGGCTGGCCCTGAGCTGCCCTAAGTCCTGCAGAGTGGACCAGTCATGGGTCAGATATGAATCAGATTTGTCTATTTTCAGTAGAAGGGAGTTTTTAAATGTATCTACATTTTAAGGAGATTCACAAGTGTTTACAGTATGTGGACATACTAGTTGCCTGTGTGCTCAGATTGCCATGTCTTTTGAAAGTGTTACAATAACAGAACATCTTGACCTAATTTTTCTTAATAGATTTACAGTAGGTGTGGCTCTGTCTCCCGAATCACTGCACAGTATCTGCTTATTAAGACTTGAAGCCAGGACAGATGACAGCAATAACATGTTGCTGATGCAATTACCTTGCTAATGTTCTCATTACAACACTGACCCCACTCAACACTACACCAGGAAAGATAACCCTGTTTGTCATAGTATGATATGTGGGAGCAATTTTTAATAGGGAGTTTTATAATAGGACACTAATGATTTTGGCCTTCTACTCTACCAACATAACTCTTTTTCAGACTGCATGGCAGGGTTTTTTTGTAGACTCTTAGGATGTCAAGAAGCCTAAGTAATCTTCACAAGGTCCTGTGTGTTTTGCTGTGCAATTTTTCAGCAGAGCAGGGCCTTTCTTTATTACCTCTCTTTGTTTTGTGCTTTTATTTAGAAAAACTTTGTATTTCTGTTTTTATTGCAAAGTGGAGAGGGAAATAAAGAGAACTGGAGAATATTTTTTACAGCACTTTGCTATACTGTAGCCTTTTGTGAGAACACATTCTTTATAGTAAATGTATAGTAAATACTACTAATAAATGTATTAATTTGAATAATAGTGAGTAGGGTAGTGAAACAGGGTAATAAAAATTGTAACTTAAGCGCTACAATGAAATGTTTTATAATGTGGCTGAGAAAGATTTCAATCCTTAAAACGTCAGTCGATCCTAAAATGTTACAGTTTTATTAACCAGTACACAGTAGCTTAAATATTATATAATTCTTATAATTATATAATTCATCCTGGTCAACAACAACATCTCTAATGTAGATGTTAGACACTTGTATCTTCAGTTTCTTTAATGAAGATTGAAACAAAGTAACTCAGAAAGTCTGGTTTATTTTGTTGGTAAGTTTCAGGTACAACAGTTTTTTATTCATATTTCTGTCACAATTTACATCACATAATTTCAGTAGTTCAAGATTAACAGCTCATATTTAAACAGTGTGACGTGAAAAAGATATAAAAGGTGTTTTTTAAGGGGGATCAAAAACCGGGCTTCCCTCAATAGGTAATATTGATAATGATCACAGGAAGAATAGTGAACCATGAAGGAATAAAACAAACAAAATCAGGATGACAGCACTGTGTTGGGATGGGTGATCAGATAGAGATTAATATGTTTCCATTTTTGTAACTCCTTCCTTGTCTTTTTCTGTGTTTCTTTAGACCCATTCAGAAGCTGAACGGCTAACACTCTTGACAACCAACCAAGGAGATGCAGCGAAGACCTTGGGAGGGCTGTTAGAATGGCTGAGGCTGGACAGAAGCAGAGCTGCTTTGTACAGAGAGATGATCCATGTTTACCTGCATCCATGCAGCTCCAGGGCACCTTTTAATGATGCCTCATTTGGTCCTCTTGAATAACTTTTGGCCCACACTGAAAAAGGCCCTCCGTTGTGATTTACAACTCATTCTGTTGATGTTCCACTGCCTCTGACCTCTCTGCTGCCATGCGGTTAGCCCCATGAGGCTCAGAGAGCCCTTCCTTGTGTGTCTTTGAGGCCTCCTCCCCACTCTATGGAGGCTGAGCCCAGCCATCCGGCTGATGGGGAGCGCTCTGGAAGGCAAGAGCAGCAGCATGTGACAGCTGAATCCTCACTAGGATCTTGTCCACCTCAGCAGCCCCAGCAGCCTCCTAATCCTCGCCCTGTACACAGAGCCTTGGGACGCCTGCAGAATCGCCAACCCAAACGCACTGACCTTCTGCTTCGGTTACAGCAACAGCAGGCAGTAGCATGGCAGCATTCAGACACCCCAGGTCCCTCAGGAGGCAGCTTCTTCTCTCCAGCTTCCTCATCAACCTCATCCCTCCCCTCTACTTCCTCCACCCGGGGTGAGCATGGTCATGGGGTCCCATCTCAGTCCAGCCAAGAGGGCCTAGAAGGGGTCAGCTCACCCAGAAAAGGGGAGAAGAAACCCCCAAAACCAGGGAAATATGTGTGCACTTACTGTGGCCGTCCGTGTGCCAAGCCAAGCGTTCTTCAGAAACACATTCGCTCCCATACAGGAGAAAGACCCTACCCTTGTGCCCCCTGTGGCTTTTCTTTCAAGACCAAGAGCAACCTGTACAAGCACCGCAAGTCCCATGCCCATCGTATTAAGGCGGGCCTGGCATCTAGTCGTGATGAGCCCAGTTTGAGTGGACCAGAGGGCAGTGGTGTTGGAGAAGACCCTGAGGAACACACAGAGGGAGAAAGCACAGAGTCTGAAGAAGAGACAGGCCAACACAGAAAATCTTCCTCTAAGGAGATGTTGGGCCAGCAGAGGAAAGTTTGTAAGGAGCTGCTGGGAGGCTCAGAGGAGAGCCAGAGGCCTGAAGACTCCCAGGCTGTCAAGCAAAGGCTCGCACTGAGGCTTAGTGAAAGGAAACGTGGCCCGGTGGCTTCCCCAGATGACCCTCCTTCCTCCCTCTCCACCTCATCTTCTTCTCTAGGCCCTGGCAGTAAGGGCAGCACAGAATCTGGCTATTTCTCTGGATCAGGCAGCACTGACCTGTGCCAAGTTAGCCCTCCCAGTGCCAGTGCCAAAACCTACGCAGAAATTATTCTAGGGAAATATGGAAGGCTGGGAGGGCAGCAGCGCAGTCCCCATCAGCAGCAGCCTCATTCTTCACTTTCCTCATCCTCAGGAACAGAGGACAAGAGCATTCCCTTTTCTGTACCCAAAACCCAAGTAATAGAACATATTACCAAGCTCATCACTATCAATGAAGCAGTAGTAGACACCAGTGAGATTGACAGTGTAAAGCCCAGACGCTCCTCTCTGTCCAGGAAGAGCAGCATGGAGTCACCCAAATTTACCACCCCTAAAGATCCCTACACATTCGATCCCAAAGGAGAAGCCCCTGGCCCCAGTGGTTTGAGGCACCTCCACAGTCCTGAGGCAGATCCAGCAGGTACCCAGGAGCTGTCAGCAGTGCCTCTGCTTAGAAGCCACTCAATGCCATCATCTACCAGCAAAGGAGAGCCCTCCACCTCTGGCACCATGTCTCCCGGAGGTTACCGTCTCTGTCAGTCATTCGATGAGCAGCAAGCGGTCGTAGCAGAGATGAGGGTTGGCCATGCCCAGCGTATGCTGAGGCGCCAGCCTGCCATAGAAGTTCCACTGGGAGCTGAGGTAATGCTGGAGGAGGCTGGTCCTACCTCCTCCTCCACTGCCAGAGGCACTGAACTAGCCAGGCAGCCACAGCAACAACAACAGCAAAGGAGTCCAAGCTTGTTTGAATGTGAAGCATGTGGGGCCCACTTCCAACACAGTGAAGGCTACGAGGCCCACAGAGGCATGTGCCCAGGGCAGCAAACACCAGAACAAGAGAGCAGGGATGTGAGTAAAACATGCAGAGAGGATCGCCCCCAGATGATGATGCACTATAAGTTCCGAGCACTAGCCATGGCTGTGAGGAAAAGGAGGAAAGAGGAAAGTCTGGAGGAGGATCCTCCCAGCCCTGGATATGTAGCCATGTCAGGCAGCTCTGCAGGCCTCAACCCTGTGCCAAGCAGACCAGAGCACAGCCAGGCTCTCTCAGGTTTGTTTATGTATCCTTGCAGTAGCAGATAAAATGATAACATTATTCTTTGTGAGCTATAAGTTTCTTTTTTTCATACCTTTTTATCTTCTTTTAACATCTGAGAAACCTAAATAGCTAAAGAAAACATGTATATAAGTCAATATCTGCATCTGCATGCAGATATTGCAGATAGATACTAGAAAAAAACTACTGTGTGAAATTACACTACACTACAGATACGGGAATGAAATGCAAAAAAATGAAATGTCATCATTCAAACGCAGTATACCAACATAATATGATGGTAGCTAATTTGTTGTTTCTTTTGTTTGTTTCTAGGTGTTTCTTTACAGACTGAGCCAAAACAGCAGCAGCAGCAGGACAGGAAGGGTGTGTCCGTCATCCAACACACAAGCTCTTTTGAGAAGCAGGAGAGTATATCCATGGAAAGTCAGGAACCAGACCTCAAAGAGAGTCAGCAAACACAACAACCCGAGCCAAAACCATCACCCTCTACATCTCGCCTCATCCGCCAGCCAAACATCCAAGTGCCAGAGATCCTTGTTACTGTGGAGCCTGATGCTGACATGCCATCTGTGTCACCGCCAGTGACAGCATCCTCATCCAAGGTCCATGATTATTTAAAATACCATTTGGCTATACATTTTTGTACATTTTATACAATTTAACTGCCTTGCTTTCGGTCACATATTTCTGCCTCCCCTCAAAAACAAGGGCCTTCAATCATTGCATGTTTCATATTAAATAAATGCATTGATTTAAGGCTGTTTTTCTGATGTAAATTCTTCTTTAACTTTAACGCCCTAAGAAAGGTTTTTAGCAGGTGAGCAGTCAGTGTCCCGTCATCTTACATGGATTTTTAAATTAGTAAACTATTTGTCTGTCCTAGGAGGCAGAGAGAGTGGAGGAGTTCCAGTGGCCTCAGCGTAGCCAGACTCTGGCCCAGCTCCCTGCAGAGAAGCTGCCACCAAAGAAGAAGAGACTCCGCCTGGCAGAAGCAGCCCAGTCCTCTGGGGAGTCTAGCTTTGAGTCTGTGTCTCTGCCTCGCAGCCCCAGTCAAGAGAGCAACATCTCCCACACGTCAAGCCTTTCTGCTTCTTTTGAGGACACAGCAAAATCAGAGTCTGCTGTCTGGGCCTCCAGTAGCCAAAGCTCCCAGATGTTGATGGTGCCATCCGCTTCCCACCAACACCACCAAAGCCACAAGGAGATGAGGCGCTCAGCCTCAGAGCAGGCCCCAACCAGCCCCCAACAAACAGAGCAGATCTCAGAGACCAGAAGTAAGTCCTTTGACTATGGATCCCTGTCCACTCAACAGTCTGCATCCTCCTGGAAAGAAAGAAGAAAGTGTCTCCTTGTCAAGCATGCTACCTTAGGGGAACCTGAGCAGGAGGAAGGGGCCAGCATGACTCAGCTGTCTAGAGCAGAGAGTCCAAAGCCTGGGCCTTCCCGCTCCATCCATCCTCCACTCTACTCAACCGAGGCAAGCTCCCGGTTCAGCCTGGAAGCCACCGGAAAAGCCTTGCAGCTGTTACAGCCACAAATCTTCCTGCCCTCTCAGGATGTGCTCCCTTTGCAGCCCAGAGGCCAGCAAGTGTTTTCCCCAGGATCACTATCCCAGCTACTCCCCGTCACCACAGCCATCACTGATGTACTGTCCACCCAAATCATCCACAGGGCCTTCTTACATCCACAGACAGGACCTCCACCTATACAGATACATCCAGCACAGATCCACATGGCTGAACGGTTAGGTATACCATTCCATCAGCTTCCTGCTCTTGTTCCTCTCCAGTTCTCTTCCAGGACTAGAGCTAGTCAGGCTCTGTACTTACCTTTTCATCCAAGACTTACCTCACATGTTCCTTCCCCTCCAACTACAGAGAGCAGACCCTCCATCTCTTCCATGTCTTCTGCCCTTACACGTCAATCCCGTGTAACAATCTCCGACCACCACGCACAGCCAGTCATCGCCACATGCCTGGCACAGCTTACACCAGTAGTGTCCCTTGTGGTTCCAGTGCGACTCCAGACCCATATACCTACCTATGCCAGTTCCATGTATACCACCCTGTCCCAGATCCTTGCCTCCACTCGCTCACAGGAACCCGTTTCTTGCACAGCTATGGTCATCATGGGCCAGGTGGAGCGGGACAAGCTGCAAAGGTCCTACTTGAAGGTCCCCTCCCCAGACATCAAG
Organism: Macquaria australasica; assembly: GCA_005408345.1. NCBI lineage: Eukaryota > Metazoa > Chordata > Actinopteri > Centrarchiformes > Percichthyidae > Macquaria > Macquaria australasica. The sequence goes on along the minus strand of SEMN01000047.1, from coordinate 1,121,140 downwards.
AGCCTTCTTCCCCTGTCTTTGCCTGTGGAGCTGGCCTCAGGATCTGGGGAGGGATACGGTCCATTGGGGGCTGGAGGAAGTAAACGGATGCTTTCTCCTGCAGCCAGTCTGGAGCTCAGCACAGAGGCCCAGCGTCACCAGAAAAGGGTAAAAGAGGAAGGGGAGGTGGAGCAACATAAGGCAGGAGATGAGGAGGAGGAGGAGGAGGAGGATGTAGAACAGAAGGTAAGACAGGAAGAAGAAAGTAAAGCCACTGGGAGAAAACTGGAAGAGGGAGAGAGGAAACAGCCAGAGAGGGTAGAGGTGACAAATGTGAAAGTGGAGGGGGAGCAGGAACAAATACCAAGGAAACATAACAGGGAGGAAAAGGAGAAGGAGAAGGAGTCAACTGAGAAGACAAGTAAAAAAAAGGAGGAGGCGCCTGTTGTGGAAGAGGGGTTTGAAAGACCAAGCACCCCTTCATACCCCAGTCTCCAAACCTCCACCTCAGTCAACTGGTGCTACCTGAACTATGTCAAACCCAACCCATCTGCCCTAAGGGATCCCCACACCTCAGTTTATTCTACCTGGAGCGTCAGTGCTCACAACCCCAACTTGCCGGGCCTCAGCACTAAGGTGGCCTTGTCTCTACTGTGCTCCAAACAGAAGCATAGCTCAGAGACATACACCATGGCCATGGCCCTGACCCCGACTAAAAGCAAATTGGCCCCTGCCAGTAGCAGGACCCCACGTGTGTCAGAGGTAAACATAACCACAATATACATTTACTGTATTTATAAGTTAATGCAGACCACTCTATTAAAGATACCCTAAACTTCTATAGAATACTATTATCTTTTTTTAACTAATCTGTAGGTTTTACATATAACCTCATTAATGTGCTTTAAGGGGTACACATTTTACACATGTTATGGGTCTGGGGGAGTGCTACTGCATATGTGAAAAAAGTTTTATGAAGCCTTTTGTGGCTCCAAAGGGAGCTGTGTGAAATCTGATAAGTGGCTCGTGGTTCCATAAGCTGCTACTAGCATAACACACCTGAACTGTCAGCGGTCGAGCTGCATTGTGGGTAATGTAGGCGTCGGGTCTTGACAAGGAAAAAGAATGCGTGGAATATAAAAGAAGTCTTTTAAACTGTCCATCATGAGTCCGAAAATGTTATAGGAGTGCAGCACTAACTTGGTAGAGTACTCTTTTAACAATAAAACACTTAACATTTAATTTTAAGTTGTTTTGAATTTTCTATGTGTGTCTTGAGTGTAGGTACATGCCACCCCACCCAGCACCCTCACTAAAGTAAAGGATCAGCAGCAGCATGAAAAGGAGGAGAATAAAGAGATGAGAGAAGAGGAAGGACCCTCTACCTCTAAACCAAGCGAGGCTTCTCGTGTTCGCATCTTTGAAGGCGGGTAAGAACTACAATAAGAGACTGTTAAAATGCACATCTTTTATTTCAAAATTCAATATTTGTGAATAATGGCAGTGCCTCATTACACAAGTAATCTGTTCTTCTGTCACAAACCAATGCCTTATGACAGCAAAACAGCAACTATGGAGAGCTGACAAGATTGCACAGAGTGAATTACAGTAACAGATGGGAGGCAGTGGCACCCGCAGGGACTTCATTTGTACCTGCAGCCAAGCTTTTTCCTCTTACTGCTGGCATGTGTTTTAGAAGTGTTAATTTGGAGAGATAGCAGTGTGTGTGTGTGTGTGTGTGTGTGTGTGTGAGAGAGAAGGGGAAAAGGTTGTCTCCAACTTCACTTTGTGAGACTCTCATTATTACCTGTTTTTACAGTTACGTAAGTTACTGAGAAGACACAGAGGAATAGTATGAAGCAATCTGCAAGCAATCACTAACATAGTCATGATTGTCATGTTTGTGTGCAATGTGTGCATGTGTTTGTCTTTAAACCTGTATGCATCTGTACACCTCACTGCATTCACATATTTGTGTTTTCTATAAATGTCTGAGTGATTTTTTCCAGTGCAGCCTCTCTTCTTTCCCATGTTTACTGGTGTTGAGAGCTGAAAGTTTCCCCAGCAGCTGATTCTGTATAGAGTAGTAAAAGATGAAAGCTGGAAAAGATGTGGATAGAGGTGAAAGGTTCCCAATTAATGAGAATTTCAGAACATGCTGGTTTTCCTTTTGATGGGAATGGAAAATATTTTCGAAAGATATTTAAGGAATGGTTTTTGCTTATGTGTGTGTGCATGTGTGTCAACACTTGCACATTGAGACCTGTGTTTTGTGTTAATGTGCTCACAGATTGAGTGTGAATGAGTTGTCTGCTTAACAGTAGATAAGGCACTAATTACCAGTCTTTATCATTTGCAGCCACACATTACACAAATTCAGGAAGTGCATTTTTATCCATAAACAGCCCGCAGCTTTCTCCCTTCTTCCCGTCTTCTTTCTCCATCATACCAACCTCCTCCTTCTGTTCATGCTGCCATTCTGGCAGCTCTTCCAGTTTTACTTACCTATGTATTATTTTCTTTTCATTACCTCCCAACCTCCTCTGTGTCCTCTCTCTGTGTACCTGCACCCCTTGATGTCCTGCTGTATCTTCTCCATGCATGCAAATAAGCACAGCTACTCACTCTTGAACACAGCAGAAAGTTTTGTATTATCTCTATCTTCCGTTAGTCTGCACTTTGAAATCATGACTCTGTGCCACTCATTTTATTCTGGAGAACAAGCAACACTTTTACGAATGTGCATCATGCACATCCTTTGTTTATGTTCCACTGACTTGCACAATTTCCATTTAAGAAAGAGGGGTGCAGGGGTCTCTAGAGTTTATTAATATTATACAGCTGAAGAAACAGATATTGGATCAAGGCAGCTTTCTCCTCAATAACACATCTTAGCAATTAAGCAAGCATAGCTGTTCCTTCTTGGTAGCAAAAGTCTGTTGAACACCAGCTTTAATCCCTCTTAGTGAGCACAAGAGGAACTGTCTCCTTCTGGATTCTGTTAAAACATACAGATTGATTTCCATAGTGTAAGTGGTTAACTTTGCAGATTTGTCATAACACTTTAACCACACATAGCCATTCCTATGATCAGAGTTTACAGCATTTTACAGCAGTATTAGTTATGTCATACTCCTTTCTGGCCAAATAGTGATCGAAGTATGTTTCAGTACCTGCAGTATTGCCTTTTACTGTTATTCAATTGTTGCTGCTTTGAAATTCAATGGCCTTATCAATCAGTCACACCCCGGCTGAAAGCGGTATTCTCTCCACCAATCTGGCATGGTGGACATAAAGCTACAGTACAAGCAGCGGCAGATTGTCGGTGGAGTTTACTGAGAGACGTGCTGCTGACTTACTGCTCGATGTGTGAAGTGCAACTTGTGCCTTGTTTTTCCTGAGATGTGGGTGGATATTTTTAGCAGTGGCAAGAAACACATGCCAGTAGCCAGCTCCTGAATGAATACAACATAATGCCACTGTTGAGACTATTTTACAGTTGTGTAACAATTTGTTATGATTTGCTGTTGTTGGTTCTGTTATACAACAGGGAGCATTCACAGCCTTGGTTCTTGTCAATGTGGTGCATATCCTGCAATTAAACACAGTCAACACACATTGGATATTTACAATTCAGAATGGATTGTACATGTCTTCATGAGTAGTGAGAGCAGATGGAGTTTTTCATAGAGGACAATTCATTCAGATATAAAATGTCTGTGGTCCTCTGTGTCCACAAATAGGCTTTTGGTAAACATCAAGATTGTGTATAAACAATGTTTTTATAGACTAGACCTAAATGTGTTGCTTGATTTTTATATATAGTGTCTATTTTAGGTTGTGGGCCATAGCCAGGCTTCCCTTCCCTCTCTTTAGCTGCTGCTGTTGTTGGCAGGGCCACCCGATCGCAGCAGAATAGCTGGTATTCTCTGTGTGCCCAGGGTGTAGTGGAGGGAACAGCCAAGGGACTCAGTGCTGCTGGGGTTTTGGTGGGGCTTCCCCAACCCGCCTCCATAAAGAAAGCCTTGTTTCCCTGTTTCTTGTGTGTGTGTGTGTGTGTGTGTGTGTGTGTGTGTTTTGGGTGCACATGTGTGCATGTATTTGTGCCGCACACAAACCCACATCCACATTCATCATTATTATTAAAACTGCACTAGTCAATATTTTTAATCAACAGGAACAATAGCTCAAATGTGTAATGTTGATGCAAGGGATCGCTTGTAGTGACAAAGTCACAGAGAATTATCACCCTACTGTGCAGTTCCCCACAGATCTACAGAGCGCTTTAGCATCTTTAAGCACATCGTTTTGGTCATCAACCTTGTTTCCTGCAGCTGCAGGCAGCTGTTTTCAGGGAAAAAGCTCTGTAAAAACACTGTATGCTACCTTAGCTGGTGAACATAGTGAAGCATTTAGCAGCTAAAGAGACAGGAGTTGGTGGTGACCAAAATAAAGCGAAAAAGAGAGTGAATATTGGACTTAAATTCGCCAGGTGGCCAGAAACACGACTCCAAATGAATCCTAATGTTGCTCTGTAACTGCTTGATGTGTAAATAAGCAATTGATTGCTATTTCTATTTCACCATAACAACTGTCCAAGGTGAAAATATGTTAATGTTGTGTTTTCAGCTTGTTCCGTTGCCCTCAAGTGGCCAAAAAAATCAAGTAATGCAGCTTTTAAATGCAATTCAATTTAAATTAAGTATAAGTTTCACTACGGATGGTCAATGAAGAAGCTAGGTATTTGTGCACATTGTACCACACAGTGAAATCAGTGGTCTATATGAACGTTATCCTAATTTGTGATTGTGTGGGTAACAAATCTCTTATCTTTCTGTTTCTTTCTCCTCTCTCTCTCTCTCTCTCTCTCTCTCTCTCTCTCTCTGGTAGGTATAAGTCCAATGAGGAGTATGTTTATGTGAGAGGTCGCGGCAGGGGCAAGTACATATGTGGAGAGTGTGGCATCCGCTGTAAGAAGCCGAGCATGCTGAAAAAGCACATCCGAACGCACACAGATGTCCGTCCATACATTTGCAAACACTGTAACTTTGCCTTCAAAACCAAAGGTAAGGGAACAATTTACAAGTTACTTTTCTTACTTTCCTTGCCCTGCTTGAGTGGAGGGTAATTTTAATGTGCTGTTCTTGTTCCTTCCTAGGGAACCTTACAAAACACATGAAGTCAAAGGCTCATGGGAAAAAATGCCAGGCAATGGGAGTATCTGAGTCATCACTGGACGAGCCAGAGAGTGAGGAAACAGGTACTTAAGAGGGGATGGAGAGGCATCTCGCATATTTCCCATCCACTGTAAAGAAATATTGGTACACAGCTGGATGAACTTCTGCCTGTGAAGAATTGTAGCTGCTCAGCACTGACAGCTTATGCAACAACATGTTCTATTCTCCTCCCTTTGGCCTTGCATAAGAAATATGAAAAAGTATAAGATGAATGAATGTAAAATACAGAGCATTTCACAGCCTCCTGATGTTTTTGCAGCAGTTGGGCAACTATACCTTGTTCTCAAGGATGTGCTGCTGGCGTATGACAGTACTCATTCCAACACTTACGCCTGTTCCCCGTCAAAGCCACAAAAGAGCCTCAAAGCCAGCCACCTCATGATCACCTCCCTAACCTTCCTCTACTACCCCACCTCTCGCCCGCCTCTTTCTTGCTGACAGACTACACTCATCACAGCCAAGGACGCGCCATTAAAACAGTCTTTCCATTCACAAGGCTGTTGAGATAGTTTGTGAATAGAGGCATGGTGCTATTCAATTAAATTTTGGTCTTTTCATCCTCAGTCTATTTATAACATTGGTTTGATGGGTGGTGGGTGAGGTTTGTCAGAAAGATACAGTACACTGTCCTAACCCTTTGTGCTTCTTCCTGAAAATTGCTCTCTTAATGTGTTTTCGTGTCCCTTAGTGTGAGGATTTTTGTCATGACTTTGTACATTTAGTAAAGGATACAATATGGAAGTAAAGGGATATAATTTAAAGGATGTGTATGTTTTTTTGCGCAAACAGCAGGAAGTGATGAACGTGTGTGTGGCTCAGAGGAACAGGAGGAACATCAGTTTTCTGACGTGGAGGAGTCTGAGGACGATGACGACAACGACGACGATGATGAAGAGGAAGAGGAGTCCGCAGCCCATGACGACCCACCATCCTCCTGTTCGTCAGACACCCACCCATCAACAGGGGGGCATTCCAGCTGCAGTAGGCACTCTCAGCAGGGCACTCCTGACCCCGAGCCTCTGGGCCCCAGTCCCAACCCCGGTCAGGAGCCCTCCCCAAGAGGAGTTTGGCCCAGCAGACGAGCCGCCTCTCCAGGCAGCAGGAGAGCACTGTTCTCCCGGCGGGGCTGGAAGGCATCGTCAAGAGCCTTCTCCCCCAGCAGTGAGAGCTGTTCCCCGAGCCGCAGCCTCTCCCCCCGTCTTGAGCTATCCTCACCCATCCACAGCCTCTCCCCCAGGACGGAGCTGTCCTCGCCCAGCCGACATGTCTCACCCTCCCCTGAGAGAGGACCATCTCCCATCAGACCCCTTTCACCTCTTCATCCTATTTCGCCCAGCTACTACCGGTCATCACAAGCTCGGACCCCTCCCTCGCCACTCTGGTTACAGCACAGGACCCCTGGATACCTGCCATGGGAGAGCCCAGGTACAAAGGGTAGTCATGTCAAACGGGTGAGTCTTTTTTCCTTAGTCTGCACAGATCTGTGCCTAAAAATTTAAATTGAGAAATAGACAGCAACCAGAATGTATTTTCTCTGTACTTTCCTCCTAGGAAAATCTCAGTTTACAGTACCCTGGGTACAGACAGAGCAAGCCCATGAAATGTAATGTTGAGTTCTTTGCTCCCCCTACAGGAGAAAAGTGGTACAGCAGCAGAGGGACCAACATTGCCAGAAGCCAGCTTGTTTCCTCCTGCTTTTCGTCTTTCCACCTGTGAGGGTTATCCTGGCCACCAAACAACAGACAACATCTTCAGCCACCTTCCCATGCACTCCCAACAAGCCAAGGTCCCCTATCTGATGATCCCCATCGGAGGGATCCAAATGGTACAGGCCAGACCAAGGTCCCACCCTACCACCCCCTCGTCCCCAACGTCTCCCCCCATGGAGGGGCCGTCACTGGCCAGATTTGAATCATACTGGGGCGGGACCCCCAGAACTCAAGGGCTTAGGACTCCTGGAGATCACTGGTCGGAGCACCAGGCAGCAGGAACCAGCCAGTCAGGGCGGTGCGTTCTCGGCACAGCACTAACATGTTCCAAACCGGAGTTGGAGACCACAGACTCAAAGCAATATGGCAGCTCACAAAGCTCCGCCCACACCCACAGGTCTGCAGCTGAGACCACCGAATGCTGCGCCAGAGACAGTCGTTCAAGAGCACCCCTCAGTATAGCAGCCCCTGTAGCTTCGCGTGTCATTGGACAGCAGCCAGAGGGGGAGGAGCCACCGTCTGGTGGTGATCGGGTGGGGGGAGGAGCTAAAGGAGACTCTGCCAGAACAGACCAGAGTACTTAACAATGTCTACACCTTGATGCATCATGCATCCCATTTTGCTTTATTGGTTGCTACACTAGTCTTGTTTTTTTTAATTGCTTTGTTTTTATACAGTTTTCAATACTATTGTTAACTTAAATGTTTGTTCTTTGGCAATATTCAGGTTTGTTATAAAAATGCACTTTTTTCTTTGTAAAAATAATGTCTATCTATATATATAAATTATATATATATAATTGTATCCCTCCTGTATCTCTATTGATACTGGTAATCTTAATGTCTGTTTAAATATATGTAAAAGAAATATGAATAAATTTGTAAATGACCAAAATCTTTAATCAAAAATAATTCCATTTTTGTTTGTCCAAATTTTGTCCAGTATTACTCAAATTGTAGTTACTTGTGCCTTTTCTGTCCAGGTTTATGTTTCGAGATGTACAGTACAGATAGACAAAGAGAAAGAAGGCTGTGAAATTTTATATCTGCTTTTTTTTTTTGTGTTGTTCAGGAGGGTTAATATTTGATGTTTTGATTGTTTCTGTTCCATTGCTTTAATGCCAGGGTAACAGAGAGTCGCATTGTGGAGATACTGAAGGAGCAGAAGAAACGTGTCAAAGGAAATTGCACTGAAGTTCTATTTTGTATTACAAAAGATTTTAGATTAGAATATATCTCTGTACAGGGAAGAGCGCTCCTTATTTATTGTTATTTGATGACAATGATCATTGTTTAAAGGTTGTTTGTTTTATTTTGTTTGTAACTTTTTTTTTATCGGAAAAATGATGTTTTTTGTTGCATCTCTGTGTCTTTTTCATGATGTTCTTGTGACTTGAATTGGTGACAAAGATGAGGGATTGAGTTAGGCTGGTACCGGAGGATTAAGTGCCCTGCAGATTTCACACACAGCAAAATTTATAGTCATTGAAGAAATAAAAAATGCACCAGACTCCCTTGAGGTTGTGCCTTTCTTCCATGCTGCCACGTGTACAGTATCATGCTTTTGCTCTAATAGAGTTTGTACCATCATTTCGTTTTAATTGCAGTGTGGAAGTTTAATGATTTCCTTGCGTCATGGATTGGTTTTTCACAACAGATCAGTGAAGTTGGAACATGGATAAAGAAAACATCAAAACTACATTATGAACATCTACAAAGGGGTTCAACTGATTGGATCAGAAGTGGTTACCTCCTTTCGGAAGAACACAAGAAGATGTGTCATCTCTTTGTGGTACTTGTACTATGAGTTATTTTGTACTACTCTGTGGCGCACCTTGTGGCTATATGTGGTTGTTTGTGGTACACGTGTTATGAGTTTTGTGATAGTTTGTGGTCTTGGCTTCTACTTTGATGGTAGTTTGTGATATTTTTGGTTGTACTTTGCACCCCTTTGTGATAACGTGGAGATTAGTGGCTACAACCCTTTTCAATGTGTGTTCTCCCTGTAAGAAAGTTGTTTTCCTTTTTCCCTCTTCTCAAAAACAACTAGGTTTGTGTCAAAATGTTAAACCTGTAATACTCCTAAAATGCTATTTGCCTTTGCAGACTTTTAAAAAAAATATTACTTGCATGTAAAATCTAAAACAAGGTGTTGGGCTTCCACAAGTTGCCAGAATAGTTTTATCTTGGTATAGATTCTCCACTTGAACTCTACTGGGATTATACATCATTCTTCCAAAAGATATTCCCAAATTTGGTGTTTTGATGATGGTGGTGTTGCAGCCATAGCACGATTCACATAATTTTCATTCTCACCATACTAGTCCCCTTGTGCCCTGTATGGAAGCATCTGCTTCTATTATGCTTCTCCACTCATTTATTTAGGTGTTTCCTTTAATTTGTCACCTGTCATCATGTGCTATGGTTACATAGCAGATATAAACCCACAATAATCAAACTACTGAACTTTCCTTTTCTTGTGGGAGCAACAAGGCAGCTGTATGTGATTTATTAGTACCACTAGATGTCCCTACTAAATCACCAACACTCAGGTATCCATCAAAACATTTTTCTCATCCATGCAGCTGGTGTGTTAGAAAAAGGAGGCACTCTTAAATGCAATTAAAGAAACACTGATGTCATTTGGCATCCTGGTTCCCTTGGTTTTAGTTTTGATTGGGGTCAAGAGGGTACACACACCTTTCAGAAGAAATTCACCTTATCAATTTGGAACGAATTTAAATAAACATGTCTATAAATTCTGAACTCTGATTGGCTATGGGCCAACCCCTTTTTATTATATAGACACACATTTATCACTTCTAAAGGCTGATTTGGATCAGAAGACTCAACCCTCCATTATTCTGTTTTATCATATCACTTTGCCGAATGCAACTCTAGGAGTATAAAACAATATTCCCATAAATGTATTACTCCCATCCAGTGCAGTGTTTTCTATTCACTGTCACTGGGGACAACAATGTCTAACAGCACAGCAAGACGTGGATTACGTAAAGCTGACTCGGGCACAGCCAGCGAGTGTGTTGACAAGAAGCCAAAAGATGTTTGCTGCTGTGACTTGACATTCCACAGAAAATGTTACAAGCAGGCAACAGGGAGGCCCAGGTATTTTTAGACACTTATCAAAAATCGTTGGAAGCGAGGGATCATTCTTCCTCTTTCAAAAAAGCCCCGTACATGCCGACAACACAGAGCCAGAGGGGTTAGAGGGAGATTATATTTTCAAAGGAGTGAACTGAGGAGGTAAGGTTGCTAATTAAAAATAAACATCTTCTAGGACAGAAGCTGGCAAAGACATTGGGGCATGGCTGAATAAAAAGAGACTCTCTGGCTCTTCCTCTGACTTGCATCCTTAACTTTTACTTGCAATCCATTTTTCAGAGACCGAACTTCTTAATGTGATGTGATGCCTGTGGAGAGGGGCACATCTGTGCTCCTGAGGGAACTGAACTTATAACCTCTGGTGCAAGAATGTGTTGAAAAATCTACACTATCATGATGCAGTGTGGCAATCTCATCACCATGTCACACATTCCACAAATCTTTATGTGAAAGGAAAATGCTTTCCCCTCCCCACCGGAGGTCTGGCAGATTATGTATTAGACACTAGAATATCCTGATCGACTCAGTAATGGCTAACTCTTCTTCTGAGAGTCTGGGAGGAAACAAACAGAAATAGACTGAGGTGATGTGTGAACTTAAGGTCCCAAGCTGAAAGTGGTAGCACAACACAGTGTGCCAGTGTGTTTTGAAAGGATTATGCACAATAGTGTTGTATAGCAAAATCATTTTGTTGACTGTGTTCTGTCCTCCCACTCTGCTGATTTGCTCTCTTCTCGTTTTTATTGTGTTTGTGCACTGGGCATGCCCACTGTACGGAGGAAAGGTGTTGCCTGCTTTCTGCTGTGTTCAGGTTAAGTAAATACTATCCTCTACTATAGAAGGGATTATGACAAATGAATGGGAAAATACATATCTTTTAATCTACCCACATAGTAATAACTACTGAGCAAACAAAACTCACTTTGTTAAATGATTACACTATGATTAATCTATAGTCTTCCCAGACACACTATCTGCCTTCACATGCTCACGTTTCCTTTGGACAAAAATCATCTAAGCTTACAGTAGCAAAAAGTTATCAACTCCAGATTTTCATGTTCATTAGTCAATTTCCCGATCATAAAAGTGATCTGTCATCTTTTGGGAAATGACGGCAGTGAAGACAACGTCTACAGCAGAGGCGTCGTTAGGCCTGGGCGCCCAAGGCTACAGCCAAAAAAGCCCCTGACGCCAGATCTAAAAAAAAATAAGTAAATAAAAAAGTATAATAATAAAACAATAGCCCACGCTACTAATCTGAATGTGCATTTACATGAATGATAGCTGCTATTTGGCTATCTGTATGACTCTCTCACGGCTGACCTGCATACTGGGCACCATGTGGGTGGGACGAGACTAGGAGCGCTACTGCCTGTGGGCAGGGAAGAGCAGCCTGCTTATCTCTGTGTGGGCCTTCACCAGCCATCATGGAGGCACCAATTCAGTCAAATGTAACTCTGGAATTTCTTTTGTGACAATTACACTGTCAGTCAAACAGTCACAAAATTACAAAACATATATTTATGAAAATTGCGATTACTTTTTATTGCTACTTGAGGACAGAGGAAACATATATCATCACCTTTTAAGTTAACATGGCAAACTTGTTAGCAAACAGTGCTTATTTACATGTCCGGCAGTTACAGAACAACATTATAATTCATTTGTAGACGTGTTTCTGGCCACTGATGAATGTAAGTCCAGTATTCACTCTCTGTCAGCTCTGTTTTTGGTCTCTACCATGTCCTGAGGGAAATATCTGTCTCTTTAGCTGCTAAAAACTCTTGTTGCCATGTTCACCAGCAAGTCAGCAAATGTGTCTGGCATTTGGTGCTGATTGGTGCTATCGATTATTACTGCTTTAAATATTAAGTCCAAATTTTGCATTGGATTTATTTATTTATGAATTACTGCATGTAACTTACTTATAGCCAAATTATGTCATGAAATCATAAATATTTTCTCAACTGTCACTCTGGAAAGTCCAACATTTTTACCATTACAGTATATTATTTAAAGTTAAAAGTTTTACTCATCCATTATTCAACATTTAAAAAAATGTTGATATTGTTTCAGAATACATTAAACAGTCACAAGTGTCTTTGACATCTCCCCTCTTATCTCTTCCCACGTGTTCCCAGTAATCACTGTTGGGTCCCATTGCCTTCGTCCTCCTCCATCCCTTTTTAGAGCATATTCATATCAGGATCCATCAGCCTCCATCTCTCTACTCTAGCACATTAGGTAATCCCTCTTCCTCCCCCTCAGACCTCATGGCACAATTCCTCATTCAAAGGCAAACTGCAGACATAAATGTCACTCAGCTGGTGACAGCGGTGTCACAGAGAAGCTATAAAGCATCAGATATTCCTGGTATGTGTCTCAGGTTCGAGCACCCTGGGGTTGTACACTGTGGCTCCATGGCATGCAGCCATGGGTGGAGCTTTTACCATGACATCATGTGAGGGAGAGGAGAGGTATAAGAGAGTGACAGAGCTCAGACACCTGCAGACAAACAGCAGCAGCACATTAAAAACACGACTGTAACTGTATGGATACTGGTCTCTCTGCAGAGCTCCACCCATCTGCTTTCAACTATGTCTACTAACACCAGCGTTCTTCTTCTCATCACTCTTTGGGCCTCCATGCAGGATGGTGAGTCTATTTTTTAAAGATATATTCTGAAAACCAACAATTTTATAGTCTTGTTTTGGTGGGATGTGCATGACATCAGGTGTAAGTTCAACATCCTTACATCAGCCTAAGAACTTTCTCAGTCATGCTAGAAGAGTGAATGTCAAAAAAACACATCACTATACCTTTGTGTTTTTATAAGCAGTGTAGACTGACTCACATTCTGTATGTACACTGGCTTTAATCTCAGACACACTGTGCACAGAACACATACAAAGATCCATTTATGGATTTACTGTTGCTAAATGTTGACATACAGTTTGTAATAGATTCCTGTGATAATCCTGTAAGTACAAGCAATAGGAGCGTGGTAGTGTTTTTTCTTATTTTGTGCAGGTTTTTTAATCAAAAACAATAGAAGAAGCTGATTGTTTGTTTGAGCCTTTTTGATTTTGCCTTTTTTTTTGACTGCCCATGACCTTAGCATGAGAAAAGCCATAGAATTCATGCTTGCCTATCCTGTAAATAAGTCTGTTTGCTCACTGTAAAGGATCAAGAGTGATGAGTTTTGTAGAAAGAGTGGAATTTGTGAACTTGCAAATTCTAGTGATGTAACATATCCATCTCTTTTGTGTTTTGAAATACAGTAAAAATGGAAAAAAGTAAAGGCAGAGGCAGAGACAGTTGGTTTGGCTTGTCTGGGGTTGACGCTGTGTTTGGAGTTTGAACACTGTTACTGAGTGGCTCTTTGTCTCGGACTAGGTTCGGGTCTTCCGGTGATGAAACAGCTGGAAGTGGAGACTGGTGACGGTGTCCCAGCACAGAGAGAGAGGACCAAGCGCTGTGCCTGCAGCAGCTTGCTGGACTCTGAGTGCCACTACTTCTGCCACCTGGATATCATCTGGGTCAATACGCCAAGGTGAGCATGAGAAGACACACCGCATAGGGACACAAACAAAGTTTAGACGCATGTAGCATACTCACCTGTATGGTGACGTTTGTTATGTAAAGCATCTTGGTCAGGATGATTAAAAACGCAGCACAAAAATCGGTGCATTATCACTTTGAGCCCAATACCTGCAGAGTAAACATGTGCTATCACTGCATAATTAAATGGGCAGTGGGGCATAAAGTATCACAGAGCAAAGTCTACAGAATGTTTATAACATGCGCATGACACTGAGTCTCTCTTTCTCTCTGCAGTAAGACGACAGTTTATGGTCTAGGGAGCGCTCTGTCCCGACGCAGAAGGTCCACTTGCCGCTGCACCTGTGCCAACCCTGATGATCAAACCTGCACCAGCTTCTGCCATCACAGGTGAGTCCGAGCCCATGTGTTTCCATCACAGGTTCCTTAATTTGTAAAGGCAGGTTTTGTTGCCCTGTTTGGAGAACAAGGAGTGGTACAGTGTGAGGGAACATCTCATTTTACTGCAATGCTATCATTAGCCTAAATGTGTTGTTACTGTGTTCTGTAAGTCCTGCTTGTCCGAGGGTGTGATCATCAAAACAATACAGCTGAGGCCTGAGGGAGTAGGATAATGTTTTTGCTCTGGGGGCCGAGGAGTGAAGTGTGTAGGAGTTTGGAAGCAATTAAAAGCTAAGTCAAGAATTCATGTTTCCTAGAAATGCCAGACAACAATGAGCGATAGGACGAGACAGGAGGCATCACATTAGGTTGACAAAGTTTAATGATTAAACAGTGACATTTTGAAACCTTTGCAGGAGGTTAACATTTTAGAAGGTTAGAGCCTGTAAAGATAAGACGTTTTCAGGTTACTGAGAGTGTACAAAAGAAACAGTGTTGTAGGCTTTTATTTAAGTAAGGGGTATTCTTTAATTGCAGCAATATCAATAAAACATTTTCAGAGACCAATACAAATTACAATGTCATGGTAAGTCATTTTTGGTAACTAAACTGTTTGCTTGTGTGCAGCCCTGATATCACTTCCACAAAGAGATCTGTAAAGAGACATCGACTCAACATACTCAGCATCCTAAGGTGAGCTTTGAATGACAAGATTACCTAGAAAAAAAATGTAGTCTCACAACTTTGATCGCATCTTTAATTATGTGACCGACTTTTTGTCCCTCAGAGCTGTGGCCAGCAGGTCCAAGCGAGCTCTGGATGCACCTGATTCAGACGAGACTTCTGGGGCTCAGAGGAAGAACACTCGCTATACAATGTGGCTGTTGAGGCAGCGAGAGTGAGAGAAAGAGAGCAGCGAGCACCTGAACAAATGACACTTCCTTGATAGATAGAGAGAGGCTGGGGGGGGGGCAAAGGGCTGCTGAAAGATGTGTTCGACGCAGGAAGGCTGAAGCGCCGCAAAGATGTCTGTTTGTACCCGGGAATAGAGAGTGGAAAACGTGACAGAGCTCTGCAAACACATCATGTAAACAGACGTGGAGGAGCTGCTATCAGGACAGGAGAGCGCTGTGCCTGTGGTCATGTTTGACTGGTCGTCTGGTCTGTAAGAGTTGCAGCCGTTGTCTCTGTGTCATAGTACAGACAGGCCGGCACTGACATAGACGGATGTAGAGGAAAAGGGACATGCATACTGTACATACATGTACAGGAATTTCTCAAATACATGGCATGTTTTTACTAATTTCTTTTTAAAATGCATTTATTTTCTTTCTTGTATGGATCAAAAGATTTATTATTTTACAACTTATAAAATTACTTTTGTTATTAGTGACCTAAGGGACTCTGACTTTGGGGATACATGTTGAAAAAGAGTTATGTAGAATACTGAAAGTTATGTTTCTGTATCAGGGATTATTGTGTGCAAAAATGTAAAGCAAATAAATTTGAATTGAAGCCTGTATCCGTCTTTACTGTCTGTCTCTCAAAGTGTTTTTGAATATAAAGATGAATTGACACTAAAAAAACAAAAAGAAAAAATTACCCTCATCTTGTTTTTATCTCTTTCTAATGTATGGCCTTCTTGAGGAAAGTGTGCACTGTGTACATAAAGTGATTTCTGTGAAGAAACTATACGTGAAGAATAATTTGAGGGAAAATAAATCCTTTTAGGCGGCAAGCGTGATTCAACTATGTGACGAGCAAACACATTTCTGAGTTCAAAAGGAGGCCTGGGATGGATGAATGGTCCAGGAATTCAAGGCTCACATCAATAATAAGTTTACTTGCTATTCAAAGGCAGCACGGCGTGTGTTATCATAAGGATTTGTGGAAAGAATGCAGTGTTTTGTAACTTTGCTCTGGGAAGTGAGAGAGGTACAAAATGCCCTGTCACCCCGTGTTCCTTTCTGACTGCTTGTACTGTACATACCGTCCACACGCACCTGAGTATGCAAGAAGGCAGACAGACAGAGACGAATCATCTGTCATCTAATGAATAAAGCGGTAGAGAACTGACCCACTTTTGCTGTCTGATCAAATAACACCGATGGATGATAAGACTCAGGTGTTAATGTGGCTCGAATTTCAGGCGTGGGTTTTCCTGCTTCATTGCATTTCATTTAATTCCTGTCATACTTGTCCTTCAACTCCTTCTGGACAGACCCCCTGCAGCCGTCTTTTTTCGAGACAGGCCTGAGCAAAACCACAGCTTGGCTTCAGACGGTATCTCAAACAGGCTGCCTGCATCCAGCGGACACTGTCGGGCAGTTATGCAATACTCATACTTCAGTCAGCTGTGGCATCTCACCTTCACACGTTTGTTTAAACTGATAAATGTATAAATGTAAACTCAGGGTCTTATGCTCGGCCGATCAATGTTCAACAAAATTTTTATTTAATGCAATTTGCAACCTTTTTACTTGTGTCTCATTTAAACAGCAGAGCCAGGGTGTTTCCCCCTGTTTCCAGTCTTTATGTTAAGCTAAGCTAACAACTGCTGGCTGTAGCTTCATATTTACAAAGCAAGAAAGTGAACAAGAATAGTTCCCAAACTGTTTATATTTCTTTAAGGCCTTTTTCTCTCCACTTCAGAGTTTTGACTAAAAAAAGGTGTTAGGCATTTTTGTCTTTGCCTGTCCCTTACTTTTATTATCTTTTTAATAATGTCCTTGATCTTTTTAGAAAGTTTTAGGGGGGTTCTGTAAAGCCCTGTTTTGGCATTATTGTTTTAATGTCAGCGTTCATCTCAGAACATTCGCAAAAAACATCTGTTTCATTCTTGTCTCGAGAGTCTTCTTTACTCTGCTTTACTACTGAACTCTCTGGGTTTAAATGGCCGTCTGTGTCCTACACAGCAAAACAGGAAACAATTTCAACATTCATGTCGGTCCAAAAAAAAGAGAGAGGAGAAATGGCAGGAAGCAACCGTCTCAGGTCAATCAGCGGAAATCATATGCAGTCAGGGGGCGTTAACTTGAGGCATTGAGAGACTGTAAAGACACAGATTGTATGAAAAACAAACGCTTATTAATGATTAACTGATGTGAGGTAATGGGAAAATAGGTCTCTTACTGTCAGCTGGGCTTTGAGACACCACAGGCTGCCTCAGAGGCAGAACTCTGTCCATGGTGCTGGAACAGGAGAGACTCCGGTGAACCACTTCACTGTTGCCACCGTACACGCATGAAAATCACTGGTTTCCAGCGAAGCTTTGAGTGTAACCTTTTGTTGGGTTTCAGAAATGGTAGTGGTTCCAGTGAACAAAGTAAATCACATGTAGGCAAATATTCCTGTATCTGTTGTATCTGTTTCTAAATTGCAAATTTGACAAGCAAACCAACTTTAATCATATCTCTATCAGAGCATAACACTAATTACTTTATGGATGATTCATCACATCATTGAATAAGCCAAATGGTTCTTGTCTAAAATGAAATCCAAATAGCTTATACAATAAAATGGCATGTGTGTTTAAAATGTGTGTTTACAGTAAGAGCTTATCAGAGTTTTCTGGTTGTGAAAACACATTTGTCTGACAAAGATAAAGCTGCAATATGTATGTCATGTTAGCACATACCAGTTTTGTGAACTTTTAAGTACAGCTATGATGTTTCAATTTTAAATCTTTGTCAGGTATCTTACAAACTTAAAAAAAAACTTATGAATTAAAATCGTCTTGGTTCACGGTAACATAAGCTGCTTCTTCATTTTGTATGAGGTGGTGATTAATAATAATTTATCAAACTGAGATCGGTGAGGATATTGTTACATTATGTCCACACAGATATTTTAGCTTCAGTTCTTTAAACTTTATTGTGACCTGCTGATTATTACGAGTCCCACTTTACACTGTATATACAGTAGGCTTCACAGGCTGACCCACCGACCCGAACATTGTATCCACTTCGGACAACTTTGAGCTCCAAAACAGGAAGTTCCTCTTCCCCAAACAAACAAACAAACTCTCACCTTTTCTCCTGCTCTTTTCTCCTCGATAAGCCAATTTCTTTGCCATTGTCTGAAGAACTCTGTCACCCCATAACTCTCTTGGGGCTGAGGTTGTCGTATTGTGTTGTTTGTCTCCTTTAGCTGCTTTAAATCTACCTTACGTGACTGTAGGGTTGATCTGTGGGGACTGAAGGTAAAAATTCTAAATGTTCTAAAAGGAAAAACAAAAACAAGAAACTGATGAGAAAAACAAGCCAGAAGAAACAGGTTATACACACCATAATATTGCTGTTTTGTTTTAATCTGGTGCCTAGTGATTAAAATGCATATACTGTGATCGTAACATCCCCGGTTTGATTCCACCTCTCAGCTATCCACTATCAAAAAAAGGCAAAATAATCTTATTGCAAAACCTGTCCCAATAACACAAAACAATGCTATCATCAGCTGATTTTCAGCTCTGTACACTGTGACTTTAAGCAGTTACATAAACCGATATTCAAAGACACATTTTTTACAGATGACTTTCCAGCCTGTCTGCACCCTTAATCTTATCATATGGGATGTTGGTATCTTTACATTCTGTACTTGAAGAAATATTAAGTCAATTCAAAATTTTATAGATAACATGTCTGGGATATACAACAAGTCTTCCACTGCAGTATGTACCCTCGAAAGTTTGGTTGTAGGTTTCCTACTATCAGTATCAGTCATGTGGTTCCTATTATTAACACTTAGAGGTTTCACCTGGCAGCACTCCAAATATCAGTTATGTAACTGATAGATTTGTATAAACAGGAGAGTTGTTTCACAGTGTAAGAAGCAGACGCTGACCTAAGATGCAGGTGTATAGGATCAGCGACATCTGGTGATTTAGATATTTCAAGCCTGCATATATTTTCCATTGAGGGGAAGTCTGCAGGGTAATTGGCATCTGTTACCCAAAATCCCAGTGGAGGGTGGCCGAGTAATGCTCTTATGTTTTGGTATGCATAATCTAATTTATTCACATTGTGAGCTTGATACAGTTGAATAGCACCGAGTCCTCTAAATGACTCATATACCATACCAGCACTCACCCCTGTGGTATATTTAGCTTCAAATGGTCACATCACATTAGATACAACCCATACTGATTCAACACACTCAGTAAACATTCCTTAAATGCTTTAGTGCGCTCTGTTCTGATTTACTCAAAAGGCCTTGTTTTTTGGGTCACAGCCAACTGGCATTGATCATGATTGGTAACAGCATGTTCCCACTTTTAGAATAGCCCTCTGTATCATTCATGTTTTCAGCTGAGTGAACTGAGTGAAAGAGTTCAGCAATAAATCAAGAAAATTATGCTCATGTGTTAAAAATAATTGCTTTAAAATAAGAAATAACGTGGCTGTAAGAAGGTTCAGCATTTATGAGTGTTTTATATAATAATGGAGTGGAACCTATTAGGCATCCATAAAGCTTCGTAAGCGCCCGTTTATCAGCAACTCAGCCGATAAGAAACTGAGCAGAGACTGGGATCGGCTGTTAAGCAATCCTGATGCAGCCAGTGGTCAAATATTCCACAGCTGTTCCCCAAGAATGCGTAGTAAAGCAACAGCCCAGCGTCTCAGCCACCCACACACGCACAAAGACACACACACACACACACACAAGCGCACACACACAAACTGCATGCAAACAACTGCTGCTGAAGATTTACAATGGGGGGTGTTTTCCAACAAAGACTGTACTGTATCATGCAAAGACAAGCGGATCCTACAGTCAAAAACATAAACTAACCCTTACAGCAGAACAAGTGTGTGTTTTACTCTCTCCTGTGCATTGCAGTGATTCTTTACCACCAGGGCACAAGGTCATGTTTCTTTATGCAGGCTGAGACAGCTGCCTGTCCCGTTCACGTCAACATCCGAACAACTTAATCCATGCAGGAACATTCCATGCTGTGCAACACTGTGTGGTACCTTGCTGTTTTGCAGCCTTGGCGGGAGAGGAACTTACATAGTAAAGCACAAAGTGCAAAGGATCACTATTAGATCGTCACTAACTTTGAGGACGGGTCATGACTTATCTCCATTATGCCCTTGTCATCTCTGCGGGGCCATTCCAAGAGAAGTGCTTCATTTCCTCATTTATGGTTAGTTTATCAAGATATCAGACTTAGCAACATCAGTTGATTAACGCCCTTTGATATACAACACGGAAAAGATCTTTCACAGTGCAAAACATTGCCCTCATTCAAACCTAAAAATGTGGCATTTCTTATTGTGGATATTGCAGATGTATATTCTATTTCATATAAAACATTTAACATAATCCTGGGCAAATATTGCTAGCTACGTAGGTAATCGTTTATTTAGGTCAAAGTCCACATCCATGGACCAGTTAATTATATTTACAGTAATTATTTTCATCCTCTGACTCAACCCACAACCATTAGGCTAACTTTAGGTTTGCACAGAACTAATGTCAACAGGGCCACTGGTTATTAAACCTGAGCATTTATCATTTTGAATTTACGTTGGTAAATTGGTGACAGTTACAGGTATTGTGGACAGCACCACTTGGCCCCACAGCTCTCATTAGGATGTGAACATAAATGTTAACTGTTAGATGAAATGCGTATCTGGTTAGAAGCTAAGGTTAGCCGTTCTCTGTAAAGGAGCTAGATAATGCTAGCCAGAATTAACACTAGCAACCAACAGGAGTAAGTTACATTTAGCTTATAATAGCTAGATAAACTAGATTTCGCTGATATGATGCAAATGTACTCAAATTCAAATGTCCTATCATATTATAAAAGAAAGAATTTTTAATGCTTACCTTCTGTTCCCCACTGCATAAGCCTGCGAGCAAGAAGGCGCGCTTTAGTATTTTTCCAGTCTTTTTCCCCCAGTCACAAAGCTATGGCATCACAACAACGTGATTGGTCAGTTGCAATGATCATCCTGGAACAACATTAATTATGATGTTGTAGGAACAACACCAGCACAGAGATATCAGATCGTGCATGCTAAATTGTCATGTCACAAATGTTTTTATGCTGTATTCAAAATAAAACAAATCATAAAACAAGCTTTAAAAGTTTACCATTCCAGATAAATGATATAACAAGTGGCAACACCTTATTCATTTATTATTTCTTATCTCAAACATTAAGAAATTTATGGATTATTGGTATCAGATAAACTGTTGAACCAGGAAGATTTCAGATGCTGCTGCTGTGTGGTATAAATGAACCATCGGCTTTCTCATTTGAAATTTGTTACATCTAATACTCACAAGGATAGAAAAGAAAAAAGGTTTTATTGGGTTCGGTTTTCCCCTGGTGGATCAAAATGCGTCCTTGTGTGATATCTACAAAAGCTTTAAATTGTCCAGGTTTCGGTCTAATAAATTCTCAGCATATGATCTAGTCCTAAAAGCAACTTCTGGATTCTCTAATTGTACACACGTTGGTGTTTATGATAAAGTAAAACTTATATAGTGTATGTATTTTTTTGGGGCTAATCCCTCTCTCTGAAATCAGTGGAGAAGCATGCTTTCACTGTAGTTGGCCAGTAGATGGCCTCTGGTTACCATAAACTCACACTCTCACCTGTCACAAGTGTTGATGTTGCTCCTGCAAGGTGGAAAGTAACTTATTACATTTACTGAAGTACTGTAGGCTACCTGAGTACAATTTTGAGGTACTTGTATTTTACTTGAGTATTTCCATTTTCTGCTACTTTATAGTAAAATTATGACTCACCACTTAACACAATTTGTGAATTGGGCCCCCTGATGATAGCTGATGGCTGTTGGGGCCTCTGTAGCTGCATACTCCACTTTTGCGCATATCTATTTGGGAGCTTTGACATGAACACATTTGTTCAATGTAATAAGAATGCATAAACTGCAAGAAAAGCTCTCATCGTTAAGTGTGATGTTTATAATTGCTGCCATGGATAGTTGTAATTGAAGAGTTTTGCTGTGAAATGGGATTTTCACCACTGACACACGGACAAAAGCTCTTCCAACTTGATTTCTGGCATGAAAGGTAAACAAATATGCTGTTGTATTAAATGGAGCAAATACACATTTTAATTATAAATTAAAACTAGATTGGAAATGCAACAGAATTGACTTTTTTGAAATACTTTCCATTGAACCTCACGCAGGTCGTTTGTCAAAGTGGATCTGCAGTATTTTAGTACAAAACCTAAGTCAAATACATACATCATTCTTTACGAGTGTGCTGTATCTTTTTCAGTTATCCCCATTCATGGTATTGCTTAGGGTGTGAAGTTGGTAAAGTGCTATATAGTTGTAAATAGGGAGGGGGAAAGTGAACAGTTCTGCTTTGTAGCGCTTCATTGTCACGGTGGGGAGCTGGATAATATAACGGAATGCTCCTCAACCCCGCCACCCCCACCCCCACCAGATCAATGCAGTGCAATGCTTGGTGGGTACTGAAGTCTTCACAACACAAAGAAGAGCCTCGTTCGCAACGCCCACAGAGGAGCTGCAGCTTCCACCGAGAACTACCGGTACCGAGATGCCCAGCTCGGGATGGTTTCCGGTAAGTGCGTAAAAATGTTTGGACCGGGCACTGGAAGAGGGGGAAAGTGTGAGGTGAGGAAATGACCGGGCAGCTATTTTTAAACTAATTTCAAAGGAGGAGGCGGAGGAGGGCGACGCAGGAGAGAGGTAATGTGGGTGCAAATAAGCCACAGTGGCTGAGTTTGGAGGGGGGATTTCTCCGCAGACAATAACCTAAGTTGCGCTCCAACTTGGCCGTGCCCACAAAACAAGCCGGCATCACGAGTGAATTGCACGTTCGCAATGCAGCATTGCGTGCGAATATCTTGGTTTTCTGCACATCCCGGGTGCCATGGGGTAAATGTTTTGTGCTCCCTTTTCGCTGAAATCACTGCTTCTGTTTCACCACCTGAATCTCCATTTTCCACTGATCTCTGCACAGGCGTCCGTGCACAACAAAGGATGCGTCTGATCTCCGGGATGTAGATGGTGTGTGTCGATGTTTGTAGTCGCATGACTCTGTCAGTGGGATGCACCTTTTAAGGTCTGTATGTCGGGTTTTTTTCCCCCATTACGGCGCGTCATATAGTGGGAAAAAACATTCACAGGCCTCTAGAAACGCTTTCCCCTGCATCATGTTATCTTGTCGCCAGAAAGGGGATGCTTCTTGAATCGGAAAACTGATCAGTTTCCAAATCAAAGCACTTTGATTTGTAGCTTCATTTTTGAGGCGCAGGATTGCACAGAGCTTTAAAGATAGAAACCCAAGCCTTCTAGTAAGTAATAATTAGCTTATTTAAAAGGTTGACAAATGGATATCTGCTTTAAGACCTATCTGCATGCATGTAAAAAGCAAGAATTTCACTAAAATACCAGCAACAACAATAAACCCACGCATTACAAATCCCGCCTCGTTTATCTTACATTTTAATTGTGGCGTTTTGTACAAAAACGTCGCAAAATGCGCTCGCCGACGGTGCTTTTATTGCGAAACGCATGACCGGAAGTTGCCGTACCCGCTGTGGCTAACTTGACCCGTTCGCTCATCAGCATCTTGAGTCCACTGGCGCAAGATCCGCTCGCGGAGAGGGAGGCGGGTCGACGTGGACGTCCTCCACACACACACACGGCTCCGGTGTCTCCTTCTGTCGGGAGTAACAGCTGTTTCAATCCGATGCCCCTCACACGATAGACCGAGTCAGCCTCTCAGGTAATTTGAATCTCGCCTCGGGAAAGAAAGCGCTTAAGTAATGGTCAGTCTAATCTCGGCGATACAATTAGAGATCAGCGCTCCATTTAGATCTAATTAGGACATGGCTTCTTCGGGCAAAGATGGAAGACGTGATACACTTGCCAGTTTCATCTTCACGGCGAATATTGTGCTTGCAAAGTGTAATCCGTTAGATGGTAGCCCAGCAAAGCTCCCCCCACGTATTTTCATTAATTCGTTGGTTGTGTTGTTAACCACTGAGAGGATGTGAGTGGATTTTCTTTTCCCCCCTCAAGGACATTATGAGATATTGGATGCCATAAAGAGCATACAGTGATTTATTCAGATCACAAGTGTCAATCCAAGAGTAGGCTAACACACTTCCTGTCAGAAAAGCTATGGTGGAAAGCTCTTTTTGTAAGAGTGTGTTCTCAACAGGCATAACAAGTGTGCATGTATTCATAATTATTGTTTTATGAGCATTGACATTAATATAGCCTATGTGAAACTAGCACCGTTTGGCACATGTAGACCTCTTAAAGCCAGGCTAATAGTCTGGTCAGGTGCCTCCTCCTCCCCCTTGAACCTCCATCTCTTCTCCTGTACAGTAACATACACTTCCTCTGGTTTCATCTGCCTGTGGAGTAATAGCTCCTGAAGTTAATGTGCTCTGCCGAGAAAAAACATGCTGCCTCATGGCTTGCGTTGTAGCTCTTCCCATTGGAAGCCCCCCCGGCCGCCTCCTTTAATGGGCCATTAAGAGGCAACCATGATGGTTAAGATGTCAGCTGGGGCTGATTGATTCGGTTAGACCACAGATGAGACTGATCTGTGCCTGAGGTTCCTACAGAGCTCTCAGCTTAAATGTCCCCCCACCACCAGGCAGCATCTCTGGCAGGGAGCAGAGGTGGATAGCCTGGTTTTGAGCTGGAGATGCAGAATGTAAAGTGGGCAAACATATGTACCATGTTGATGCTTGTAGTATGATCAAAATTGCCTTCAATGCAGTGAGGGCGCGTTGTGTTGCATTGTGGTAAGTGATGGCAGGTCCCCCTGCAGTGCAGTCCTCACACAGGTGCTGAGACACTGAGGAAGAAAAGTTTAGCAAAGGCGAGGAGCGTTTTGGACTCCTTGTAAAAATAAAAAAAAAAGTGGGCCACTGGTCCCTGTGGTGAATCATGCTTTTCTGGGGCAGGCTCTGTGATGACGCTCACCCGGCCCGGATTGGGAACAGACACCCTCGTCCGTCCATTTCGGAGAGGGGAGCGGAAACTGTGCTGCTCGGATACACACTGCAGAAAGTTCCAAGCAGAGAGACTGCAGGTCTGACTTTGCAGAGCTACTTTTTTTTTCTGATCTGCATATCATCCACACATTGGTACATCTCTGGAGCAGGCCTGTAAGTATGCTTCAGCTCAGTCTACCTGACTCAGGACCTACTGGTATTAAATCAGTTAGGAAGTCTGTTTTAGACAGAGGTCTAAAGTGTGGAGTTAATGATTTTCCTGCACTCACTTGGCGGCTTTTTGTGACCAAAACCAGAGCCCTGGAGTGAGACGCGCTCTGCTATTTAAAGATGGCATAACCCAGCCAGCTGCTGCCATTTCCGCTCCCATCGTAATTGAATCAGCGCTAGTAGAGTGCGCCAGTGAGGGTGTGTGCGCTCCACAGAAGATTATACAGCCGCGACTTCTAGGCGGTCTGTAACGGCTACTTTCACATACCTGATTGGCGCCTCCTGTTCCTGGTGAGTGTGTTTGTGGGACGGAAGCTGGGAAGAGGACAAACTGCCAGCCGGTATCATCCGTCGTAAAGCTATGACCCATGAAAGGGATGTGGATTTGTAATGTGAGTTTTTAAACAAGGTAGTTCATCCTGATTGTGTAGAGTTGTAGGAAAGATTATAGTATGAGTAGTGACTGATGAGGTGGGGAGGTAACTTGTGACTAATTTATTTACTCCTCTGTCAGAATATTCAAGCACCAGTTGGGTGTTTATGTCATTAATTGGTTGTGTGTGTCATGTCTTCTTCGGTCTGTTTGCCCAACACTGTCAAGTGACTTGCGGTGGCTGTCAGAGGCTTCAGAGAAAATACGTTTCATGACGGTGAGCGACAGAGGTCCTGCACAGTTTGGACAGACTCATCACTTTCATATTGATCTGTTGTGTACGGCAGAGAGCAGGGAGAGGGTTAACAACTCAAAAGGGAACTAGGCCATCAACATCCCATTTTTACGGGCACACTCTGAGACTGGCTGTGAGCGTGACAAAAACAGCAAGTGAAACAGCAATATTCAATGGTGGAATGTATCTGCTCAAGCCAGTTCTCGGTCTTTCTTTCCTTCCTTTTTTCGTCTATGTTGTACCTGACATGCAGTGTTGCATGCAAGTGTTTTGCATACATAACATATGAGGCCGAGGTTGAAATGGTGGAAAACTCTCTGTGTTTGTAGCTCTACCCCCTCACTGCCTCAAATCCACCAAAGATATTTTCTCTTTCCCTGGATAGAGCGAAACGCTCACCACTCAGCTCGATTATTTTGAGTCATCCAGCCAAGGCTGTGGCACTGGGCGGGAGTGTAAAAAATTTCATCTCCGACCACGGATACATCTGCCTCCTCTCAGTGGTGTTGGGGTTCTCCTCCAGTCTGTTTGTATGGCTGTACTACGAAAAGTACAATACTTTTAAAGCCCACTTTATGTGGTTTTAGGCAGGATTATTGGCCTGTTTGATGTCCAAGTGTTGTTACTCAGGCTTCTTCTTTTGATAGGGAAGTTCACCTTTGACCCTGCCAGTAAATTGGCCTGGAAGAGGAACAGAGAAGAATGCCAAAATACAGAATATAATTGTATAAGGAGGAAGCCCTTTCTGAGTTTACACAACAGATTTGTGTATCACAACGCCGTACAGCCACACACGTGCCTTGGACAGACCAAGCTTTACTTCATGGCAGGACATTGATCGTAACATTAATAGTCTTGTCAAAGGGCCTCCTGTGGCCTGGACACCATCACACAGTCTAAAGCAGCTTTTGCTCTTATCTGGCCATTCACTGAAAATAATGTTTGCCCGCAAGACAAAGATGCTGCATTTTGGTTAGACCAGTAATTCACTGAAATGTAAGATGATATGGAGCTCCTGCCACCAGAAGGATTACTTTGCAATGAAATTCATCAGTAATGTTGAGAGAGCAACTGGAGGAATTTTGCGGCCTCGTTTAGGGTCGGGAGTTTAGGTCATATGCACTTTTTTCACTGATGGTTATAACCAGCATTTTTGTTTGTCTCACGTTATTTGCTTTTTGGTTTCTCATGCGACGCAAGTGTCTGCGTTTGTATTTCTCAATTGCTCCTAAAGATGTGGCTTTCATAGTATTGCAGCTATTTTATTGCAAAGAATGGACAATTTTCAATCCAGTGTTTAATGATGCTGTTACGTCTTGGGCTGCAACTAATTTTGTGCTCGAGTCTAACAGCCTCTGTCTGGTGATGTTGCACTCGGTCTCCTCTCTGAACTGAGATAAATCACAGCCGACTCTTGTTTTCCCCTGCTCTGCTGCCCTCTGCCCCGGGGCTCTATCACTCTGCCCTTTCTTTTCACACTACGATCGAAAAACGGGAAGATCCTATTTAACCTACATGCTGAGCAATCAATAAAGCTACATATCTGTGAGGACCATGCAGGCCTAATGCTGGTTATCTTGCCCACTCAGTCAGTAACTAAAATAATCAACAGCAAAAGAAATGTGTTCTACATGAATTCCCCACTTCAGGTACTTAAAAGGGTTAGTTTGTGGTTATGAAGTGATGCACTTGGCCAACAAAAGTATTTAATTACATTATTGAAATGTTTCGATGAGAGCGTTTTGACTTTTTACACTTGAATAGCTTGAACAATGCCCAGTTGGAACCACAGGTCTGAGCGTACGCCAGGAAACTGTTCTCCCACGAGATTTTAACACTACCATCAGCGTGACGGAACAGAAACCGATTCACACTTCAGTCATCCAGTTTTGAGGATCATTGTAGCATCATCGTCTTTTTTTAGATGACCGCAGTAGTGTTCTGCTGTAGTCCATCTACTTCAAGTTTTACCAAACTGCGTGTCCTGAGATGCTCTGACGCACTGAGCTTTCATGTTTTGTCTCTTTTTCAGGGCCTTTGTTGTTTTGTTTCCTTACACTGTCCGGCTGCAAATTGTATACGGCTTCACAAATTCTCTTTAGTGTCTCCTCCTTTTCATCCACGCTCACATGCGTCTTTTTGGTCTGCCCTTTATTGTCCTTGGGGGTAAAAAGTATGGTTACAGCAGAACTGCTTGAATTAGCGACACTAAAAATAAGTAGCAAACGTGTTCATGTTCGTTCCTGAGGTTTAATATTGTCCCTCTGGCTATGATGCTTCTACACAGTCTCGCAGCTTGAGGTACTGTTTGAGCTTGACTCTGACTGGACTGAAAATGTTTCTGGTGTCGTCCCTTAAGCACAATATGTAAAATGGCAGCTTTGCTACATGATAGGCAGGGAATGTGGATGGTTTTGTTGCATCTCGTAGATGAAGCTTGATGTCATCTTAATGCTGTTTATGACTAACTATGATCTAATCTTCTTTGTTTTTCTTTATCAGAGGGGTTAAGATGGGTGGAGCTGCCATCTTAAGCATGCTGGAGACCTGAAATATTACTGCTATACTGCTGCTGAGGACCTCAACCACCCCACCCCACCCATGACTTTCTATAGTGTATGTCTATACCTTTTTTATATTTACACAAATCCACAAGTAACGATGCTAAGGTAATTTATAATTAAAGAGTACAATGTGTTTCTAAAATTATAAAAGTATGTGTATTTAAAGTATTTTGAAAGATAAATTACTTTGCCATTAAGTTTGGAGAATGAAATATAAAGCTCAGAGATTTTTTTCTGTTAATGAGGAAAAAACACATCTCAGCTGCAATATTGTCCACCATAACAAGAGCCATGAATGCAAAGTAGATGGTAAAACATATTTTATTGTATCATAAATGACCAGCTAATGACAAACACTGTGCTAGTCATTTCTAAAAGCAATGCTCACAGAACTAGATTAATGGATAATCTAGTAGAACCCATCTATACATCTATATATGATTTATATTCAGTATTTAATATGTGATTTCTTTAGCTAAATAGAACTACATATGGTTTGATTTTAAATTTGGCTTGAAAGTGGTCAAGGATTATTGGGTTTAACTTTCCCAGATCAGTTTAAGTTAGATGCTTCAGATACTTTTATACTGGAAGGATTAATTAGGGCTTCTAAGGAATTTTAATGAAAACATTTAAGACTAAATATCTCATGAATCCAAGACCACAGCATCACTTGTGAGAAAAACCGAATAACTCTGTCTACTACACTGGTATAACTTAGTGTGTCTCAGCTCACATCTTGGTGTTGATGCTCTGTTGAACTGTTCTTTTTCAGGAACCGTTGATTGGTGTGCCTCAAACTCTGTAATGGAAAATCGTGGTGAGTACCAAGTTGCTCGTTGTGGTTTGTAAAGTGCAGTGTTAATCCATATCTCAACCTCTGGGCCTGATTGAGGATCAGTTTCCCCTCCCAAAGCCTGGCCTTTCAGGGGTTTCCCTGGTCGCAATAGGTCTGTGTGTGTGCGCACTGTGTTGCAGAAGAGATGGTTCAGTGTTGCGTATCTGTTGCGTCATTGTTTAATTACAGTTTTTTTCATGTTTGACTTGAGAATACAAGTTGCTGTGTATTAAAATGAGCTGCTGAACTGCTTTCAAACGCTCGCATGGCAACACTGACGCTTCCCTCTCCTGTAAACGCAGCGGCTGTGAAGGAAAAGGAAGTGTTAACCTTGACTAACTGTACCTGTGGTTTCTGGTGCACCGTCACCTGTAGATCTTCAGTTAACCAGTTCCCTTTTGTAAAACTAATCTGCCAAAAAAAAGGCAGTTAAAAATGTCCAAAATGTCCATTCCTGGTGACTATCACTTTAGACTTCCTGTGGCTACTTCATAATAAAAGCACTACACAATTCTCACCACTACAAGGCTAAAAAACACCTTCACGTGTGTTGTAAGTGTTGAATTTTCATTAAAGCAATAGTTTGGCATTTTGGGGAATACGATTATTTGCTTTCTTGACGAGAGTTAGATGAGAAAATCAATACCACTTTCGTGAAGCTACAGTCACCAGCCGCTTAGCTAAGCATAAAGACAGGAAACAGGGAGGAATGGCTAATACGGCCTTACCAAAGTTGACAGAATCTGCCTTCCTGCACCTCTAAAACTCACTAACACGCTATATCTCATTTGTTGAAACCATTAAAAAAAAGTATGAATTATATATTATATACAATATTTGTTGTTTATGTGGACAGAGCCAGCGAGCTGTTTCCCCCTGTTTCCAGTCTTTGTGCTAAGCTAAGCTAACTAGCTGCTGGTGGTAGCTTCATATTTACCGTTCAGTGGTATCAATCTTCTCATCTAACTCTCGGCAAGAAAGCCAATAAGTGCATTTTCCAAAATGTTGTTGAATAGTATGCTAACATTTAGAACTAACTGCCTGTTCTCTCTGCTGTCCTTACTGGTTTTATTCCTGTGACGCTGAGGTTCAGTTCACTTGCTTTTCATTCAGTCAAAGACAACGTCCATGTAGATACGCAGTTAAAACCCTGTGTACAAAAATATGAAGCATATGTTAAGACATTTGGAGGGAAAAAAAAGGCTCATTTTCTATCATGACTCACAGCAGTGACAGAGTTTTATAGCAATATCCATAGGGCACTCTGCCCATGTTGGACGTGCATGTGCATGTATGTGTGTACCTCCTTCAGTCTGCCTGCCTGATGAAGTGGCCTGGCCCAGTCTGTTATCCAGGTCAGGCCAACAGGTTCTGGGCTCATGCGGATTGGCTCAGCTCTCTCTGGAAGCCGGCCCGGTGTGGAGGCTGTATGTGGGGCACAGGGAGAGAAAAGGAGCGCCGTCGAACACACTAGCTCTCCATCTTTAGAAACGGCTCGAGATGCAGCCAAACGCTCAGAAAACTCTGATCTATCCAGGCATAATGACACAGCTCAATGCTCTGGATTCCTCTGAGGAGCAGTTGGACAAGGTTTTCTGAAGACGCACAAACCTCAAAAGGAATCAAAGCACTAATTCAGGGGGTCCAGTCCACACTTCTTTTTTTTTTCTTGTAGTTTAGAGAAAGCGGTTTCTTTTTCTTCCCTGCTCTGCCTCTCTATATTCAAGCCCCAAACAGGGCAGCTCTCCTTGGAAAACATGTTTCAAAGTCATGCTAATGCCTCCAAGAAGGCTGTTTAAATTGCGATAAGAGACTTGGAGATGTGCATAAAATGGTGTCTGAACGCATTAAGAGAGGTGAGCAGCATGATAAACGCCCTCTGCACTACTGAACAACAGTAATAGTAGTAATATCAGCGTGTATAATGGATATACACATCTTCCAATTTGTCAGATTGACTTGTGATCCTTCACTCCCCCTTTTAACAAGTTCAGTGTCGTAGTAGCAGCTGTAATTCAGCTGGGAGTCTTGTCTATTGTTCATGTTCAAACGCTGAGAGGGAGCAGCATCTCAGACACACCTTTACTCAGCTCCCACAAAAAGTCTCTGATCCTGAGTAACATTTCTCCTGATTGAGGGCATTGATTGATATTGCTCCAGTTTCTTTCCGCTCCATCCTTCACATGTAGACTAAATGAAAGTTTTTGTTTGTCAGCTTAGATGCATTACTAATTTAGGAATGCCTTATGCAGATACTGCCTCTATCGCTATCTTCTGTTCTCCTTGTCATCGCAGCGCTAGGAAGGCAAGAAAATACTGACACCAGCGTGTGAGGCAGAGTATTGTTTTTAGGGCGCATGATGTGGTCTGAGCTCGGAGGTTTAAAGCCTAGTTTTTTCTGTGTTGGTTGAATCTTTTTATTGTAAAATATTTGGTTTGGCCTGGATCAGAGTGTTAAGATCATGCAAGTCCTTGTTCTCTTGAGACCCACTGCACCACATAGCATACATTACATTGTACATACATTATTGGATGCACACATTGCACCACATACCGCAGCACACTCATCAAATTGAAAACATAACTGGTCCTTCTCGCAGGAATGGTAGGCATCTTTCAGTGAATGCTGACCTGTGCTGTGAGCCAAGGAGGGGAGGGTCAGTGAGTGAAGGGGAGAGGGAGTCCAACTCCTGGAGGGAGGGAAGGTTTTAAGGAGATTGCGAGAGGGAGGGACGGGGGAAGGACTGAACTGAAAGGCGTAGAGGAAGGGTAGACGAGAGAAACACAGAAATAGAAAAGACCAGAGATAGAGGAGACCAGGGGACTTTGTTGAAGAAGGAGGAAGGCAGGTGCGGCTGCTGATCTGTCCAGGGTAGAGCGCACGTCTCTGGGTGCAGGACAGGTAGAGGCCCCTCAGGGGCTGGATCATGGGACAGAGCCTTCGTGTTGAGACCCCATCTCAGGACCCACAACAACACAACAATGGCGGTGAGTTTCTGGACTCACTCATGCACTCTGTGTGTACTTTCCACAGTTATGCATTCCTCAACAGCAACACACACAACATGAAATGAGTTTACTATTTTGTAGTTTTTTGATGAATTAAAGCATTGAGGAGAGATGAGGGTTAGAGATTGTATAATCAACTTTGCACGGTCTCCTCTCTCTCTGCCCTTCTCTTTCACCACAAGGAATGTTAAATTATTGGGATCATGTGGATGAATCTCAGCTGTGTTTTTACACACTCATGCATGTGCTGCGCACTTATTTTCTTATGTTACAGTGCACAAGACAGTTATTTGCTCAGTAAAATTCAATATTGAAAAGACAATTTTTAGTTAGGGATTTTTGGAAATAGAGACTGAGGGGTTTTACATAATTTTGGATCAATTCCTAAATTTTTCCCCTTTGATTATTGCAGCGTTTCATATTACAGAGTGTAAAGCTACAGATCAAATTCATCTTTAATTGTAGATCTTGACCTTGAGTTTGACAAAGGAGCAAATAGTGAATTCATAGCACAGATTTAAATATTTCTTACCTTAAACAGCATGCTCTAATGGTATTTATTTTACTTACTGCTACTATGCTGTTGGGTTTTGAATGGTTGAATGATTTTAGGGCACACAAGATTCAATCACAGTGATTATAACCTCTTTGTGCTGTCAATTAAGTAGATTAAAATTCATAATCTGGCCTGGCAAGGGTCGGGGTTATAATGAGGTTAGAGGTATTTCCCAACCACTGCCCCCCGTGGAAGGGGGTTTCTTATGTAAGTGATCAGGATGGCTTTGCTAGCAGATTGGCTAAAGGCCACTCAGGTCCTTTCAAAACAACAATCTCCTTCAACCACACGCTCACCTGACCAGGCCTGCCATGACTCATTGAATCATGAGGTTAGAGGGAAATCTAGCCTCTCTGGGAGATGTCTCTCAGAGAGTGGTAGGTGTGGCTTCAGGATAGGGGTACGTCAGAGGAACACGCACACACTCACACACAGACACACACACACACACACACACACAGTGTCATCCACCCCCATGTTTCCTGACTGGTATTCCTTATCTTGGCAGAGCTCCTGATTACAGAGCATGACTACTGGACTTCTGGTTCTGGGAATATGTTTTGTATCATCTATATGTTTTAACAGCCGGAACATGAATTAGTTTCTCTGGTGTCACCGTGTCGCAGCACTGTGTTTCCATGAGCAGTACAGTGGACTGTGTTATTGAATGTGAGGGGAAGAGGTTGTCTTTGTTCTCGGTCACAGAATTAGGGTGGAGTGCCGTTTCCTCCCTGTGTTTCCAGCCCCCCCCCCCCATAACTCCTGTACTTTTTCTCTGTTTGTAGCTCTTTTTTACCCTTTACTCCCATTCCCAGACCCACAGTCACACACAGCTGCAGTGCCACCACACACCAGATGCCTTCTCACTACAGTTGAGACAATGACATGTTGGAGAGTTTTCCTCTGTATCTGTGAAGAATAATTTTGAGTGGATCCACAGCTCTCTTAAGTGTGATCATTGAGTTGGATGTACTGTACTTTTTCTCTTTTTTTTTGTGTCTGTGGATTGACACATTTTATAATCAGGCATCGCCAGCTAATGTACACGTCTCCTGAGGATATGGTCAGTCATCTTTTTCAAATAGATGCCTGCTGCATGGGCTGAGTCCTCTGCGATCGTCGTCATCTCTGCAGTGCTCTGGAGTGTGCAGGCCTGGCACAGGCAGCTCTTATCCTGCTTCAGTGGCTTCAGCTGAGCCACTGTCAGAGGCTCCTCTGACTGAGCAGTCTGCTGTGTGAGAACCTCAGTTCTGGTTCACGGGAAAGCTGCCTTAAGCAATGCTTAATCTGGATGTTATGGCAGCTGGTCTGAACCCTCAGATTTCTACCTCGCCAAGATAAGCTGGATTTCCATGGTGCGGACATGTCCCTTGAACCTGGACCCTTTCTGCTGTAGTTTCGAACAGCTCTCTGCAACTTGTCTTTCTGGCATTTTCTGTTGGGATACATACAGGACAGTTGATTTTGGGGTTTGCTGAATGCTCCCTGCTTTCCCATGGCATGCTGTTTCAAGTCCCGCCACCATGGAAGTTGGACGCTTAACACCCCTCTTCCAGGTAGACTAGTGTCTGTTCTTTGAAAGGCTTGTCAAAAATTTAACTTTTCAGGACATAACAACAAAGCCTAATTTTTGAATTGGCAGTAGTTCTGATTTGAACTGTTTTGGAGGTTTTCCCGACGGTAAGGCTTTTAAACACTGTAAGCATTCAGTTCAAATTTTACCCCGCCAGCAGCATTGAGGTAGCTGTGTGGAGTAGCGGTTAAAGACTCTGTCCTTCAGCTGCAAAAAAATGGGTTTGAAACCTGTGTCAGCAACCATCCACCATGCTAAAATGTCCCTTAGCGAGATACTGAAACCCTGCCAGCTAGACCTAACGTCCCTGCTCTGCGTATCAAACGAAGAGTCAGTTTCCACCCAGGAATGATATTATTGTTGTTGTTATTATGTTCCTGCATTCTTTATTGGACTGCTATGTACACACCAGTATTGTAGGTATTGTTTGAGAGCATATTGTTGTGGGAATCAGACTGCGAGGCATTATTGTCGCCGAGACATCCTGTGTGTGCATGAGACTGGATGTTTTAAATCGGATCCTATTCTCCTTCTTCACTGGTAAATATTATGTCTGCTGAGTACAGCAGCTGCAGCCTTGAAAGAGCTAATGTCTGAAACTCTCTCAGAGCTCAGCACTCTGTCAGTTGATCTGTCAATCACGTAACCCAGAATATGTAACCATGACTTCAGAATGCCATTAACTGGAGTACTTTAAGCTTTAATGGCATCTCATAATGACCGGTGCTCTTTAAAACGTTTTGCTTCTTGATTGTTAGCTGTATGTATAGTATCATAACTGACGGTGTTTTTCTGCTACTGTATGACTGCATCCATGTGTGAGCCTCTCTTCTCTATAGAGGCAGCGAGGGCTGAAAGGCTGATAAGGCACTACTCTCCATCTAGCCAAAGAATGTGAGCACTTGACAGTGAGAAATCCTGGCTGAACGCCAGCGTCAGACCTCTCCTGTTAACTGTGGATATGTGGAGGAGTCCATGAGCTCTCAGCATCACCCTGCCAAAGCACACTCAGTCCCCGAGAACTAACAGCTAAAGATAATAACAGCCGTAATGAGCACGGCCCTCTTTACAAAGGCAGCAGATGAGCTCAGTTAGAATAGATAGAATGCTCCTGTGTCTTGTGTTAAGTTGCACAGATCTTGTTGAAACTGTTTATTTATATTAAATCACTACTTTTATTTTAGATGATGAAGCTGAGCAGCACCACAGCACTATGGTGGGAGAGGGGGGCAGCACGGGGGACAGCACCCCAAAGCGTAAGGGCAAGTTCTCTACCCTTGGCAAGATCTTCAAGCCGTGGAAGTGGCGGAAGAAGAAAAGCAGCGAGAAGTTCAAGGAAACTTCAGAAGGTTTGTGGTGTGAACTCATTGTGTACGTAGTATGAGTGAACTTCCCTCCTTCCTCACTGGTCATATCAGTTACATTCAGCTTTCATCAAAATTCCTCAAAGCTCAACGTTCCTGCCCGAATGTTACAGGCCTCTCCAAATGTTTTCAGTGCACCTACAATGAGACAATAGGCTGCAAACAAAATATCCTGTTGACTGAGGAGCTCTAAACTTGAATCTTTGTTTTCTGGAGCATGAGGTCACACGCTAAACATGACCGATTTTACTGCAACATTTTCTCCTTGTGGAGATCCTGTGTGTAACGCAAATTCTGTCTGTTGACGGCAGAACTGGAGAGAAAGATGTCGACGAGGCGTACACGGCAGGAGCTTATAGAACAGGGAGTGCTGAAGGAGGTCCCGGACAACGGTAAGAGTCCTCCTGTGATTCATCTGATCTTTCTGCGCAACGGTGTCTGTCTGTATCTGACGGCAGTGGCCCCGAGGCTATCACACCCACACAGACTGTACAGTTAAGTCATCAGTACATTATGGCAGGAACACTGTCCTCCTAACCAGGTGTCTGAGACATATTTAAAAAAGGCAAATTTACTTTCACCTTGCTGTTTTTTCAAAGTAATGTAATATCTGTTTAAAATGGCATGCCACTCTCCAGAGCTGAGGGAAAGTGGAACGAATTGTGCCCTGCAGCGAAATAGCTTTGAGAGGGGTGTGTGCAAGCGCAATGCTGGCCCCGCTGTTGCAGAAACCCACTTATTAAACCTACAGCTGCTCCTTCATCACACCAACAAACACAGACTCAGTGTACAGGGCTTGAGTTGAGGGCACCTTCGTTGTTGTTTTATTGTTTTTTTACTGTGGAACAGGTATGCAACTAAAGATTATCGATTAATCGGTTCAGTATTTGTTTTATTTATTTCTCAGTCTATAAAATGTCAGAAAATAGTGAAAAATGCCCATCATCACAATATCTCAGAGCCCAAGGTGTCAACTTTAAATGACTAGATCTGTCCGACCAAGTTCTAAACCAATAGGTATTTTTTTTTTTTTTTTTCAATTTACAACAATATAAACCAGAGAAAAGCAGCAGATCCTCAAATCTGAGAAGGCATTTTTGCTTGATAAATGACCTGAAGGATAACCCCAAAAAACTGTTATTTATAATAAGATTAATTTTCAGTTGATCAACTAATGGATTAATTGACTAATCGTTTCATCACTTCTGTTGTATTACATCTAGGTTCAAGAGGGAGGGAACAATAAACTACCAAAATATTCAACTGTATCAAACAAGGACATTGCCAGTATGAAACACCTTAAATAATTTTGATTGAATAAATATTTAGCATTTGGTTTTCTGCTGGTGCACTTGCTTGATGACTGAGAATAGTGTTGGATCTTATCATTTTTATGTGTTATAGTTGTGTATTCACCAAGTACTCTTTTTCAGATGCAGATACACAAACCCTGAAGCAGCCCTACGTGAAGAACGGCCACACTCTGCCTGTGAGTGCTGGGGTCGGGGGAAGTGGAGGAGTCGTCGGTGGTGGCAGGAGCCCGTGCAGCCAGGGCAAACTCCCCTCAGAGTCGGACTTTAGGATGAACGCGGCCTGGCTCACCCAGCCAGACGACCGCAGGGGCCGCTCTCCCTCAGACGGAGAGCGCCGGGGAGCTCCGGGCTCCAGGGGCACGGGACTGCATGAAGACGGGTGGAGAGGGGGAGGGATGGGGTCACGTCCACATGTTGAGGGCGAGTGGAAGCCTAACATGGCCTGGCAGGGCCAGATTCACAGCCAGATGGAGGAGGGCAGACGTGGGGGCCGACTTCACCCCGATGACGGGCAAAAGAGGCCCGGGCTGCAGAAGGCCCCGTCAGAGGACGGCAGGAGGAGTCGGCCTACGGAAACGGACTGGAAGCCCACGCTCCCTCGACATGCATCTGCTGAAGAGGGAAGGGCCCGCAGAGGTGAGTCATTTCCAGCATTTTTCCTCCCGCCATCTGAGATTTTGAAAAGCTGTAATCATAAGATCCCTGTTGAGTTTTCCTCACTGTGAGAAAGTCAAACCTAAGGTGTATATTTTACAACTTGACCTCCTCATACATTTTTTTTCTCATTCCCTCCTGCTGTTACTCTCCTGCTTATGTGCTTGTCCTCCCAGATATAGACAGGCTCCTGTCGGCTCCCAGGGGCCCTGCTCCAGCTACGCTTCTTATTCAGGAACATGAGGGAATAGCTCGTCCTCTCTTTTCCTCTCCTAATTAATGTGGCACGATCACTATACACATTATTGCCCTTTAACGCTAACACTGTCAGCTCAGTGATAATTGGGGAAGAGCCACAGCTAATTGATTTTACTGAAATATTACACTTTGAGAAATAATGGTGTATTTTCGGCTGTTTTTAGATCTCAGTTGTCCAGTTATCACTTATCTGACACGTGAACCACTTTCATTTTTGTTACTACTTCCGTACCTGTGTACAAAAGTATGTCAGTAAGATGAGAGGAAACCTAAATGATCCACATGTGGAACAGAATATAGATAACATAATGCATCATAGGACTATAAGAAAAGAGAAAATTCTTTCTATCGACAGATTTGCAGGTGAACAGATATTTTCTCCCACTTTTCTTCATGTGTCCCTGCTCGGCTCTTTTCTCTGTCTCACCTTGTAGTTTCCTTTTTTCTTTCTCTCTCTGATGCTGCTTTTCTCTCCCTCTCCCACTCTTTCTATCTTTATCACATCTCCTGCTTTCTGTCCTCCTTTTCTCTGTCCTCTCTGTTCTTCATGCTCACTTCCTCCTTTCCTCTGGATTATTTCCTCTTTGGTTGTGTGACGACACAGTGATAAAAGCTCGTCTGTAAATAAATATCCCTGAACTTCAGAGCTGCAGCTTTGAGGAATGGCGTGGGAGCAGCAGCAGCAGCGTGGGGGCCGCTCGGGGGCTGCGGTGCAGTGGGGTGGGCAGAGGGAGGTGGGTTTTTCGTGGTAATTGCAGCCGCCTACTCTGTTTATCTTCACAGCTGATCCCTAGATAATGCAATTCTCAAACAAGTGCTATCACAGAGAGCGCTTTGAGTGGCGAAGCAGCAGAAAATGGCTCAGTGCTCAGTCCCTGAACAGAAACATTTATAGCCATGTAGAGAGGTATTTTATAATGAGATATCACTAATTCAATAATGAAAAAGATACAAGTACACTTTTTAAATGTCTGCTATGTAAAATATTTTGTGTGCACCACAGCTGGACACAGATTTTAAAGTGTTACTGGAATTTTCTTTAAGTTTCTCAGTCTCAGTTGAAAGGAGTACTGTAGTTATTTTGGAAAAAAATAACTTTTATTCTATAACATGTTGTCATCATACTGTTTTCACAGAGTCAGACAGCCATTTTGTCCCTGACCCAGAAGCCCTGCGGGACACCCTGCGTGAACCTCTGCCACCTAAACAGTCCGTCATGCCTCCAAAATGGCTGATGAGCTCCGCCCCTGAACCTGGCAGCAAGGGTCCACCTCGCACCCCATCCAACCACCCCACGGCCCAGTACCCCTCTCCAACTGCCCCCTCGGCTGCGGCGTCCAAACCTGTTCGGTCCATCTCATCTGCGGGTGCGTCCACTCAGCAGTCTTCATCTGTAGCCCCAACCTCCACCTCTCAGGCCACCAAGCAGCCCCCTCTGCCCCCACCCAAGCCTGTGAACAGGAACAACGCCACCATGCTGGGTAAGTTCTGCTGGACAGTGGGTGCTTCTGTTAACAGGTGATGGATAAATACCAACAAGATCACATGCAGCCCACATCAACAGTCACAAATGTGCATTATGAACACTCAAATGTCGGCTCAGTTAGCGTGTAGTTTTCCCACTGGCAAATACAATATGTACATTTATGAGTGCACAACTGATGGCAAAGAGAAGTCTTCAACACAGCTACACACGCAAACACAAACACTTGTGCACACATATCCTAGTAATGATGGTATCTGAACAGCTTGAGCAGCTTTTCCCCAGCTAATTACTTATTACGCCTGGACTATTTTAGCTGCAACTTTTTCCCAACATTTTACACTCTGAAGATAACAGGGACTCTTGTGGCTGTGGGATGCTGTTCACACAGATGCAGTGTAGTGGTTGCTGCTGTTGTTTACTGTGGGTTTCTCTCATCTGTGATCTTGCCTTAATTCCCACTGGGGCAAGGCCGTCTACTTTGATTCATTTTTATCTTCTAAGCAGATCTGATGATGTTTGCTATCTTACAAATGTGCGCTCTTCTTGTCATGCCTTTGGTTGCGTCCGTGTGATTGAAAGGTTTTTTTTTAGTTATGATATGCTGTGAGGTGATTTCATTTTCTCACATATTTATCAGTCATGTCATCAGATAATCATGTGACTAGTCAAATGGGGGAAAAAAATATTACAAGATGTCGTGTTGGTTGTGAGTTGAGGCTATATTGGTTTTCATCAGTGGCAGATAGAGGTAAAATACAATGCAACTCACTTGGAAACTTCACAAACTTTGGACTACCAAGAGTAGGGCAACCACAAATCTAATTTAGAGATCAAAAGTCTCTAGCCCATGAAGCTCATGAAGTCAAACTTTAAAGGAATTGTTCAACATTTTGGGACATATCTGTTTCTTGCTGAGAGTTAGATGAGAAAATTGACACCACACTCACATCTCTCTGTTAAATATGAAGCTACAGCCTGAAGACAAATCGCTGTAATTGTATAGAATATTTGCAACAAGGGAGGACAGTTGTAATTAAGAGTACAGTTGATTTTATTTTATTTTTTTAAATGAATGATGAATGATAAGCATTTAGGGCAACGACACCCCTCCCTCATAGCGCACTCTATCTATACAACAACATACAGTACCACCATGTACCTGCATTCATTAAACACCCCAGCTGAAGGCCTCCGTCTCCTCCCTGTTAGTCTCCGCCCTGCAGGGGGGAGAGAACGCTC
This sequence comes from Macquaria australasica, assembly GCA_005408345.1. NCBI lineage: Eukaryota > Metazoa > Chordata > Actinopteri > Centrarchiformes > Percichthyidae > Macquaria > Macquaria australasica. The sequence continues at coordinate 1,080,434 of SEMN01000047.1, read as the reverse complement.
AGCTTCCGCTCTACTGGTCCTGCTGGAAGCGAGAGTGCGACTACGATGTCTACCTGTCCCTGCCTGTCTACCTGTGCCGGCGGGCCGGAGGCCTGCGCTCAGGTAAAAGGATGCCCCCTGGTATCTCTGTGGCCACGGTGCCGTGTCTGGAATGCCCCCCTTCAGAGTCTGCGTTCTTCATTGTGTCGCGTCCTCTCTAGCTGCCAACATATTTCCCCCCAATGCCTTTAACTCGTTGACTGGCCTTGATTGCTTTTCTTTGGATGTGGTATATAAGAGCCGCATGCACATAACGACCTGATAATGAGTGTGCTGGGTGCTTTGTGTATATGAGAGACAATGTCGGTGTGTGTGAGAATGTTTTTAATGCTCTCTTATTTGGCATGTGAATGAGGGAGAGCCTTTAGCAGGTTCCAGCTGTGGCCTGCAATGCATCAAGTGAAATTATAGCGCTAATCCACTCAGCTTCTGCTCAACTGGGATGGATGGGTGAATATGGATGGATGGATGAATGGAGGGGTGAAAGGGTTCTAGCATAAGGGCTTGACTTAATTTAGAGAGGTAGATGTAATCCAGTTCAGTCTCGACTACTGCATGTTTCAAGTCTGGCAGCACCGATCTCTTGTGTCTCAGTAGCACGGCTGTGGCTTTTAACACTGATGTGGCTTTAAAGCGGTTTTAAAGCTTTATAGCGTTTTAAGAATTGTATAGCAAATATACAAATGTGCATGCAAATAATTGGAGGGTTTGCATTTGAGCTTTTTGTTTAGGAGCTTTTTGCACTTTAAGATGCCAATAAACAAGGTTTGATGGCAGGTTTAGAAGAGCATGTAGGCTGTGTGTATCTTCTTCGTCTCTGTGACCTGGGGCACATGCTGCACACTGGTTTGTTAGGGCAGTGTGTGCATTCATGTTGACACAGTCATGTGATGTGACATACTGTATGTATTCAATAATGCTCAGTCAGACATGTAATCCCAGTATTTATATTTGTTCATGTGTATTCTGTCATGTGGGGTAGATCATACATGTACAGTAGAGCTGATGCATGTGCACTCATGTCACGGTGGCAAACTAGATGGAAAAATAAAGCACTAGCGATTCACTCGCAGGCCTAAGCTATAGCTATGTTGCTTCATGATTAGATGTATTAACTGTTTATCCATTTGCAGGCGATTTCACCCAAGCCACCGGCGGTACGAGTCTTGTGCCAGCCAAGCCATCCCCACCAATGCCTCCTAAGAGGACCACCCCCGTCACCAAACGCAACACGGAGGACTCCGCTGCTTCCAGCCATCCCATCAACCCCTCACCGCTTTCTCTGGAGGACCACAACAACCTCCCCCTGGGCTTCCAGCTGCCTCCCCCTCCTCCCTCCCCTCCCCTGCCAACACACATACCACCATCTCCTCCCCGCCAACACATATACAGCCACCACCTCCACCATCAGCACTCCTACCCCCATCCACTGCCCCAACCCATACCGATGCTGTTTGACCCTCCAAGCCCGACCACTGAGTCTCCTCAGCGCCCAGCTCCCGTCCCACTGCATATCATGATCCAGCGAGCCCTCTCCAGTCCCGGCCCGGCTCAGCCACATCCGGACGGGTCACAGCGTGCGCACGCACTGCTTTTTGAAACCCCTCCGGAGTACCAAGCAGATCGTGGTCGCCCCCTTCCTGTCAGCATCCAACCACTAAAACTGTGAGTTTCTCGATACACAATAATGGAAGAACTTTTGTAAAACAGAGCTATTCCAAATATTCAAAACAAAATTCAAGTCAGTATGAGCAAAAACAGTGTTGGTTACATGACAGGCTTTCTGCAGTACTTCTACCTACATGAGACCCAGCTTTGCATGTGACCATGAGCAGGCTCCACACCCATTTTATAAGCCTGTACACTTACTTGATCCCATTTAGAGCTGGAGCCAATCTTCCCCTGATCATTACAAAGTCAGGTATAGCTGGAAGGGTGAGGGTGAGATATGTCTCCTGTTTAGGTTTAAGTATGTAATGTTGAAAGTTGGATACATACATTATAATTTGGTAAAACTAGTTTAAAATGTGTCAGTCTTGTTCATTTGTTAATTAGATAAATACACACAAGATGCTTAATCTGTATCCATAATGCTTAATTGTGTATTTATTTTCCCTTCCCATTAGATCTGAAGATGACTACTCAGAGGAGGATGAAGAAGAGGAGGAAGATGACGAGGAAGAGGAGGAGTACGATGGGGAGATCCCCCAGCCAGAGCTGGAGCCGCGGAGTCGCAGATGCTTCGTCGGAGATGCCGGTGTTTGTGTCATCCCAGGGGGAAACAGCAGTGAAGAGGAGGAGGAGGAGGAAGAGGAGGAAGAGGATGAGGAAGGCGAGCATGACATGCGTGGGGAGGACAGCGACTCAGACGGCCCTGTGCTTTATAAAGATGAAGACTCAGATGAAGATGAGGAGGATGAGCCCCCACTTAGTAAGCATAACCATATTTTATGAAAAGATTTAGTGTTTTTTTTGTAAAGGCTTTGTATTGTTTTCGTGCTCCTTCACACCTGACCACATCTCTGCTTGGCTTTTATCCAGGTGCCCTGGCCAGCAGGGTCAAGAGGAAGGACACCTTGGCTCTGAAGCTGAGCAGCCGTCCCTGCGCCCCAGAGAGGGACAGGTTTACCCAGGAGAGGAGCAGCAGAGACGACCAGCCTCCAGGACAGACCGGCCTCACCTGGCAGAGCAGGGAGCAGTGGGAGGCCATCCGCACACAGATCGGAACTGCACTCACAAGGTAAAAACCGACATCATCATACTTGCGTGCATATTCCATTTCCTTTGTATCCTTTAAACTGACAAGAATGAATGTGCATTTCCTGAAGAAATCAGGAGATCATTTCTTAGATCATTGTCCTACTTATTGCCTGAATGACAAAGTGGTGAGACTGTGTAAAAATAGTCCTGCTCTTTTCTTTTTTCTTTTTTTTTCCACTTCAGGCGACTTAGCCAGAGACCCACAGCTGAGGAGCTCGAGCAAAGAAACATCCTTCAGCGTTAGTATCAAGTCTTTCTTTCCTTTTCACCTTTGTTATCCATTACTGAAGCCTATAGTGCCTTCACTAAAAAAGAGGGATTCTGTTTTGAGTCTGCTGCTCTTTGACTTGTTTGGACCAATGTTTTTGTGCGCTTAACAAACATCACAGCTCAATCTGGCCTGCTGATTTTTCCATGGATTCCTCTTGTTTATGTAAATATAGCCACATTTTAACATTCTTGGGCCAGGTCTTCACAATGTGTAAAAGAATAACATTTTATACATGCAGGAAGAGCAAGAATATACACTTGAAAAGACCATTTAAAACATGGATTACAGTTCAGATGTCTAATTTTGGAAACTGCTTTGACTCTACCTTTGGTGCACATCAAGCCTGGCTTTCATGCAGCATCTAAATAAAGCTCTGTTGTTGGTTTTCCTTCCCTCTTTTTTTCAGCCAGAAATCAGGCTGACAGACAAGCTGAGGTTAGAGAGATCAAGCGGCGGCTGACCAGGAAGGTGAGGCAACACATCCACAACAGACCTCTAATCGTGTCTAATCATGCATTTGCTGGATGTTAAACTGACATAAAAACGCTCTGGTTATTGTAGCTGAGTCAAAGACCCACAGTTGCAGAACTACAGGCAAGAAAAATCCTGAGGTTCCACGAGTACGTGGAAGTCACAGACGCCCAAGACTATGATCGGAGAGCAGAGAAGCCGTGGACCAAGCTGACTCCTGCTGACAAGGTACTCACTCAGTTTGCCATCTCCAGCAGGCACTCAACAGACCCAATAAATGCACCCAATATTGTGTTTCACAGCATCAAGCGTGATGTTTAGCATGTTTCCTTTTTAAGTTCACATTTAACTGACAATCTCATTCCTGTTGTTTCATCCAGGCGGCCATCCGGAAGGAGCTCAACGATTATAAGAGCACTGAAATGGAGGTTCATGAAGAGAGCAGAATCTACACGAGGTATACCTTTTATCAGTTGGATCTTGACATTACAATCCTTCAGATTTGAGTCCTGCTTGATGTGTCAGACACCCGTGGTAACTGTGGTAACAGCAAGTGCGGTTTAATACTACAGCGAATACTCTGAGTGCAGCCACTTTGTCAGAAGTACAACAGGAGAGCAGCTGGCGTATCTGTTTACACCACAAACAAATAAACGTGTGTTTAAATAAAGAACTCAGTTAATAATTGGCCTTTTTCCATCAACCAATCTGGTTTGATTGTGCACACAAGGCGAGTAGTTTTCCACACAACACCGGGGCAAGGTAAAAGGATTTGGTTACCTTGCTAAGAAGCTGGAGTTGTGCAGCCTGTTTTCTTCAACTCTTCATCTAACAGCTCACTGTGGCCGTTTCTTTTTGTTCCACTACTCCCTGCAATATTTAAAACTTTGTAGGTACTTTTTTGATGAAGCATTGCTGTCAGCTAACCTCGGTGCCAAATACATTGTGTTTCCTGTGACTGCTTAATAATAAAAGCCAATTCATGTTTCACCTTAAATAAATTGTATCAAATACGGGGTTTTATTTCATGAAAGTCTTAAGGATTATAACTTTAAACAGAATATGAATGTCTGTTCGTGCCTCATGAGATCTCTTTGTTTCGTTTAGGTTTCATCGGCCTTAGCCTCCCGCCTCTTCACGGATAATGAAGCACTTAAGATACCTGTGTGGCAAGAAGCTGCTCCCTATGCAGACAGATCGCCCTTTTACGTTTCCTGAATGTAATGTACAGATTATCAGGGAAAGCCTGGAACCGACTCAAAACAAGAATGCTTCTCGCTTGCCCTCCATCGCCCTCCCACTGCATTGCTTTCACTAAACTGGGTGAGCACCAGATGCAGTATTTCTCCCGGACGACAGGGGGAACCACGTGCCAATGAAGTGGAGGAAGTGGCAGAGGACCTACAGGGCTTACTCTCAGTCTGCTGTTATGTGGTACCCCTCAGGGACTTGGATCTAGTTACAACCTTTAATGCGGCCTCATTCTGTGTTGCCTTTTTTCTTCTTTACTGTATATGGAAAAGCTAATTCATCTTGTTAATGTAATAACATACAATAATAATAGTAATAATAATGATGATGACTTATAATACTCCACACAGTAATAATAGATCATAGAGACAAGCGGCTGCAGCGAGAGCGGGCTGGAGGATGAAGACTGGGATATTCTGTTATAGGACTGGACATCTCTGGGATATTGTGTATGTTTTATATAAATTGTGTACAGACTTCTATTGTTATACCTTAGAATGAAACTTGGAAAGATCTAATTACAAAATATTCTGTAATGCACAAGATATTTTATATTGTAATTTTGATCACGAGTAGTGACAGCTTTTATTTGAGCCTTTTTTTTTATTTGGCTTGCCTGTATTTATGGTTGTGATGTGAAGTGGCCATTTAAGCGTCAATCTAGACATAGAAAAAGGTGCAGGTGAGGAGGCTGTTGGTGTTTTTATGTGTGCCAACATACCCAATGCCTAAAAGACTATAGGATACTGGTTTTCATATCACTGATTTCTGCAATCCACTGCATGAGCCAACACAGAATCCAATGCCATTGGATCTGGATAATCTCTCTTCATTTATACTTTTTTATGAGTTTTTGTACTTCCCTTTAAAGACCAAACATGCAATGCATTCTGTAGCCATTCTGAATAAGGTCATGCTAGTAGTGTCTATACTAAGAGTTAAATGTAAGTTGCCGAGTGTAGATCAGGGAATTATCCAAAAAATCAGAAAATGTATAAACGGTCAACAGGGAGTCATTTTGGCTAGAACCTTTTGAAACTGCAGAAGTGTTTTATCTTGTATTGTTGTCTGGCCAGTAGCTTACAGGGTTCTCTATGCTGTGTACAGGTTGATATAGGATTAACTGATGCTTGTGTATATCTTGTCTTCCTTTCATTTGAAAAGAAAATTTTAAATATAAAAGTATTATAGGTTGCTATTTTTTTAAGCACAGAATATTAGTTGACGATTAAATGCTACAAGAATGGGAATATGAAAGTGTACCTTTTCTGTAAAACTAAGTTCATTTTTAATTGAATGTGGAATTGTATGGACTGACAGTTTTCTTTTTAATTGTAAATAGTCACATCTGGATCTAATTAAAAACCTTACAATTCCTTGAACCTTCTGTGCATGACTCTGCACCTGGCTCTTCAACCAATAGACCTGTCCTACCTATTGATTGTGAACAGGTGGAAGTTTGTAGGAAAAATTTTAATTGTAACCTCTAAAGAAAGAATATTGGGCTGCAATGACACCTGGTGGTAGGGTACGTTTTTGTCTATCATTGTGAGGAGCTACACCTGGAGATGGTTTTGGATGCACCAGAACCTTGTAATACATTTGGTATTCCATCCCAAAGGTTTAAAGCAGTATATTTTGTAAACGCTGAAGGCAAAATCTCATCAGTGATGATGAGGTGATGCTGTAAGGTGAGAGAGTTGCATTGTTGCAGCCAACAATTAACCAATTAAGACAAAATTCATTTACAGATTGCAAACAACACTAGAATGTAGATTACATGAATAATGAGGAAAACCAGCATCCTCAGATCGCTACACATATTCAGGCGGGACAAATGCACAGATTGTACAAAGACATAACCAAGAGGCACCCTGAATTTAACAAAATCAGGATTGTTATGTTCATAGTGAAAGATAGATATGAACTAAAACTAGAACCATATTTTCTAACTAATATAAATTACAAGTACAGAAAATCTAAGATCATGCTTGCCGCAATTCATTAGGCATTTAGGTTAATTCAATTCAATGTATTGAGTTAATTTAATTACATTTGTTTAATGTCATTCAATTTAATTAATTTCATGACGTAATTTATTGGAATTAATTCATTTGAGTTATTAATTCAGTGTAATTCATTTTATGTTATTTAATTTATTTTTGAGTTAGTTTAATTAAATTAGTGTAATTCAATTCACTGTACTTGATGTAATGTATTTGAATTAATTTGATGTAATTTAGGCAAATATGAGTTAATTCAGTGTAATTTCATTTCATTCAATTGATTTATTTTAATTAAATTTATGGGATTTAATTTAATGTAATTTAATTGATTAATGCAATTCAATGTACTTAATTTAATGTAATTCAATTTATTTATTTTAATTATATGTATTTGATTTAATTTAATTTATTTGAGTTAATTTAATTTAATTGATTTATTTTAATAGTATAGTACAGTGTGCATGTGTTGAAAATGAGCCATGGCCAATGAGTTTCAGGTGGAAAAAATATTTCATTATAATTTCTTTTCTTTTTAGTGAACATTGAAAACAGGTCCCACAGACCTGAATACCACACAAGGGTTAAATTGTGGGGTGAACCTTTTCTTTATATTAAGATCACAGATTTGCAGCCAAGGGAATGTAACTAAGTAACTAAGTTCTCTAAAGTGCAATTTTGAGATACTTGTACTTAACTTGAGTTTATATTTTCTGCTACTTTTACTTCTACTCCATTTGACAGCTATAGTTACAAATTACTTTGCAGATTAAACTTTTTATACAACACATATGAGCTTATGAAATAGAATATATTGTTATAGACATATAGATAATAGATTGCACTACCTAACAGTGTATAGTAGTTAAAATAAGCTACAACATTAACATGCTACTTGCAAGTAATACATCAGCAATAATAATCAAATAATAGCTATTATATATGATTTTACAATCACCCGAAACATTCTGCTGCATAATCAGTACTTCTAATTTTGTACATTGATTGTTGATAATGTTTACTTCCTTGATGATACTACTATTGGGCAAAATTTTGAATCGGGACTTTTGAGTGGTATGGAAGCCCATTTCCGCCAGTAAAAAAAAAAAGAAAAGGTGAAAAAAATGAGATTTTTTATCTCATAATTTTGACTTTTTATCTCATAATTTTGACTTTTTTTATCTCATAATTAGGACTTTTTATCTCATAATTTCGACTTTTTTTATCTCATAATTAGGACTTTTTATCTCATAATTTCGACTTTTTTTATCTCATAATTATGACTTTTTATCTCTTTTTTCTTTTTTCTTTTTCTTTTACTGGCGGAAGTGGGCTTCCATAGCCTGGGGACTTTCACTTGTAAGTAAACGATCTGAGCGCCTCTTCCAGCGCTACTGTCTCTTTAAGGCTCGAAACAACGTCACGTCGTTCGTGAGGTGCGTAACTCAAGACCGGGAACAGGCTGTGCACGTTCACTTCTAGGCAAACTACAAACTTCTGCATATCACAGGTTAGTAAATTATCATGTCGTTAACTGTCCAGCTGGGAAAGACACGCAACATTGAACACTACCTAAGTAATGTGTGTGCAGTTCATTCAATAAATTACGCTGTTGTAGTTAATTCATTCCCGAACGTCATGCTAACGCCGCTAGCTAGTTAACGCTGGCTAGCAAACAGCTCTGACCGTTAGCTAGTGTCATATGGACTAGCTGTACTTTAATGCTTGGCAGCTATCACTTGCTCTGTGGTTAGAAACGTGACTTTTGCATCTTACATCCTCTCGGCATTAGTAACCCGCTGCGTCACATTTATTTACGGTAAAGAATTAGACCGACGCTCAGCCGTGTCCGGTAACCTAGCTGTCTACATGTTAGCAAGGACACATGGGTGCTGCCTATTTTAAACTACGGCGTGCATCTAGCTGATGTTAAATGTTGCAGCACTGGCGGCAGCCCCTAGACGTGTCCTTACGAGAAGTTAGTGGGGCGTGGGTGTGACTGGGAGCTCAGCGTGACTCCAGTTTAAATTGTGGCGAAGGTGTCCCGTTTTGCGGACGCTCGTTTCCTAACAGCGTGGGGGCAGAAGTGGAGGAAGCACAGCTGTCCTGCTGTGTCCTGCTGTGGGCTGGGAGGTCCCGACAGTGTGCCAGCCACTGAAGTGATTCTGACAGCTGTTGAACCCCAACAACCCCTGCTTAAAGTTAGGACCAAAATAAGGACTGATTGTGTCTGTCGATCGACTGCGGATGCCATGTTGGCTTGAGAGTTTATGGAAATGCCAATATTGTTTACCATGGATGTACCCCACAATCAAAGCCTACCGTCTACTATAACTAGCCAACTATCCTGTTAAGTGTCAGTTTATACCTGTTGGTAACTTTCAGCTTGCAACCACTGTGTCCCTTTTTTACGTGTGTATTTTTTGTGACCAATAGATCAGCAGTTCAGTCACTGTTAATTTAGGTGTTTTTTTTTTTTTTTTATGAACTCGACTATCTTCCTCATTTTGCTTTAAAAGCTCTCTAATCAAAGTGCTAATTGTTGGTAAGCTGACACTTACCTGACCTGACTTTGCAGCAGCCTTTGTAATTGTGATATAATTACTAATAAACACCATTTTAATGTAGTGTTTTTTTTTTTTTTCATCAACAGTACAGCTTGGTGACTTTAACCCATGGTAGACTATTACATTGATTCTTCTCTTTTGTATTTCCCAGAGTCCTTCAGTGTTGCTGTCATGCCTGCTAAAAAGACCACCACCAAGAGGAAGTCTGATGCTGTTGTGGAGGCTGATGGAGACCTCAAGAAAGTGAAAGGTAAATCTCTGACCTCTGAAAGTGTTTTTGTGACAGATGGATTCACCGTTTAGGCAATGTTAATTTAGTTGTTTTTGGGGTTTTCAATTATCTGATTTGAGAGTGTTCAAAGCAGAATTAGACAAAGTGCTCATTGTTGGTAAACTGACACTCACACTTAACCAATTTAAGTTAGCTTAGCAGCTGCATTTGTAATTGTGATATAATTACTTCTAATAAACACATGAAATTGTGTGTGTGTAACAGTTTCCCACAGGAGTCACAGCAAGGAGGCAGGCCAGGTTCTTGTTCTGGGTCAGGGTGATGTTGGGCAGTTGGGTCTAGGCGAGGACATCATTGAGAGGAAGAAGCCAGCCCTCGTGTCCCTGCCAGAGAAAATTGTGCAAGTGATAGCTGGAGGCATGCACACTGTGTGCCTCAGCGACACTGGTCATGTAAGGAAGCATCTGTCTTATTTCTTTTAAAATGATATGGCTTATGCTATGGCTCCCTGCTAACATTTAACTAAAGGCCTTGAGATATCCAGATAAACTGATGGTTTTATTTATGTTTTTTCTTTTGTAGGTCTACACTTTTGGCTGTAATGACGAAGGGGCCCTTGGTCGGGACACAACAGAGGAGGGGTCTGAGATGGTTCCAGGAAAGGTGACGCTGGAGGAGAAGGTGGTCCAGGTGTCGGCAGGGGACAGCCACACAGCTGCACTCACAGAGCATGGAATAGTGTACATGTGGGGCTCCTTCAGGGTTAGTTACCTGCTGTTTTCAGCCACCTCGGCTTGTGCTTAGAAGTGTGCATGTTTGTGTATGAGAGAGATTTCACCTACATCTAGTCAACTAGTGATTTTTGTAACTTATTTTTATTCCTCTACCCACAAAACTATGAGCACCAGTAGAACTTTTCTGTATGCTACATAATTATTAAGTCGACAGCAGTTCAGAGTTACTCTTGACATCCTGCTGACTATTTGATCTAAACACTTGACAGCTTGAGTCTGACCATATTAATACTTTCCAGGGTTTGTCCATCTCTACTCACTGTATAATGTCAAATTGCAAAGGTTTGGGTGTATATTTAAACACACCCACTCTCCTTGCTGGCACTGAGAAAGCAAGTCCTGTCCCCATTTGTAAGAATGTATACATTTCAAAAAGATACTCTCTTTATGATTACTGTTTGCAGTAACCCAATCAAAATCTTTCTTTCTTTCATTCATTCCTTAAAATCTCCATATGCTCTGATTATGTTGTTCTTTTCCACCCAACTCAAACTTGACCTTGAGCCTGTCCATATTCAAAGCAAGACTGATGGGTTGTTTTAGTAGTTTGTGAAGCATAACCTAATGGTTAGCCATTTGCTGTTTTTTTTCTCTTTATTTCCAATGCCAACCCTCCCACATCAACCTGCAGAGCAGAGATGGAACATTTTCAATCAGTCCCACAAAATAGAAAAACAAACAAAATACTCCCGTTCCTTCCAGCTCCCTCTTATGTCCTCAATGTCATTCTTAACATCAAGTTTTTTATCTCCACGGAGAACTTGAATGCCCACATATTCTCCACTTTTTCACTTCATCAGTACTTTTATTTTCATGACTAGATAATGTGTCCACCCTCCCCTCTTCCACAGAGCTCCATCAAGAGATCTGGCGCAACTATAGGAAAAATATCCTTGACCATTATGGTGAACAAGAAATGACTGATATCACTTCCATTTCATTCTTCCTCTTAATGTGAGGTCAAGAGCAGATTTAATTCCTGTGATAGTGTCTATTCTAGTCATCTTGCCATTATTCAAGCAAACAATGCTCTCTATATCCATCAGCTCCTCAATTATCAAACCAGTAGCATCTCGCTAAAATGCCGCTGCAAAATGTACTGAGGCACCCCACAAGTCTCTTACGGTCTCCTTTTCAAATCTTGTCTATTTTGTTGCTTGTTGTATTGGATTATAACAATTTCTTAGTCAGCTACACTTGTACTACTGCAGAATAAACTCTTGATCCAGTCCTTTTTACCCAACACTGTGTGTGACATCTTCACGTTAATGAAGGCGTCATATCCTGCTCCTCCCCCTCCATCTTATCCCACTCATACCCATAACAAAAAAAATCAAGATTTAGTATTCATTTTCCTGCACACTGATAATATCAGATTTATAATTACACTGTAAAATGGCATCCTTTTATCAAATAAAATAAATACTGGTTTGTTACTTGACTGATCTTTTAGGTCAGAATCACTTCGAATCACAGAATCACTCACGAATGTCGGTCCAGTTAAACTGAGATGAGGCTCTGCTGCTTTAACAACAAATTAAGTTCGTCAGGTTTAGACTCCCCACCTGCTGTGCTATAAATAACAGCATAAAAAGCAACCAGATGATTCTTGTCTATCCTGACATCAGTTTCCTTTCTCAACCCTGCAAGCCTATTTATCCCCAATGGCATGTCTTTTTCCTCAGACCTGCCAAATTGCCTCTGCATAAGAGATGTTCTTCCCATAGTCTGAGCTTTTGAACTTTTTCTCATTACCATCTTTCTGATCTCTGTAATCTCTGCTTCATGTGATTACATGACCACATTTCTGACGGTTGTAGCATGTTACATGCTTGGGGATAAAAACGGCTTCACATTATAACTCATTAGAGAGAAAAGTAAAGACATTCAAACAGTTTGATGATCCTTCGTTACGTCATTCTTAATTGTTTCCGTCTCTCAGCACTTATCACTCCTGCTAGATCACTCCTTGGTTTTTCATTATAAATTCTCAATGGCACACTGGCAATTACATCTCTATTACCTCTGCCTACCTTCTGCATTCCCACTTGATTTTTGACAGTGCCGAAACTAACTACATTTCACTCTGTAACCTCTGTTTTGAAAAATTCCTTATTAACACTGTTTTTATTGTTGTCACAGGTCTGATTCATATTTTGAATGTTTTCTAAATGAGCATTATACATCCCATGAACTAATTTCCATTCAGAAGTAATCTGGCAAATCAGTTGTCTCCAGTTGCATCGCTTGTGTTGCTGAATGTTTGTATCAGCTGTTTTTCTTCTCACTTTAATCAACTCCACTACATTCTGTTGTAGTCATCTTTCCTAAGTCAGCTCACAATTTTGATTTCTCCTTCCACTCACCCAGGTTTATTTAATCATCCAAGAGAAATCAAGTACATTATCAAGTTAAAAATAAAGTACAGCAGTCACCAAAAACATTTAATGGAGCTGGCCCAACAAGAATGAAGTAATTGTTTGAAATACTTTTAGTTAACCTGGATTTCCAGGTAGGTTGGGTTTGTCTTTTGGCTCTGCTCAGTCTGGTGTGCGAGACTGTCAAGTAGACAAACAGACAAGAAAACGCAGAGTCTCGCTGCAGAAGTCACCTGTAGATGACTCAATGTTCCCAGTTTTAATGATCAGGTATCATTATATCAAACATAGAAGATTGGTGACCCCTTTACAGCCATGCTTTACTTTTCATAACCCAGAACAATGAGCTGTGCGTATCTCCGAGTTTAACCATTAATATGCTGGACCTTTTTTTTTTTCCCAGGATAACAATGGTGTTATAGGTCTTCTGGAGCCCATGAAAACATCTGCCGCCCCAGTCAAAGTCCCCATGACAGAAACTGTTGTGAAAATTGCATCAGGTAAGAAATGGTCCTCTTTAGCTTGTTTGTACGCTGCATATTAACTTCCAACAATGTTTCTGTTTAACTGTCATGAATCCTTTTAATAGGTAACGACCACCTGATACTGGTTACACTGGAGGGAAATCTTTACTCTTCAGGCTCTGCAGAGCAGGGGCAGCTGGGAAGAGTGCCTGAGCATTTTTCAGACCGAGGAGGCAGGAAAGGCCTCGGTGAGTAACGCAAGCCTTTCTAAGCCCAAGACATCAACACATGATGTACACCAATCTCTGATTTGTGATTACATTAACAATAGGTGTTTTGTGTGTAATGTATGTTACTGTTGCGTTGTGGCTGACTGTGTGTCCTGTGATTTCAGGCCGGTTGCTGGTACCACAGATGGTAAAAGTCAAAGGCAAAATTCACTTCATAGATGCCTTCTGTGGGGCGTACTTCACCTTTGCTGTGTCAAAAGAGGGACATGTTTATGGATTCGGCCTCTCCAACTATCACCAGCTGGGTCAGTACAGCATATCAGACTTTTAGTCCTTTGATAATGTGAATTGATTTGTCTTATAACTTTTAACTGTAGCAGTATCTGACATTTCTTTATGATTACATACGAGTCCGTTGCTCACATTCCGCTCTAGGGTAATTGCACAAGACATCGTGAGGTATTTTATGTGTCCTTACACCTATTTTTTTTTAAATGTTTTTTAATTCATCTGTTCAGGCACTAAAAGCATCAAGACGTGTTTTGTCCCAGTAAAACTGACATGCTTCAAGAACTCTACGACCTCCTGGGTGGACTTCTCTGGAGGACAACATCACACACTCTGCCTTGATGCTGAAGGTAAGCTCCAACTAATTGTGCTTACAGGTCATGTGTGATAACGGCTGAAAAACAAAACCAATAAACAAAACAAGATATCAGGCATTACAAGGGAATACAATAAAGAATGTTTAAAATGTCATAAGCATATTAAAACACAAAAGACGCAAGTAAAATTTTCTCCTAAAAACCCCTCTGACAAATCAGTAGTTTGGTAAATAGTTTGGAAAGCTGTTCCACAAGTAAATGACACTAGGT